>CM040122.1:197065984-197754109 GCA_022559845.1 Amorphophallus konjac | reverse complement strand
CATCTAATTATTGTCCCTGGATGAGAGTGGGTGGCTAGAAGGCAGCAAAGAAAATAAGATCAATTGCTAGAACTGCTGCTAACCAACAAGGACCCAAGCAAGCTTGGGTACCTAAAAATTTTAAATGAGAATTTTGAATGTAGGGTGCCTTGGAGCTGAACAATAGATGGTCAAAAGAATAAATGCTCAAGGCACAGGTATGTAAATAATTTTTATGTGTTCAACCTTTGCATGATAGGCTTGCATCGTAGTCATTGCATGTGGATGTGTTGTGGTCCTTGAGCATCAACTTGAAATTTTAAACCACATCATGCATTTCATAATCAAGGGACCCAACTCTGCATGACCTTTTTGTATATAAAATGGTAAGCTGGGAGAAGGACAAATCACTTTTGTCTGGAAATCCACATCATCCGTGAGGTGGTCTTATGACTTCAGTTCTCCGCCAAGTACCAAAGGTCAACCCATCATTAGAACAGTCTAGATGTTCATATGAATAATTCATCAAATTCCCTACATTGATTCCATTGCATGTGATGCACTCAGTATTCAGACACTCTATGCACAAAATCAGGGGGAGTTCTTGCATTTCATGGTTTACCAACTTGCATGTCTATTCAGAATGCAATTCAAAAAATCCATGGTTGCATCATATTGTGGTCTCATACATTCATGTTAAAAAGGACCCAAAAATGGCATCATTTTTCATTCATCATGTGGTCACTTAAGACATAGGTTGCATACTCCATGCACATGCTCAGGGGGAGTTTTATTCTTCAATCCATCAAAACTCTGTCCTATAGTCAAACAGGTCGACCTCACAAAAATTGTCAGGTCGACCTCTCAGTTCAGCCTGACTAAAAAATGCCTCCTACCTGAGCTCAGGTGTCGACACCATCCGGTGCAAGTGTCGATACTTCCCTGCATATGCTGTATATATCACATTCATACCAATCTGAGCTCAATCCATAACCTCAGGGGGAGTGTTCATCATCTATTCTTGCTTTCTAATCATACAACACTCTCTTTGTATACCAAGCCACTACTCCATATTGCTAAAATCCTTTTGTGGTTCAACTTGAGATTCAAATATCCTGAACTTCTCAGAGGATTCTCTATCTATTATTAAGATTATTTATCAGAGTAAATCTTCAAGAAGAATCTTCTTTTATAGAGATTTGTTACTGCCTCGAACATGAATGATTTTGGTTTAACGATAATGATTTCTTGTGTCTTGAAGTCTAAACGTCTTAAAAATGTTTGTGTTCGAGCTTAATAGACTTAAACAAGTTTCTCATATTGTTGACCAGTTATGCCTTTTGAAATCTGAAAGTTTATTTTAAGTACAAAGGGTTTTATTGTTGAGAAACTTATGTCTAAGTATTATTTGTAAACAATCTGATTTTGTGGGTTTCCTAATGGCAAAAATCGTCAGAGCAATGATGTTGGCTCACTGAGAAATATGTCTCCTCATAAATGAATTGAGATGAGATATGTCATGAGGCAGAGTAATGGCAAAGTTGTTGAGAAACATGTCCCCTCATCAAGAATGTGTGGTACGATATGTCATGAGATGACACTGCTATCTCTGTTCTATTTGAAGCATGACAGTCAGTCTTACCAATGACTTAGGGATACTTGCGTCTAAACAACATATGTCCTTACGGATATGAGGCATGCACTTGACTTAAATGCTCGTAAAAACTTCTTCTGTACTCAATGAATATTATGGTTGAGATTGCAAAAGCTAAATGCACATCTATTGAAATTCTAAAATATCACTTAGTCTTCATGCTTGTTTAATCTCAATACTTTTTAGAGTATCTCTCAAAGGAGTGAATGGAATTGAATGAGTAAGATAAGAGGAGATTAATCTGTCTTAGATATGAATTTCTGGTTCATCTCTATCAAATTTGAATGCAAATGTTCTCATGTGATTCTACTGAGTAGGATAGGATTCATTAACATTAAACCAATCTAAGAGTAAGGGCTAGTTCATTCGGGTTCTATAACTGAAAATTCTAAAAATTTCATAACTCTTATTTATGAACTTGGTCTCAGGTTAAAGAACCTTCATATTCTATAAAGACAAGCTATCTTTCTATATCCCTTGATCGTTGCCCTCTCTAGACAAATGGTATCAATGCTCTTTGATGACTTCTAACATTAGAAATCATTACATTCCTATCAATTAATGTCAGAGCATGTCATCCCTTCTTGAAATATCATATCTTGATGCTCCTTGGTGTTTGCCTTGCATGAAACATATTTGCATCAGTCATTGCTAGCATTGTTGCATGTGTATAACTTTGTAATCATCCCTTGGAAATAACAATTGGAATCATCATCCATGGGCATCTGGCATAAGTCCTAGCATCATTGGCATTATGGTTACAATTCAACTGGTTTCAATTTTTCATGCAATTGGGTGGATTACATTCTTCAACTTTGTACAGACATATCTTGCATTCTGCATTCCCATGCTTTGCATAGAAAACCAAAAAAGTCTGAAAAATGGAAAACCACTAAAAATCTTCAAAAAAATAATTCTGAAATCAAAAATCTATTCATTGGTTGCTATATTACATCATACTGCTACAACCATGCCTTTCAAATTACAACTATCTTTGCCAAGCTAACGGACAATACCAATGATTCAAACAATTGGCCATGTTCGATAAATGCATATCACTCATTGGTATTTGTCCTAAAACTTACTTTCCAAGATTGGTTGTTCACAATGGTTATCTTGTCAACTTTAATAAGTGTACAACCATTGGCATGTATTTTCACATAATTTTCTGGAATTCTGGAAAAATGACTGCACTGCGTGTGATCATACATGCCCACAATTTGCCTACGAAAGGAGGAGAGATTCATGCACTTTCAGAAAGGTATCTCAGGTTGCTGCACTTTAAGTTGCTCCCTCCAGGTATCTAATCTCTTTTACACTGTACATCCTGTGCTATTAATTTCCAACAATTGGTGTGCTGCATTTCCTTCATTCCTACCTTCCTATCTAGTGTGATATTTTGATGATGTCAAAGGGGGGGGAGATTTGTATATGTCATTAAAGGAATGTATAAGGAAGAGAGTCTTGACCACTTGCGTAAGAATTAATGAATGTATAAGGAAGAGAGTCTTCAACACTTGCATAAGAATATGTGGGGAGAAAATTATCTGGAGAGAAAATCCCTGAAGGTCAAAGGTCATTGTGCTTTTATTGGTATCACACGATTACATCCTTTTAATCCTTGACTTTCAATATACTAATAATGACTCAAAGCTAGACATCATAATGACTCATAGTTCATAGTTGACATCATCAAAAAGGGAGATAATGTTGGGCATGTGTATAACATGTATAACTCTATTGTTTAGATGATGTCTGACTATGTATGTTGGGCTTGTGTATAACATTCCTTTGTTTCCATGATGTCTGACTATGATTCATTAATGTAGTTTGACATGCATTTGATAGAGACAAACACTCATGCATTTCAGGTCAAGCCCACACGGGCAACAAAGTGTGTCTGCAAAGATAGAAAGAAATCAGGTAAGGCACAGAGATTGAGGCTTTAGGCTGCACAAGAATCAAGGTAGAATCATGGTTTCATAGAAATCCATGCAGTCAAGGCAAATGTAACTGCTGGAGATGATACACACACTGAAGTATCACAAGAGAAGTGTCGACTCCTTCAACAGATGTGTCGACACTGCAGCCATTACTCAGCAGACCAAGAAGGACCAAGGTCGATGCTAGTAGGCCAAGGAAAGCGTCTGTGCATGTCTTTATTGCGGTACAACCAATGCAACACCAAGTCGGTGTAACTTCTAGCTAGCACGCTCTATGGTCTGTGCACGTTTGTCTCAAGGTCCATGCACATCCGCAGTAGGGTCGGTACACACTCAAGCTAGCGACAGACAAGGTCGGTGCACATCAGCTATAAAGTCAGTGCACATTTTTCCCTCATGCCTTAAAAGGTATACACGCATGCTGCAAATCAAGTCCGTGCACATCTACCATAAGGTCGGTGCACATGTGGCTAGTATACAACAAGGTTGGTGCACATACTAAAGAAAGAAGGTAATTCAAGAGAAGTGTCGACACCACAGCCATTCCTCACCAAAGGAAAGTTGATGATACATTGCTAACAAGGTCGAAGCACACAAATGGTCAACACAGGTCAACACAGTAAAAGTCTGTGCAATGCTTCCTTCGAACAAATATAGAAGAAATTCTCTTGTGTTGTCTCGACACCGCCTTGTGATGTCCCGACACATCTAACAAATGTCTCGACACCTCTAGAAGGAATCAAGCTGAAATTGTTCTGTCTAGCCTCTGGTTTTATCAATGTCTTGACACAGTCTTGGTGACGTCTCGGAACCAAGCATATATGTCCTGACACAGTGTTGTGAAGTCTCGACACATCGGTCCTGGGCCTTCAAGATATTCAAAAGATGTCTCGACACACGTCATGTCTCACTTCTCTATGGCTGACTTGTCTGGACACCTTGGATTCCTTCAGGAAGCGCTCTACTAGCTATCTTACTAAGATGTGTCGATTCTTTTCATGCAGGAGGTCGACACCCTTGTTCTTCCAAGAATCCTCAAGCCAATAAACTGTCAGATCAGTGGGCCATCCAGAGAAAGAAAAATGAACAGCAAATCATTAAAATTAAGGATTTTGGGGTCTGGACTACGTCCCGAGGTCTGACCCTTGCTCTACCATCATATCACTCATTTGTCTACCTTTTGGAGATGGTTTTGTCAGAAATCCAGCTGGAAGAGCCACTTCTATCTGCCACGATGTAAGTCTTATCTATCTGCCTGTCCATACTGTCTGCTACTGAGAATAGGGCACTCCGCAGTCTACCACCATCTTGCTGTCAACCAAAGGGCTGTCCAACCAGCCATTGTCGCAGTAGAGTACAATTGAGCAGAATTAGAAGACTGCATATGTAATGGCCTGGATTCTTATTAGGTCATTCGGATCCTTTTCGTAGAGTTTTTGAACGCTTTTGTGGGTCCTGAGTTGAGTTTTACGATCCGTGTGAGTTTTTCTCTCGTACTAGTTACGGAATCCCCTGGTGAGTTTGTTTCTCCGTTCATCGACTCGTGGACGCCGCAGCTGTGATGTACTCATCAAGAGGATCGTTTAGACTATTTTTGCATATTTTTTTGAATTAGTCCATTTTCAGGCCAAAAATCGGAATTTTCAGAAATTAGGAAAAATTCCTAATTTTTGTTCCTTTTATTCCTTTTCCTCTCTCCTCCTTCTCATTTCACGCCGTGACCGCCTCTCTCCCCCATTTTCTCTCTTCCCTCGCCCTTCCGGCTCCGGCTGCAGACGGAGGAGGCTCGGGTAGTGTGGACGTCAAAAAATGATGATGATCATACGACATGCACGTCTCAGCACTCGAGAGCGAGCCGAAGACGGAAAGGCTGAATAAACCCTGTGCCCCCTCCAAGAAGGACGAATACCTACCCGGTGCTCCGCCACCCAACAAAGAAGCCCCTCGAGTTGAAGAGCTAGCCACGGCTCCCAAGTCGGCAATGCCGAAGGTCGAATCAAAGAAACTCAGGAGTCTGAACGCCTGCTCGGCATACACCGGAAATCACTCAAAGCCCTGAATCGAGACTCGGAGGCTCACAACTAAAGGAACACAAGAGGGCAAGCATCTGTCCGAATCGCCACTAAGCTGGGGGGGAGCCCTTTGACGCTTAAACCGGCGTGGCATAGCTTTAAACCGGCGTGGCATAGCCTTAAACCGGAATGGCATAGCCTTAAACCGGCGCGCCCCTAAGGGGGCCTTAAACCGGCGCGCCCTTTACAAGATGCTATTTCGGCGCGCCCCATGAACTCCCTTGCTTTATGTTAAAATGGCATGATCCCATTGAAGGGCCACCCCTTTGAATGCACTAAACCGGCGCGCCCATTTTGGAGTGCTAATATGGCGTGCTTAGTTTAAAATCAATCTATTCTCTGAAGCCTTTATCCGGCGCCGCAACCAACCCGTCCCGTCATCAATACGGTCCCCTGTTTCCTGGGAATGGCATGATGACGAACAAGCCTAAAATGGTTAAAGCTCCTACTTTGATCCGGCGGGCAACCGAGCATATGCCGTGAATGGAAGTTCTCGAGCCCCATCCCGCCGAACGCTCATTCCGTCGATCGGCCGCCCATCCTCCGGCAAATGATGATAGCAACGTGGCTCGCGGTGGATGTGCCAGCGGAGGAGGTGGCCATGGCTCTGCCCCCCTCCCGGTCACACTAGAGCCTCGGCGGAGGTAACGTCGACAGCAACAGCAGGGCAACGTCACCAACGTCAGCAGTAGCAGTGGTGGTTGCGGGAAACAAGGAACCAACGGGAGGGAGAAGAATCCAGAGGGCATCCCTCCAAAACAGGGCCTCCGGCCCCCATAAAAGGAGCGCCCAGGCAAAGCTTAAATCGGTTGGAAGGTTGGAGGGGGAGAAACTCCTTGAAGCCCGAAGCCAGTGTTCCTGTGAGAGCGAAGTGAAGTGAGAAAAGAGAAGGAGAGAGCAGAGAGTGAGGTGAGGGAGATACAGCTCTCCTCTACCCTTTGTTTCTTTTTCTTTCCTCCGATGTATTCTTCCCTTCGGTTCTTTTCTTTAGATGCATGAAGAGCCCATGTATTTGCACCCCCCTCGTGGTGAAATGAAAACGATGCTTCGGGAGATCCTCTTTTTCTGATATGTTGCATCTTCTTCTCCCCCTTCGGAATACGTTCAGGCTGTAGCCCCCCCCTTCCTACTTGGTCTCCAGTGCTTTTTGATCTCCCTCCCCACTTGTTCCCCTTCGAGGGATCATTACCCTTGAGTCGTGAGAGCTCTTGAAGGCTAGTCCTCGAGCTTTTCCACACTCACACTTGGGTTATCGGACCGCGTGAGGTCTACATTTTGAGGTTCACCCTGGAGCAATCCACTTGGTGCTCCTCTATTTTCTCTGGCAATCGTCAGTCCGGGGGAGGTGCTGCCCAAATTTTGCCAGAGGAAGAACATGTAAGAACAGAGAATGCGTAAGAATAGACAGACAAACACACTAAACCACTGAGACAAACTAAACTTCCAAGTTCCTGCACATCAAACTGTTCTAATAAAACACTCGAATCATCACGATAATCCACCTGAGTAAACAATTAAAACGCTTAAACCTCCTTTCCACAGACGTAATCCATCAATAAGATGAACAAACCAATCAATAAATCAACTTGCAGTTGAAGGAAAGAAGAAACAGAGCACAAACGGGTTGAAAGAAGCTATACAATGCTTAATCCGGCGCCCCCTAATCCGGCGTGGGTTAATCCGGCGCGGTACCCCCCCGCGCCGGTTTAACCCCACACTCAAAACCCATTTCATTTTCCTTGCAGCTATCCGGCGCGCCCCCTTGCATTAGCCCATTAAACCGGCGCGCTATACTGTTCATTTCCTATTCCGGCGCGTCCTTGGAACCCTTCCTTCTTTCCATAGAACCGGCGCGCCCCCCCTTAACATCTTGAACCGACCCCCCCCCCCCCTTAACATCTTGAACCGGCGCGCCCCTCTTAATACACTTAAACTGACGCCCCCATCCCCTTTGCTTACTCAATCCGGCGTGCCTGGAAGAAAGAAGGTGATCAAGAAAATAAAAGAAAACATGCAATTCAAGTTAATAGAAAACTGATCAAAGGTCTCCCCTCCACTATAATCCAAATTTTGTTCCGGGGGCGCTGCCCCCGGAAACCCCCGCAAGGGGCGTTGCCCCCTTGACCCCCACGACCTGACCGCGCAGGTCGATCCGCATGCGAGGGCGCACATTGTCGAGTTTTGGCTTTACACTTAACAACCCGCTCCCCCGGACTATGCAATGATGGCCCATGGTATCGGACGTGGACCTCGGGATCCCCGACATGGTCATGATCCGTGCACCTCTTGGTCCGATAGTTCATCAACTTGACCCACTTCTTCCGGGATCTGATACCGCACCCATATGAAACGTGCCGTACCTACGGCAGATATCCAAATGTCTTTGTTGTTATCCCCGATGCTTCAATTATGAACTCCCGACCGAATACTGGATTGTCCGTTAGTGGCTGATGTATATATATACCGGGATCTAATCCCGCACTTTCATTAAATTCGCCGCACTCGCAGCAAGTATTTGTATGGTTTTGAACACCATTTTACATACCGATGCGGAGGGTTTAAATCATGTCAACCCAACTCGCATGCTTTAATGAAAAATGATCTTTAGGTCATTTGGCCCCTCTTCTTGGCGATTAATCAGAGGTCTTCCCCTCACCGAGGGGATGTAATTAACGTCACGGCCTTTATGGAGCGGCGGGTCTCCAGTCCCGACCCGATATCCACAATCATCTGATCAGTCAGATGGAGCGCACCCCGGGCTTCGGACCACTCCAGTCTTGAAGCCCGAACACATTGTCACGTAGGTGACTGGCACGCCCTCGCACTAGATAAACCGATAAAAAGACCACCAATATCCCGATACCTTCACACCCAAAATTTAGTGCGTTCCCCAAGTTGGCACGCCCGGTGGGACAGATGATCCCGAATCGATATAACCATCGATACCACGATATTTTCGTCCAACGAAATTTAGTGCGTTCCACAAGCTGGCACGCCCGGTCAGACAGATGATACCGAATCGATATAACCATCGATACCACGATATTCTCGTCCAACAAAATTTAGTGCATTCCACAGGTAGGTAGAGGTGATGCCGTGGGGATGATCGGGTGCGCGATCGGGCGAGGATCGGATCGGTTTTGGCGCGATGCCGAATGGTGGATTCAAAGCCGATGGTCGAGCTCGTGTTCTGGTTTTGTGCGTGGTTTAGTCACCGCGGTGCACGATTTCTTCGGTGGAGGTAGGGAGATGGAAGCTCTACTTGTCCTCTACGTTTTCCCTGTAATTTCGCGTTGTTTGGTGCAAGTTTGAGAAGGTTTCGCTCATTTTTGATAAAATCATGCTTTTAGAGTGTTCACAGGGTTCGCCAGAAAATGGCGTCGGTTTTTAGACCAGTTGGTATCAATCGAACGCCCGGAATGCCAACGTTCTAGATTCGCTATTTTCGTGTCGATCAGTTGTCATTTGGGGCCGATACGAGCCCGAGAACCCCAGTGACTCATTTAGGGTCAATTCTATAGAATTGCCTGTTTCAATCCATTTGTGCATCTTTTTGATCCCTTCTGGAGTGTGGAAGGTCGGTAATGTGATTGTGGTTGTTTTCCCCATTGATTGGAATTAAACGGGGCGTGGATCGGGCTCAAAACGTCGAAGTTCTGTCGGTTTACTGATGTGACCGGTCGACCGGACCACATGGGTCGGTCAACCAGCGAAAACCCTTGTTTCCGTGTCGGTCTAGCTTGTGGTCTGGTCGACCGGACCACCTGGGCCCGTCGACCGGCCATGTCAGGTCGACTGACCCCATGGGTCCGGTCGACCGGATTTTACTAATTTTTGCTCGTTTGAGTCATAGTCGGTCCGGTTAAGACCCAATGACCGACCTATGACCTCGTGAGTATCTCGGACACCCTGTGGGTTCCGTGTCCGTATTCTTGGGTGTCGGGAGGTGTCGTGTTACCTCGATTAGCATGCCCAAAGGCTTGCATGTTTCAAGCTTAGTGTTATGCTCGATCGAGTCACCGTGTATCGGTGTGAGTGTGGTGGGATTCCATCCCATGAGAGTGGCCTTCATTGAGTTCCCATCTTGAGGGGATACTCTCGGCGGCTTGTGGTCTACCTCAGTATTTGTGTTACCGTGGTTTTAGACCTAATTAAGATTTTAAGTCTGTTGGCCTTGGTGGCCCAACCTTCATGCGTTTCTTCGCCGTAGCTATCCTTCCTTAGGCTGCTACGCGCCGTTTGTCTTAGGTCAATGTCTTAGGGCGGTTAGTGTGGCGGTTGTCTCTTGGACCGCCTAGTCCGTGTCACGGATTTTCTATAGATTCGCTTGGTGGTTCGTTGGGCAGGTCAGCTGGAGTTGACTGAGTCTAGTGGTTCATCCTTGACCGCTACAGTCGCCTCGTGGCCCTACCCCTGACCGCCAGTGTTCTTGTCTCTGTGTGCATAGCGGTTTCCTCCTTGACTGCTTGGTCTCCCTAGCAGCTGAATGATGGATTGCTTATGCCCAGAGTGTCATTTCCCGTCATTTCAATTTTCGTATATCTTGGCTTGACCTTGTGGTTTGCCATTTCCATGGATATCTTTTGATGTCTTATGAGGGCTAAGACCGTGTTAGGAGGTAGCCAGGAGTTTTCTTGCTTGAAGTAGGATTCTCTTTCCTACTGTAGAATCATCATTGTCAGGTTCTGGTCAACCTGGTGTGACCCAGTTGTTGACAGGTGACCTTGTGTGTGTCTCGGTGGTTCTGTCCAACCCAAGACTATGGTTCTGGATGCCTTGAGGTATCGTTTTACCTCAGTTTGCATGTCCAAACGTGCTGAGGGTCTTGGTGTTCCCTCGGTTCTCCGCGAGTCGCTTCCTCCGTGTGAGTCAGTTTCTCTGGCTTAGGATTAGACCAATTGGCGGCGTGTTACCGCTTTGCACGATGATCTTGACCCCGAGTTGTGAGACTCAAGGATCGTGCTGTCTTCAGATCTAGTTCCCTTGTCCTGAGTCTGTATGCAGTTATCTTGCTGCCTCGGTGCTTCGCAGTACGTGCGACAGTGCTTCCTTGCCAATCTGTACTTCAGCACTCATATTTTGGAGTCTGTGTCTAGTGAGCCTCCACTAGTCGTAGCCTTACGACACGTTACGGCGTGTCGGCCCTTATGGCGGGACAATTCATGAGATACGATTTGTAAGCTAGTTTTCGTGGGCCCCCGTTGTACGGTAGCGTCCTGCTGGGTGGGGAAAACTAGCTGGAGGCCTGGCTCTCCAGCAAGAGTCGGTGTGGGCACACGTGGTCGGGGGCTTGGACTGACGCTGACGGGCGTTACCCTGTCTAGTCACTCGTTACTATAGTTCTTATTCTGGTTCAGTGTCTTAGTCTCTGTCATGTTTCGGGCGGCATAGTTACGAGACGCTTGTAGGCACAACATAAGACGTCAGTGGACGCAGCTGGTTGTTCTTCTAGTGAGGGGGTGCTTCCGTCACGTGACACGTGACTCTCGTGTTTTTCGCACGTCATGACCTTTCCGTGTTAGCCTTCTCGTGGTCTTACCCAAGGTCAGTGTTGTGTCGTGTACATGACGTTCCAGTCGCGTATGTGGTCATGTCTAGAAGAGCATGCACAGCAATCGAGTCGTGTATGCTTTAGGCCTTCTGTGTCTATCTAGGTCCCTTTGTAGACTTTTTGCGTATCTTTGTGGGCCTAACAGATCAGCAACTCCTAACTTCGTCAGTTCAGAGTTTACCCTTCTATTGCTGTGGCTGTTTAGAGTAGCCTAGGTGCCGAGGTCCACTCGGCAGCTGGATTTTATCGGTACGGCTTTTCCCTTTTCTTTTCGCTGCTCTACTCATTCCGTTCCCGGTTTTCTTTTACAGCTTTTCCTGCTTTACTACTACTGCTGATATTTTAGTTGTTCAGTGTTACTGCGTTATTTTTCAGTGGGGATCCGCGTGACCCCTACTGGGCCAGTGACACGAGGCTCACCCCTGCTTTTCAGGTGGGTGACGTCGTTCTGCTTCCGCAGTTCCTGGTGTGGCGTGTCCGTAGCTGCCAGTGGTACCTATGTCGGGCTTCCCCCGACCTCAGAGTACGTCCTTCTTTTCTGTTGACAGTACTACTTGTCTTTCCTTTGGACTGGACTCTGATATGATTGTTAACTTTAACTATTAATTAAAAAGTAATTTTATTTCTGCTACTTTAGCAAACCGATCTAATGAAATTTAATTGCTTACTGTTACATCTCTGTGGCTTCAATGTACTACATGACAATCCTTTTTCCCTTCGGAGCTTTACAGCTCTTGGGAGGCTTCACGGGTTCCAAGTGGTATCGGGTCTGCTCAGTAGTCCTATCGGGTATATCCGGTATTCGGGATCCGGGTCATCACAACATATCTGAGGGAGAGTTATTGTAAATATCTGATGCTGTCTAAAGGGAGATCTGGTCTGCTTCTTCACACAGTCTTCCAACGTACCTTCCTTGTACTTAAAACTGTGACCAGCCAATAGGAAGTGCACAGCAAGCAGCGCATTAAATGTTCTAGGACATGATCACCTTCCTCTTGTTGATTATCACCATCTCACACATGGCATTCGCTCTAGAAGACGCTCTAGATCTCACCCTCTGGCGCACGCTTCAAGGAAGATTTGGAAGGGATACTTCGTCGATCCACTGGTCCAAAGGAAGACTTCTTGGCATGCAATATTCCCAGGTTTTCTCAATTGGTCTTCTTATTTATACCAAGCTTCCTCAACTGAAGCAGCTGCTGCTACCATCCACAAAGTGCCACGCCTTAGACCAATCTATGAAGAACATTCCTAAGTAGCGTGAGAGCAGCCACAGCACCTATTGGACTTAGTCCAGTGCTGTGAAAGAAGAAGAAGAAGAAGAAGAGAGAGCAGCCTTGAGAGAGAAGAAAAATCTTGCAGTCTACCGGTGCTTTAAGAAAAGGATCCTTGGATCCAATCTTATAGCTGCACTCACCAGCTTCGATGTCTTGATCCATTCTTCAGCTGGTGTCTACATTGTCTCTATTGATTCTCCACTGCACTTGCAGTATTCAGTTTCTATTTGTTACGGTTCATATATCACCAATACATCTAGTGTCATGCCCCGACGCGAAATATCGGGACTGGTAGTAGAAACAAGTAATAATAATATGTTGATGATATGCTAAAGCTAAAAGATCACACATCACTATAAATAGAAACAACTCCATTCATTAAATATCATACAATTAATCCATGTTCCAAACCACAATAATCTCACTTAACATATCCTTCGACAACATCCACTTATCACTATTACATTTACAGAATTCAAATTTACAACTCTTCCAAAACATTCTAAGACACAAATAGACTCCACAACTAGGACTAGCTTCATATGCTGCTAATTGGTTCGCTCCATGATCGTCACTCTTGCCCGTCCCCATCGGTCTACGAGTCCTCACCTGAGCTACCTGAAAAAGGGGGGGGGGAACAACTAGGTGAGCGAACGCGCAGTAGGTAATAACAGGAAAGTTTAAGTAATTAACCAATTAATTGCATGTTTGAGCGCGTAACTAAAGAACGAAAGGAAATGACTATGTAACAAAATAATGAAAGTAAAGCAAGAGCATGATATAGCTGGAAATTGGCCAACAAGCAAGAACTAACAAAGTCAAGAGAAATTCAAGTATTAGATTATTGTCATAGACATCACGCTAGTCATGCACTCGGTGCAATGCCTCACCATGTCATTCAAACTCCCCGGGGCACAAGTACTTTTTGGGCACTCCTCCCAGGACCAGACCGGGCCCTTATGATGCGTTGGCATTGATTTGCTGGATCCAAGATCCCAAGTTATGTCTAAACATTAATCAAGTTAATGGCCAATAACGTCAAGGTATAGCTCACCTCGGAGGATTCCAAGGGTAAGTTGAAGAGATACTTTGACCAGAAAGTTCCAAGTTATCAAGAACCAATCAGGTCCTTGGATTCAACACGAATAATCATGAAAATCACTTCTAGATGATAAGCGATCAAAACTGGGCTGCTCAAACAAAGCACGGTCTAAACTGGACCGTTCAGATAGAAATTGGCTTAAGATCAGCCACACCGAAGTCAAGGATACACGGTCCATGTAGGGCCGTTCAAAGAATTGGATGGTTGATAATGGGCCGCTCAAGACTCGTAGAGCTGGAAGCCCAAGAATAATATAAACGGTCTTTATAGGGCCGCTTAAAAGACAGACGGTCCAATAAAATCCGCTCTATAACATGGGCGGTTCTAATCGGTCCGTTCAATTTAATCAACTAGAAATTTACCCAAACGGGCTTTGGGCTGCCATAAGTGGGGCAGAACTGAACCAGGGTCCAGCCCACTCTCCACTGGTCAACCTAGGGCTTATTGGGTCGATCCAAACACGATTTGGTCGAAGATAGATCAAGGTTAAACGACCAATATAAATGGCACTTGGTCAGGGATGCACGGTTCATAATGGGCCGCCCAATGAGATAAACGGTCCCTTTCGGGCCGCGCAATTCTCAAGGGGTCCAAGTCGAGCCGTGACTCACAATACGATAATCCAAGTGATTCGATAGTGTACACAGGTTCATGTCTTGATGGTACAACCTGCCCGACGTCCTAGTGGGAATCCTAGGCTCGGGGGGGCTTACAGAGGTCCCGTAATGAAGGTCCAAATCCGACGAAAGGAATATCCGGCGGAGAGTCCCAAACATTACAAGGAATTGAGCTAATAAAACCACGAAAACCAGTATGACGGTCAGTCAATCCTACCGGAGTAGAACGACTGTCAAACAATCCTATTAGCATTTAAGATGTCATGTTTGAATTTACATAACGAAATAACTAAGGCCATGATGAAACAAGATCAAGTGAAAGAAATTAATAAAATTCAAGATTTATTTACTTCAATATGTTCAAGTTAACATGTGGTTGCTAACTTATCGATTAACCATCAAATTATTAAGATAAATCATGCTAAAACAATTCTGAAGGGTTGGGCGGTTCTGTCAGAGCCGCTCAATCACCTTGGCGGTTGCACGACAGGTCGTTCATCCCTCCTTCAGCCTGAAGGCCTGCTAGGGTTGAGCGGTCTGTAATGTGCCGCTGGGGATCATGCACGGTCTAGAATAGGCCGCTTAAAGACCAGGCAGTTAAGGTTATGACGTGCAAACTACGAGAACAGACCCAAAACACAATACATGAACGGTCAGGAACTAGCCGCCTGCCTTGGATGGGGGGTCTGTCGCGAGGCCGCGCAACTCGATCGATCTGCCACCCCTTAGCCTTGCCCGTCGCCGGTGGGGATGGCTAGGGTTAGCATCAACGATTTAATATGGACAGTACAAAGCATTGAAATTAGGGCTTTTGGACTTAAAAGAAAGAGCCCGAAAAACTCTACAAGATAACATAAACAATTTAAGATTTGTGCCTGTAATCCCTACTTAAAACAAGATAGAACAGGTATAACCCTAGATGTAACATGCTTCCACTAAACGCTAAAATTCTAACAGGATACTAAACAACTTTTAGGGCTTTTACATTCAAAAGAGAGAGTACTCGATGCTGGTTCTAACCATATAGGGTACTTAAGGTTTGGCTCGTTATAACCTACCTTAAACGAAGGAACAAGGAAGAAGAGGGGATGACGACGCGCTAAGGACACCCTGTCGGTGATCGCCGGAATGCTCCCTCCACCTGAGTTCTCGTCGGCCGCCACAGCACCCAAACGAAAATAGGGTTCCTAAGGGTAATTTATATAGGTCACACAAGGTCTAGAGCCTTCTATTCGCGAAGATAGAGTCCAATCAAGTGGGACGTGCGTGAACCACGCGGATAGGGTTAGCCGCCGCCTTCTAATCCAAAATTCGCTCTCTAGGGTTAGGTTTTCGGGGAAAACTAAGAGGGGAAATGATCCTCTCATCCTAACCTTTCATTTGGATCCGATCTCAGCCTAAATGATTAGGTAATGGGCTCCAATTTCGCGTTTTAAGGTCCAATTAGGTTAAGTGTGGTTTGGGCCTTAATCAGTCAATTCGGCCTAACTACAGATTTTATTTGGGCTGGTCATAGAAGACACTATTGTTAAACGTTTTATCTTCTACAAGATTTTAATTTTTCAAGATTTTTATAAAATGGTCAAATTCTCACTTATCCTATTTCTTAAGGAATTTCTTATTAATTTTCACATAATTTTTATTATTTAATAAATCTGGGTATTACACCCTCCCCCACTTCAAAGGATTTGGTCCTCCAAATTCAATGCACTTAACATGATGGGGAGTGGAAACTCACCTAGAACAAATCAGGATACTGCTTTCGCATAGCATCTTCTGACTCCCAAGTAGCTTCTTTGGTTCCACACCGACTCCATTGCACTTTGACCATAGGTATGGACCGATTCTTGAGTTGCTGCTGCTTACGATCCAGAATCTTAATAGGTCTCTCTTCATAAGTCAGGTCTTCTCTTAACTCCAGATCCGCATGCTGAATGACATGAGTGGGGTCATACACATATTTTCTCAACATCGACACATGGAAGACATTGTGTACTCCAGATAACTGAGGTGGTAGTGCCAGACTGTACGAAACCTCCCCCACTCATTCCAAAATCTCGAATGGATCAACATATCTGGGACTCAGCTTGCCTCGAATGCCAAATCTTCGGATTCCTTTTATGGGAGAAACCTTTAGAAACACATGTTCACGAACCTGAAATTCTAAGTCCCTCCTTCTATTGTCTGCATAACTCTTTTGTCTTGATTGTGCTACTTGTAATCGGTCTCTGATAATACGAATATTCTTTGATGATTCAGAAATCAGATCTGGTCCCAGCCACTGCTTCTCGCCTACCTCGTTCCAACATAATGGGGATCGACAGCTTCTTCCATATAAAGCTTCGAATGGAGCCATCTGAATACTGGACTGATAACTGTTGTTGTAAGTAAATTCAAACAAGGCCAGGTGATCACTCCAATTGCCTCCAAAATCAATCATGCAGGCTCTCAGCATATCTTCCACTATCTGGTTGGTTCTTTCCGTCTGTCCATCTGTTTGTGGATGAAACGCAGTACTGAAATTCAGATGGGTTCCCAAAGCTTCTTGCAATCCCTTCCAAAAGTGCGAGGTGAATCTGGGGTCTCTGTCGGACACAATACTGACCGGAATACCATGGAGTCGCACAACTTCTTTCATATACAAAGCTGTTAAAACATCAATAGTCCACTTAGATTTAATAGACAAGAAATGAGCAGACTTTGTCAATCTGTCAATAATAACCCAAATCGCATCAAGTCCACTACTAGTCCTAGGTAGACCCATATTGAAATCCATGCCAATACTCTCCCACTTCCATTGAGGTATGTCCAGCGATTTCAATTTCCCTGCAGGTCTGAAATGCTCAGCCTTGACTTGCTGACACACCAAGCTTCTACTCACAAATTCTGCAACCTCTTTCTTCATATTCGGCCACCAGCAAGATCTCTTTAAATCCTTAAACATCTTAGTACCTCCAATATGAATAGTATATCTGGATCTGTGCGCTTTCTCGAGGATCTTGTTCTTAACTTCAGCCACATCAGGCATAAAAGTCCTTCATTGAAACAACAATCTGCCATCATCAGCAATCATGAAGTCAGGTCTGCTACCCAAGCTCTCCTTGATTTCTACCAACTCTGGGTCATTCTCTTGCAAAGACTTGATTTCTACCAATAATTCTGGTTTAAGCTGAATCTGAGCAATCATAACTCGGTCCTTGTCAACATTAATATCCAAACTAGCTAATTGCTCTAACAGTTTCCATTCTTGCAACATGAGACTTGACAACTTAGCCATTGGCTTGCGACATAAGGCATCCGCCACCACATTACCCTTCCCGGGATGATACTCGATGGAGAAGTCAAAATCCTTTAAATACTCTAACCATCTTCTCTGCCTCATGTTGAGCTCTTTCTGAGAAAATAAATACTTCAAACTTTTGTGGTCTGAAAATACTGTGAATGTTTCTCCATATATGCAGTGCCTCCATATCTTTAAGGCAAACACCACTGCTGCTAGTTCCAAATCATGGACAGGATAATTCTCCTCATGCTTTCTCAACTGCCTAGAAGAATAGGCTATTACTTTCCCGTGCTGCATTAGCACACAACCTTAACCAATTCCCGAAGGATCGGTGTACACCACAAAGCCTCCTTCTCTAGATGGTAAAGCTAAAATAGGGGCAGTCGTTAAACACTCCTTCAAAGTCTGGAAGCTTCTCTCACAATCTTCCGACCAATCAAACTTATTCTCTTTGCGGGTTAATCTTGTTAAGGGTACCACAATCTTGGAGAAATCCTTAATAAATCTTCGATAATATCCTACCAAGCCTAGGAAGCTTCTAACTTCTATTACACTAGTAGGTCGATCCCAATTCTTCACTGCCTCTACCTTCGAGGGGTCAACTGAAATACCTTCTTTCGTAATGATATGCCCTAGAAAGGACATCTCCTGCAACTAAAATTCACACTTGCTAAACTTGGCGAATAACTGATGATCCCTCAATATCTGCAACGCCATCCCAAGATGTTCGGCATGCTCTTCCTCATTCTTAGAATAAATCATAATGTCATCAATAAACACCACGACCCATTAATCAAGATAGGGCCGGAATACATCGTTTCTCAACTGCATGAAAGCTGCAGGTGTATTCGTTAGTCCAAAAGGCATTACAACAAATTCAAAGTGCCCATACCTACTTCGAAAAGCTGTCTTATAAATATCCTCCTCCTTAATCCATAATTGATGATAAACTGATCGAAGATCAATCTTAGAGAAATACCGAGCTCCTGCTATCTGATCAAATAACTCATCAATCCTCGGTAATGGATATTTGTTCTTGATAGTCAGCTGGTTCAATTGCCGATAGTCAATACATAACCTCATCGAACCATCTTTCTTCCGGACGAACAATACTGGGGCTCCCCACGGGGATGTACTGGGATGAATAAACCCCTTCTCAAGTAATTCCATTAACTGCTGCTTCAATTCCTTCAGCTCCGCGGGAGACTATTTCGACGATGGGATTTCTTGATGATTTTTTTAATTAAAAATAATTATTTTATGTTTATTTGGTTTATTTATGCATCGATCAATCAATTAACTAACCGGTAATTAACTGACTCATTGACTACGCAGGCGTGCCAGTCATGTACGTGACGAGTTTATTGTGCGCTCATTCTGACCCGTGTCGGGCGAGAGTGAGATTCGGTCGGGACCAGCAGTCCGCCATACCATAAAGGCTATGGTGTTAATTACATCCCCCGTGAGGAGGGAAAACCTTTGATTAATTGCCGAGATAATGGGCTGTCGAGGCCGAAATAAAGAATGCAAAGGCTACAGATGATCATGCGAGATATTCTAGTCTGTCATGCACAGTTCATTAGGGCGAAACCCTCAATACATGGCGGATGACTTAGGCCCGGAGACCATCATCACGCATAACAAGAGCTTCCCGTCGGGCGTTGCCCGGCTTTCCGCTAGTGCCATTTGATATACCAAGGGCTTGCACACTCAAGCATACATTGATGCGATGCGAATGCTTAAACTCAATCATGGTGATGAAGCTATGAGACTGATTAATTCAGGTTTAAAAAAACTAATTTATCTGGCTTATTGATTACAGGGTTCATTTAATTATGTTATTAGCATTGGAGATCACCCCGGAGGTGAGGAGAGGATCGAAACGGCGCGACGACGCGATTTAGAGTGAAACCGGCACGGTGCGCGTAGGTGTATAGCTTAAAACGGCACGGGAAGCGTGGGTAAAAGCCTAAAACGGTGCCACTGGAGCGTAGGTATGAGGGATGGGTAAAAATGGCGTGACACCTGTATGAACGTTAAAATGACGCGGTGGCCAAATGGGGCTAATATGGCGCAACGGTTGGCTAGGGCTAATAATGCGGCGCACCGGCCAAAGGGGAGGTGAATACGGCGCGACCTGGGTGCGCCGGATAGGGGCTCAATAAGTTTAGACAACTTATGTGTCTAAAGCTAAAACGGTGCGAGGGGGCGCGCGCCACAAATTGGCGCGCCGGATTCGGGCCGCGTCGGATTAAGGAGGTTTTAGATTTATTGAAGTTCTGACTGAATCCTATACATATTTATTGAGACTTTGTTGATGTTTCTAGAAGATTAGAAGACTTATTTAGGCCCCAGAAGCATTGCAATGGAGGCAAATGTAGACTTATGCGAGGTTCCTACTCAAGCATAGTCTTTAATGGATGTGTCAAGCGTATCAAGTGCGAATTTGACTAAGTTACCAGTCTAAATTTTGGCAGCACCTCACCATGATTGGGGAGTTTGCAGGGGTGAAGCGGAGACAGTCCCACGAGTTAGGAGTATGCTCCTTTAAGGCCGGGAGTGCCAAGCAGTGACCGGCGGACTTCATCGGAGAGGAAGGACCTCGAGGGCTAGCCTGCTAGAGGTATCCAACTCCACGAGTCAAACTAATCAAGGGACGGCTGAGATGAGAAATCACCTCGAGGGCCAGCCTACGAGATGAGAAATCACCTCAAGAAGAAGGTGGATTTGATGTCGGGTCAACCCCGTTGATGTTCATTAGGTGAGACACAGAATGCATACCATCAGAAGGTTTGACTCTGTGGCTCCACAATGATTGAAGTTGATGGGGAATATACTCCTCCCCGGGCAGTGAACTCTTCGAGAGGATGAATCACTAAAGAGTGCTATGACCGGAATACATTGGCTTATGGAATGAACAGCAGATGACCATATGGATACACCTTCAATGAAGAGGCAAGCTAGAAGGGGAGCCAATAGACCAGACTTAGAACCCAGGGGTCGGCCAGCAGACTGAGCTCCTGGAAGAGGCACATGGTCGAATAGCTCGACAGCATCTCCAGTCCGTACAGGTACATCATGGGAGCGGCAGAGATGTTCATTCTCCTAACCCTGAACCGTGAACAGGGACGGACTGCGGAGCCACCTCCAGGGCAAAGGATGATGCAATGATAAGCATCCCTCCGGCCATGGGGAACATCTGAGCACATTGAATCATTCACATCGTCTAAACGACATCGAAAGAACCCCGGGGAAGGGGACTATTGATATTGCCTCAATGATCTGAGGTGTATTCGACGGTAGAAAACCCAAATGAATAACACACAAAGGATGGCAGAGATAGACTATAAGCCAGCAGCAACACGCCCTTTCATTCATTCAGTCGCATAGTGAAAACACTACAACACATTCGACTCGGCGTTGTCGCCTGAGACCGATTTCATTCCCGAAGAGAAGAAAGAACAGAGAAACAGAGGCGACTAGAGAGAGGGGGAAGTTCGAGGAATACCCTGGGCTCATATCATCGCCCTTCATGGTAATGCTCTGTGGAGCTACATTAGCAGAGATAGAAAAGGAGACTAGCAGAGGCAGCCGCCGTCGGACTCACCAACCAACCTTGGAACTTCACAGCAGAGAATTGGAGGAAGCACAGGGTATCAGAATGAAACGGGCTCTCTGCTCCCCTTTCTTCTTCTCCAAGCTCTATTCTCTCTCCTTTTTCTCGTCTGATGTTGCTCTCTTTTGATCCTCCTCGGGCCGTCCACCTTTTGTTCTCGAACATGAGGCCCCTTATATAGGAGACCTTTGAACGAGCTTAATCCGGCGCGGGGTTTAGTGCGCCGGGTTTCAACCATTTTGAGCTCTGGATTCGAGTTAAACGGGGCGCGCCGGTTTAGAAGGCTACCCAAGATTAAGAGGTCGCGCCGGATTTGAGGGGGCGCGCCGGTTTAGCAGAAGCGCGCCGGATTTAAATCATTTGGTCGCCTTAACCCGACACGGGTCCGATAACATGCTTCGAACAGACCTCGGGGGTTACTGTGACCTTTCGTCTCTTCATGGTCTTGTCGGGGCATAGGAGAGACTATAGACGAGACTTCTGGGCCGCCAAATGGCTGCTTTCGAAACTCGTGTACCTTAAGCTCGAGCGTGCAGGTTTTTCACTGACATGGCTCTCGGCGCAACGGCTCGTATTGCCGACTCGCCTTGACTTGCATTGGTAGCTCCCCCGGGTAGTGATATGTCGCCCGGGGTGTTTCTGCCTCGATCGGGCAATCATCTAGCAGCCAATGGGCCCAATGTGCTAAGAAGTCATACCCGTGCTGGGTAATCGGGGTCTTCTGCTGACAGAACCTTCGATCCTTTGCCTTGAGGGGCCGAGGGCATTCTTCCTCCTCAGGAGAGTCTTCATTGAGGTGGCGAGCCACTAGGTAGACCATCGTCCTTGGTCGGGCGATGGGTGTAGGGTAGCGGCATGACGGAGTCGACGCTGGATCATTAGGCAGGCTTGGTCGCGCTGTCGGTTGGTTGTGGACTCATCTCGACTCTCCCGAGGTGAAGTCCCCGGTGCTCATTCCAGGTGACTCGAGGCTCTGGCAGCTTGAGAAGTCTTCAATATGTCGATCTTTATCAGCTTATGTGCTTCAGTGGGATGTATCATTTCTCTACGGCTTGATCACCGTTGATCATATTTTGAGTGCCAACAAGTGCCCCCCCCGCCACGGGTGCTGCGAGCAAGGCACGAGCGAAGCGGGACCCGCGGATGAGTTCCCCCTGGGTAGATTTCTTGGAATGACCCTCGAATATGGCGCGGCCCTCGGGCTTGTGCTAAAATGGCGCGCGTTTGCAAATATAGGCCTAATCCGGCGCGCTCCTTGGAGAGGGGGCCTAATGTGGCGCACCCTTTCGCATTTTGGGAGTAGGCCTAATACGGCGTGCCCCATTGGCTTTTTTTGGGAGAGAGCCTAATTCGACGTGCTATTTAGCGCGCCGGATTAGAATGAGTCTGCTTCTTTTAAAGTTTGAAATTCCCTTTTCGAGAGGGAAACGTTAATCCGACGCGCCCTTTAGCGAGCCGGATTAGGGCCGTCGAGCCCTTCCCTATATCTTCCCATTCTTCTTCTTTTTTCTTCATTCTCATCTCATTTGCATCTCCAGCTTCTCTCTCCTCCCTCCTTCTTCCAGAGTGCGGTGGCGAGAGCGAAGTGGTGAGTGAGGAATTTCGGGGTTCAACCCCCCCTTGTTTTCCCAGTCCCCGGGAGGCTCCTTGTAGGCTTGTCCTCGGAGCTACCCCCTTGGGTGTCCAATTTTGCCCTGGCGTGACGCCTATGGCCTTTTGTAGGGATCGTCACTTAGTGGACAAGTTCCCGCTTCGCCCTGGCAATCTCCCTAGCTGGGGAGACTGTGTCGATTTTTTGT
This sequence comes from Amorphophallus konjac, assembly GCA_022559845.1. Lineage (NCBI taxonomy): Eukaryota > Viridiplantae > Streptophyta > Magnoliopsida > Alismatales > Araceae > Amorphophallus > Amorphophallus konjac. The sequence continues at coordinate 197,731,216 of CM040122.1, read as the reverse complement.
CAGAAAAGACTTTATCTTGAACAGGCCTTCTGACTTTGCTTGCTTTATTTGTGGCTGTCTTTTGTGCAGATATCATGGCATCTGGATCTTCTTCCTACCGTGCTATAGTAACGTGGAGGGATGTTCACTCCTTGGACAGGGGTCACGGCAAGCTAGCCGTCGTAGCTGAATCCTCTGACTCCGAGACTGAGACAGTGGATACTGACCGCCTGTTAATCATCGGAAGCGATTCCTTCAAATATGAACGTCTCGACGGCTCCCGGGTGGACCATCCTAAGGACAAGCATCTGATGTCTTTTCTGAAACGGTTTAACCTTCAAGGGAAGTGGGACCTAATCCTTGTTCACAGAGCCGAGCTAGCACTACTCAAGGGATGGGACAGTCTCAATGACTGCGTCGTAAGGGGAAGACCCATTTATCTACCCGGCGAACCGAGGAAGTGGGGCGCTGTGCTCGGTCTTCAGGAGTTGTCTCCACAGGACGAGCTGCTGACCAGAGCCCCTGAATTCGTTCCGACTAGGTGGAACGAGACTGAAAGTTGGGTAGATCGGGAGAAGCCGTCTTTTGGTTTATTACTGGCTCCGCTCAAGTGGGGATATAGAGATGAGCCTTTCTTGTTGGACTGCCTGTCGGTCTGGTTTAAGCACCAGATCTTCATGGGGTGGTTTGCTGACCTGAAGGCCATCGATACCCACGCTTTTAGGTCGGGAGCAGTTGAATTCACCAACTTTGTCTTGCAGCAGTATGCACCCATTCTGATCAGGGCGGGTGTATATCACAGTGTATACGCATCCAGATACTGCTACCCCATCTCGAAGGGTCTTTGTTGCGGCAAGATCAAGGTGTTTTACCTGGAGTACAACACCCTCTATACTTCGGAAGGAGAGACGTCCTTAGACCTCTAGAGTCTCTCGCAGCTGAGCGGCCTCCCGATAGACGGCAAGCCGTATGAAAAAGTCTGCTGGCCAGACTGGTTGAAGGACCAGACAGAAGGAGAAGGGCGATACTTGACGGGTTTCGCCTATCGCTACTTGATGAAGGCATACCACAACCTCTGCCGTTCCTCTCATGAAGTGAAGGGGGCGAGGAAGCCCGAAGAGAAGAGGCGTGTGCGGATGGGCACATGATGCGGGGCGGACACGGGACCGACTCTAAGTGATGCGGACCTTGGACACTAAATGCGGACGTGACCAGTAACATACAACAATGGAGACACTTTGGCCCGACACTAAGAGTTCCTATGGGCTTTACTTCGCTAACAGAAATGCAAGCTCACTCGTCGTCCCAAGCAAGGGGAAACACGGATCCGCGCAGTTGAGAAACCGGTAGAGTCAAGGGTGGTCGACTCACTTACGTGCTCGGATCGAGCCACGGGATGGGTCACTCTCTCGCTCACAGCGGTGACATGAACTCATGGGCTAGAATCCTAACACACTCATAGTGGCATATGACCATATACTAAACTAGCAAATGAACGCCAAGGAGTTAAGACCGTACCTCCACGCACCCGGTGTGGGGAAGACAACCCCGGCCAAATTCGTACTCTCGGTTAACAAATATTATAGCGGTACAAATGTTTCGACCCACTCCACGCAGGGAGGTAACAGGTCACATGTGGGGCCCGGGAGTAGCGGGAATTGGGTTGACGGGCAGCATCTTGATGTCGTTCCGACGGTGCCGAAACCCGTATTTTAGTGCTGTCCGGACGGCGTGATCTGCGGGTCCGTGGGGCCCACGTGATGCTTAGTCCCCGGGACCTGATGAGGTGGGTCTCTCTGTGATGTTGACACCTGGTGGGGCGCTCCCCTGGACGGCGGCCGGGCTGGAACACCGGTCGGAGGCCGATCGGCTCCGATCTCCAAGTCTTGGAGTTACTGCCCACGGATCTGCTGCTTCTGTTTTACCGCGCGCGATCCAGCGAGATCTATCATTGTGATCACTTCCGACGTCGGGTCGACGCACAAGAGATATCGTTGGAAAGCTCTCTTGAAATCCTTCGACTCTCTATGACTCCAGAAAATTTGTGGGGACTGTACTTTTGTTGGCAGATTTATGAACCGGACTGATCTCTGTTTCAGATCTGGCCGGGCAGAAAGGAAGTTTCCTGAGAGTTGGCATTGACCGTGAAGTAGACCTCCGATTCAGACTTTAAGCTCTTCAAGAAAGTTGTAGAGGGGGGAGAGAGGAATACAGAAATAATTTTTATGAAGGGTTTGGTGGAGGTGTTGATTTTGTAAGGATTTTATACTGACTGGGGGTCGGATCTGGACAGTGGCAGACAGAATTGAGTTGGGATTTGGAGTGAATTTTTAGAAAATATGAACATGAACCTAAAGTCACAAAAAAAATTGTGGATGTGGTATTAGGTGGACAGAACCTTCAATAAAAATATCAAGTCAATTGGATCACAAGAAGGTGGGTTCATGAATGACCTATTAGGGTTCTAGAGATCTCGGCAGGCTTCTGGCAGATCTGAAAGAAGGTGGAGAACGAAAATGGAAAATAGAAACTAGAGGCTCCACCAATTTTTCTAGGATATGGTGATGATCTATGGAACTCACCCTGAAAGTTTGGGCTCCAAAAGATCGCGTGGTGGGGAGCAAAAATTCATGGAAGAAGGGGCTGTCCTGGATGGACAGAACTCCGGCGATGATGACGGTGGTGCGACGGCGGCACGATGGCGGCGGCGGCGGCAACGACGAACTCACAAACTGATAGAAGAGACTTCACACCTCTGATTCACAGCCTTCCCAGCTGTAGAAGGGGGGAGAGAGGAGAGAGATAGGGGGTAGCCCTTACTTGCTCCAACAAAATTCAGATTTTTCTCTTCATTTATTCTTGAAAATAGGAAATACAACCCTTTTATATGAAACCCATGGATCTTGGTTTACGTAGACGAGATGCCAAATGCTATTTCCCCCATGTGGTCAAGCCTAATTAAATAAGTTTAGCCTAATGAGGCCAAAAGAGGGGGGCAACCCCTTATTTTAAGGAGAGAAAGTGGGGTTTTCTTCCCACTTTGTCTCCCTTGGTCAACAAGAGAGGCTTGGTCCAAGTTGGGCCATAGACCAGCCAATTGGGCCTTCCAATCTAGGAAACCCATGAGAAAGAGAGAAGCCCAATTGGGCCTTAAGTCATTTAAAGACCCATTATGAAGTCTAGTGGTCCAATATGGCCACACTTCTTAATGGACTCTAAAGGGCTTAATCTAAATGGCTTATTAAGAGCCTTACAAAGAGCCCAACATGAAAACCCAAATAAAAACACACATTACAAGCCCAAATATAATGCAAATAAATGCAAAAAAAGTGTCCAAACTCATGGTGGAGACTCCAGACTATCTTCGAGCCAAAGAGAAGTTGATGTAGCTCGAGTGGTGCTCTGCGTACGGTACCGACGGCTTACCTGTTCGTGCTTCTCGCTCGCTCTGGTGTCCGTACTAGCACATGGCTTCAGTATTTCTTCAGGGGAGAGTAGAAATATACAGATTTCCCCTCTGTGGCGTAGACTCCGATTCAGCGGATGAAAAGGGTCCAGCGACAGACTGCTTACCCCTCGACTTCGGAGGGAAGTCAACCCGGAGGCCCCAACCCCAGGGGTGTAGACGCAGTCACTCATTGTGCTGCTTTTCTTACTTATTGGATTTGTTCCTTCTCTCTGCCGCAAGGTGATGAGAGCGTGATTAGGGCGGAGGCTATCTATCCCGCCTGCTTGATGGCTTGGGGCATGAAGCTCTCGCTTTGCCCTGTTGCACTGTGCTTGATATACAAGTTACTGGGAGACCTGCACCGCTCGCGTCTTCCCAGGAGTCTTCGGAGGGTCGGCCCGCTACATTTCTTCAACGCCTGGGTCTGTACCCTATTTCCGGAGGCTGCTCCTCGGTCGCTTCAGTCAGCACAGCTGGTCCCTAAGATGGTAGAGTTCGCCAGTGTTGAGCTGACACGAGTTGCGGACCAACTTTTTGCCATACATGGAAAGCTTACAAAGGTTCTACTGGATTCCCCGATGTAGATTATGGAAAATCCACTAAAGAAAAGAAAAAAAATAAGAAATAAGATGCAGAAGCACGTGGTGCTAATGAGGAGTGTGATCGCCAGAGGGGTTTCCTCAAGAAGAATAAAAGTGATCGCATGTACCTTGTATTGAGCGTGAGAGATTGTGGACTTTTCCTTCCTCCTTCTACCGGCCGGCCGATGAAGGGGGTTCTTAGCTTGATTACCCTTGTAAAAAAAAACACAAAACAAGTGAAAGAATGGATTAGCCAAAAGGTGTAGTATCAATGCTCTAGAAGTATGAAATCAATCAAATGAAGCATGAACACACCTTGTGTGTTTTGGTTTTTTAAACCCCTTTGAAGGAGTAACAAAGGTATGGTAGATATGAATGCAAAGTATGTAATATGAAAGTAAGATGTAATGTGAAAGTGGCAACCTTGTTTTTAACAGGATAGCTGGAAAGAACAGGATGAGTATGATGATGCTAATGTTAATAAGAGGAATTGAGGGCAAGATCTCCTCTCTGTTGTGCGTGCAGCAGTACTGGGAGAGAAAACAAGAAACAATTCAACAGCACTAGAGGACCATAATGGAAGAAGAATCAACACCGGGAGGAAGAGAAACCACTTGAAGATAGAACCTGCAAAACACAAACTCTCCTCTCTGTAAAACTGTTGGCACTCAAAATTTAATCCTTCGGCGACCAAGCCGCAAAGATGAATGATATGGACCACTGAAGCACAGAAGCCGGTGGAGGTCAACTTACTAAAGGCTCCTCAAGCTGCCAGAGCCCCGAGTCACCTTGAAGTGAGCACCGGGGACTTTACCTCAGGAGAGTCGAGATGAATCCACAACCAACCGGCAGTGCGACCAAGCCTGCCCAATGATCCGGCATCGACCCCGTCTTGCCGCTACCCTACATCCGTCGCCCGACCAAGGATGACGGTCTACCCGGTGACTCTCCTAAGGAGGAAGAACGTCCTTGGCCGTCCACAACAAGGGGCCGAAGGTTCTGTCAGCAGAAGGCCCCGATCACCCGACACGGGTTCGGATTCTGGCCATAATGGGCCCGTTAGTGGCCGATTGGTCGCCATTCAAGGTGGAATTATCCCAGATGCAATGCCATCCCGTAAGGAAGCTTCCAGCACGAGTCCGTCTGAACCAGAAGCATGGATCACAGTGCCGAAGGCCGTACCGATAGGAGACCCGTATGCTCAGGTCAAACACACACAAAGTTCCGAGCAAGGTCTTTCACCGCGCAGAGAGCTTCGTCAACACCCGCCAGGGTTTTCCAAGAACCAGGGCAAGAGGAACAGTCAACGGGAGCCTCCGGAACCATCCCCGGGCCCATCGGCTAACCCACGTCGAGCGAACAAGCTAAATCGATGCACAAAGGGACGTCGGCGCCCCTTAATCCGGCGCCGCCAAATCCGCCGGGCCAATTCCAATTGGGGACATGTTCCCCGGCGCCATTGAATTCGGCACGCCTCTTGCCATGGCGCCGGATTAACGAAGGCTACATATACACCGTGTCTTTGAAACAAAAAGAAGGGGGAGAACAAACGAAGAGGAAGAAAGAAAAAAAGAGAAGAGAATAGAAGAGAGCCAATACGAAGGGAGAGAGGTCGCTCGTTCGAGAGAGAAAAGCCTTGGGGGAGAAGTAGGGTTTCCACTGAGAGTTCTCGCCACCGTCTTCCTCGTCTGCTTGTTTGAGTATCTCCGGAGCCGGAGAAGAGAAGCCTGTGGTCCGATACTCTGTTCTGGAGAAAGGGTTTAGGTGGGTTTTCGAGTTTTTTTTCCGGTCGATTCCCCCTTTCTTCTTTGTTTCCTTCTCCTGATATAATGTAAGTGAGAGGGGGGAGGGGCGATGATACGAGCCTGACCTCCCCCCCTCACCATTATCGCTGCTCCTTCTTTTCACCTGTAACACTCTTCTTTTGTTAATGTAAATGACGGCCGAGCGACAACGCCGGCGCCAGAACGTATGCTGTGTATATCTATCTATCGTTCATTAAATGAATGGAATGTGATTGTGCCTGATGCCATATCTATCTTCAATGCTCTCTCTGATTTCTTCTCAAATGTGCATTTAATGGTTTCCCGGCGTGCATAGTTCCTGGATCCGTTTTCCCCGACGCTGGATATGCCCTCGGGCTACATGAACCGTTCCCCCCCTCCCCGGGGTTTCTCTCTCTCTACTCCAATGCAATGATTGAGCTCTGTACAACGAGTGCTACGGGTTTTGTGGTTGGAGACACACTTGTGTGCGTATCTCTGCCCACCCCCTGTCTAGGGATCAAACCCTTCGCCTTCCCTGTGCCCTTCCTCATGGGCCAGAGGGTAGGGGAAGATCGCTTCTAACATCCCCGTTCGTCCTGTGCCAAGCCCCTGTTGGTTTTTGCGAACATGATATATATCCCCTCCCCAGATACGTATGCTAATCATATAACATGTAAGTGTAACTCATTCAGCCCGTGGGCTTCACTGTTCTAATATACGTCTAACAAATCGTTTGTCCATTTGTTGTCGAACGATGCCGTATGCCGCTCTTTCCACTCCATTCGCATTTCAACATCCGGGAGTCTACTATGTAGCATTGCTCCAATACCCGGGGAGGGGAATATTCCCCCAATCTTCCACAACAAGCCACTCGGTCGACAGGGGCTTATCCATTGATGATGAGTATCCCTTCAGGCCATTGAGTGCACAGTAACGGGGCTAAGCCCTAGAGTTCAAACCCACGGTCCTTAATGGACTTCATGGTGGCCGTGGGTTGTGTGCCCCTTGTAGGCTAGCCCTCGGGGTTTCCTTCCCTCTATCGGTCGTCCCGATTTGAGAGTTCTGTCGACTCGGGTCACGTGCCCCTCGCAGGCTAGCCCTCGGGGTTTTCGCTCCCATAATGAGTCGCCTCATTCATTCACTCTCGCCTACGGACTTGGTGCCCCTAGCAGGCTAGGCCTCGGGGTTTTCCTTTCCGTTCGGGTTCGCCGGCCGTCGTTGCGCCACCCGGCTCTTAGGGGTTGCTCCGCCACGTGAGTATTCCCCGCTTCTCCCCGAAAATCCTCCGGGATGGGGAGATGCTGCCGAAATTTCAGCTCGAACGAGTCTAACTCGAAACAATCACCGCGCTCGAGTGTGAACCTCGCGCGAGCCTGTGACTCGGCTCCCGGATGCCCCGGGGCCGATCCTTTCAATAAATAACTTAAATAAACTTTCAAAGTTTCCTAAATTATTTTAATAAACCCAAGAAAAATGAATAAAACCTCGGTTTCTGTGGGATCGGGTTAAACGGCACGCATTAAAACGGCGCGCCCCTTCCCGGCGCCCCCCAAACGGGTCGCGCCGTTTTAACCTCTTCATTCACCTACGGTCCCCACGCCTTTTTAAGTCATGTACCTATTTTCTGGCACCGTTTCTAATCGTTACACTATCTAATCCCTGGCTTGCCCCCAGGGCAATCCTGGCCTCCCGTGGTCGAGATTGGCAACCCTAATTAGCAGTAGATTGAATAAGGCAAGGGCTGTTCACGCCCCGAATAACCTTTCTATCAGGTTTGCTATCATGTATATTAGCTCTTTGCTTTCGTTATCACCCTTGTGTTACCTTTTTCCCCTTTGGCGGGGATTAATAAATGTGATTGAGCTCTGTTCATTTTCATAACTCTATTACCATGCTTAGCACAGTCATGGGCATCATGCATTCATGTTTGCATAGACCCTCGGGTATATCAAATGGCGTTGACAGAAGGCCGGGTTATGCCCGATCGGAAGTCTCCGCTACGCGCGATGGTGGTCTTCGGACCTACGTCCTCCGCCCTGTATCGAGGGTCATTGATTTAATAAACCATGCCTCTCATGCATGATAGATAGATGCATCTCACATGATCTTGTCATGTTCATAACATCGCACCTTTTATTCCGGCCTCGATAGCCCGCTATCTCGACAATTAATCAAAGGTTTTCCCTCCTCGTGAGGGATGTAATTAACGTCATGACCTTTATGGTATGACGGACTGCTGGTCCCGACCGAACCTCACTCTCGCCTGACACGGGTCAGAAGGAGCGCATAATAAACTTGTCACTCACGTGACTGGCACGCCCGCGCAGTCAATCAGTCAGTTAATTGATTGATCGACGCATGAAATAAACTAACAAACAGAATAGAAATCCCGTCCCATACAGTCAGGGACCTACTTAATAAGATACCCCCGGGTAGATCATCGTCCCGAGAAAAGACGATCGCAAACAGTCTGGCATGCCCGGTGGGACCAGTGTCACCTTTCATCTCTTTGTCGAGATACTTGGGCTTCGAGGCCCTCTCAAAGGCTGCTGATCGTTGGCTTGTTTGTCTTTGCAGGCGAACGATGACAACAACTGGATTGACTAACATAGGTTTTGGCCCGTCGATCGTTGCTGGCCATGGACAAGGGTACCTGGCAGTGCCCATGGAGTTCGGCAGCTTCCCTGCCGCCGTCGGCTTCCCCAACTTCTTGGGGTTGGCCTTCGTGGACATGCTAGAAATCGAAGCCCCGGAACCTGTCGAGGAAGCTGTGGGGAAGATGGAGCCTCTGAAGGCCCGATGTTGCCATGACTCGCCCAAGAGTCCAAGCCCGGTCGCCAACTGCTTGGTGCACCATGCTATCCACGGGGCCCGCCCCAATATTGTCAACAAGCACCCTGGAGGACGTCAATGCCGGCAAGTCCAAAGGAGTGGTCCCAGACCGAGTCATCCCCACCATCCCTGTCCACAACACATATCAGGCCCTCGCTGGAAGGAGGGCAGAAAGAGAAGAAATCGGCTGCTATGGCCAAGGAAGGTCGGCCCTAGGCCGAGAAAGTTCAAACAGGTGTGGGTTCCCAAGCGGGCCCAACCTGTCCATCAGCTGGCACCTATCTGTCGCCGTCCTGTGTACGACGGGGCGGAAGAGAGAAGAGAAAGGGGCTTGCCCCCGAAGAAAGAAGAAGAAGTGGTTGCGGATCCTCCGCGCCGCAAAAGTTCCTGGGTTGCTGCCCGTCAAGCCAACGTCCCTGCTGCGGGACGAAGATTCCAACAACCTGCTGACAGAGATCGGCTATCTTATATCCCTCCTGTGGGAGGTCGACAATCATCCCCCGTGTTACATCAAGAGCGGGGTCAAGAAGAGATTACCTGTCTGGTCAGAAACTATTTTCGAGGGTTAGGTAACCCCTCGCTTGGGCAACACCGACTGATGCAAGCAGCCGCCGCCGATGAAGACTACTGCCCGTCAACGGCAAATGAAGAAGATGTGGGAGAAAAAATGATGGTGTCGTTAGTCGACGACAATGGATATGACAACGGCTTCGAGATCAAAGCCGATGAAGCTATCCCCAAGCGGGAAGAAACAAGAAGAACTTATGTGTTCGAGAGGCTGACCTTCCCACACCAAGCTAAAAGGAGGGACCATCGACAAAGGAGAAGGATGCAGGTCTTCACCTGTAACATGGCTAGTATATCCAACCGATATGGGGGGCTTTCTGAAGATCCCCGAGAATTGGCTCAGTTGGCTGCAAGGCCAGGGCTTAGCACTCGGAGGACAGAAGCAGCAAGGGAGCTCCTGATGATGACTAAAGGAAAACAACCCCAGGTCTACCACCAGTGGGATGATAAGGCCCCCGTCCTGACCGCCAATGTGGTAACGACAGAGGAAGAAGACGACTTCCCCCTCGACATCCTACCCGAGGGTACGTCCGGGGAGACAACAGAAGTTATCCCCACTATAGCCACTATAGACCCATCAGTCTTGATATTACTTTAGAAATATCGAAAAGAGATAGACTTGCTGAAGAAGCAGCTGATGGAGAAAATTAAATAGTCCTCAGCTTCCAAACCACCCGAAGTCTAGGGTGAATCATCCAGGGGAGCGGTCCGTCATGACGGCCCTCCACCGCTCTACACACTGCCTCAGTCGTCAGAACCCAGCATGGCGACAATGCAACAGCGGCCACCACAGCTCCAGCCGCTGCTACCACCGGTGCTCCCTCAAGTGCTCCATACACCCCCACTGCCGCGTCCTCCACAGGCGACCACCCTGGTCACCCCGTACCTGCAGCCGGCACACTTCTACCCAGAGCCGGTTGACCCTGCAGTCATGAACTGGATGATGGTGGAAAGAATGATCAAGCTGAAGCTCGCAGAAAGGGGTGAAGGCGACTACGTCGCGTTTGATGCATACCGGGCGCCATACCCGCAACACCATGCTGCTAAGCGGCTTCCCCCGGGAATCAACAAGCCGCCCAAGTTTGACAAATTCAACGAGAAGGTGTCCCCGAGAGAACACATAGCCTATTATATGACTGTCATGGGCGACTTGGCCATCGACGAGTCATACCTGCTGAAGTTTTTCGGGTCCTCGCTGACGGGGCTCGCATTTGAATGGTATTCTAGCCTCTCGGCCGGGTCGATCAACGACTGGCCAGATATGCAGAAGAAGTTCAGAGAAAAATTCCATGTTACAGAGAGGGAGGTCACAGTGGTCGAACTCTACTCAACAAAGCAGAGGGCCGATGAGACACCCCTCGATTATATCAAGAGGTGGAGGAACCTCGGAATGAGGTGCAAGCGGCCCCCGCATCAGGAGGACTCTGTGCAAATATGCAAACAGAATCTCAGGAGGGAGGTTCTGGAAAAGATGATCGGAATGGAAATACGATCGTTTGATCGGTTGAACAATGTCGTGGCCGAGGTGGAAGCTTTCCTGGCAAGACCTGCCCCTACATTTGCTGCCGTCACGACCCAGAAGGGCAAGGCGGTAGAGCGGCGCTCCTCGCCTAAAGAAGCGAACGCTCTTGACATAAAGACGTTCGAACAACAGAAAAGTGAAGACAAGAAGGGAGTCACCCCACAGCCTGCAGAAGCCCCAGACGGCAAAGAAGGTCCTTCGCTGAGGGACAAGATGAAGAAGGCCTATTCCTTTCCAAAGGACAAGACCCGGGTTTTGTTCGACTGGGTAACGGAATATAGCATGGTCACCCTGTCAGAGCCAAGGAGGCCGGAGGACTTAAAAAGAAAAGACAGTCCAAGATTCTGCCCCTACCACCAGATGTTGGGGCATCCAATCGAAGACTGTTATGTTTTCAAGGACATCATCGAAGGGATGGTGAAGAAGAATGAAATTGAGCTGGCAGAGTATAAAGTGGACCCTCCTCAGCCACATGAAGCCCCTCGGAGGAGGGCAGGAGTCAACATGATCTCCCTATACCAGGCACTGCCCGAGGAGATCTCTGAAACAAGTACGCGGAGCACCTATGAAGCTCATTTCTTGGAGCCCGTGAAAGAGCAGCAGGGATGGCAGCAGGTCCTGTGAATCATAAGAAAAAGAGGGCACCCCGCCCAAAAGAGGGGGCACATATCTGTGGTGTTACACCCCGGCCTGCTCCACCGGTGGTGTCACCCGTATGGGTCACTCCACCTACAACTGTCAGGATACTTACACATAATCGGAGGAGACAAACTCCGCTGCCAGTGGTTAAAGAGACCAATCCTGGGGTCCTTCAACTGCAGAACCTCATTAAGGGGCTGGACGAATACGTGTAGCCCGAACTGAAGCCCTTGCTGGTGCGGGACCACGTCCCGTGGCAAGAACTAGAGCAGCTCTCACTTGAACAGAAGGAGGAAGCTGAAGCGGCACCCGATAGAGAGGGCAATCTGTTCTGGGGGCACCCGCCCCAGAAGCAAAAAATAAGAAGAAACAAAAGAAGAAGAAAGGGAAGGCCGCTGAGGCCGATAAAGTGCAGGTTGTTTCCTGTCATACTCTATTAGCACTCTTCAACCTGCCCGGAGATGAGGAAGAAGATGAAATTTACATCACGCCCCATGCTGGGGAAGGCAAGGCCGAGGCCGCAACTGCTGCATATTCCACTCGGTCAGGCCGAAAATGGGGGCGCCAGCCGCCACCCAACCACAACATCATCTTCAGGGGGGAGCATCCCTACAAAACACCTCCGTCGGAGGTCAAGGGAGTCCAAATCCCTCCTCTGTCAGGCCTATATAACAAGAGTGGGGGCAAGGGGGTCCCTTCATTTCTTGAATTCATGAAGATGTCCAAGGGGAAGTAGCCTTGTCAGGAGGCTAACCCTACACCCATGGCCGTTCACCCGCTGCTGGCACAATCTACCGAAGATCCAAGTGCAGATGGAGCTTGCCCCACAGCAACTAACAAAGAACACCCAGAAGTCGGTACCAGCCAGAAGGGCGCCGAATCTGAGGAAGATGAAGTAGGTCCCTCAGGGCCCGCGAACCAAGACTGCCCCAAGCCCAGATGGGCTGAAGAGATGAAGCTCTCCAATGTCCGAGCTGGGAGCCGAATAATGAATCTACTCAAGAAGCTCCCTGCTCGATTTACAATTTGGGAGATCCATTCTTTGAGTGAAGAGGCCCGACAGACGATTATTACTGCTATCCAGACGCCTGCTCATTTTGAGACATGTCTGGCTGAAGCGATGCCGGAGGCTAGCATGACCTTCACTCCAGATGATATGCTGCTGCCCACCATCAGCCACAACAGGCCGCTGTATATGAAGGGGCACCTGAATGGAAGGGAGCTGAACAGGATTCTGGTTGATCCCGGTGCAGCGGTCAACATCCTGCCTTATAGAATATACGAGAGGCATCACTTTAACTTGCATCTCAAGAAAGTCAAAGATATGCGTATTACCGGCTTCAATCAAAAATGTGAAGTGTCAATGGGGGTGGCGGAGTTCACCCTCACCTTAGCAGATTTCACTACGACGGTGCAATTCCATGTCATTGACTCCTGCACCTCGTACAAGGCACTGCTCGGCCGTCCATGGCTGCATGAAAATATGGTGGTGCCCTCCACGCTCCACCAATGCATCAAGTACAGTCTCCAAGGGAAGGAGGAAAGGATATTTGCAGACCCCCACCCATTCGAGGTGTTTGAATGTCATTTGGCGGATGCCAACCTTTATACGGGGCCTTCTCAGAAGACCTCGGAAGCTAAGACCCCTGCGGGGGCATCCAGAAGCACATCCGGCAGCAGTTGGTATCCACCACCGCCGCGCGGATATGTCAAGCCCAAGGTGGTCTCCCATATCACAACATCCGGGGACGTAAGCAGAACAACATCCCCAACATTATACCCTGAAGCTAATGAAGTGCGGGTCGCTCGGCGGCACAATCATATTGAAATCTCAGATGGCCTCACCAAGCCAACTCCAGGCCTTGATAACCCTACTATCGAGCCTTTCAAAATTTGGGAGGTGACACAGGAAGGTGGACCTAGCAGCTTGTTCTATACGGCTGAAGAACACCCCACTCGGGAAGACAGAGACTGCAGCCTCCCCGAAGATATAAGCAACCCGCCGGTTCCCGTACAGGGTCTGGCATTTACAACTGATCGGATGGCCAGGATGTTTCAGAAGCAACACATTCCCCCCGATCAGTCTCAAAAGCGCAAGGAAGCTTTCCAGAAAATGTGGTATCCCGCAAATCTGGATAAGGAAATGAGATGTGTCTCTCAACATCCGGGGCTGAGCTTCACCCTAGAAGAATGTTATTACAGTGGGCGATACGATGTGGACACCATCTCCGCCTTCTATCCTGCTGAAGATAGCCCGCTGGGGGTAACTTTTGATGAATACCCGGCGGAAGCTAAGCATGTTGAACTGGCTCGACCCGGAAATCATGAAATAGAGACCTCGGTCCCCTGCCGATGCTGGGAGCAGGTCTATCCTGAATAGGCGGCCCTTCAAGCCAAATTTGACACTGCTAGCAGCAGTGAAGCCGAAGATACTGAAGAAGCGGGAATTTCTCCCTCCAGTGGAGTCCTACTGATGGTAACTTCAACACCCCTCCTGCCAATAAGGGAAGCCTTGGTCGACTCCGATCAAGGGGAACAAGCCGCCAGGAAAGAAAAAGCCACTTCTACAGAAGATACAACTGCCCTAGAAGGCGAGACCTCCTCAACCTCTGCTACAAAATTGGGATGCTGTCCAGGCCCGGCAATAAACAACTACCAGCCTATCACGGCTGCAACCACATCTACAAGGACTGAAGCCGCTCTCTCGCCCTTGGGAGCTGCAACGGTAGTGGATTTGCAAATAGAATAATCCGCGCGACTGCTAGCATAAGAAACAAAGAATCCTCAAGAAGTTCTGGCGGTGTCTGACGAGGAAGTCGAAGTACTCGACCCTCAAGATGGTATTCCAGACTTTGTTGACCTCCAACCGGCACCTCCGGAGATAGAAGACGGAGGCCAAGCCACAATCGATGAACTGATAGAAGTCAACTTCGGAGATGAGGAGGACCCTAGACCTACCTTCCTCAATGCCCAACTGTCCCCAGAAGAACGAGAGCTGTACGTCCAGCTGCTGCTAGAGTACCGGGATTGCTTCGCCTAGACTTAGAAAGAAATGCCGAGTCTAAGCCCCGCTGTCTCGTAACATGAGCTGGCAATCATCCCTGAGGCCGAGCCAGTGAAGCAACCACCACGGCGCATGAGGCCAGAACTCATTACCCAAATTTGTGCTGATGTCGACAAGCTCATTGACGTGGGATTTGTTGAAGAAAACCAGTACACCACATGGCCGGCGAATATCGTGCCCATAAAAAAGAAGAATGGACAGATCCGGATATGCGTCGAATTCTGAGATCTAAATAAAGCCTGCCCCAAAGATGACTTTCCGGTGCCAATAACGGAAGTCATGATCGATGCTACAACCGGTCATGAGGCCCTGTCATTCATGGACGGGTCATCCATTTACAATCGGATTTGGATTGCGGAGCATGACCGGGTCCATACTGCTTTCTGAACCCCTAAAGGCATCTATCACTATAAGAGGATGTCGTTCGGACTAAAGAATGTTGGCGCAACTTATCAGTGTGCAATGACCAAAATCATTGATGAGCTGCTCTACCACAAGGTCGAGTGCTACATAGACGATCTGGTGGTCATAACCAGAAGAAAAGAAGATCATCTGCAAGACCTTCGGATAGTTTTTCAGAGGCTGAGGCAGCATGATCTGAAGATGAACCCCATGAAATGTGTGTTCGCAGTGTCGAGCGGAAAATTCTTGGGCTTCATCGTCCGATATCGGGGGATAGAGATAGACCCCGCAAAAATCAGAGCAATTCAGGAGCTACCTCCGCCAAGGAATATCTCCGAGTTGAGATCACTACAGGGCCGCCAGGCTTATATCCGGCGGTTCATTTCCAATTTGTCGGGGTGATGTCAGCCTTTCCACAAACTAATGATGAAAGATGTTCCCTTTTATTGGGATGAAGATTGCCAGACAGCCTTTGACAAGCTGAAAGACTATTTGAAGACTCCTCCAGTGCTGGGCGCACCGGTGAAAGGACGGCCATTGATACTATATATAGCAGCTACACATAACTCCCTGGGGGCAATGCTGGCCCAGAATAATGAAGAAGGGAAAGAGCAAGCCCTCTATTACCTCAGTCGGAGACTGGTCAGAACTGAGGAGAAATATACTTATATTGAGAAGGTCTGTCTGGCACTGGTCTTCTCAGTTAAGAAGCTTCGACACTACATGTTGTCGCATGAAATCAGCTTGGTATCCAAAGAGGATCCCCTAAAATATATTATGTCCCAGCCGGCACTCAAAGGTCGCCTGGGAAAATGGGCGGTAATCCTTATGGAGGTTGACATCTCCTATGTACCGCGCAAGGCCGTCAAGGGCCAAGCTACTACAGACTTCTTCGCTGAGCACCCAGTACCCAGGGATTGCCCGTTGGAACCGGAGCTTCCTGAAGATGAAACCCGGGAAGCCGTTCAGGTGTAGCCCTCCTTATGGCAGCTATATTTCGATGGCGCTTCCAGAATTGACACCTCTGCCACTAGATCGGCCAGAGTCAGGGCAGGGGCAGGCATAGTCCTGAAATCCCCAGAAGGAGAAGTGGTGCACACATCCTGCTCCATAAACAAACATTGCATAAATAATGAAGCAGAGTATGAAGCCCTGATAATCGAGTTGCAGATCGCTCTGTCCATGGGAATTCAGATGCTGGAAGCATTCGGAGACTCCATGCTAGTCATAAAACCACTAGAAGGAGAGTTCGATGTGCGAAAGCAAGAGCTTCTCCCCTATCACCAGCTGGCAACCCGCCTGATGTCAAGATTCTACTTCATCAGCATCAAGCACATCAACCGAGGCCATAATGCTCAGGCAGACGCCCTCGCTAAGCTGGCCAGTGTTAGGGTGCTAGGCCCGGATACAGAGGGGGGGTGAATGTATCCTGCTACAAATAATGCCCAAATAGAAAACTCAGATGCTAGGAAAATTCCGAAATTAAGCTAATTCGATTAAGCAAAATAACAAGCAGGTGGAGCGAGCCTATCCAAGCATCTAGCGGAAGCAAATAAAGCAATCAAACCACTGCTCAATAGATTTTTTAGGTGGTTCGGTCCTCCAGACCTACATCCACCCCTCACTCCCAACCGGAGTGAGGCTTCACTAGCAAATGCTAGAACCAAGCAGACTCAGTCTGCGAACAAGGTGCTGCCACACAGCTTGACCAGGGGAACAGCCTCCCCTCTTCCTCCCAACCGGAGGGACACCCCAAGTGACTCCCAGCCACTTGGAAACCAGAGACCGAAGTCTCTCTTCCTCCAGACCGGAGGGACCCCTGGACTTGCTACCCACAAGCCCAGAACCGGAGACAAGTCTCCCTTCCTCCAAACCGGAGGGAACCCACAAGTAGCTCCCAGCTACTTGCAACCGGAGATCAGATCTCCCTTCTCCTGACCCACCAGGAGGAACCCGACCTCAGTCCAGAGGATCGGAAGTACAAAGGTAATCAAAAAACAAAGGGGAAAACAAGAAAAGAAAATAACACAGCAATCACAAGCTGTAAAAGATGAAGCACAAAGATAGCTCTCAATGGAGCTGGCTGGCCTGGATTTGATCCACGGTCCAGCAGGAACAAATCTTCAGATGCAGCTTCTATTCTTCTTCTCTCAATCCTCACGAGCTCTCTTTCTTCTTCTTCTTCTCTTCTTTCTTCTCTTTCGCAGGCTCTCTCTGGCTTTTCTCTTCTCTTCTTCTTCTGCTCTCTACTGCTCTTTTCTTCTTCTGCTCTTTCACTCTCTCGATCTCTGCTCCTCTATTCTCTTCTGCTCTTTCTTTCTGATCTCTATCAGCCCTCTTGCATTCTCATGTATTCTTTCTTCAGTGGACGAAAGCTTCTATTTATATCAGCTTCAGCAGGTGCTAGGGCGTGAGCTCTCGACGATTCCCGCCCAGCTTATTTGGTCCACGTGTCAGCATTTCAGCCTCTAGGATCACGTGTCAAGTCTTGATGGCCTCGTCCATTAAACCTGTCAGATAATCAGTCGAAGACAGTATCAGCTTAAAGCAATGTTCAGACTTCATTCAGCAGGCAAGGCACACATAGATGGCTGTATAGACTTCGTGTGAAGGATAGAGTGTATAGACTTAGTTAGTTCAGGCCTCTAACAACGAGTGTATAGACTTGCAACTCTTCATGAGATCTCAGTGTATAGACTCAACCAATGTATATAGTTGAAGGTCTAACAATCGAGTGTATAGACTTAGGCTTTGATGAACGAAGTATGGACAGTGAATCGTGAAGGCAGGCAGGCTATATAGACTTAGCCTTCGATGAACAAATGTTCAGTGTATAGAGTTGGAATGTTATGCCTAATGTATAGACTTCAGTAGGGCTGCCAGTGAATAGACTTGTACAGTGCAGCGAGTGTACAGACTTTGAGTGTTAGGGCCAATGTATAGACTTGAAAGTCCACTGTGGATGTATAGACTTGAAAGTCCACTGTGGATGTATAGACTTGGTGAGGCTCAAGCAATGTACAGACTTAGTGAGGCTAAGCGTTGTACAGACTTGGAAATTCCACTGTGGATGTATGGACTTGATGATCCACTGTGGATGTATAGACTTGAGTGAGTGAAGCCGATGTACAGGACTTGCCTATGCGAAGCCACTGTACAGACATTGAAAACGTGAAGCCAGTGTACAGACTTGAAGAACAGTTCAATGTATAGACTTGAAGGCCCTGAGCAAATGCATAGACTTCACGCTGTACAGACTTTAGGCTTTGAACGTTTGAGCAGTACGCAATGTACAGACTTAGCGATGTATAGACTTGGCCAGAACAACGTAGGAAAAGGTATGAGTGTATAGACTTGGCCAAGCGTAGGAACAGATGTGGAGTGTACAGACTTGGTGAAACAAAGTCCAGTGTATAGACTTGGTAAAGTGAAGTCCAGTGAATAGACTTGCAGAAGCGAAACCGATGTACAGACTTAGAAGGATTTGAAAGGGAGAGTGTATGGACTTGGTTCCTGTAGCAGTATGAATGTGTAGACTTCGAAGGATTGAGGTGATGTGCATACTTGCTGAGTTGACGCTGCAGCCCAATGAGTTGACGATGTATAGACTTTGTCTTCCAACGTATAGATTTGATGAATGCATGAAGACATTGAATAAGACCCAGCAATGTGTAGACTCTACAGTGAATGTATGACCCAATGTATACACATGATGCAATGCATGCCGATGTCCATACTTCTAGAAATGATGCATTGTTGACGCTGTACAGACTTCAACACAGGGAAGACTCTAAATGAGACGTTGGCAGAGACAATGCATGAGACGGTGAAGGACCGATGTATAGACTTCACCAACACGAACAGGCTGCACAGTCCACTGTATAGACTTGATGATATGAACTTCAGGAGCATATGACACGGCTGTACAGACTTTGTTACCCAAACGAATGAATAGACTTTGCCACAGTCTAATGTATAGACTTGAAGAAACTGAACTGAAGAGTCGACGCATCAGCTCAAGGAGTTGACGCACTACTGTGTGGACAGAGACAAATATGACTGAAGGGTCGACGCATCAGCACAATGAGTTGACGCACTGCTGTGTAGACTGTACAGATAGAGTGTAGATAGAATTAAATAGAGCATGTTATCTGACAGCCATATGAACTCCATTCACTTACATGATAAAACATGAATTAATCGAGCATATAAAAGAAAGCATTATGATCAGAGAATGACTGAATAATAGCATGATGACACACAGCAAGATGACTCACAGTGATTAACTCACATCAAAAACCAATCATCAAAACCATCATCAAAACCACAGGGGCACAACAATCTCTCCCTTTTTGATGATGGCAATACTACACTGTGAGTAATGCTGATGACACAAACTATTCTCCCCCTTTGACTTCATCAAAAAGAAAATAGTTTGAGAAATTATAGCATGTATAAAAATTCAGTCAATTCCTCCCTCTTGCAAGAACATGATTCTCCCCCTTTAAGAGTTTCAGCAAAAGCATGAGTTATAGATGATCAAAAGGAACCTGCATGCAATGATTGAATGATATTCTCCCCCTTTGGTATAATCAAAATAAACCATGGGAAGGGGTATGAATGTAGATGCAGATACCAGAATGCAAGATCTCCCCCTAGAAATATGAATGCAAGGGCACAATTCTTCTCCTTCTATGCAGCATGATGCATATGACAAGGAGGCTCCCCCTCAATAAATGAAATCGTATGAGATGGTTGAGAAGAAGACCATAGGGGCATACAAGGATAAGTTCAGGTCAATGAGCCAAGGACAATGAGCAGTAAAGATTCAAATAATCAAATTTTTCAAAGAGGCTTCAACTACAAGAATTTCAGTCAGATTTTCAAGGGAATGTCATTCTCATAAATCCAAATCAGAATATTTCAAAGTCTTCCATTATAAGGGCTTGTGAATGATTTTTATTGATCAGCATGGTTTAAACATGATGTATGCAGAGTTTATCAATAAAATTCTGTATTGATATCTAAAACCATGGTTTAATAAAAATGAACCAAACCCTCATATTTATCTTGATTAATCTCCCTTTCTCTTACACAATCAAATTTATTGACTTCTTTCGGAATTACATGCATTAGTATTGAGATCAAGCAATTATGAAGTCATATGATTTTGTCTAGGGTTGTAGCAATTTGATTTTAGCATCAATATTCAAACATTTCAATTTGTTCAATAAATTTTTTCATGCTACAAATTTTACGAGCACTCTAGTTCAGTGCACACCTTGTAACTAGAGGATATACCTTGATCAGAGGCCAATATCCCTAAGCACTTAGTGTGACTAACTGTCATGCTTTATATGAACAGAGATAGCATTTACACATCATGACACACTGCAAATCATTTCTTGATGAGTGAGTTGTATTTCTCAGTGTGCATGCCATTGCTCTGCCTGAATTTTCAATGAATTTTATTCTGCAGAGTTGACTAAGACACCTCATGACACAGTCCTTTGGACATGGTTTCTCAGTGACCAAAGTCATTGCTCTGACAACAATTACCCTTTAGACAATTCAGACAAATTCCTTTGCTTCAAGTCAATAATAATTTCATGTACTTAACCAATTAAAGCCATGAATTCAATAATGCAGATTTCAGAAGATTTTACAAGACACAGCATGAAACAGATGGTTAAGGTTTATTAAACATGCTTCAGATATTTTTAAGAGATTTTAAAGCCAAACTCATTGAATACATTAAACTTAAACCACATGAGTTATTTCAGTCATTCATAAAAACGTATAATAGAAGATTTCTAGTTCAAGAATTTTCAGATTTATGATTGAGATAGTCCCATTGAAATCTTCATGAAAGACTGATAGAATTCTGAAGCCAAATGATACCAATTGATAGAGAGATTTTGAAGCTCAAGTGTTTTCTGATATGATCAAGGTTTGTCAACAAAATCAATAAGAAGGGATATGCAATGAATTCTGACAAATGTATGCATTTGACAACCTATATGCAATGCATTGACTCCCCCTGACAACATGCATTCAGACAATCTTTTTGGCATTTTCAGTTTAAGGAAATGCAATGCACTATATGTATGCAAAACTCAACACTGAATGCTATGCAAGGACATGCAATTAACTCCCCCTGAAAACATACAATGTTTGCCATGAGACACTGAACATATGATTTTGATTCATGCACATTCAGACTGTCCTAACCAGCAAAGTGACCCATGGTACTAGGCGGAGCACTTGGTCTAAAAGACCACCTCACACATAGTAAGAACCTCCAGACAGACTTCCCTGCCTTTTGGTACCTTACCATTTATATACCATTGAGGTCATGCATGATAATTCAACATGCAGTCCTATATGCAATTCAGAATGTTCAGTGAGCTATTGCAACACACAAATTTCAAACAATATTCACATTCAGTTCAGATTTTCAGAAATTTCAGAGTGCATGATCAGAAAATAATGCAACTGGCAGATGATGAATGAATATGCAAGAACAGATTTAATATGCATGCACTAGATGAAACTAAGAACAGGATATGCAAGAATACATCAAACCAGATATGCAATGAGTTTCAAAATGGGAAATGCAGAGAGATTACCTGAAAAGTGTGAGAATGGGTTTTTCATTCTTGAGTGCCTTGGATCATTACCCCTTTATTCCATCCAAGGCACACCTGCTAGGCACCTTCCTATTTTCCACTAGCAGGAACCCAAGTGGTCTTGGGTCTTGCATAGTAATTAGCCCCTTTTGGGACTGCCTGCATCTTTTTCTGTGCCAAATAGTCATCAGAGTTCATGATAAAACAGTTATGCATTGAATGCCCAGACAGCCCACAATAGTGGCATGAACTAGCAGGTTTCATGTTCCTCTTATGTATACTAGCATGAACTTGAGCATTATAAGAGTGAGCATGAGGGTTTCTGTTATTATTATGAAATTTTTTTCTTTTCATGACCAGCTACCCTGCAAGCAGCAACTTGGTGGCCTGGTCTTCTGCAATTTGAGCAAACATGAATTCTTTTAAAAATAAGTTTGTTCCTACCAAATTCTTTGGAATTTCTATTCCTACCCTGGACATGCCAGCAGTCCTTGACTGCATGGCCATGCTTCCCACAATGGGAGCAGAAAGGGGACTTTCTTCTAAAAGAACTTGCCCAACATTCAGTGGCCTTGTGCCCAAGCTTGTTATAATTAAAACATTTGACATGCTGGTTCAGAGAAGCAGTTTTGTTTATATTAAAAGCATGTTGGTTAGCATAAGATTTAGCATGATGTGAGAGTGGTTTTTTCTTTCCATTAGCAAACCAACATTGAGCAAAGGTGTGGCCTAATCTACCACAATGAGAGCATTCACTTTTCTTTGAATGAACAGCAGGTTTTTTATCATGATATTTCCTAGCATTCATCATTTCAGCATTCAAATCATCCAGTTCGTTTAATTCACACTCATGCATTAAATGTCCAAATCTATGACAGTAGTGGCATGACATTTTCCTTTTAGATGCATGTGAGTGTGTGTGAGGACTGTGATCAACATGCACTGATGAACCCTTTTCATTTATTTTCTGATTTACAGTCCTTTTCTGATTTTTATCCTGTTTTCTATTTTCTTAGCCTTGTACTGAATTGGAGATGAAGTAGAAGGCTTTTCCTGTTCAGAAGATTTGACAAAGATAGTTTTCAGGTTGGCTCCATCAACCTTCCTCATGACTGGACTGTAACCCAGTCCTTCCTTTTTAAAATTAATCTTTGTTCCCAACTTTTTCTGAGCAATGGGCTGTTTGTCTTTAGAGGTGGTGGCTACATCTGAACCATTTACAAAAGATGTCATAACTTTGTTCTGAAGTTCTTTCTTGTTTATCTTATTGTAGCCCAGCCCTTCCTTCCTAGGGTTGATTTTTATACCTAGTAGCTTGTCTAGGTTTTTCTGCCCATCAACAAATTTAGACAAGGAAACTTTCAAATCCTGAATTTCATTTTCTAAAGAGGAAATATGCAACTCATAACTGGCAATCTCTTGCTCACTGTAATTCACACATTCAGTTAACACATTGTTTGCAGTTTTGTATTTTTCAACTTCCTGTTCCAGATTGCTCAGTTTATTAGAATCTTCAATGCAAACAGTTTTTCCTCTTTCCAAAGTAAGGAGTCTTTCAGACATGCCACTGTTTAACAGCTTCAATTTTTCAATTTCTTCTTTAAGCTTATCATTTTGAACCAATTCATTTATTAGAAGCTGGTCTTCTGAATTGACTTCATACTTTCTTCCAGCCTCAAGTTCCTTCAAATCTTTTTGCTATTTTTCAAGATCTTTCTGTAATTCTAGGTTTACAGATTTTATGGCATTGAATTTTTCAGCAAACAAGTTCTTCTCCTACTCAAGTTTCTCAAATTTTTCATCATTTTTATTAACAGATTTTCCCAGAGAATCATTTTCAGATTTTAACTTGTTTAAATCTAAGTTCACACTTTTAAAGTTTTTCAGCAATTTTTCATACTGGTCATGATAGTTAACAAGAGTCTGATTATCATTATCTGACTTGAATTTTTCTTTGAGTTCAAATATCACACTTATATGATCTTGATTCTCTGTTTTCAATAGTGAATTTTGTTTCTTCAACATTTGAAAATCAGACATACAGGCATCATGAATATTTTTCAATTCAACACAATTTCTACAAGGAGAACTTGAACTATCTAAACCAGTACCCTTCTTCAATTTTTTATACTGTTTTCTTAACAGTTCATGAGATTCAAATAATTCAGCATATGCATTCTCCCAATCTTCTAGAGAAAAATTCTCGAAGAGATTTACCTCATCATCATCATCTTCTTCAGTTTGATTGCTGCCTTGATCGCTGCCACTTTGATTTCTTCTGTTGGCCATCATGCAGCTGTCCACATCTATCTCCTGAGTTCGCTTCAGTGTATCCAGAATGTCTTTAGCAGAACTGCAATCAACGAAGCATGAGTGAAAGGCTCTATCAGTAGCTGCCTTCATTAGATTTATAGCTATCTGATTCTCTTCATGCATAGACTTGTGACTGTCAGTCCATTTGGACTTTTTCTTTGGTAGTTCATGAGGACCATGTGAAATTACTTTCCACAGGTCTGGATTCACAGATTTGATATAATTCTTCAGACTAGCGAACCATGCATTAAAATGCGTACCACTGAAAATCGGTGGATGAGCCATGAGAACACAACAGATTAATGCAACAGGAATATTGATGCACTAAAAACAAATTAGCACCTAAGACTGCAAGATCGAATCTGCAGGTCGCTGGACCTTGTATGCAGACACCGCTCTGATACCAACTGTTAGGGTGCTAGGCCCGGATACAGAGGGGGGGTGAATGTATCCTGCTACAAATAATGCCCAAATAGAAAACTCAGATGCTAGGCAAATTCTGGAATTAAGCTAATTCGATTAAGCAAAATAACAAGCAGGTGGAGCGAGCCTATCCAAGCATCTAGCGGAAGCAAATCAAGCAATCAAACCACTGCTCAATAGATTTTTTAGGTGGTTCGGTCCTCCAGACCTACATCCACCCCTCACTCCCAACCGGAGTGAGGCTTCACTAGCAAATGCTAGAACCAAGCAGACTCAGTCTGCGAACAAGGTGCTGCCACACAGCTTGACCAGGGGAACAGCCTCCCCTCTTCCTCCCAACCGGAGGGACACCCCAAGTGACTCCCAGCCACTTGGAAATCAGAGACCGAAGTCTCTCTTCCTCCAGATCGGAGGGACCCCTGGACTTGCTACCCACAAGCCCAGAACCGGAGACAAGTCTCCCTTCCTCCAAACTGGAGGGAACCCACAAGTAGCTCCCAGCTACTTGCAACCGGAGATCAGATCTCCCTTCTCCTGACGCACCAGGAGGAACCCGACCTCAGTCCAGAGGATCGGAAGTACAAAGGTAATCAGAAACACAAAGGGAAAACAAGAAAAGAAAATAACACAGCAATCACAAGCTGTAAAAGATGAAGCACAAAGATAGCTCTCAATGGAGCTGGCTGGCCTGGATTTGATCCACGGTCCAGCAGGAACAAATCTTCAGATGTAGCTTCTATTCTTCTTCTCTCAATCCTCACGAGCTCTCTTTCTTCTTCTTCTTCTCTTCTTTCTTCTCTTTCGTAGGCTCTCTCTGGCTTTTCTCTTCTCTTCTTCTTCTGCTCTCTACTGCTCTTTTCTTCTTCTGCTCTTTCACTCTCTCGATCTCTGCTCCTCTATTCTCTTCTGCTCTTTCTTTTTGATCTCTATCAGCCCTCTTGCATTCTCATGTATTCTTTCTTCAGTGGACGAAAGCTTCTATTTATATCAGCTTCAGCAGGTGCTAGGGCGTGAGCTCTCGACGATTCCCGCCCAGCTTATTTGGTCCACGTGTCAGCATTTCAGCCTCTAGGATCACGTGTCAAGTCTTGATGGCCTCGTCCATTAAACCTGTCAGATAATCAGTCGAAGACAGTATCAGCTTAAAGCAATGTTCAGACTTCATTCAGCAGGCAAGGCACACATAGATGGCTGTATAGACTTCGTGTGAAGGATAGAGTGTATAGACTTAGTTAGTTCAGGCCTCTAACAACGAGTGTATAGACTTGCAACTCTTCATGAGATCTCAGTGTATAGACTCAACCAATGTATATAGTTGAAGGTCTAACAATCGAGTGTATAGACTTAGGCTTTGATGAACGAAGTATGGACAGTGAATCGTGAAGGCAAGCAGGCTGTATAGACTTACCTTCGATGAACAACGTATGGACAGTGAATCGTGAAGGCAGGCAGGCTGTATAGACTTAGCGTTCGATGAACAAATGTTCAGTGTATAGAGTTGGAATGTTACGCCCAATGTATAGACTTCAGTAGGGCTACCAGTGAATAGACTTGTACAGTGCAGCGAGTGTACAGACTTTGAGTGTTAGGGCCAATGTATAGACTTGAACGTCCACTGTGGATGTATAGACTTGACGACCCTGAGCCAATGTGTAGACTTTGCGCTGTACAGACTTTAGGCTTTGAACGCTTGAGCTGAAGACAATGTGCAGACTTAGCGATGTATCGACTTGGCCAGTAAAACGTAGGAAAAGGTATGAGTGTATAGACTTGGCCAAGCGTAGGAAAAGATGCGGAGTGTACAGACTTGGTGAAACAAAGTCCAGTGTATAGACTTGGTGAACTGACTCCAATGTACAGACTTGCAGATGCGAAGCCGATGTACAGACTTGGTTCCTATAGCAGTGTTTAGACTTGAAGGTCTGAAGGCGATGTATAGACTTGGTGAACACTGCAACATCAATCGGTTGTATAGAGTAGGGGCTGCACATACTTTGGCAATGTGTAGACTTAGAAGACATATGAATGTGTAGACTTCGAAGGATTGAGGCGATGTGCATACTTGCTGAGTTGACGCTGCAGCCCAATGAGTTGACGCTGTATAGACTTTGTCTTTCAGCGTATAGACTTGATGAATGCATGAAGACATTGAATAAGACCCAGCAATGTGTAGACTCTATAGTGAATGTATGACCCAATGTATACACTTGATGCAATGCATGCCGATGTCCATACTTATAGAAATGATGCACTGTTGACGCTGTACAGACTTCAACACAGGGAAGACTCTAAATGAGACGTTGGCAGAGACAATGCATGAGACGGTGAAGGACTGATGTATAGACTTCACCAACACGAACAGGCTGCACAGTCCACTGTATAGACTTGATGATATGAACTTCAGGAGCATATGACACGGCTGTACAGACTTTGTTACCCGAACGAATGAATAGACTTTGCCACAGTCTAATGTATAGACTTGAAGAAACTGAACTGAAGAGTCGATGCATCAGCTCAAGGAGTTGACGCACTACTGTGTGGACAGAGACAAATATGACTGAAGGGTCGACGCATTAGCACAATGAGTTGACGCACTGCTGTGGAGACTGTACAGACAGAGTCTAGATAGAATTAAATATAGCATGTTATCTGACAACCATATGAACTCCATTCACTTTCACGATAAAACATGAATTAATCGAGCATATAAAAGAAAGCATTATGATCAGAGAATGACTGAATAATAGCATGATGACATACAACAAGATGACTCACAGTGATTAACTCACATCAAAAACCAATCATCAAAACCATCATCAAAACCACAGGGGCACAACAGCCAGTTCATTGGCGGTCCCGCCAAACACGGGTCTGAATATAACATTGATCAACCGCCGGCAGGTCCCCAATGTAACAGAGGTCTTGGCCGACGAACAAGAGATTGAGGTGGTAGTCGTCGAGGAGATTCAGCAGCCCGACTGGCGAGAGCACCTCCTGCGGTGGTTCCAACACCAGCAGCTCCCGAAAGAAAAAGAACAGAGAATGAAGCTCCTGAGGGTCAAGGACTCTTACGAGATGAGAAGCGGAACCCTGTTCCGAATAATGGCAGATGCCCGAAGGAAAGTCCTACTTCGTTGCTTGTCTTCAACAGAGGCGGGACAGGTGATGCAAGAAGTCCATGCGGGATCAGCTGGAGCACACCAGGCTGGCCCGAAGATGAAAATTGAGATAAAGAAATTGGGTTACTATTGGCCCACTATATTTGAAGATTGCTGCAAGTTCACCAAAGCTTGTCAGAAGTGTCAAGAACATGCTAACGTGGCAAGGAGACCTCCAGTGCCATTGCATCCCACCTTGCCAAGCTGGACGTTCGCCTAGTGGGGCACGGACGTGGTAGGGCCGTTACCAGCATCTTCATCAGGGTGCAAATATATCTTAGCAGCTACAGATTACTTCTCCAGATGGGCGGAGGCGAGAGCACTAAGAGTTGTAACGGGGGAACTAGTTGCAAGATTCTTCCGGCTGAATATAATATTCCGGTTCGGGATCCCCAGCCGAATCATTTCTGATAATGGCAGCCATTTCAGAAACCAGAAGGTTTATCGGCTAGCCGACAAGTACCAGATTGACTGGAGGACATTGTCCCCCTACAACCCTCAAGCCAATGGACTTGCAAAAGCCTTTAACAAGACACTATGTACGTTGCTGGCAAAGACTGTCAAGTCTAATAAAAAAGAGTGGGAAGAAAGGATGTACGAAGCACTCTGGGCCTATCGTACTGTCTACAAAACCCCAACCGACTGTTCGCCTTTCTCCCTCGTGTACGGGTCAGAGGCCGTAGTACCGATTGAACTAGAAGTTCCTTCGCTGCGAGTCACCATCCAGCATGGATTAGTCAGCGGTGAACAAACCAATGCAGAAAGAAGATTGGAGGAGCTCGCTGAGCTCGAAGGAAGGCGCCTCCGGGCACAACAGAACATCCAACTCTACCAAGCTCGCATGGCCCGTGCTTTTGACAAGCTGGTCAAAGGTTGAGAATTCAAGAAAGGAGACCTGGTGATTGTCAAAAGAAGAGAAGTGATGGCCTCCAACCCCAAAGGGAAGTTGGTCAAAAATTAGATCGGACCATATATCGTCCGCCGAGTATATGAAGGGGGTGCCTACATCCTGTTAGACCACAAAAGAGTCATCTAGTTCTCTCCCCTCAACGAAAAGCATATAAAGCTGTATCATACAACGCAACCAACATTCCCCGAGTGATCGGTCGGAATACCCTTATCTTGGTCTAGTGGCACTCCACTCTGATCGAGCTACATTTCCTTGGTTTAGTGGCACTCCGCCCTGATCGAGCTACCTTTCTTTGGTCTAGTGGCACTCCGCCCTAGCCGAGATACCCTTATCTTGGTCTAATGGCATTCCGCCCTGATCGAGCTACCTTTCCTTGGTCTAGTGGCACTCCGCCCTGATCGAGCTACCATTCCTTGGTCTAGTGGCACTCCACCCTGATCGAACTACCTTTCCTCGGTCTAGTGGCACTGCGCCCTAGCCGAGCTACCTTTCCATGGTCTAGTAGCACTCCGCCCTGATCAAGCTACCCTTATCTTGGTCTAATGGCACTCCGCCCTAGCCGAGCTACCCTTATCTTGGTCTAGTGGCATTCCACCCAGATCGAGCTACCTTTCCTTGGTATAGTGGCACTCCGCCCTGGCCGAGCTCTCGAAAGAATACACCATATTACCGTTACGGGCCTTACGTCCGAATCAGCGAAAGATCATTCCTTTACGTTAGCATTCAGCCCTTGCTAACGGATGAACTGCTCTGCTCGGCACGAGGCCCAATGTTCCGGCAACAGCCGTCTACTATCAACCAAGGGTCAGACATTATACTTCGACCTACCACCCTTTATATCAAAAAAAAAGAGAAGAAAAGAAAAGAAAAGAAAAATGGTGTTAAAAATAGAGATACCCCGCCAGACTTGATCCTATATTAGGACAAGTGCAAAAATGGCTATAACCCAGCTGTGGCGAAAACTCGAAAGGGCGGTACAGGCAAAATCGGGTACCCCGCCACGTGAAAACCCGAGAGGGCACGTGGGCAAAAGCAAGAGGGGGCTGGCTTCGGTGAAAACCTGAAAGGGCGCTTAAGTCAGTAACGTGGTAATTTAAAAAAAAAATTCCTCTTTTGTTCTCCACCCGATGAGACTCCAAAATAGACAGTCATCAAAAGTCCCACCGGAGATCCTCTAACAAACCCATGTTCGACCCTCGTCATCATCGGCGAGATCGGTCAATCTCTACCCCTGACTTGGACCTTCCGTCCTTGTTAATAATCCTACCTTTGCTTCGACATGTGACCCATGCTGATGAACAAACCCATGTTCGACCCTCATCATCATCGGTGAGATCGGTCGATCTCTACCCCTGACTTGGACCTTCCGTCCTTGTTAGTAAGCCCACCTTTGCTTCGGCATGTGACCCATGCTGATGAAGAAACCCATGTTCGACCCTCGTCATCATCGGCGAGATCGGTCGACCTCTACCCTTAACTCGGATCTTACATCCTTGTTAATGAACCATGTCCTTTGCTTTGACATTTAACCAATGCCGATGAACTAAACCAGGGACCAATCCTTGTCATCATCGGCAAGGCCAGTCAGCGTTCTAGCAGTTAAGTTCTTCTGCACTCTAAATTCAAAAAAAAATGGGATTAAAAATAGAGATACCCCGCCAGACTTGCTCCTATATTAGGACAAGTGCAAAAATAGCTATAACCCAGCTGTGGAGAAAACTCAAAAGGGCGCTACAGGCAAAATTGGGTATCCCGCCACGTGAAAACCCGAGAGGGCGCATGGGCAAAAGCAAGAGGGGGCTGGCTTCGGCGAAAACCCGAAAGGGCGCTTAGGTCAGTGATGTGAATATATAAAAAAAAAGAGAAATTATAAGTGAATGATGAATAGTGATGATCCATCCTCCGTCCTGAAGACCCTTTACAGGGTCGAAGCAGAATCTTCATCCAATGTCCCACCTATATGTATCCATTTTCTACCCTTTCTGGTTCTTGTCATCATCGGCAGGACCATCTACGCTTTTCGACCCTTGTCATCATCGGCAAGATCGGTCGCTACCCTTTCCGATTCTTGTCATCATCGGCAGGACCGTCTACCCTTTTCGACCCTTGTCATCATCGGCAAGATCGGTTGCTACCCTTTCCGGTTCCTGTCATCATCGGCAGGACCGTCTACCCTTTTCGACCCTTGTCATCATCGGCAAGAGTGGTCACTACCCTTTCCGGTTCTTGTCATCATCGGTAGGACCGTCTACCCTTTTCGACCCTTGTCATCATCGGCAAGATCGGTCGCTACCCTTTCCGATTCTTGTCATCATCGGCAAGACCGTCTACCCTTTACGACCCTTGTCATCATCGGCAAGATCGGTCGCTACCCTTTTTGACCCTTGTCATCATCGGCAAGATCAGTCGCTACCCTTTCCGGTTCTTGTCATCATCGACAGGACCGTCTACCCTTTCCGACCCTTGCCATCATCGGCAAGATCGGTCGCTACCCTTTCGACCCTTGTCATCATCGGCAAGATCGGTTGCTATCTTTTTCGACCCTTCTCACCATCAGCAAGATCGGTCGCTACCCTGTCGACCCTTGTCATCATCGGCAAGATCGGTCGCTACTCTTTCGACCCTTGTCACCATCGGCAAGATCGGTCGCTACCTTTTTCGACCCTTGTCACCATCGGCAAGATCGGTCGCTACCTTTTCGACCCTTGTCACCATCGGCAAGATCGGTCGCTACCCTTTCCGACCCTTGCCATCATCGGCAAGATCGGTCGCTACCCTTTCGACCCTTGTCACCATCGGCAAGATCGATCGCTACCCACTTCGACCCTCTCCACCATCGACGAGCCCGGCCAACTGCCCTCCAACCTGGCCCTTCCGCCCTCGTTGATAGACAAAGCATCGTTGCGTCGACATTTAAACCATGTCGATGGTTGTAACACACTTTTCATCATCATCGGCGAAGTTCATAAGGCACATCTGCCTATGCTACCCGTGTCCTGCCCTTGCAAAAAAAATCCTGCTCCGGGAACGGCTGTACCGCGGTGGAGCGAACACCTCACCCCTTCGCTGAAGGCGTGAGCGCTCTCCTGTGTCGTCGGTGCGTATCCCCAGGTTCGGATGATCGGCCAAAAGAAGAAAGAGAAGAAAAAAGAAAGAAAGTCATGATTGAGGCGACAAACAAAGATGTTTCATTAATATGAGCTGTCAGAATACATTTGTGCCCGGGGCATTCCCCAGGGGTACATAAGCTCCGAAGGCAAAAAGGAGTAGAACTTGATGAAAGAAGAAAAGCAAAGCAAAGCTACGGCAAAGGGGGCCGGAAAATATCTACCAACTCCAATAGGCCTAGTGAGGGGTATTGGGTCAGCTCCTGCAAATGGGTCTCGGTGGCTGTCAGCTGCGATAACCTCTCATCCAGCGAGACAAGTCATCCTTCGGCCAGATCAGCTTCTTCCGTTGTCTGGACCTCTAGGCGCTTGCCTTCCTGCAGCTCGGCTTCAACCTTAGCAAGTTCCGCGCGCAACTCTTCCATCCGCGCCGTGAGGAGCAACCGACATTCTGAGATATTGCCAGCAACATTTCTCAATTGTTCCACGGTCACCCTCAATGAAGTAGTAGCGGCGCGGCAATCTGCCCTCTCCAGCTTCACAGCCATTATCTGATCAGATACCTCTCGGCTGAGGAAATCCCGCATGTTGGCGTGCTTTAACAGCATTATAACCCGCAGAGTCCAATCATCCATTGGGCAGCCAAATGCTAATAGTGATCAGGAGAGGTGGTCTATCAGGCCTCTCAGCTGCACATAAGTTAGACCCGGGGAAGCTGACATGGATCGCTGGAGATTGTCCAGAGACTGCCACACGATGTCACTGGAGAATTGTAAGCCCAGTGGCGAAGTCTCAGGGAGCTGAAAGTCCACCTTGCTATCTATCTCGGCCCAGATGTCATCGGCCACCCTGAGGGATGTCGACGGCACGGTCTGCACAGCGCCGACGCCTGGCCCGACAATTGCAGCTGCAATAGCTGAAGGGCTCTCCATGATGGCGACTTCCTTGCCCATCCTTTCAGATGAGGTTATGATAGGCGTCTCAGCAGCTGAGGGCGCTCGCTCCTCCTGAACAGTCTCACCGGCCGCTAAAGCAGGGGAGCCTTCTATGACAGACAAGGCTTTAGTAGCATCGGCCTCCTCTGCAATGATTTCTCCCGCATCTATTTCCGTGGGACCACTTGGCTTCACCAATAACTCTTCGCCGGCAACCAAGGCTTGAGTCCCTGCAACCTCGGTCAGGTCGCCGACTCCAGTAGTTGCGCCGGGCTCCTCTGAGGCCGTTGCAGCAGCATAGGTCCGTGGAAGCCGTAGGGCGATGGGCCGCACAACAGGTGGAAAGGCTGATTGGCTCATGCCCAAGTCAGGGAGGGGTATGCGAACCATCACAGCTGGTGGTACCACCTCAGCCTGCATCACATATATGTACATCAGCCAGCTGGCTTGGAAATAAAAAGAAGTGCTGCGGGCGGGAGTCGGAACATTTCCTACCTCGACCGGCACTATATTTAGGCCTCCAAAAGTGGCCTCTGAACGTTCTGGCCCTTCTCCTGCGGTCGGGTATGATGGCCCGTGCTCGGCTCCCAATAGTCGGAGGGCTAAATGTTAAAAGGTCACTTTCGTAAGCTGAAGAAGCCCCAGCATCCTCGGCCTCGGTGTCAACCGGTGGGGACCCCTCATCGTCGCTGGAGCCGCCACCATAATCAACTCGCTCAGAGGAGGAGGACTCTTTCGCCTGTTCTCGAATCTCTAGTATCTGAGCGGGAACCATGCTACTAGGAGGAGGCCCCTTAGCCGGAACCTCCTCGGCGGTCTCTACCTAAGAAGCACCCGTTGGCTGGACACCTTGGGATTCTTCCCTTGAAGGCACCTGCTCTCCAGTAGCAGCTCCTGCCATGGCCCCTACCTCAGGGAGCATCGTTGGTCAAATATCGACTGGAGATAAAAGACAATAAATAGTCAAGACCCGACTGAAAGCACAATAGACCGCCGAGCTCCACGGGCAAGCTGCAAGTTACCTTCCATCTCCTGATGGGGTGTCGGTGAAGGCAAGTCACCCTCAACAGAGGCTGAGGGTGCTTCCTCCTCTCTCTCCTCAGCCACGGCTCCAGTCACCGCCTCCAACCCGACAATGGCGGAGGTAGTGCCAGCAGTTAAAAAAAAGGGGGGGAAGGATGATCAGCCAAGGTGGCAGGAATAATCAAACAGGCCATACAGGGATAAGAAGTTACATTCGCCCTCAGGCCCTTGCATCCAAGCAGCCTCAAACTCAGAGAATGACGGAACCCGAGGAGGGGTGACTATGGACTCCTCTTCAGCAGCCTTCCTCCGGCGTCCCCGGGTAGCGCGGGACTCCGCCCTCTTGGCCTTCTTGGCCTTGCTGATAGCCTCCCTGACCTGGACCTGGTTCGCTTCGGTGAATCCCCAGGGGGCAGCGGTGTTGTGGTCGGAGCTGGCTCTGGAATATTAAAATATGAATGCTTCTGCGCCTTAGAAATCAACTCCCTATAATGTCTGGTCGCCTCCACAGAGAGATGAGTTGCAAATGTGCATAGGTGAGAAAGATGCATGCTGACTATAAAAAGAGCAGCTTCAAGACTGAAAGGAAAGACGAGCATTACCTGGCGGCCCTGTGTATCTGGGACTGAGCGACCAGTAAAGCAATATGGGCGCCTTGTCCCGGGAAGCCGCCTCACGGACAAGCCAGCACACGTCACCAATCTTCTCACTTTTCTCCGCCAACTGCGCCAAATCTTCATGGCCACAGGAGGACAAGTGGTGATATAGGCCCAGGTGGTCCAATCCCCAGCCGTCAACATACTTGAAAGACACTAGGAGCTGATGGTCCCGGATGGCTTCTAATTGACCAGAAATTGAAAGCCTGTGAGAATGAAGCAGGGTGAATATCCAGGGGGTGCTGGAATACAAGTCGGCCCGCCTATCTTCCCTCCTGATGAAGGTCCGGTAGGGATGAAAATGGTCAGCTTCTGGGCGCCAACCCACCATTGCAGGAAGAGGTTCTTCCACCAGGAGGGGGATCGTCTGGAGGGCAATCCGGTCACTGCTAACCCGGCACAGCCCCTAGAGAGTCTTGATGTAGTCATCCTTCTGGATCTCTGGCATCTTTGGGTCGGCCTTGGACGACCTACCCTTCGTAGCTTTCCTGGCCTCCAGATATGCCATCACCTCGGTGTTGGACCAGGACTTCAATTTCTTCAAATAGGATGGATCAACATCCAAAGCAGCCTCCCGCTGGGAATCTAAGAAATGACGTTCGGCAGCATGCCAACAGTCTTTCCGGAAGTTCCGGTAGAAGCCCGTCTGTGCATTCCACCACTTCACGAAGTCTGGAGTTACTCAGGGCAGACGAGCCAGGGTTGGCACCCTGAAGGATACATCCTCCCGACGATGGAAGTAGTCCCACCATGTGCGGGCTTCATCTGTAGTCGTCTGACCAGCCCAATGTCTCTTCGAGAGATTGAACCGGGCTGAAGAAGAAGGAATTTGTTGGTCGTATCCAAAATTCCAGCTAAAGCGTAAGGGATAGTACGGCTCCAGCCACAGTAGGTCGCTCTTTCTAAATACAAGGACACTGGGGCGGATAGACAGTGCCCAATCAACTAGTTCTGGCTCCAAGATTGGCCTCGTGCTCTTGGTCCCGGTGAGCTGGTGAATGAATTCCTCTGTATCGAACAACCGGCATTGCCGCATCCTGTTGACGAGAGGGCTGGAGCTAGCGGCCAAGCTCCAGAAATGAAGAACTCCAGGGGAATCTGTCGGAACTGTAGTCAGCTTCCCCCGAATAGCAAAAAGCTGATCCGCCAGTGAAGACGGCTCAGCACTAGCAAATTCGATCATCCGCGGCAAGGGACGATCTGACTGCATCGACCGGGGAGCGGCTTCAGGAAATAAAGTGTAGACCCAGGCGTTGAAGAAATGGATGGGGCTGACCATCCATGAATTTCTGGGGATCCGTGACTTATGCAAATCCCCCAGCATCTTGTATGTGAGGCATAGAGCCACCGGACACAGGGACAACTTTGTCCCCCAAGCCATCAAACAGGCAGGGTAAATGGCCTCCGGCCTGATTACCGTCTCATCCCCCTGAGGGAGGGTGAACGAACAAAGCCAATATGTCAGATACGCAGCACAATGTGTGACTGCGTCAACTCCTGTGGGATTCGGGCCCCCTTGCCGCCCTCTCCCTGAAGCATCAGGGTATGTCGTCTAGCGTCGAGCCCTCTTCTTCCGCTTCACTACTGTCGGAACCACCGTGGGGAAGTCCTCGTACTGCTTCTCCCCACAGAAGAAATATTGAAGCCACGTGCCCATCCACACGCGTCTCTTTTCGCCAGGCTTCCGCACTTC
Source organism: Amorphophallus konjac (assembly GCA_022559845.1). Classification (NCBI taxonomy): domain Eukaryota; kingdom Viridiplantae; phylum Streptophyta; class Magnoliopsida; order Alismatales; family Araceae; genus Amorphophallus; species Amorphophallus konjac. The sequence goes on along the minus strand of CM040122.1, from coordinate 197,695,569 downwards.
CCTTGAGTCAAGCATCAGGCGCAGCAGGGTGTGGTACGCCTTCATCAAATAGCGGTAGGCGAAGCCCGTGAAATATTTGCCTTCCCCATCTGTCTGGTCTTTCAGCCAGTCCGGGAAACAAACTTCTTCGTACGGCTCCTCATCTATCGGCAAGCCACTCAGCTAAGAAAGACTCCAGAGGTCCAGTGAAGTCTCACCCTCTGCAGTATAGAAAGTGTTGTATTCTGGGCAAAAGACTTCAATCATCCCACAGCACAGACCTCAGGAGATCGGATACCTATACCGGGAAGCATATACACTATGATAGACACCTGCATGTACCAGGACGGGAGCATACTGCCGCAATACAAAATCTGTAAATTCGACGGCTCCTGGTCTGAAGGCGTGAGCATCGGTGGCTTTGAGATCTCCGAACCATCCCACTGAGATCTGATGCTTGAACCATACCGCCAAGCAGTCCAAAAGGACAGGCTCATCTCGGTACCCCCAATGAAGCGGGGCAAGGAACAAACCATACACGGGCTTCTCCCTGTTGACGCGCCCGGCAGTCTCATTCCAGCGGGCTGGTGTGTACTGCGGTGCTCTTGTCAACAGCTCGGCCTCTGGAGATAACTCATGCACCCCAAGGATGGCCCCCCATTTTCTGAGCTCTCCCGGAATATATATGGGCATGCCATGAGTAACTGACTCGGTCAGACTGTCTCTGTCCGCCAGTAAAGCTCCCTCGGCTCGACGGACGAGAATTATATCGCGCTTCCCGCCAAGGTTGAAGCGCCCAAGGAATGCCATCAAGTGTTTGTCGTGTTCCAGTTTGACGCCATCCCCTCGCTCATACTTGAAATGATTGCCGTCAAGAATCAACAGGCGGCCAGTGTCAACGGTGTCAGTCTCCGAGTCCGAAGACTCAGCTACCACGGCTATCCGCCTCGACCCCCGATCAAGGGAGTGGACATTCCCCCATGTCACAGCGACTCGGGAGGCAGAGGAAGAATGGACGGATGCCATGTTATCTACAAGACAACGTCCAGAAAAGAACGAGCAAAGTCAGAAATCAGTTGATCAAGTAAGACTTCTGACAAAATTTTGGCATAGTCTTCCCAGCTCGGGGATTTGCCAAAGGAAAAATGGAAGCCGTCCACTGAGGGAGCGGCCCCTAAAAGTAGCCATAGGCGCTAAGTCTAGGCCAAATGGGACACCCGAGGGATCTTGCTCCGAGGACAAGTCCTACGAGGAGCATCTCGGGGCCCGAAAGACGGGTTTAAAACCCAAATAAAGCAGCAGCTCGACTCACCCGCTCGCTCAAAACCCAGAGCCCACTCGGCGCCGCGGAAGGAGGAGAAAGGGAAGAGAGAGAAATGAAAACGTCAAATGAGGGATGAAGAAGAAAAATAAAGGATGAAATCCTTTTTATAAGGGGGGTTCGCATCTGTTAAAATGGCGCACCCCGGAGCACGCCGTTTTAACCTGTTTGCGCACCGTGAAGGCCGCGCCATTTCAACCCTCAATCGAAAGGGTGCACCACTTTAAGCGACGCCGTTTTAACAAGCACATGTAAAGGGGGGCGCCGTTTTAACCCCTGATCAAAGGGCACGCCGTTTTAAATGGTGCCGTTCAAGCTTTCTACCGTGCCGGATTAACTTCCAATGTCAGAATTAAGTGCCGTTTCGAGCTTCCGTCACCGAACGAAGCTCATCCTTAGGCCCTGCTGCACTCCTGCCTCGCTTGCACCACCCACGTCTGGGGGGCATTTGTTGGCACTCAAAATATGATCCTTCGGTGACCAAGCCGCAAAGACGAATGATACGGCCCACTGAAGCACAGAAGCCGGTGAAGGTCAACTTACTAAAGGCTCCTCAAGCTGCCAGAGCCCTGAGTCACCTTGAAGTGAGCACCGGGGACTTCACCTTAGGAGAGTCGAGATGAATCCACAACCAACCGGCAGTGCGACCAAGCCTGCCCAATGATCCGGCATCGACCCCATCATGCCGCTACCCTACATCCGTCGCCCGACCAAGGATGACGATCTACCCGGTGACTCTCCTAAGGAGGAAGAATGATGGGGACATCACCTCCCATGCCCACGTTCACAGCTCCTCTCTTCGCCCCGGTTGCATCCGGCATGGTCTAGTTATCTAATTTTGAGTCCTACGTAATTTTTATTTGAGTCATTTCTAGGTCTTGTGCTTATTTCCCTAAGTTTGAGAGTCATTATGTTGTTTAGTTAGTTATTGGGCCCAATTCATTGGGTTTGGCTCAAGTGCACCGCCCTACCCCCTCAGTTATTTGTCATTGAGTCTTTTGTCAGGGACTTATTGTAAAATGTGGGTTGCCTATATATAGGACCCCATTCCCCCCATTTCAACTTAATGAATCAATTAATGAAAAAACTTGCCATTTTGAGAGTTTACACTTCTTATCTAGTGGAGAGATTCTATTTTTTGGGTGAGAAACCCTAGGGGAGAGATTCCCCACCCTTCCCTCTCTTAATCTCTCCTTTTCACTCCACTTTCTCTCTCCTCAACACCCAAATTCAAATTTTCTTCTCTCTCCTCCCTTCCCAACCACCTCCACTCCCCACCTACCCCATTTAAGCCTCTTCCCATTCCCCACAACCCTCATCAATACTCCACCCCTTCCCAAGACCCCCTCCACCAATCCTCTCCTCACCATCCAACCCCCAACTACCCCTCCCACTTTCCCAAGCACCCTTCCCACCACCCCAAGCACCCCTTCCCTTCCCCAACACAACCCCCCTATTCCCAAGACAAAAAATTAACCCCACCCTTAAACCTCTTTTCGAATATCCTTTCCCTCTCTCCATTACAACCAAATTCGCAGCCCCCACTACCACCATCTATTGGACCCTCTTCCGGACCTTATTCTCCACCTCCCACACCTTAGAACACCCCCTCCAAGACCCTCTTACAACCAGGGGTCACTCCCACACTCATCTACCCCCTTCCCCTTCTTCGTTCTTGGTCATTGGAAGCTACTTCGAAGTTACAGTTTGATGTCCAGAGGTTCCAGATGAACCAGAAACTTGCAGCGGCCACCACGACTTCCTCCGAATGAGTTTGAAGACCCAAGAGCCATTGTCGGAAGCGTCTACCAGTCTCCTTTGCAACAGAAGTGGTTTCATCCTCTTCCGATCTCCGATCCGTCCAGGAGGTCCATTCTCCCACAACTGCGCAGTTCTACCTTGGCTAAGGACCTTAGCCAGATTAGAATCTCTGCCACGATGAACCCCGAAGGAATCAGTCCACGAGTTCTTCTTCAAAGTTCTTCATCGTCCAGTCTACTTCCAGAATCAAGAAACAGAACTTCATTCGGCATTCGTGATCCAGAGTTCTCATTTCTCTCCCTCAGCTACGCAGATCTGCTACTCATAGTCTGCACAGACCAGTCGCCATTGTTCTGCATCCCCTAGTCTTCTCCGACATCGGTTCACTTCCCCGTCAGTTTTTCTGCGAAGAGGACTCGTCCACGATTCCAACGACTCTAACGGAGCTTGATTCTGAGTTCGGGAGCTGTCGGGGAATCCTCTACAACCTGCTGTTGGAAACCAGGAGCTAGCTCTGCAGAGATCATGATCCGGAGAGAAAGCTTCACCATGACAAACCCCGAAGGAATCAGGCCACTAGCTCTTCTGCAAAGTTCTTCCTCTCTCTGTCTACTTTCAGAAACAAGAAGCAGAACTTTGTTCGGCATCTTGCAACAGAAGTTACCAATTTTCTTCTTCAGGCATTCGACTCTGCTTCCCACTATCTGCATAGACCACACCTCACTATTCTGAGTCCTCTGATCTTCACCGGCATCTTTTGGCATCCCCGTTTATTCTTATATAAATAGAACTCACCCACGGTTGCAATGGTTCTAACGGCGATTGATTCGGAGTTCAGGAACGGTCGGGACAGCTGCGTCTTCCTGCTGTTGATAGTCTGTTGCAGACAGTCCAGGATTCAGCGACCATGTTCGTACTCCCGCCCAGGCCGCCAGCGACCCCTGAAGAAATTGGAAAAATTCAGAGGCACTCCTGTTCCAGAGATGAAGATATCCCCACTGATCTCACCCTTAGAGAAATTCCAGAGAGAGTTCTACGGCTTCCACACCCTATATCTATCAGCTATTACAGAGAGAAGGCTGATTCGGTGTCATCACTTCTTCATCACCCTTAGCACTGGTTCCCCCCCCCCCCCCCGCTTGGCCGGCTGAAGGCCCCTCCCTATGTGGAGGTAGTGTTTGGATGTAACTATCATCTTCCCTTCCCCACGATCCCCCCCTTGCATGGGGTGTAGTGTTGTAATAGCTTAAACAGGTTAAGCTACCCCGGCGCGGCGTGTGGGGAACCCACGCTTCCCCGCTCGCCCTCGTCTCCGAGCGGGACCGATTTCTTCAAACCGGTTGAGTGAGTGCTCCAAAACTTTGCTCTAATTTATGCTTGTTCTTTCAATATTAGTTCATAAACTCCGCTGGCCGTGACGAGAGCCCGATCCTTAAGCTCATTTGCTATAAGTGATCATCGTGGGAAGAGAGTGGAACCCGTGCCCTTTGGCACTTCGTCGGACCCTTGATTTGGGCTGCCGTACCCTTGGGGAATCAAACCTTGGCCTTGCTGGCCCTCTACCAGCAAGGGCCTAGCCCACACAACCTCCCCTTGGCATTGCCAAGTTACCCCGGGTCTTAGTGAGCATCGGGTGAGCGGTTGCTATTATCGGTCCGTTTTTGAATGCTTAATTGTGCTTGCTTGTTGAGTCCTAGGTTGTGTCACATCAAAGAATGTCCTCGGCCGTCCACAACAAGGGGACGAAGGTTCTGTCAGCAGAAGGCCCCGATCACCCGACACGGGTTCGGCTTCTCGCCATAATGGGCCCGTTATTGGCCGATTGGTCGCCATTCAAGGCGGAATTATCCCAGATGTAATGCCGTCCCGTAAGGAAGCTACCAGCACGAGTCCATCTGAACCAGAAGCACGGATCACAGTGCCAAAGGTCGTACCGGCAGGAGACCCGTATGCTCGGGCCAAACACACACAAAGTTCCGTGGAAGGTCTTTCACCGCGCGGAGAGCTTCGTCAACACCCGCCAGGGTTTTCCAAAAACCAGGGTGAGAGGAACAGTAAACGGGAGCCTCCGGAACCATCCCCGGGCCCATCGGCTAACCCACGTCGAGCGAACAAGCTAAATCGGCGCACAAAGGGACGTCGGCGCCCCTTAATCCGGCGCCGCCAAATCCGCCGCGCCAATTCCAATTGGGGACATGTTCCCCGGCGCCATTGAATCCGGCGCGCCTCTTGCCATGGCACCGGATTAACGAAGGATACATATACACCGTGGCTTCGAAACAAAAAGAAGGGGGAGAACAAATGAAGAGGAAGAAAGAAAAAAAGAGAAGAGAATAGAAGAGAGCCAATACGAAGGGAGAGAGACCGCTCGTTCGAGAGAGAAAAGCCTTGGGGGAGAAGTAGGGTTTCCACTGAGGGTTCTCGCCGCCGTCTTCCTCGTCTGCTCGTCTGACTATCTCCGGAGCCGGAGAAGAGAAGCCTGTGGTCCGATACTCTGTTCTGGAGAAAGGGTTTAGGTGGGTTTCCGTGTTTTTTTTTCCAGTCGATTCCCCCTTTCTTCTTTGTTTCCTTCTCCTGATATAATGTAAGTGAGAGGGGGGAGGGGGGATGATACGAGCCTGACCTCCCCCCTCACCATTATCGATGCTCCTTCTTTTCACCTGTAACGCTCTTCTTTTGTTAATGTAAACGACAGCCGAGCGACAACGCCGGCGCCAGAACGTATGCTGTGTATATCTATCTATCGTTCATTGAATGAATGGAATGCGATTGTGCCTGATGCCGTATCTATCTTCAATGCTCTCTCTAATTTCTTCTCAAATGTGCATTTAATGGTTTCCCGACGTGCATAGTTCCCGTATCCATTTTCCCTGACGCTGGATATGCCCTCGGGCTACATGAACCGTTCCCCCCCCCTCCCCGAGGTTTCTCTCTCTCTATTCCAATGCAATGATCGAGCTCTATACAATGAGTGCTACGGGTTTTGTGGTTGGAGACACACTTGTGTGCGTATCTCCGCCCACCCCCTGTCTAGGGATCAAACCCTTCGCCTTCCCTGTGCCCTTCCTCATGGGCCAGAGGGGAGGGGAAGATCGCTTCTAACATCCCCGTTCGTCCTGTGCCGATCCCCTGTTGGTTTTTGCGAACATGATATATATCCCCTCCCCAGATCCGTATGCTAATCATATAACATGTAAGTGTAACTCATTCAGCCCGCGGGCTTCACTGTTCTAATATACGTCTAACAAATCGTTTGTCCATTTGTTGTCGAACGATGCCATATGCCGCTCTTTCCACTCCGTTCGCATTTCAACATCCGGGAGTCTGCTCTGTAGCATTGCTCCAATACCCGGGGAGGGGAATATTCCCCCAATCTTCCACAACTAGCCACTCGGTTGACAGGGGCTTATCCATTGATGATGAGTATCCCTTCAGGCCATTGAGTGCGTAGTAACGGGGCTAAGCCCTAGAGTTCAAACCCACGGTCCTTAATGGACTTCGTGGTGGCCGTGGGTTGTGTGCCCCTTGTAGGCTAGCCCTCGGGGTTTCCTTCCCTCTATCGGTCGTCCCGATTTGAGCGTTGTGTCCACTCGGGTCGCGTGCCCCTCGTAGGCTAGCCCTCGGGGTTTTCACTCCCATAATGAGTCGCCTCATTCGTTCACTCTCGCCTACGGACTTGGTGCCCCTAGCAGGCTAGGCCTCGGGGTTTTCCTTTCCGTTCGGGTTCACTGGCCGCCGTTGCGCCACCTGGCTCTTAGGGGTTGCTCCGCCACGTGAGTATTCCCCGCTTCTCCCCGATAATCCTCCGGGATGGGGAGATGCTGCCGAAATTTCAGCTCGAACGAGTCTGACTCGGAACAATCGCCGCGCTCGAGTGTGAACCTCTCGCGAGCCTGTGACTCGGCTCCCGGATGCCCCAGGGCCGATCCTTACAATAAATAACTTAAATAAACTTTCAAAGTTTCCTAAATTATTTTAATAAACCCAATAAAAATGATTAAAACCTCTGTTTCCGTGAGATCGGGTTAAACCGGCGCCGTTTGCATACGGCGCGCCTTAAAATGGCGCGCATTAAAACGGCGCGCCCTTCCCGACGCGCCCCTTCCTGGCGCGCCCCAAATGGGTCGTGCCGTTTTAACCTCTTCATTCACCTACGGTCCCCACGCCGTTCTAAGTCCTGTACCTACGTTTTCTAGCGCCGTTTCTAATCGTTACACTGTCTAATCCCTGGCTTGCCCCCGGGGCAATCCTGGCCTCCCGTGGTCGAGATTGGGAACCCTAAATAGCAGTAGATTGAATAAGGCAAGGGCTGTTCACGCCCCGAATAACTTTTCTATCAGGTTGGCTATCATGTATATTCGCTCTTTGCTTTCGTTATCACCCTTGTGTTACCTTTTTCCCCTTTGGCGGGGATTAATAAATGTGATTGAGCTCTGTTCATTTTCAGAACTCTATTACCATGCTTAGCATAGTCATGGGCATCATGCATGCATGTTTGCATAAACCCTCGGGTATATCAAATGGCGTTAACAGAAGGCCGGGTTATGCCCGATCGGAACTCTCCGCTACGCGCGATGGTGGTCTTCGGACCTACGTCCTCCACCCTGTATCAAGGGTCATTGATTTAATAAACCATGCCTCTCTTACATGATAGATAGATGCATCTCACGTGATCTTGTCATGTTCATAACATCGCACCTTTTATTCCGGCCTCGACAGCCCGCTATCTCGGCAATTAATCAAAGGTTTCCCTCCTCGTGAGGGATGTAATTAACGTCATGACCTTTATGGTATGACGGACTGCTGGTCCCGATCGAACCTCACTCTCGCCCGACATGGGTCAGAAGGAGCGCATAATAAACTTGTCACTCACGTGACTGGCACGCCTGCGCAATCAATCAGTCAGTTACTTGCCAGTCAGTTAATTGGTTGATTGACGCGTGAAATAAACTAACAAACAGAATAGAAATCCCGTCCCATACAGTCAGGGACCTACTTAATAAGATACCCCCGGGTAGATCATCGTCCCGAGCAAAGACGACGCGAACAAAAACTCACAGTGATTCTTCTATGTTATCGTATTGCCCTCTCATGCACACACTGCTCTCTTACTGCTCTCTCACGCACGCGAGAGAAGAACATTAGGGGTATTTATAGCCCAAAAATCCTTGTAATAATAGGATTAAAATAAGGTAATGGACCTCCAATAAGAAACCCTCTTCCCAATCAAACACAGTGTGTAAAATGGGGAAGGTATCATTACTGGAAATAAGCAGGCGAAAAGGGGACGGAATCGGAAATGATGACCTCTTAAAGGGCGTCAATTGAAAATGACGACGTCACCAAGGGCGTTAATTAAAATGACGACGTGCACTCAGCCGTCAATTCCTGGATTTAATTATGGCAACAAATGACTTTCCTTATTAAAAATTCTGAAATGACGCCTGTTGTGAGGGGCGTTAAACAAAAGACTCCCCTAAGGGGGACGTCAATTCTGTGATTTTTCATTTTGCTTAGGATTCGTAAAATTTCAGGAAATGACGCCACTATGCATAGTCGTCCGTTTATTAAGAAGCGCCCTCAGCTAGGCCGTTAATTAAATGACGCCCCTCGTTAAGGTGTTAATTCCAATTATCAAAGGAAAATGTCAAGAAATCACAATTAACACATAGAAAATAGAAAAACATTATATTAATCCAATATTGAAGTCCACTTTGGGGCGTCACATGGTGACATGAGATTTACTCAACATAACATCGATTTTAGCGTGTCTACAGCTGCCCCGCCTTGGCATCTGCTTTGCAAGGGAGTGAGACACAATGAAACGAATGTGAAACGAGCGGAGTGGAGTGGAACGAACTGATAAGTAGATGCCAAGGTGTGATGTGACACACCTTCGACCCTAAGCGTTAGAAATCTTTCCAAAACTCTGAATGAAACAACTCTGGAGGATTACAAGAAAGCGCTGATTAGCTAGACCGAAGGGACTAAACTAAATGAACTAAAATGTGCACGAGGGCACGGAAGGGAGACACCATTGGAGAGCAGTTATCAGCCAATGTGGACGTGCTACAATCAAGGTGGATTTACAGAGAAATAAAATGAATTTGAGGTAAAGACTCGGCGAATGAATGCTTTCAAGGAATCAGCCTGAGCGGCTTCAAGGAGAATAGATTACTTGATTTGGAATGGAATATCTCATGTCAACTCAAGTAAGAGCGAGTGACCTTCATTATTGGCATAATATGAAGATTTTCATCATTAAGCTCAAAGTCCTACATGATGCATGCTGGGCTAAAAGAAAAAATTAAAAACAAACTAAAAATAGAAAATAATCAAGGATAATATTGCTAAACCATCTAGACTTGGTCAAGAATCCAGATCTCTAACTTGACACTAAGCCGAAGCCCGTTTGTCCACGCATCAACTCAGAAAGTGGAACCATCGTCCCAAACCTTAGATGACTCAACGGCCTATCCGTGTGATCAAGACTCCCCTGGAATTATCACTGTTTTTGATGGAGGGGAACTCAAATTCTAAATTCACCAGAACCACAAGGTCCTTGATATAATCTAGTAGCGTATATATCATATAGTAACAATGCAATACATGAAGATGGTGATAGCAATGAGCATGTAGGGAACTGAGATGGAATAATGTGCAAACACCGTGGGGCTTGGATGGTGATGCCCAGTCGATGCTACCAAGAGCTTCTTATCCTGCGCTCAAAATTTCATTAGCCAAGATATAAAGATGCATAAGGCAATGAAAGCAGTTTAAGCATGAAAGCATAATCGAAACACTCAACAACATTGCATAGCATTGAAAAGCATTATGGAAAGCATCATATATAAAGTCGTAAAAGAGGAGAGCATTCCAAGTATTTTTGTTCAATGTCGTCACGAGGATGACAATCTTGGTAAATCAGAAGATTGATGCGTAAAAGATCAGGACGATGTCATAATGGTTGAGCAAAGTTAGCAGGAATAGTCAGAGAAGCTAGCTCTTGAATGCTCAGATTGACGTGAATAATCAGAGTGTTACCCCAAGTGATAGGGATGATCAGATTGACATGAATTTCTCAGAATGATGGAGAGATGATAATTGAAGTGCCCAGGGCGTCATATCATGAGAATATTGAGGAGAATCAAAAGATTGATAACAATGAATGAAAAGTACTCATCCCGTGTTCTTGGTCCTTGCAAAGGAATTGTCCTTGCAAAACAAATACCATTAGAAAAATATAATGCATTTTTTTTGGATTTTTAAAGTATGCAAATTTGTAGGGGTTTGAAAAGCATTTCAAATTTTTACGGATTTTGGAAAATATTTGAATTTTATGGAATTTTTAGAATATTTGGATTTTTTTATGGATTTTTTTGAGTTTTTTTTATGAATTTTTTATTTTTATGAATATGAATTTTTATGGATTTTTTCGAGAATATTTGAATTTTTTTAGATTTATTTGAGAATATTTGAATTTTTGGTTTGAATTTGAGAATATTTGAATTTTTGGTTTGAATTTGAGAATATGTGATTTTTTTTGGATTTATTTGAAAATTTTTGAATTTTTGGTGACAACCGTGGGATAGTTGGAATTTGGATGCACAGGCATGGGATTGCATGGAATGCACATACGCGGGGTGTGCACCGACGTTGGGGACCGCACCGACCTTAGGGTGGAATGGTTGGAATGCACCGACTTCGAAATGAATGCACAGATGTTGTACTAGAATGCACTGATGTTGCAATGAATGCACAGGCCTTGGAGTGTGTATGGACTTGGATTGCACTAATGCAGGATTCAGAATGCTTGGATTTAGGAGTGTGTATGGACTTTAGATGAAGCATGCTTGGACTTAAAACGTATAGACTTGAAATGTATAGACATGGATGAAGCATGCTTAGACGTAGAATGTATAGACATGTGAAATGCATAGACTTGGAATGTATAGACTTGGGTGTATAGACTTAGGAATGTATAGACTTATGGAATGTATAGACTTTGGACTTGTGATGTATAGACTTAGGATGTATAGACTTAAGGAATGTATATAGTCATGGAATGTATATAGTCATGGAATGTATAGACTTGGACTTGGAATGGGAGATGCTTAGACGTTGGGTGTGATCAGACTTGGACATTGCACAGACTTAAACATTGCACAGACTTTGAACTTTGCACAGACTTTGGACTTTGCACCTACGATGCTTAAACTTATGCAAATATGCATCGAAATGCGTGTGAGCCAACGATGAAGAAATGCGAATGGGCGGGCATTATTTGAACTTATGATCTTGATTGTGGGTTCGTGTCAATCCAAGCATTTCCAGACTTGCATATCCTGCACTTCTGCACTTCAAAGCTCATTAGCTTATCAAAAGAATTATCAGTTGAGGACAACTCACGATATGATCATAAGTGCATAATATGAATAATTCCATCAAGATATAATAGCACTTAAGTTCATGAATAATTAAAGCAATTCAAAAGCATAAGCTCAGAAACTGACGACTCTTTGCAGAGGCGTCAAAAAGAAGAAATGACGACTGTCATTGAGGCGTTAATTACAATTGAGGTTTGATTTGGAATTGGACCGCAAATGACGCCCTCCATGGAGGCGCTAAATAAATGACGACCCTTAATGTGTCGTCAATTAAGGAAATGACGCCAAACGGTGAGTCGTCAATTAACTGTTTTCGTTTCCTGCTCGAAATTAAACTTCCAGCAACTCGTTTGAATCAGACACAAACCATGATACCCGTTAGTGTTCCAAAACATTATAAAAGGCAATTGTTCGTCTCCAGCGTTCACCAAACGATCGAGCTAACAAAGAATCGAAGCAACAGAGATATCAGAACTAGCAGAAGGAAGATGAACATGATGATGCAAAAGCCTTCTAAAAAGCCTAAGATGAGTTTTCCCAGGATTTGTGAAGTTCCCAACCATATTAGTGGGAGAATTGCTAAAGACCAAGTAAGTGTTTTGATATCAATGCTTTTATTTCTGTTCTTTCTGCCTTCCTTTTCAAAATTTCTGATTACATTTTCTCTTCTTCTTCTTTCTTTCTTTTATGTTTTCAGGATTACTTAATTGTTCCAGGACCAAGGAGATTTCTAAAGATTAAGTGGCTTCCTTTATTACTCTCCAAACTCTCATTAGACATAAAATCTTTCCTCTCAAGGTGGCACCTTCTTGGCCTCATAACCCATGCTACCCATTACAATGACATTCACCTAGATTGGGCCTCAATTGGAGCTCTCATAGAACTATGGCACCCCCATACCCACACATTCCTCCTTTCATCCTTTGAAGCTACCATACTCCTAGAGGAAGTAGAGACACTCCTAGGGCTAAGAAAGATGAAGCAAGGAGAGGAATCAAAGATGGCTCACATGACTAAACCAATAGAAGCTCATGACATACTCACTAGCCTCATTCAAAACCCAAATTTAGTGAATCAAATTAAAGCCCATAAAGGAGTCAACCTTTTGAAACTAGCCTCATGGGTGTTTAAAAACATGGACAAAGCTCAAGAAGATGTAGGCTTATTGGAGAGAGTAATGAAGGGGTTCGTTATATGCATAGCGGGAGCTCTACTCTTCCCTTCGACGGAAGACCATCTAGAAGAACACCACCTAAGTGCCATTGCTAGCATGTGGGAGGGAAAAAGAATAGGTCCGGCGATATTAGCCAACCTATACAATGGACTTACCTCGGCTTCAATGGGATGGCCCCTCTATGGGTCTATGCTTCTTCTATCTTGTTGGGTAGATCTCCACTTTAAATTTGACCCTGGCCAAGCAAACCAAGCGGCCTCCAAAATCTTTTCCAAGAACCCCCTCCGATACATGATGGATTCTTTGGGCTTATGTGAGAGAGTAACCAATCGGGTTCCTAAGCTAAAAAAAAGAGGAGATTGGAGAGACTACTTCAAGACCATGCCTAAGAGTGGTTTTACTTGCACACCGGGGTTTCTCAAGACCCAAGAACTCCGCTCAAGGCTTTCCTCCGGCATAGAGTTTCGATTGATAGGTGGGAGCGACTTCATCCTTTACAATGCACACCGATGTCTCCCACAGCTCGGGCTACCTCGGCACCTCTTTGAAGAACCTTCTCATCTACCTCCACTCAAAAGAAGGGAACTATGCTCAAGTGGAGATCAAGAAGAAGTCAAGACAATAATGGCTCAATGGAAGGTTGGACTACTCCAAAAGTCCAAGACATATGTAGAAGAAGAAGAAGACAAATGCAAGTCTTATGTACTAGCACTTAGGAAGATAAGGCCTATGATGGCTCAATAAATGTAATCATGCTTTTTCCTTAATGAAATCATGATTTTCGTCTTATTTTGAGCCAAAATAATGAGGTTATATGATTATATCTTCCAATTTATGCAATTCGGTCTGATAAGATGAGCTTCGGGTTCTCTGTCCTGAGAAGTGCCTTCATAAAGGGCGTCAATTGGTTAAATAACGCCTCAGATAATGTCGTCAATTGTCATTAAATCAATTCCTTAAAACAATTCAAAAATCACAATTGACGCCCTCAGCGACAAGCGTCTCTCAATTCACGTCTCCCAATAAGGCAATAATCGGTTCAAATTCTTCAAATTATTTTCAAAATAATTCCTTAATCTTATATAAATAACACCTTCACATATGTCGTGTATTAATAAACGGACGCCTGCATCCAACGTCGTCAATTTCAAAAGTAATAATGACGATCAATCACATCAATCACTTGCCCATTAATGCGCCTGACGTCGGTTACAAGTTCCCATGCAAGATTAAATGACACCTTAGCTCAAGTCATCATATCTTGAAACCACGCCTCTCCTCAGACCGTCAATTGATATAATGACAACTTCCATCAGGGCGTCATTTCTTTTCGACCGTTAAACCCTTTTCCCTTCTTCCTTCTTCTTCTTTCGTTCTCTTCTTTCCTTTTTCTCTTCTGTAAACCCTAACCGAAAAGCCCATTCTCCCTCCATTCTAATCCCTCTCATTCTCACTCTCCCTATCTTCTCGTTCTCATGACTGGCGGCGCACAGAAACGCCAAAGGGTCACAGCCCCCAAGGTTGTGGACTTGGAAGGCGAACACGCCGTGGAGGAGCTTCCTCCCGCGGCGGCCGAGGACGCTCCGGCGGCGGAGCTCGGAGAGGAAACCATTGACGAAGAAAGGGAAGATGGAGAAGATGAAGATGAAGACGATGAAGACGAAGAGGACGACGATGACGAGGAAGGAGAGGAAGGAGATGAGGAAGGAGGGGAAGAAGAACAAGGAGGAGAAGAAGGAGAAGGAGAGCAACCACCGGAGACGGCGGCAGTGGTCCCACGACCCGGCCAACCTCGGCGACCACGGCAACCAAGGCAAATCATCCGTGGAGGGTTGATCGTGCCCGAACGACGCAAGGTAGGCCCCCAAACCCTCTATTTTTAATTTTATTTTCATTTTATTTCCATTTTTCATCATTTCCATAGCCCTCGGTTGAAAAAATAGCGACTCAGACAAATGACGCCCCCAGGGGTGTCGTCAATTAAAACAACGCCCCAACTTGGGTGGTCAATTCAATTAATTTTATTTCTGAAAATGATTAATGGATGAAATCACGCCCTGCAGCATGTCGTCATTTAAAATTTATCATGTTTATTCATCTCGCTGTTAATATCCATGCCATTTCATTTATTTTAAAGTATATATGCTTCTGTTTATTTTTATTTCGCATGTTAATTAGTTTTGAAACCTCAGAAAGACAACGCCCCCCACCAGGGCATCAATTCATTAAGCAACAACCACGGGGATGGTCGTCAATTCCTCATTTTCCAGAATTGTAATTTAGGATAGAAAATTGCCTTTTAAACAACGCCTCCCATAGTGGCGTCGTTCAAACAAATGACGACCCAGGGATGGGCGTCAATTCAAAATTTCTTAGACTTTTAGGGAATTACCTTCAAAACAACGCTCCCCATAGGGGCGTCATTTAAGTAAACAACGACCCTGGGTGGGTCGTTAATTCAAATTGCACATGAAATTACAAGAAACACATTTTAAAATAACGCCTCCCTCAGGGGCGTCAATTGATTAAACCACGACCTAGGGTAGGTCGTCAATTAAAACAAAGAGCAAATGTTATAGCCAATGACCTTAAACGATTATCCACACGAAATCTTAAGGGAAAATTTTATTTTTGTTGCATACAGGGATTGATGAGGACGCGGATCTCCTGGGTCCATGTCCGAGCAGCTTATTACGGACTCCCCGAGTTTCAGAGGGCTAGGGTAGATGCTATGGGATTCGGATCTTTCCTTAGCATAGAGACCGTGAGGCCAGACCTACCTTTGATCCAGGTGCTTAGAGAGAGATGGGATAGGACTAGCAGGGCATTTCTGATGCCGTGGGGTCACATGGTTCCTACCCTAGAGGACGTCACTAGGATTACCGGGTTGAGGGTAGACGGAGAGGCGGTGAGCGGGATCACCCTACCCGATTATAGTGAGCTGACACAGAGATTGCTCGGGTTAGAGACAGTCTATGAGACGCCCAGCGAATGTAGGACCATCTACCGCACCGACCTTACCATAGCTATGGGATTAGGTGACTCTAGGCAGAGGTCGAGGGAGTCCTTGGAGCAGTTCTCACGGAGGCTGATCGACGGTGCTAGGGCTGCCTATTGCCAAGACCCGGCTGACAGAGAGAGAGCATATCGAGACCTGAGGAGATTCCTATTCCTGATGCTCGGGAGATTGCTACTCGGCACGAAGGGTGACATCATCAACTGTCGATTCTTGGGGATACTCGAGGACCTGGAGGGCGTCGGCAGATATGCCTGGGGAGCAGCGCTACTGGCGCACTTGATGGCCGACTTGTCCATAGGGACAGGTCGAGAGACGACTATCAGTGGCTTCTCACCTTTTCTTCAGGTATGTATTTTTATTTTTCATTTTTAATTCTTCTATTTTATATGCATGTGAATGCTTTATTAATGCAATGCATGGATGCAGATATGGAGCCATTTATACATACCGATGGGGCGTGCTGACCCACGGCCTGGAGATGAGGGATCCTTCCCTCTAGCACGGCGTTGGCTACCGGTGGTGACTGGAGCCCCACTCGCATACAAGCTGCGAGTGTTACGACGGGGGTTCCGCGACTTCCCCGCCTCACTGTTACGCATGCTTAATGTAATGCAAAAAAAAAATTATTTTATTTTTATGAAATATGATGTGATATGATATGATGGATGATTGTGAATGCAGGTGAGGTGGAGACCCTACGAGGGGATGACAGATGAGGGCCAGCCGTGGGTCGTAGAGGGCCGACCTCGCTTCGGGCATGAGCTTTGGGTTCATTGCCTGAACGAGATTGAGCCGTTACGGCTTAGGCTGGTGATGAGGACCCTCAGCCTACACCAGGAGTGGGTCGAGGTAGGAGAGCCGCGGGGGATAGGCAAGAAGACGCACGGTCGCACGAAGGCGATCGACTGGAGAGTCCGGTTCTCAGACCAGTACGCCGACTGGCAGTGTGGCGGGACCCGAGTTACCTCACAGGCGACGGACAGCTCCGAGTACCTCCGACGCTACTGGGAGGTTTACGCCGGCTGAACCCAGATAAGGGTCTTGGGGGTACGTATGCATGCACTTTCTTTTTAATTTAAATGCAAATGCTTATGTATATCTATTATGCGACTAATATGTGATGAATGCAGGATGCGCGGGACATAGTGGCGATGGACATGCAGACCCACCTCCACAGCCTAGAGGCCCAGTTGGCTACCACGTGGGCAGACCTAGAGACCCTGGTGAGTGTTTAAATTATCTATATGCAAATGAATTCCTGAATTATTGATGATTAGCTGTCACGCCCCGAACCGATAGCAGCGGAACGTGTCGTTTGCTCGGAACGTGGCAGTTAAACAGTCATGTCAATCAGAGCATAGTCATTTCCACAAAACACAATTTGGACAAATAACAAATTTCATTTCAAATATAAGTTCTTTACATATTCGGGCCCATAATAAATGAAAAGACTCAATAAAGAAAAATTACAATGAGACTCTTGAATCGACTTAACATAAGACACAAGATAACCACGCTAGAAGGATCATCTAGGTTGTTGGGGTACTCTTCACTCTTGCCCTTGCCCATCATGTTCGGTCTCATCGTCACTAAGGTCATTACCTGAAAAATATTTGAACAACGCAGGGTGAGCGAACGCTCAGTAGGACTTAATATCTCATGATTCCAAGCTAGCTTTAAATCAATTACAGTTTAACATGCTCATGCAAGTCATGCAAGATATAGAAATCGAGAACTGTAATAACACGAGATAAATTCAAGAACTATAATAAACAAACGAGTAAGCAAGATAAACTCATGAAGAGTAGGGACAATGATAATCAAGAAGGTATAACAAGATCTAATCAAGTACTTTTTCAAGTTAGGTCAAGAGCATTCATGAAGAAATATAACATTCATCTCTCTATGACGAACACTATCACGAGAGCTTCAATGTATCCATTATTATGAAGGATCTTTGTGACAAGATAACGAGTACTATCAATGAGATAATTCCAAGAACTTTTAGGATGATCGATATAGAAGTAGAACAATTACTTCTACAAGCACTATATAGCAGTTGCCAAGACACTAAGGGAATATCACGACGATATGATAACCCCTCCAATAAGGCGAATCAAGATCTTTTCATGATGAACAATAAGTTGTAGAAAGATGTACTATGATGGCAATTACTCCCGATCATCACTATCACGAGAGCGTTTGCACATCTAGCACTATATAGGATTGGCCAATGCACTAAGGGGAGAATCACGACAATATGACCACCCCTCATGAAAATAGCACCAGTTAGTATTTGGTCGTACACTTAGGAGTTCTCACGACTATATGATTGCTCCTAAATGCCAATAACCGAGTTGGTGAATGCCTGCACCCGATCATCATATATCGGTAACGTTTGGACTCTGCCTCGCCCAATAGGGTCAGATCAGGACCCGTAGCATTTAAAATGTCATTTTAGTGGGAGCCATAGCCCCTGACATTTAGTCAAGACTAATTCCATATTAATGGCCAAGAATTTCAAGGATCAAGCATGTAGGAACATTAAGATAGGTTTCATGGAACATAGAGTTCAATGACAGAACTTGTAATAAGGATGATATATCAATAAACCAGATGAAAACCATGACATTCTGAAAATTCTGGGTGATTAGGTACAACCAGCTCAATCGGCCTTGAGGGAATCCAAGGCTACGAGGAGACTTACGGAGGTCCCAATGACTAACTTGCCAGTCCGAAGGAACGGAATGTCCAACGGAGGACTCGTATGTCACCGAGAGTTGAGTGTATAACATGAACCAATCATGAAACGGAGACTCCATCTAAGGACGTGAGATGAGAGTGCCAAAAGACCCGCGGTATGCGTCAAAAACGGAAGAAAACGGTGAGAACATGTGTACGTTAATCATAGAATTCATGTCCTTCCTATTCTATAATTGACTATAATTAAATAATATTATAATATTTTTAAGGCCCGTGGGTGCTGTCATTTATTAATTGGCATCCCCTAGGGGAACGTTATTTTTCATGATTTTTAAATAAATTTATTTAACAATAATTCACATTTATATCTATTTATTTGAACAAATTCAAAAATATACATTAAAAGGCACATTGATTTATTTAAAATAATTTAAAGAAAAAGAATATATGATAATTAGGAGGAAAATACAAGGATTCCAAATATATATTTTCCATAATTTTCTATTATGTATTCTAATAATAATGGATTTTCAAAGATATGCCTACATGATATATATATATATATATATTTATATATATAAATAGTTAATCTGACGCCTAGGAGTATGGGCGTCAGAATTTGAAGTAACGACCTTGTTTGGGTCGTTATTTCAAAAAAATCGATTTTTCAAGCCTCTCGTTTCTATACTAAATGATGTCGGAATCTGGCTTATAATATACCGAAATGACCGGCTCGAAAAACTCTACCAAACCATATGTTTAAAATAATTTTTCGATGAGAGACAGGGGATCTTACAATAGGGGGCATGAAAAATGGTGCAATCACTTCCACTACCTCGGTCTCTATCCCAATAGTATGCCCAAAAATTTTCATGGCCAAAGGATACTTCTATGTCTATGAACAACTATTAATGCTAAAACTTATAACTGACATATATGAAATTGACGACTGGTCGATGAGCAATGTTTTAGAATTTTGTTAAATGACGACTGAATTGCTTCCATCTTCTATGAATATAACGCCCTAGACAGGGATGTTAATTAACAAATAGACGACACGCAGTATGTTGTTAATTATCTTGATAACAGAGTTTGACCCCTTCCAGTATTTTTAGGAGAACACGACTTAGTTACAGTCACTATTGTAAAATAGCGCCCTGGTGTGGGGCGTCAATTACATAAAAGACGGCCTGCTAGGGGTCGTCAATTCATCGATAATAAAATTTCAGTAAACAGGGTACATGGACAGAAAAAGAAAAATATCAAGGTTTAAGGCATATAATCATGCATTAAATTATATTCATGGTTTCACAGATATTAAATTTTTAAACATGGGTATTTATTAATTACATAGAATTGACGACTCGTGGGTCGGGCGTCAAAATAAGAATTAGCGCCCTATAGAGGGTCGCCTCTTTCCAAATTTCTCAGAAAACTTTGAAAACCCAGTAAAACTATATGCACGAATCAACGGATGATATTATTATGATTCTTAAGCTAGTTTGGGCTACAATTCTTGAGAAAACCTACTTGTTCCAACGATCTAGCATGATAATTATATAATATTTTGCTTGGGAGATTGCCTACCTTTTGATGTGTTCTCAGTTAAAGAGATTGCAGAGGATGAAGATGACTGCAGTAGTAAAGCAGCAGCCTCCGCATAACAAGGAAGAAAGTGCAGGGAAGATGCCTTGCTCTTCACGTACACATGAGGATGACGCTTGTTGCTTCAACGCATAGCAACAATAACAACAGCAACCTCAGCACATTGCCACTGCAGCAGACAAACGACAGGGACGATGGCGTACGTAGGCTCCTCGAACGACAGAGGCAACATGCCTCTACACGCTCGACGATGGGTTTGATTTATAGGGGATGGGTAACTTTGAGGATAGTCGAATGGCATCAAAAAGAAGGTTTAAAAACCCTTCCCTTATGTTATTCTTGCCCCTTCTAAACATCAGCCGCCTTCTCTATTTTCTCCTATGAAAACCCTAAAGCTAAACCCCCATGCATTGTCGAACACTATCATGGGTTGGATGTGTTCGGAAAGGTTGTGGGGTTCTGGTTGGTAATAAAATGTCCAAGCTTGTTAAAGTATTCTCTTATTCAAGTTAAACTCTGATAATTCTTCGTTAAGGCCCATCTACAAATACCAAGGTTTTCACTCTTACGGGAGCCCATTTTGGGTTGGGATATATTAATATAATTATATATATGTTTAAGCCCATTTACTATAAGGATTATATATATTTATATATGTATTATACATATGGGATTTAGGCTTTGGGCTTTGGGTTATATTTGGGCTATACATATGGGTTTATATATGTGTTTACATATATAGTTGAACACACACGTGGGTATATGGATTGGCCTTTGGTGTATACATGGGTGTGTTAGCCCATTTATAATATAAGATTTAACTAACTTATTTAATAGAACTATATATATATATATATTCTTTAAAGCCTATTAGTACATTTATATTATAAACAAATTGATTAATAGAACTTCATACATATATAGACCCCAATTCCTATAACTTTAATTATCTATTTACCTTATTAATTCTCATCATTTATCTTGGGTATCAAAGTCGGGTTCGATCCTATAAATATCTTTATATCTATTCTTGAATTATATTTTTAATTTCAAACTCACATAAATAAAGGTTATTCAAATTTTCATTTCTCAATTTATTTACTTATACTTTTTATTATTATTTGAGCTCATTAACTAATTTAGCTAATTATCACTCTTTCTTTTATCAAAATTTAATTTCCATGATGAATATTTAGAGTTATTTTTATTTATTCTATATTTAAATTTTTGGGGTGCTACATTAGCCATTGACAATCTCAATGAATACAGCGTGCCCAGCAGGGAGCAGCGGTGAGGGAGACAGGAGAGGCCTCCAGCTCGAGAGGACCTAGTGTAGAGATGACTGTACTAGTAGAGCGCGACCTCACCACACAGGTACGCCTTAAACCTTAAACTCTCATTCAATTATATATGTGATAAATGCTTTTGAAAAATGGTGTTTACAGAGTGAGGAGCTCCGGGCCTCTCTTACCTGCATCGAGGAGGGACAGCAGGCAATGGCCTCCTGGGTGAGTTATTTATTTTCAGTTGTCAATTGCTTGTCTCATGAATTTTTGAATTATATATATGGAACTGATGATTTGCTTATTTGTTTGCAGACCTCGGAGCTACAGGCGGCGCTTACCCAGACCGCTTTAGCCGGGATAGAGTTGGCGATCCGCGAGCAGCGGGTCATGGAGCTTGAGCGGGCCTTGAGGCGGCGAGAGGAGCTGCCTCAGGACGTGGCAGAGCTGTGAGTCGCCCTCGAGATGGAGCGCAGGGAGCGTGCCCGGGAGTGAGAGGAGCGCACGGTAGAGCGGACCCGTGACCGGGAGTAGGAAGCAGCATGTGAGCGGGAGCTTGTGGACTTGAGGACCCAATTGGCCGTTACTCAGGAGCGGCTACGAGCGTCCGAGGAGCGCCTTCAGCGAGGCTGAGAGCGAGCGCGAGCTGCGGGGTATGCCTTCACCAGCTCCACCTTCGTGGCGGGTTCCTCTCTCCGGCAGAGGAGCGAGGCAGAGGAGCAGGTTCGAGCTCCAGCTACTTCTCGGGGGTCCATGCCCCCTTCACGAGCGCCTCGTCGAGAGGACGAGAGTGAGGCCGAGAGTAGGAGAGACACTACCAGAAAAAGCGGGATTACAGACGAAATTTTCAGACGAAAATTTCCGTCTGAAATTTGTGACAGATTATTTTTCGTCGGAAATCCCGTCTGAAATATGCAAGTACACACCGAATTTCAGACGGAAATTTGTGACGGAAAATATTCCGTCACAAATTTCAGACGGAATTTGTGACAGAATTATTAAACTGTCAGAAATTTGTAACCAAGAATTTGTGACGGCCACATTTGTGACGGAATCCGTCTGACAATCCGTCACAAATGTGTCTTCTCACGAATTTTCAGACGGAAATTAGTCCGTCACAAAATTTATTGCGCCCCAAATCCGTCGCAAAGGCACATTTGTGACGGATTTGGGGCGCAAAAATTTTGTGACAGATTAATTTCCTTCTTAAAATCCGTGAGATGACACATTTGTGACGGATTGTCAGACGGATTCCGTCACAAATGTGGCCGTCACAAATTCGTGGTTATAAATTTCTGACAGTTTAATAATTCCGTCACAAATTTCCGTCTGAAATTCGGTGTGTACTTGCATATTTCAGACGGGATTTCCAACGGAAAATATCCGTCACAAATTTCAGACGGAAATTTTCGTCTGAAATTTCCGTCTGAAAATTCCGTCTGTAATCCCGCTTTTTCTGGTAGTGAGAGGAGGGTGGAGGCGAGAGCTGAGAGAGACTTTACTTGTACTCCTCCACCCTCACACCTGTACTCAGATATTTATGATATATATATATGAGATCGAAATTTTGTTACCTGAGCACTTGTGTAGTTGTGTACTTGTGTTTTCTTTCACTTTCTCGCCTTTTACTTTTGCCCTGCGCCTGTAGCTATAGTTCACACTTGAACAAACAGGTTAATCCATCCGTTCGACTTGGCCCCTTGCTTAATAAGCAAGGGATGTCTTTACTTTGACCTTGATAACGGGTCAAGGGGCCAAGCCTTTAATCAATGAAGGTAAAATGATAATCAAATATTAGGAAAACGTGACATGCAAGCAAGCAGATGCTATCTCAAAATAAAAGATGCCTACACAAAAATGCGACCAAGCATATGCATAACAACGGCTTGATGTTCCATTTTTTTTATTTCGTATTTTTTTGCCTTTTGTTTTGTTCAATTTCCAACATGACGCCCTCGCAAACGGCGTTTATTGTGAAATTGACGCCACCATGATAGGCGTTTATTTTGAAAAACATATTTTTTTGTTGTTTGATTTGAAAATGATGACTTTATGAAAGTCGTAAATTTTGAAAGAGACGCCTATAGGGAAGGCGTGAATTTATATTGTTCCATTTTTTATTTTTTTTATTTTGAAAATGACGACTTAATTAAAGACGTGAATTTTGAAAATAACGCCTATAGGAAGAGGCATGAATTTTTTATTTATTTATTTTGTTTTGGTTTTTCTTTTTTGTTGTTTTGATTTTTCCATTTTTTTATATTTCCTTTTTTTTGTATTTTTGAAAGCAAGCATAGCACGGGGCCTTTAAACCTTACGCCATCATGATCTTAAATTCATTAATCTTTCTTGAAAACCTTAACAAAGGGGTCAACGTGCTAAATGACTTATGCTTTTACTCATATTCTCTTGTAGCCCATCGTTCTTGGTCGGTCTTTGCCATTCTTCGAGTTTACGACCCACCATGGAGGGAGAGTAGAAGAATAATTTGAGGAAGTTCACGAAAGGTTTTCAAGAATGGGGAACGTCCCTCTCCTGCCCTAGTGCCTGTTGGGATTCGATCTTTGGCTTAGGGAAATTTTGTTGCTCTTTTTGCCCTTACTCATGCATGCTTACGACCAGGGTTTTTTCTGCGGGGACTTTTCCCTCTTGACATGCTTTCTTTTATCATAACTTCATTTTCCTTTCTTTTCTTTTTCGAAATAGATAAAGACCTAATTGTACTTGGACTTTAAGCATTTTGTTCCCCTTTGGGCCCTGACTTCCACCTACTAGGGCGGCGGGCAGGTTTGGTTAGTAACCCTTTACCCGTACTCCCTCTCGTGACCCGAAAAGAAGAGAATAGGTAAGGTTTTTACACTCTTAGTTTGGGTCGGACCTTCCTCGAATTCTGGGCTACTTGAGTTTAAGAGTAAAGCGTGTAGTGTGTGTGTGGATTGACCCGAAGGTTAAATCATCAAGACTGAAGAATGAATTAAGGATGATTACTCAGGCTCGTGGCCCATGTACCATACTTACCTGCGATTTTCAATTTTTGTTTTGTTTTGTTTTGCCTTTTTTGTTTTGTGTTGACATAGGGGTAGTATTTCTTTAAATAGAGAACATTCCAAGGATGAGTTAACTCTTCCCCTTCAGCGTTAATCAATTTGTAAGCGTTGCCAGGATAAACATCTTTTATAATAAAAGGACCTTCCCAGTTAGGTTGGAACTTTGAACGAGGTCCACCAGGTTTTACGAAGATTTTTTTTAATTACCATCTCACCGACTTTAAATTTTCTTTCAATCACTTTCTTTTGATAAAAACGTGAAAGCCTGTTTTGATGAATGCGTGCATGTTCAGCGGCGGCCAAACGCTTCTCGTCTAGGAGTTCCAACTGAGCAAGGAGAGATTCGCGACGCTCATCAATGGGGAGCTCCTGGTCCAATTGAACTCGTAGAGAAGGAATAAGAATCTCGTAAGGAACTACCGCCTCCATTCCATAAGTGAGGGCGAAAGGGGTTTGCCCAGTAGGGGTACGAATGGACATGCTATAGGCCCAAAGAGCTTTAACCAATTTTTCTGGCCAATCCGTAAATTTGTTAGCCTCACACGTTTTCTTGATAATTTTAATCAAAGTTTTATTAGTCGCCACTGCTTGGCCATTGCCCTGCGGATAATAAGGAGATGAATGATGCAATGCAATGTTATACCTGTTGCAGAGGTCCTAAAGTTCTTGAGCGATGAATTGTGGTCCATTGTCGGTGATGATGGTACTCGGGATGTCGAACCTTGCGATGATGTTCTTCATTATAACTTTGTAGATGGTTGACACTTTTATCTCCGCATAAGCTTCCGCTTCTGCCCACTTGGTGAAGTACTCCGTCACCGTGAGTATGAATGACTTTGATTTCGTGAGGAGGGTCGGATCACCAAGGGGTCCAATGATATCGAAAGCCCACATGGAGAAAGGCCATGGGGAAGATATGGGATGGAGTGAAGAAGCAAGAGAATGAATTTTGTCGGTGTGCAGTTGGCACTTAACACACCTTCGGACATAGATGGAACAATCCTCTTCTAGAGTGGGCCAATAGAAACCTAGTCTAAGGTTCTCTTAGCAAGCATCTGGCTATTGACATGACCACCACATACTCCTGATTGCGCCTCTTCCATGACCTTCCAAGATTCATCATCATCAAGACATCTTAGCAAAACACCGGTAAGACCTCTTCTATAAAGCACACCTCCAACCAAAGTGTATCGCTGAGCAACTCTTCGAATGGCTTTCTTTTCTTCAGCCGTGGCTTCTTCTGGATATGATTGATCTTGGCAATACTTAGCAATCTCGTAATACCACGGCTTTTCTTCATTGTCCAATTCTTCCTCTAAATCCAACAGCATGACTTCCTTATTCTCAATGATTCCTTCTTGCTTCACCTTCCTAAGCACCTCCTCCTTAACACTAAGGAAAGATGGATCTTTAATAGCTGGAATGAGCCGCTTGTGCACAATGATAGACTGGAAATCCTTTTCAGAAGGAAAAGCCAAGGAAGATGCAAGAGAAGCGAGAGCATCAGCTAAAATGTTATGTTCGCGAGGAATGTGAACGAAGATTAATTTAGTGAAAAGCTTGGTATACGCAGAAGTCAATTCTTGGTAGGGTTTGAGCTTAGGATTGAGCGTGCGGCACTTGGAGAGCACTTGGCGAAGGATAAGCTGACCATCACCTACAATTCACAAATGGGTAACATCGAATTGATGAGCGGCCTCTAGTCCAACCAGAAGAGCCTCATACTTAGCTATATTATTTGCAACTGGAAATGCAAGCTGGGAGGCGAGTGGAATAGTGATACCCTCCGGTGATAGAAGAACAATACCAATCCCTTTCCCTTTTGAATTCAAAGATCCATCAAAATGTAACGTCCACATCGAATCGGTCTGATTGACGGACATTAGTTCTTCATCTGGAAACTCTGAGCGAACATGGTCAAATCTAGGGAGGGGATGGTGAGCAAGATGTTCTGCTATGGCATAGTCTTTAATCACTTTTTGCTGAATGTAGATGATATCAAATTGAGAAAGGAAGCTTTGCCATCATGCTAATTGGTCGGTGAGAACAGATTTTTCAAGAAGGAATTTGATTGGATTCATACGGGCGATGAGGTGAACTTCGTGAGCCAAGAAATAATGCTTCAGTTTCTGAACTACCCAGACTAAAGCAGCACAAGTCTTCTCTATAGCTGAGTACCTCTTCTCACAGGGGTTGAAAAGCTTTGACAAATAGTAGGCTGCCCTTTCTTTTCCTTCTTCATCAACTTGGGCTAGGACAGTGCCTACAGAGTCATCATGGACGGAAATATAAAGAACAAGCGGTTTGCCTGGAACTGGCGGCCTCAGGACAGGAGGATTTGAGAGATAATCCTTCAATCCGTCAAAAGCTTCCTAACACTTGTCATCCCAAATAAACTTGACTCCCAGTTTAGTAAGCTCATAGAACGGCCTACATCTTTGTGAATGCTGGGAGACAAAGCGGCGAATAAATTGTAACCTCCCGATCAAACCTCGAACTTCTTTCAAATTCCTGGGAGGAGGCATTTCACTTATGGCCTTCGCCTTGTTGGGATCAATTTCAATACCCCTCTTACTTACGATGAATCCAAGCAACTTCCCTCATGAAACTCCAAGTACGCATTTCTTAGGGTTCATCATTAATTGGTACTCCCGTGCTCTTTGCAAGACTTTAGTCAGAACTCCAGGATACTCAATCCTTGTCCTTGATTTCACTACCAGGTCATCAACATACACCTCAATGTAAATGTGGATCATATCATGAAAAATTACCATCATAGCCCTTTGATAGGTGGCTCCAGCATTCTTAAGTCCAAAGGGCATGACCACATAGTAATAAGTTCCCCATGGTGTAGTGAATGATGTTTTCTCTGGATCTTCCTCAGCCAGGCGAATTTGATTATAACCTAAAAAGCCATCCATAAAGGAGAGAGTCTCATATCCCGCCGTATTGTCAATTAAAACATCAATATGAGGGAGGGGGAAGTCATCTTTAGGACACGCGTGGTTGAGGTCCCGAAAGTCTATACAAATTCAAATTTTTCTATCCTTCCTCATGACCGGGACAATGTTAGCCACCCAATTAGGATAGAGGACAACTCTGGAAAATCTAGCCTTATGAAGCTTATCGACCTCTTCTTTCATCTTTAATGCCATATTACGGTGGAAACGTCTGAACCGCTGTTTGACCGGGACAGACCCCGGCTTAAGTGTAAGTCGATGTTCAATGAGCGCAGGGTCTAGTCCAGGCATATCTTCGTAACTCCATGCGAACATGTCCTTGTATTCTTGAAGTACCAAAATAAGCGCCTCCTCTTCGGATGGCGGCAAGTTTTTGCTGATGAGGACAATCCTTGGGTCTTCCTCAGTACCCAGATTTATTTCTTTGGTAGGCTCTTCTACTGAGGCTGATGGTTCATCAAATCTTCTCATGCCACTAGCAAAATCATCAGTCTCGTCCTCATATTCTTCGTAACTTTCATCCCCCTCTTCAATAGGGTCTTCATCATTCACAATCTCATAAACACCCAAATTTTCATAAGAAGCACAAGTATCCTCATATTCTATTTCTGATAGGATAATCAGATTCTCCACGAATTCGGGGATGGCTAAACAAGCCTGACATCTTACAACTAACTGTCTAAGAAATCTACGGGGAATCTGCTTACCCTTGGATTTCTTATGTGAAACTACCCCATGAGTCTTAACATTAGAAGAATAAGAACAACTAGCCTGATCACTAGAACCTGACGAAGGAGTGAAAGGAGGGGGGAAAGCGGGTACAGAAGGGGATACAGATGAAGACCCCTCACTAGAGGGGTAAAAAAGGTCTACCAATGAATCCTGCAAGGGCGGCCCCTGGGTCGGGACACACTCAGAAAAGAGATAGGAGGTCTCCTCAATGGAGATGGAAGATTGAAAAATTGGATTTTTGGCATTTTTTTTTCGTTTTCATTTTTATTTTTATTTTTATTTTATTTTTCATTTTCAAGTTGGAAGCAATGTGAGGGTGAAACAGGAGGTGGAGTTGAAATTGACAGATTGGCAAAAGATTGAATGAGTGATGACCCGCACGGGGGTGTGATGGAGAGTTTGGAAAATTGCTCGACGAGCAAGGGAGGAATTTGAAGTGAATTTGGAGAAAAGTTTATTAAGACCGCGAGTGGTCTAGAAATATCTGAGAAAAATAGTTGATCAATCAGACGGAGAATGGCCGTCGGGTGAACGGACTTGGTAAGGAAGAGGCCGGCCCACAGCCTGTATATATTGAAGCCCTCCTTGAACGGCACATCAGGCTCTCTGGTATCTGTATAATCACTTAACAACTGCCTCTTGTCTGTGATCACTGCTGGCTTCTCAATTAGATCATGAATCAACGGCGGCCATTCCGAATCAGTTGGCATAAACAGTCGGCTTAGAGCAATGGCAATGTCATTCATATCAAACCATCTATACCAGTCACATTCAGGGTCATCTATCTTTCTTCTCTTATCTGGCCGCAAGGATTCCAAGGCTTTGTAAGTAGCCGGTGGGGCTATGTGGCGAGCAAACTGCCTTGCATGCATATCTTGACAGTCCAGCATGGAAGTAACAAGTGTAGTTTGCTCATCATTATGAGTTCCCCCTTTTATAAAATGTGTTTGTAGGGTCCATGTAAGGGGCTGCCGGTCTGTCTTAAGAGTGGAAGTCATGACGGCCCATGGCCCATCTTCATCTTTGCTTTTGATCGGCCCTTTATACCCTAGGCCACCTCGGGCAATCATCTTTTGGTGCCTGATTGGCTTAACCTGGCCTTCGAGATTGACCCCTAAGCCTTTACCAGTTTTATACCCCATTTTTAATAAGATATTCCATCCAAGCGTATTCATCATGCTCTTCTTTTTCATTCCTTGGGAAGGCAGGGGTGTTAGAGGTGAGGCTGGTTTAGTGACTGGGGATCTTAACAAATCTTGCCACGGGTCGGCAACATCTAATACTGAAAGCAAAGGCCTATTGGAAGGCCACATGGAAGGCACTGAAGTTGCGGAATGTATGTCTTCTGTCGGCAAGATGGGCATGCTAGTAACTTTGATAATGCGCCCTTTGTGTGGAAATTTTATGCATTCATGGTTCGTGGAGGGTACAGCATCAAGTTCTTGAATATAAGGACGGCCCAGGATGCCGTTGAATGTCGGATCCATGTCTAAAATGTGGAAATCTGATGTGACTGTCACTGGACCCAGACCAACTATTAGAGTGATCATCCCCAGAGGCGGCTTCTTGGTATTATCATAAGCTGTGATGGTAATGGTAGATGGCCGGATTTGACTTTCCGAAATGCCGCACATCTTCAAGGTGCTTGGTGGCAGAACATTAATGGATGCCCCAGTATCAACCAAACATTGCTTTACAGCTACCTTATTGATATCAATAGTGATACACAATGCATATTTCCTGGCTGGCTGTGGAGCTAATTCATGTTTATAAAAAGTAATAGCTGGTTGATTACTGACCGGATTCAAAACCGTAGTGACTTATTCAACAGGAATGTCTTCATTGACCATTACTTTTTGCAAGTATTGTTTCAAGGCCAACTGATGTGCGGTAGATCTTTTAATCAATTCTTAAATAGAGATTCGGGTCGGTGTTCTGTCCAAATGCTTCAATAAGTCATATTCTGTGCCCGGTGTAGACTCTTGCTCTGGCTCTCCTTGTTCTTGTACTGGCTCCTACTCCCGTTGGGGAAACACTCGGTGAAACATCCGTCCGCTACGGAGCACCATGGTTCGGGGTGCCTCTGTCGGGCCTGGAGTGGGTAAAGGAGTAGAGGAGGTAGAGGGAATAGTGGTATTGGGTGCTGGATTGGCAGGGGGAGGGGTTCCTGTAAGGGGCCTCGCCGTCTGGGGGCTGTCGGAAGGCGGAGGCGGAGGCCGGGTGACAAGGAGGGGTCTTGGAATCATGGTAGTAGTGGGTGGAGATGGAATAGGAGGGGTGATGATTGCCGACGAGGGGCGAATAAGGGGAGGCCTATTTGGTGGAGGGTTTTGGGGTGAAGGGGAATTCGTGGGTTGGCGTAAAAGAAGGGGCCGTGAAGAAGTAGGGTTAGGGTTGAATGGCCCTGAAGTGTTGGAACGTATAAGGGGACGTTGTGGCTGGGAAGGGGGTACAAGTGGAGGCCTTCTTAACAATGGAGGTGGCTGTGGTTGATTGGGATTTTGATTAATGGCCCCGACAGAGGCGTTTTTATTATGCCAAACCTGCCCTTTCTCCACTTCATGGATTGAGGTGATAAGGTTTACTTGTTGATTCTGAGCTGGGTGCTCCGGTAGCAGATTATTAACAATCCCCATATTTGGCTGGGGTGCAGGAGCCTGTTACTGCTGTGGAACCTGTTGCTGACCTTGTTGTGGTTGCTGAACTGGTGGTTGCCGGGGAGGCCTTCGAGCATTCAAAGTAGCGATGACCCTCCTCATCTCATCCCAATTAATATCACCTTGATCATTCATGTCATGTATGTAATCCTTAAAGTGAAAACAATAATCAATGTTGTGCCCTGGCTGCAGATAGAAGACGCAATACCGGGAGGTGTCCACATTTTGCGGCCATACTGCCCTTTCTTTAGGCAATGTGAGCAGGTTAGCAGCCATGAGGGCGTTAAAAATGTCTGACAGACTCTTAGGTAGTGGAGGGTATTGGGCTCTTCGTGGACCCATCGGCCTTCTTGGTTGTTGCAGTTGTTGTGGTGGATAATTAGCCGGGGGGGCACCTGGTGATATTGGTTTTGTAGAGCAAAGGGGAGTTGTTGTTGTTGAGGAGGTGGAGGAGGCCTTAAGGTCTGAGGAGGATTATTATTTGGCTGGCGGACTTGGTTCTGGAAGGCGGGTTGTTGTGGTGATGGCCCTTGGTTTTGAGGGTGACGGAAAGGAGTGGAATTACCGAACGCGCTCACCTGCTCATTGATGACAGTGCCTTCAGTAGTTGGGCCAGTGTTACCAGTATGAACATTCTTCCTGATCACCTTTGGCCTTGGCTCGAACATGCCCATAATGGGTGAATCTTTCATTTGAGTCTGTATGTATCTAGCTCTTTCATAGAGCTCCTCCATAGTGCTCAATTTGTTCATGGCCAAAATATGGCGAAATTGTGGAGTGGAGTTTGATATTATCATCTTTACTTGTTCTGTCTCCAACAATGTGTCTTTTAACTTCTCGGCCATACCCCTCCATCTATCAGCAAATAAGACAAAGTCCTCCTCGGGCTTCATCTTCTCAGCAACCAAATCAGTAACAGACAAGGAGGGACCCACACGGTCCTTGTACTTCTGCAAAAACTTCCGTTGAACTACATCAAAATCGCCAGCATCAGCCGGCTCCAAAGAATAAAACCATTCCAATGCTGGGCCATCCATAGACCGCCTAAAGAGATAAGCCAATGAGTTCTTATTATCCTGCCAGAATGATGCTTCATACAAAAAGTCCTTCAAATGGATGTGCGGATTGCCCGTGCCATTGTACCGCCGAAAATTTGGCATTTCAGATGGTGGTAGGTGAAAAACTGGCATAGGGGGGAGCATAATTTCAGGAGCGACCTTGGATGCAGTAACCCTCTTAAGCTGTTCCTCCATACTAGCCCTCTTTTGGAGGAGTAGAGCATGGTTATCAGACTCGGCTGGGGCCGGACGAAAAGAGTGTTGGTTTGTCATAGGCCTTCTCAAAATTTGAGAAATAGGAGGTTGTTGAGGCCTAGCAATGGAGTGACTTGCCGGTTGGGCCGGCACAGTCATAACAGGAGTTGATGGGCGCAAGGGCACCCTAGGTGCGACCGCCGGGTCATTGGGAGAAGTAGCAGAATGGCCACCCGTGGCCTAGTGAGGGTCAGAAGATGACGGGATAGACTTTCC
Source organism: Amorphophallus konjac (assembly GCA_022559845.1). Classification (NCBI taxonomy): domain Eukaryota; kingdom Viridiplantae; phylum Streptophyta; class Magnoliopsida; order Alismatales; family Araceae; genus Amorphophallus; species Amorphophallus konjac. Next base: position 197,663,412 of record CM040122.1, on the reverse strand, counting down.
CTTTAGGAGGGTTTGAGCAGCCTGGCGCTAGGAGTCGTCCAGCTGAGCAAGAGCTTTGAGAAACTCGTTAAAATTGAGAGAAGGGGAAGTGTCCCCTGAAGTATTCTGAGTAGTAGGCTGAGCTTGGGAAGCAGGCTCAACCTCCAAAGAAGTGGTGTCCACCATGTGGACCTGAGTGGGAGACGAAGTGTAATTTCCCTCATAGTAGACAGGATCCTGAGAGGGAATCTCATAGAACGGGTCAGAGTGACCCTCCTCATGACCGTCATAAGTATACGCGTAGTTGGCCATATTGATGATTTTACCTGAACGCAATTTCATGCTTAAGGAGAAAGAGATGAATTTTCAACAATGGGGTATAACCAAGAGATATTAAGCAAAAGAAACACACAAGTGGTAATGAGCCCAAAATTTTAAGATTTTCTTCGAAAATTAGGATGAGTTTAATATTAAGTTCTCTCTTTTGAAGGTGGATCCTGGTTGAAATTTTGGGTATAATCTCCGGGTATCTAGATTTTTCTCTCTTCTTTCCAACGTATGGGTCAACTATACTCCGGGTACTTCAATGGTACAACCTGCCTGGCGTCCGTGAGGGAATCCACGGGTGCGAGGACTTACGGAGGCTTGGCTTAGGAATTTCTGGTCCAATGAGACGGAATACTCAAAGGAGGGTCCTTCCTTCACCAAGAGGGGTGTTGCTCCTAAAAAATATGGGGAGAGGAGGTCTCCCAAACCGAATGCCCTGGATGCAATCTAATGCAGGAAATATCAAGCAGGCGATATCAAAATAGATCAGTACGAACAAACATCAACACACAGCAGGCCTGTGGGCACAGAACAAAATGACGCCTTGGAGTGAGGCGTTAAGTAGTGAAATGACGCCTCTTGTGAGGGGCGTCAGATATCAATGAACAGTGCTCGTAGTATAAATGAAAATGATGATAATAAAATGACACCTTGAGATAAGGCGCTGAATCAGTAAAAGACGCTTCTGTGGAAGACGTCAAATCGTGCAGTAAGTAACAGCAAGCAGGAAAGGCGCCTTGATGTGAGGCGTTAAATAACAAAAGGACGCCTCTGGGAAGGGGCGTCAAATGGCAGTGAACAGTGATCAGGCGAACTCCAAATCGGTGGCAATCAATGCAAATGACACCTTGATGTAAGGCGTTAAATAATGAATTGACGCCTCTGAAAGGGGCGTGAATTATAAAAATGACAAAAATGCAAGAAAAAGATTGAAGCAGCGCCTCTGTCCGCGGTCGCTGTATGACGAAATGACGGCAGCTGGGAAGGTGCTATTCAGTTCAGAGAACAGAAAGCCCTGGTAACTGGCAGAAATTACTAAAACGATAATATGAACACTTCAGAATTTGCTAATCAACAGGGGGTGTGCACGTGGTGCACAAGGGGAGGGTGCTACGTAGAGCACGATGGAGAGGTACGCGAGGGTACCGAAGGAGTGGCACGGGAGGGCGCTGATGGGAGGGTGCTACGTGGAGCACAACGGAGGGGTACGTGAGGGTACCAAAGGAGGGACACGCGAGGGTGTCAATGGGAGGGTGCTACGTGGAGCACAATGGAGGGGGACGCGAGGGTACCAAAGGAGGGACACGCGAGGGTGTCAATGGGAGGGGCACGCGAGGGTGCCAAAGGGAGTGGTAATCAAACTAAAAACAAAAGGGGTCCCACCGTGATTGCCAATTTGTAGATTATGAAAAATCCACTAAAGAAAAGAAAAAAAATAAGAAATAAGATGCAGAAGCACGTGGTGCTAATGAGGAGTGTGATCGCCAGAGAGGTTACCTCAAGAAGAATAAAAGTGATCGCATGTACCTTGTATTGAACGTGAGAGATTGTGGACTTTTCCTTCCTCCTTCTACCGGCCGGCCGATGAAGGGGGTTCTTAGCTTGATTACCCTTGTAAAAAAAAACACAAAACAAGTGAAATAATGGATTAGCCAAAAGGTGTAGTATCAATGCTCTAGAAGTATGAAATCAATCAAATGAAACATGAACACACCTTATGTGTTTTGGTTTTTTAAACCCCTTTGAAGGAGTAACAAAGGTATGGAAGATATGAATGCAAAGTATGTAATATGAAAGTAAGATGTAATGTGAAAGTGGCAACCTTTTTTTTACAGGATAGCTGGAAAGAACAGGATGAGTATGATGATGCTGATGTTAATAAGAGAAATTGAGGGGAAGATCTCCTCTCTGCTGTGTGTGCAACAGTACTGGGAGAGAAATCAAGAAACAATTCAACAGCACCAGAGGACCATAATGGAAGAAGAATCAACACCGGGAGGAAGAGAAACCACTTGAAGATAGAACCTGCAAAACACAAAACTCTCCTCTCTGTAAAACTCACAGTGATTCTTCTCTGTTATCGTATTGCCCTCTCATGCACACACTGCTCTCTTACTGCTCTCTCACGCGCGCCAGAGAAGAACATTAGGGGTATTTATAGCCCAAAAATCCTTGTAATAACAGGATTAAAACAAGGTAATGGACCTCCAATAAGAAACCCTCTTCCCAATCATACACAGTGTGTAAAATGGGGAAGGTATCATTACTGGAAATAAGCAGGTGAAAAGGGGACAGAATCGGAAATGACGACCTCTTAAAGGGCGTCAATTGAAAATGACGACGTCACTAAGGGCGTTAATTAAAATGACGACGTGCACTCAGCCGTCATTTCCTGGATTTAATTATGGCAACAAATGACTTTCCTTATTAAAAATTCTGAAATGACGCCTGTTGTGAGGGGCGTTAAACAAAAGACGCCCCTAAGGGGGACGTAAATTCTGTGATTTTTCATTTTGCTTAGGATTCGTAAAATTCCAGGAAATGACGCCACTATGCATAGTCGTCCATTTATTAAGATGCGCCCTCGGCTAGGCTGTCAATTAAATGATGCCCCTCATTAAGGCGTTTATTCCAATTATCAAAGGAAAATGTCAAAAAATCACAATTAACACATAGAAAATAGAAAAACTTTATATTAAACGAATATTGAAGTCCACTTTGGGGCGTCACATGGTGACATGAGATTTACTCAACATAGCATCGACTTTAGCGTGCCTACACCCGGGAGTCCTGCACTTTTGGAGTTTGGCGGCTCATTCTTGCCCCCTAGTGAACAGGATGAGGGAGTGCTGCATGCACAAGGTGGAAGAGTATGGCCACCCTATTTCCGATGCCAAGTGTATGAGGCCGATCTTGGAATCAGAGTTAATCGATTGGGCGTTGTCTATAAGACCAAGCGTCTTGAGTTTTCGCAAGAGCGGACTCTTGTGGCTGGAGCCTTATTATCCTTTCCGATTCAGTCAGAATTTTGGCTATGACCAGCATATCCCAGCTACTTCCACCCAATTTGCGTTGCCGAACAGGGCTCGAGCCGGCCAAGTATCCAATGTTGAGGCCCGCATTTGGTGGGATTACTTTCACCATCGAGAGGCAGTTTCGTTCAGAGTTCCAGTCCCTGCGCGCTTTACCTGGGTGACTCCGGAGTACATTAAGTGGTGGAATGCGCGTACAGGCTTCTACAGGAACTCGAGGAGAGAGTGCTGGGCTGTTGCAGAATGTAAATTTCTGGACTCCCAACAAGTGCCGGCTCTGGACATCGACCCGGCTTATTTGAAGCGGCTGAAATCCCGGACGAACGCTTCAGTATCGAACTACTTGGAGGCAAGGAAGGCTGCCAAACAGGGTACGTCCATGGTCGAGCCAAAGCTACTGGAGATCAGTAAAGATGCCTTTTTGAAAATGCTGCAGGACCTGTGCCGTGTGAGCGCCGAATGGCTGGTCCTCCAACAAATCCCTTTACTGGTAAAGGAGCCGATGCCTTCTACATCTTCTTGGCGTCCTGAGAGTGATCAGCTTTATCCATACAGAACTTTTATCAGGAAAGAAGACCGAAGGTCGGAGCTTTATGATGGCACCCCCTGTTTGTTCACGCTGCTGCGTTCCCACAGGATTTCAGTGGGTGGCCCCAGTGAAGGCATATTGGCCCAACCTGTTCTTTTGTCTTTCAAGTATGCATACGGGTGGGGGCTGGACCACCTCAGCTTATACTACCATCTATCTTCACGCGGCCATGAGGACCTTGGGTTGATGGCCAAATAGTGTGAAGCGATAGGAGACATATGTTGGCTGGTCCGTGAGGCTGCTTCTGGGGACAAAGAGCCTTCGCTATTCTATTGGCCGCTTTCTCCCCTTTATACGGGACCGGCAGGCATATTTCTCCTATCCCTTTTCTTCAGCCTCAGGCTTTTCCCTTCTGCTGACGTGTATGTCATCTCTCCTTGCCTATGTGCAGTGTGGCTTTCTTCGGAGGAGACCAAGCATTTTAGGGAGCTGTTGATAAAGGCACAGAAGCTGGCACATTTTGAAGTCCCAGAAGCTCCCCCGACCACAACGCCACTTCCTCCAGGTGATTCCCGGAAGCAGACGAGGTCCCAGGTACAGGAGGCCGCGACCCGAGCGAAGCAGGCTCATCGAAAGAAGACTGTGGAGGCAGCACCTGCGGTCGCTCTTCTAAAAGTGGTCTCGTTTGAGGAATTCGAGGCCTCTCATCCTTCCGCTCGCGTGACCCGAGGTATGCCTCTTATCCTGCGTCCAGTCGTTGCCTTGGCCACATAGATCAGTTCTCATTCTTGCAAATGCAGCTGCTTCATCTGCAATGGCCGCGCAAGCGGCCGCCGCCTCAGTTGAAGCCGGAGAGAGAAGAGATGTGATGCAGATAGACCTGCCTTCTCCGATGCCCAGTCATGAAATAGAGGGTAATTGATGGCCCATCTAGTTGTAGACTTTATATTCCATTGTCCCTTGTGCTTACATGGGCGCTTCATTTTCTTTAGCTTCTGTCGAGATTTGACCACCCTTTCCCCATGTCGTAGAGTCGACTGAGGGAATCTCCACAGCACCGGGGATGATTCAAGGGAGCCAATCTATCCCTGAAGCCAGTTTGCCCGTCATCCCTGCCGTCGAGTCGATTGAGCAGGTCCCCATCGAGCCAGAAGCTCCGACAGGAAGCCCTCTAGGTGGAGGACCACCAGCATTGAGAGAGAAAGAACTGTTGGTGGATCAAAGTTCATCCTTGTCGGAGCAGTTGGACTACGACAGCGACTCGAGTGATGAAGATTTCCTTTTTTTGGGCACCGAGGCGGGGTATGACGCGGTGTCTTCTGCTTATGAAAGCGACTTCGCGACCTTTAGTCCTCCAAGGTTGACGCCGAGTCGCTTCGGACTATCGGGTCCTTTAGTAGGGGAAGGGTCAGAAGGGATGGAGAAAGTGGCTCCCGCTGTTGCAGACCTGAGCTTAGTGCCGGTTGAGGCAAGAACTACACTTTCCCGGTCTTGTGTTCATTCTCATCCGACCATTGTGCTAGTCTTCCGAGATTCTTATGCTCCCTTTCCTTTTGCAGGTTCCTGCTGGGCAGGGCAAGGTTGCCCCGCCGGTGATAACCGTAAGGGTACCTCTGCCGCCTCTCAGTGCAGATCCGCCCCTGTTCCCACCGATCCTGAGGCCTATAGCCCTGATGTATCCAAAGGACTATATGATGGTAGCGGACTTGGAGGTACTAGAGATGGTTGTCAGATCTGAGCCGTCGGCTGCGGCTCCGAAGCAGCAGCAGCTCGTCGTTGTTGACGAGCCACTTCAAATGGATGAGGGCCTTCCTAGGGCAGAGGAAGGACAAATTGTAGAAGGAGTGATCGGGAGCTCGCCGACCCTTACCCCTGCCACCAAATCATCACTGGTGGTAGCTGGGGGGGGTGGAATTGGTGACCAACCGCTCCACGTCATCCAAGGCTCATACGTGATGCTCTCGCCTGAGGTTGGGAGAGAAGTGGCAGTCATTAACAATTTTGCTGTTGCATTGTCCGTGAAGGCCAGCCCAGGTGCGGGCACTTTGCAAGAAATGCCGTCCTCATCTTTTGCTCCGAGTGACGATATTTGGGCCGCCATCGACAGCCAGGTTGAATTTCAGCTTCCGGATACGCCGTCAGTTGGTCTACAATCCTCAAGCGACCTAGTGTGGCAGTATCTGGAGACGCTGCGGGAGACCATGACGGCTCGCCCGGAGCTAACATATGCACAACTGAGGGTCCTTGCCGAGCATCTCTCCCGCACCCTGCTAGCTTTCGGTTGCCCCATAGAGGACTGGGTGCAGCGGGTAGTCTTGCTCCTGAGGCATGTGAACAGGAGAGAATTTATGGGTCGTAGCTTGCTAGACCAAATGGCGGCCGCAAAGCTTGAAAGGACGGAGTGTCGGGCCGCCCTCCAACGACTGACATGAACTGCCCAGCAGATGTGAGATTGTGCTGATGATTCTGGCCAGTGCTGGACTTTCTTGAAGAATCAGATAATTGAACTTCACGCCAAACTTGACCGAGCTGAGGCGGAGCTAGCATCGTCCGATCAACTGTGGGTCCAGCACACGGAGGTAGCTGAGCTGGCAGAAGGGCGAGCCACGTTCCTCGAGGAGAAGTTGGCGCGACTGTGGCATGCAGAAGACCATCTACAGGAGCTGGCCCGCTTCCCGTCTCTGGGGCTGCCGGAATTCGAGGATATCTTCTGCCATTCACTGCAATAGCCTTGACATTTTATCCCCCTCTCCCCTTTTCTGTGAACTTTCACGTATTCCGGGGGATTTATGCCTCTGGTAACATGAATCCCCCTTTTTCGCTATTTGAATGGAAACTTTCGTTCCTTTACTTTGCATATTGGCCTGCTGAATGGATTCACCTAGTCTGGAGTATATCAGTCGCTAGAGTGAGAGAGTGCTCGCACCTTCAGAGAAGGGTCGAGGGGTTCGCTCCACCACGACGCAACCTTTCCTCGGGACTATTAATCCGTATGAGCCAAGCTTCGGAGAATATGGAGGGAAGGTTGAGGGGCCGCCAAGGGCCGAAAGATAAGAATAGGGGTTTATTTGTAGCTTTTGCCGAAGAGGGCAAATGTTCACGGTAGAGGGGAGTTTGCTTATAAATACGGACATAAGGTCCGGGTTGGAAGGAAATGCCGACCGATCCCATCGATGATGACGAGTGTCAGCAGTGACTCATTCATCGATATCGGATAGACACCGATGTAAAGTAGGCAAACCCCAGGTTAGGGGGACATCAACCAGTCCTGTCAATGGTGACGGGGGAGGACCAAAAGGGTAGATGGGTCTGTCGATGGTGACAAGGAACGAAAAGGTAGACGGTCTTGCCGATGGTGACAAGGACCGAAAGGGTAGCCGGTCTTGCCGATGGTGACAAGGACAGAAAGGTAGCGACTGATCTTGCCGATGGTGACAAGGGTCGAAAAGGTATCCGGTCTTGCCGATGGTGACAAGGGTCGGAAGGTAGCGACCGATCTTGTCGATAGTGACAAGGGTCGAAAAGGTATCCGGTCTTGCCGATGGTGACAAGGGTCGGAAGGTAGCGACCGATCTTACCCATGGTGACAAGGACCAAAGGGGTAGACGGTCTTGTCGATGGTGACAAGGACCGAAAGGTTGTGACCGATCTTGTCGATGGTGACAAGGGTCAAAAAGGTAGCCGGTCTTGCCGATGGTGAGAAGGATCGAAAAGGTAGACAGTCTTACTGATGGTGACAAGGACCGCGAGGGTAGCGACCGATCTTGCCGATGGTGACAAGGGTTGAAAGGGTAGCGACCGATCTTGCCGATGGTGATAAGAGTCAAAAAGGTAGACGGTCTTGCCGATGGTGACAAGGACCGAAAAAGTAGTGACCGATCTTGCCGATGGTGACAAGGGTCGAAAAGGTAGATGGAAGTGGAATGACGAACGAGGGTGACCTCGTTACTACATCATCCTCTCATTTCAATTTTTTTATCATTTCATTTTTTATCACATTACCGACTCAAGCGCCATTTTGGGTTTTCGCCGAAGTCAGCCCCCTCTTACTTTTGCCCACGCGCCCTTCTGGGTTTTCACGTGGCGGGCTACCCGATTTTGCCTGCAACGCCCTTTCGGGTTTTCGCCACAGCCGGGTTATAGCCATTTTTTCCCTTGTCCTAGTTTGGGAACAAGGCCGGCGGGGTATCTCTATTTTCAACCCCATTTTATTTCTTTCTTTCCCTTTTTTTTTATTCCACGGAGAATCCGGAACATGGGAGAACTTGTCTGCTTAGGATGCCGGCCGACCTTGTCGATGATGACAAGGGTCAGACCTTGGTTTGGTTCATCGACATTGGTTGAATGCCGAAGCAAAGGCTATATAGTTCTTAACAAGGATGAAAGGCCCCAGTTAAGGGATAGGGGTCGATCGGTCTCGCCGATGATGACGAGAGTCGAACACGAGTTTGTTCATCGGCATTGGTTACATGTCGAAGCAAGGAGCATGTTCATTAACAGGGATGAAAGGTCCGAGTTAAAGGTAGAGATCGATCGATCTTGCTGATGATGATGAGGGCCGAACATGTGTTTATCCATCGACATGGGTTACATGTCGAAGCAAGGGTATGTTCATTAATAGGGATGAAAGGTCCGAGTTAAAAGAACAGATCGACCGGTCTCGCCGATGATGACGAGGGCAGAGCACGGGTTTATTCATTGACATAGGTTACATGTCGAAGTAAGGGTATGTTCATTAACAGGGACGAAAGGTCCGAGTTAAGGGTAGAGATCGACCGATCTCGCTGATGATGACGAGGGTCGATCATGGATTTAGTAGGGGATCTCCGGTGGGACTTTTGATGGTTGTCCCTTGGGAGTTTCATTAGGAGGAGAATAAAGAGGAACTTTTTAGATTACCACTTTACTGACCTGAGTGCCCTTTCGGGTTTTCACGTGGCGGGGTACCCGATTTTGCCTGCAACGCCCTTTCGAGTTTTCACCACAGCCGGGTTAGAGCCCTTTTTTCCCTTGTTCTGGATATAGGAACAAGTCTGGCAGGGTATCTCTATTTTTTTAACCCCATTTTTACTTCTTCCCCCTTTTTTTGGACTCAAATAACATAAGGACGTTGAGAGAGTCGGCTAGGACACGAAGTCTTGTGCCAAGGAAAAGGGGTTTATTCGACAGCAAGGAGATAATGCTGACGCAAGGGAGAGATATGTGCCGATCCGAGCGTAGGGCCCGCAATGGCAATTTTGTATAAGGACTGGCTAGGACACGAAGTCTTGCGCCAAGGAGAAAGGGTCCATTCATCAGCAAGGAAACAATGCTAATGCAAAGGAGAGATCTATGCCGATTCGGGCGTAAGGCCTGCGATGGCAACGTTGTATAAATGGTCGGCTGGGACATGAAGTCTTGCGCCGAGGAGAAGGGTTTATTCGTCAGCAAGGAAACAATGCTAACGCAAAGGAGAGATCTGTGCCGATTCTTGCGTAAGGCCCGCAATGGCAATGTTGTTGATATTACGCGAGTTCGGTTAAGGCAGAGTGCCACTAGACCGAGGTAAGGGTAGCTCGATCAGGGTGGGGTGCCACTAGACCAAGGTAAGGGTAGCTCGATCAGGGTGGAGTGCCACTAGACCAAGGTGAGGGTAGCTCGATCAGGGCGGAGTGCACTGGACCAAGGTAAGGGTAGCTCGATCAGGGTGGAGTGCCACTAGATCAAGGTAAGGGTAGCTCGATCAGGGTGGATTGCCACCTGACCAGGGTAAGGGTAGCTCGATCCGGGCGGAGTGCCACTAGACCGAGGTAAGGGTAGCTCGACCAGGGCGGAGTGCCACTAGACCAGGATGAAGGTAGCTCGATCAGGGCAGAGTTCCACTAGACCAAGGTATAGGTATCTTGATCAGGGCGGAGTGCCACTAGACCGAGGTAATGGTAGCTTGACCAGGGCGGAGTGCCACTGGACCAAGGTAAGCATAGCTCGATCAGGGCGGAGTGCCATTGGACCAAGGTAAGGGTAGCTCGATCAAGACGGAGTGCCACTAGACCAAGGTGAGGGTAGCTCGATCAGGGCGGAGTGCCACTGGACCAAGGTAAGGGTAGCTCGATCAGGGTGGAGTGCCACTAGACCAAGGTAAGGGTAGCTCAATCAGGGTGGAGTGCCACTAGACTAAGGTAAGGGTAGCTCGATCAGGGCGGAGTGCCACTAGACCAAGGTAAGGGTAGCTCGATCAGGGCGGAGTGCCACTAGACCGAGGTAAGGGTAGCCTGATCAGGGCGGAGTGCCACTAGACCAAGATGATGGTAGCTCGATCAGGGCAGAGTGCCACTAGACCAAGGTATAGGTAGATCGAATAGGGCAGAGTGCCACTAGACCAAGATGATGGTAGCTCGATCAGGGCAGAGTGCCACTAGACCAAGGTATAGGTAGATCGAATAGGGCAGAGTGCCAGTAGACCAAGGTATAGGTATCTCGACTACTCAGGGAGCACCGGTTGTGCCGTGTGATACAACTTTATATGCTTTCCTTTGAGGGGAGAGAACTGGACGACTCCTTCATGGTCTACCAGGATGTAGGCACCCCCTTCATATACTCGATGGACGATATATGGTCCGATCGAGTTTTCGACCAACTTCCCCTTGGGGTTGGAGGCCATCACTTCCCTCTTTTTGGCCATTACCGGGTCTCCTTTCTTGAATTCTCGACCTTTGACCAGCTTATCAAAAGCACGGGCCATGCGAGCTTGGTATAGTTGAATATTTTGTTGCACACGGAGGCGTTTCCCTTCGAGCTCAGCGAGCTCTTCCAATCTTCTTTCAGCGTTAGTTTGTTCACTGTTGACTAGTCCATGTTTGATAGTGACTCGCAGCGAGGGGACTTCTGGTTCAATTGGCACCACAGCCTCCGATCCGTACATGAGGGAGAATGGCGAACAGCCGGTTGGGGTTTTATAGACGGCACGATAGGTCCAAAGCGCTTCGGAAATCTTTTCTTCCCAATCTTTCTTATTAGACTTGACAGTCTTTGCCAGCAACGTGCATAGTGTCTTGTTGAAGGCTTCTGCAAGTCCATTGGCTTAAGGGTTGTAGGGGGACGATGTTCTCCATTCAATCTTGTATTTGTCAACTAGCCAATAAACCTTCTCGTTTTTGAAATGGCTGCCGTTGTCAGAGATGATTCGGCTAGGAATCCCGAACAGAAATATTATGTTCTGTCAGAAGAATGTTGCAACCAATTCTCCCGTCACTTCTCTTAGTGCTATTGCCTCTGCCCATCTGGAGAAGTAATATGTAGCTGCTAAGATGCATTTGCATCCCTATGAAGATGCTGGCAGTGGCCCTATCACGTCCGTGCCCCACTGAGCAAATGGCCAGCTCGATATGGTAGGATGTAGTGGCACTGGAGGTCTTCTTGACACATTGGCGTGCTCTTGACATTTCTGACAAGCCTTGGCGAACTTGCAGCAGTCATCAAATATAGTGGGCCAATAATAACCTAATTTCTTTATCTCAATTTTCATCTTCGGGTCGGCCTGATGCGCTCCCGCTGAACCTGCATGGACTTCTTGTATCACCTGCCTAGCTTCTGTTAAAGACAAGCAACAAAGTAGAACTTTTCTTCGGGCATCTGCCATTATTCGGAACAGGGTTCCGCTTCTCATCTCGTAAGAGTCCTTGACCCTCAGGAGTTTCATTCTCTATTCTTTCTCTCTTGGGAGCTGCTGGTGCTGAAACCACTGTAGGAGATGTTATCGCGAATCGGGCTGTTGAGCCTCTTCGACAGCTGCCACCTCATTCTCTTGTTCGTCAGCCAAGACCTCTGTCACACTGGGGACCTGCCGGCAGTTGATCATTGTTATCTTCAGGCTTGTGTCTGGCGGGATTGCCAAAGAACTAGCCAATTTAGCGAGGGCGTCCGCCTGAGCGTTCTGGCCTCGGTTGACATGCTTGATGCTGACGAAGTAGAATCTTGACATCAGGTGGGTTGCCAGCTGATGGTAGGGGAGGAGCTCTTACTTCTGCACATCGAACTCTCCTTCAAGCAATTTTATAACTAGCATGGAGTCCCCGAATGCTTCCAGCATCTGAATCCCCATGGACAGTGCGATCTGCAACCCGATTATTAGGGCTTCATACTTTGCTTCATTATTTGTGCACGGCTTGTTTATCGAGCAAGATGTGTGCACAACCTCTCCTTCTGGAGACTTCAGGACTATGCCTGCCCCTGCTCTGACCCTGGCTGACCCAGTGGCCGAGGTGTTGATTCTAGAAGCGCCGTCAAAATATAGCTGCCACAAGGAGTGCTGCACTTGAGCAGCTTCTAGGGTTTCATCTTCAGAAAGTTCCGATTCCAGTGGACAGTCTTCTAGTACCGGGTGCTCGGCAAAGAAGTCTGTAATAGCTTGGCCTTTGACGGCCTTTCGCAGCATGTAGGATATATCAAACTCCATAAGGATGACCGCCCATTTACCCAAGCGACCTTTGAGTGCCGGCTGGGACATACTATATTTCAGCGGGTCCTCTTTTGATACCAGGCTGATCTCATGCGACAACATATAGTGTCAAAGCTTCTTGACTGCGAAGACCAGTGCCAGACAGATCTTCTCAATATAAGTTTATTTCTCCTCAGTCTTGACCAGTCTCCGACTGAGGTAGTAGAATGCTTGTTCTTTCCCTTCTTCATTATTCTGGACCGACATTGCCCCTAGAGAGTTGTGTGTGGCTGCTATATATAATATCAGCGGCCGTCCTTTTAACGGTGCGCCCAACACTGGAGGAGTCTTCAGATAGTCTTTCAGCTTGTCAAAGGCTATCTGGCACTCTTCATCCCAGTAGAAGAGAACATCCTTCATCATCAATTTGTGGAAAGGCTGGCATCGCCCTGACAAATTAGAAATGAACTACCGGATATAAGCCAAGCGGCCCTGTAGTGATCTCAGCTCAGAGAGGTTCCTTGGTGCAGGTAGCTCCTGAATTGCTTTGATTTTTACGGGGTCTATCTCGATTCCCCGATATCTAACAATGAAACCCAAGAATTTTCCGCTCGACACTCCGAACGCGCATTTCATAGGGTTCATCTTCAATTCATGCTGCTTCAGCCTCTAAAAAATGATTCGAAGGTCCTGTAGATGGTCTTCTTTTCTTCTGGTCTTGACCACCAGATCATCTATGTAGCACTCGACCTTGTGGTAGAGCAATTCATCAAATATTCTGGTCATTGCGCGTTGATAAGTTGCGCCAGCATTCTTCAGTCCGAACGGCATCCTCTTGTAGTGATAGATGACTTCAAGGGCTCGGAAGGCGGTGTGGATCCGGTCATGCTCCGCGATCCATATCTGGTTGTAGCCGGACGACCCATCCATGAATGATAAGGCCTCATGGCCAGTTGTAGCATCAATTATAACTTCCGTATTGGCACCGGAAAGTCATCCTTGGGGCAGGCTTTATTCAGATCTCGGAAGTCAACACATATTCGGATCTGTCCATTCTTCTTCTTCACAGGGACGATGTTCGCCAGCCATGTGGTGTACTGATTTTCTTCGACAAATCCCACATCAATGAGCTTGTCAACTTCTGTACAGATTTGAGTGATGAGCTCTGGCCTCATACGCCGCGGTGGTTGCTTCACCGGCTCGGCTCCAGGACTGATTGCCAGCTCATGTTGCGAGACTGCAGGGCTCAGCCCTGGCATTTCTTTGTAAGTCCAGGCAAAGCAATCCTGGTACTCTTGCAGCAGCTGGATGTACAGCTCCCGTTCTTCTGGTGATAATTGGGCACTGAGAAAGGTAGGCCTGGGTCTATCTTATCTCCCAGATTGACTTCTATCAGCCCATCGACTGTGGCTTGGCCTCCGTCTTCTATCTCCGGAGGTGCCGGTTGGAGGTCAACAAAATCTGGAATACCATCTTCGGGGTCAAGGACCTCGATTTCCTCATTTGACATTATCAGAGCCTCTCGAAGGTCCTTTGCTTCATTTAATAGCGGCCATGCATTTTGTTCTCTCGGCATATCCACCGCCGTTATAGTTTCCACAGGCGAGAGAGCAGCTTCAACCCTTGTACTTGGGGTTACAGTCGTGACAAACTGGTGACTACTTATTGTTGGGTTGGAACAGCAACCCAGTCTTGTAGCAGAGGGTGAGGAGGTCTCACCTTCTGGGGCAATTGTATCTTCAATAGAAGTGGCATTCCTCTTCTTGGCGGCATATATCTCTTGGTTGGAGTCGACTAAGGCTCCTCTGATTGGCGTGAGAGGTGTTGAGGTCATCATTGGTAGGACTCCACTAGAAGGAGAGATCCCTACCTCTTCAACATCTTCGGCCTCGTTGCTGCTAGCCGTGTTAGATTTGGCTTGAAGGGCCGCCTCTTCGGGATAGACCTGCTCCCAGCATCGGCAAGGAATTATGGCCTCCACTTCTTGATTTCCGATTTGAGCCAGCTTAGTATATTCAGCTTCCGCTGGGTATTCATCAAAGGTTGCCCCCAGTGGGCTATCTTTAGCAGGGTAGAAGGCGAAGATGGTGTCCACCTCGTATCACCCACTGTAGTAGTATTCTTCTAGGGTGAAGCCCAACCCTGGGTGCTGGGAGACACGCCTCATTTCCTTATCCAGACTTGCGGGATACCACATTTTGTAGAAAGCTTCTTTGTTTTTATGAGATTGATCGGAGGGGATGTGTTACTTTTGGAACATCCTGGCCATCCGACTAGTTGTGAACGGATTGCTTATATCTTCGGGGAGGCAGCAGTATGTATCTTCTGTTGTGACTCCTCTATGTTGATGATGTTGACAATAGCTTTACTTCATTGGCAACACCTTGTTTTGATTGATTGGCAACTATTTATGTTTTGATGAAACTGTATTTATCAGATTGTCTATATGTTCCATGCAGTCAGAGTCTATACATTGTAATGCACACATGCACAGGTCTACACATTGCACACACACAAGTCTACACACTCAATGTCTATACATTGCACTGTTATGTTTGTGCATCGTTTAGAACACAAGTCTATACATTCATATGGCCTGTCTGCACGCTCAAGTCTATACAGAGTTCTTGTCTGTCTGACCATCAAGTCTGTACATCATATGTTAAGTCGATACATTGCTGCATAGTGTGCTTCAAGCATCTCAAAGTCTATACAATGCATGCACGTTGATTGAAAGTCCATCCATTGCCCTGTAGCATGCATGAAACCAAGTCTGTACATCCACCAGTTGAACTTCCAAATCTATACATTGGCATCTTTACCGACGTTGCACTCGCAAGTCTATACATTGGTATCTTTACCGACATTGCACTCGCAAGTCTATACATTGGTATCGTTACCTACGTTGCACCTGCATGTGTATACATCGTGCATTCTCAAGTCTGTACAGCCCTTGCTTTGGCAAGTCCACACATCGTGAAAGTCTATACATTTCTCATTGCCTTGCTTCATGCATCAAGTCTGCACATTCCATACAGCAAGTCTATACATTCGTTGTGCATGGTCTTGAGCATATAGGAAGTCTGTACATCATCCAGTGCATTGCATGCATTGATCATGAAGTCTGTACACTGCCATCTTGCAGCACAGCATAAGTCTATACACTGGACCGTCTCACTTAGCGTCTTTGTGTAAGTCACTCGCCACCAAGTCTATACATTATGGCACGCAAAGTCTGCACAACGCATTGTCTGCAAGTCTGCACATTGCTATAAGCACGCATGCAAAGTCTAGACAGCCATGGGCAAGTCTATACATCGCATTGCATGCACGCAGGTCTAAGTATGTACACTGGCTGCAGCATGCTCGCATAAAGTCTATACATTGCATCTTAGCATGCTTGCACAGCACAAACAAAGTCTGTACATTCATATGTGCATTGTGCATTGCTCTTGGCAGAGTCTGTACATCGTTATGATGCCTTGTGCTGTAGCAAGTCTATACACTCTCTATGCTCGAGATTTGACGCCCACCAGAAGTGGCGTCACTTCTGAAACAAACGCCTAAGTGTAAGGCGTCTTTTTGTTGAGCATCGCTTCATCAACTCTATACATTGTCTGCTTGCATAACGTTGAGTCTGTACATCACTTGAACACTCATTGCACTCTAACTCTATACATTGCTTCATGTATTCCACTTATAACTCTATACACTGCTTCCTCATTGCACGAAGTCTGCACATTGTGTTGCTTTGTTCATACTTTGTTTTGCTAAGTTTACACATTGATGCACGTTTACTTCTGCATATTTGAAGTCTGTACATTGCATAAGCTCTACATATATGGAGTCTATACATGGCATAAGTCCTGCATATAGGAAGTCTGTACATGGCATAGTCTTGCATATCTGAAGTCTATACAGGCTACAGCACTACATTTACTAAGTCTGTACAACGCCGAGGATCTGCATACATAGAGTCTGAACACTGCATAGCTTCGCATTCACAATGTCTGTAAATTGCTTCAGTAGTGCCTTCATATAGTCTGTACATCGCTTAAACCTTAAACTGACAATTCTATTTCGACTGTCTGACAGGGATTCTTTACAGAGACTGATGACTGGGCACGTGATCCGAGGATAAGGGGAGTGACCAGATTATGACACGTGTACTGAAAGCCTGCTGGATGCTGCCACGTGGTCCAAGCCATTGGGCGGGAGATGTGGAAAGCACACGCCCTTCCTGCTGCTGGTATATATATGATCGAATAGAAGCAGCCAGAGCTAAGAGAAAAGAACAGAGAGTGAGCGCCTGCACGATCCACAGAGAAGAAGAAAAAGAGAGAAGAAGATTCAGAGAGAAGAAGATAAAGAGAGAAGAGAAGATTGAGAGAGTTGAGTTGAGAGAGTCTTTTCGAAGTCTTGTAAATCAGTCTCTTGGTTCAGATACCAGAGCTGATACTGCTCAATTGAGCTACATTCGTTTTGGTTTTCCATTTCGTTTGTTTCTGTCTTTACTATTTTCGAAACTCTTTTGTTATCAAGCTGTGAGCCAGCAATTGCAGTGGAGGTTTCCACTGGACAGGTGAAGCTGTAATCCTCAGCAGGCGAGACCAGGTCTCGGACGGCTAAGCTGTATCGCCCAGCGGTTGCAGAGGATTTGTTCCTCTGGTCGGCAAGCTGTAAAGCCCAGCGAAGCTGTGTATCAGCGGTCTGTTGGCAAGCTGTGAAGCCCAGCTGTTCAAGCTGTGAGTCAGCAGGATCCACATTCCAGTTGGAGTGTGGGGTGGACGTAGATCTCTGGATTGAGATCGAACCACCTTAAAGATCGGTGTCTACTGTGTGATTGCCTGTGGTTTGTGTGATTTCATAGTGTTCCTTCTGTCGTTCAACAGTTGCTTGTTTTAATTCCGCATTAGAGTTCAACTGTGTTCTAAAATTAGACATTAGATCTATTCACCCCCCTCTAGATCCACTCTCAGTGGTAATAGACTGCGTCCATCTAACATAACAGTTGGTATCAGAGCCTAACTCTTCTACAGGGACTTACAGCCCGAAGAGGAAGGTACAGATGGATGCTCGAGGGATGATCGCTGAAGGACACTCAACCACCAAGCCCCCTTTCTTCGATGGATCTAACTATGCATACTGGAAGAACCGTATGCAAGTATTTTTGAGGGCGAAGGATTATGAGATCTGGAAGGTAGTCAGCAAGGGACCTTATGAGCTGTCCCCTAATGAGGAAGTCTGGACCAAGGAGGAGATCAGAAGGTCTACTCTAAACTGGAGCGCCATAAACGCTATTCAATGCTCTCTGCACCCCACGGAATTTTCTCGAGTATCAGCTTGCAGCTCAGCTAAGGAGATGTGGGATGCACTGGAAGTTATTCATGAAGGGACTTCTCAGGTTAGAGAGACGAAGGCTAATTTCCTTGTGTCAGAATATGAAGCCTTCAAGATGAAGCCAAATGAGACCATCAAGGAGATGTACTCTCGATTAACTATCATCACAAATGGTCTTAGAGGTCTCGGGAAGGCTCAGACAGAATACGATGTAGTGAGGAAGATATTGCGTTCCCTGACTCATGCTTGGCATACTAAAGCTACAGTAATGGAGGAGTCAAGGGATTTGCGAAATACAAGGGCAGATGAGCTAATTGGCTCGCTGATGGCATATGAGATTAATCTGCCAAAGATAGAGGAAGCTGAAAAGAAGAAGAAGCCAATCGCTCTGAAAGCTGGTGCCAGCAAATCCAGCAAGTCCAGCAGATCCAGCTCTAGTGGATCATCATCCGAGGAGAGCCTGAATGAACAAGATATAACTCGTACTGAGATGGCAATGATGACCAGAGAGTTCAGGCGGTTCCTCAGGAAAGAAGGAGGACGATTCAGCCAAAAGAAGTATAGTGGCGGCCGAAGGGATAAAAGGTATAAACATAACCCTGCAAAGAAAATTGAAACTAATACTTGTTATCAATGCAGGAAGACAGGCCATCTGAAAGCTGACTGTCCAGAGAATCAGAAATACAAGGACAAGTCAAAGAAGAGGAACACGAAAGGGAAAGCTATGGTGAGTACCTGGAGTGATGAAGATGAAGGCTCCTTGAGCAATACCTCTGACAGTGAAGCCGAATCTGAAAAGCCCATTTGCCTTATGGCAACAAGCTCTGAAGACAGAGAGGAGGATTCAGATGAGGTAACTTCTCGATTCGATAATTTTACTATTGCTGATTGGGTAGATGCCTATCATGAAATAGCTGATAAAGCAGATGACATTAGAAGGGAAAACAGGCATCTAAGAAGAAAGATTAACTCCATGCAAAATGATACAACTCTAACTGATAAAATTGCATGTCTTGAATCTGAGAATAATAAACTCAAACTCACATGTTCTGAATTAGAAGAAATCAAGAATGAGTCAAAAGCCTCTAAAGAAGATAATGAGAGGTTAGAAAAAGAAGCTGATGAATGGAAGTTGAAAATTCAGAA
Organism: Amorphophallus konjac; assembly: GCA_022559845.1. Classification (NCBI taxonomy): domain Eukaryota; kingdom Viridiplantae; phylum Streptophyta; class Magnoliopsida; order Alismatales; family Araceae; genus Amorphophallus; species Amorphophallus konjac. The sequence continues at coordinate 197,644,643 of CM040122.1, read as the reverse complement.
ATATGAAAGTGAGATAAAAATTGTGAATGAAAAATATCAAGCTGTCCTAAGTGTGAATACAGAACTGAAAAAATCCATTGAAGACATTCAAAAGGATAATGAGGACAAGCTTAAAACTATTGAGAAAATGACCCAAGGTTCAGATAACCTAAATGCTTTGTTAGGGTCAAAAGTCAACTTCAGAAAAGAGGGCCTTGGATTTAATTCTAGTGCAACAAAAAGCTTTGGAATGAAAACTATTTCATTTGTCGCACAAAAAGAGAAAGGACCTCTAATCAACATGAAGTCAAACATTTCAGTGAACAAAGCTGTAAATCTGAAAAAGCCCAGTGCTGAGGAGAAGGGCAAACAAAAGCTGAGTGAGCCTAGTAGAGCTAGCACATCCAAGCAAAATCCCAAAGCTCAGTCTCAGGTTAGGGGTCAACCTACACAGTCTTATAAACCACATGTTAAGGTCACCAAGTCTCCACCATCACCACCACCTCTGAAGAAGACCCAATACACACCTATGAATAGGTCAGCAGGGTCCAAGGTGCAGGGGAGGCAGAATGCTTTTAGAGCTCAACCCAAACATTTCTACCAACCTAGAGCCCAGTCCCACTTCTTTGCACAGTCAACCTATCCAAATAGGTCAGGATGGACTAGGACTCAAGGAAGGTTTACAGGTTATGGACATCAGGCTACACAGTCCTATAAACCTTACACTAGAAATTGGGTTAATGGGTATGGCTCTTGGACACCTAGGAACCAACATTTCCACAGCCAGCCCAATGATTACTATGGCCAAAATTTCGTGAATACACCCTGGCCAAGGCACTGGCACAGAAATAATCAATCTGTAAATAATCATGCTAGTGTCAACAAGAAAAAGCATAACAAAAAGAAATCTGAAAAATCCACTGAACAGAACTGTTTCAAACAAATGTGGATTCCTAAAAGTCTGCTTTCTTGTTTTAATTACTTTTCATCTTCTCTGGAGCCCAATCAGTCTTGGGTTCCAAACTTCTCTACCTGATTGTGTGTGCAGGTATGCCTGGCAGCCAAGAACAATTTGTGGTACTTGGATAGTGGCTGCTCCAGGCATATGACAGGAGATAAGGCCAAGTTCTGCATGCTGACAGAGAAACAAGGAGGCCTTGTCACCTTTGGTAGCAACACAAAGGGTAAGATTGTTGGGACAGGTAAGGTAGGTAAGTGTACTACCTGTTGCATTGAAGATGTCATGTTGGTTGAAGGTTTAGCATATAATTTACTTAGCATCAGCCAACTATGTGATAAAGGATGCAAAGTTCTTTTTGACTCTCAATGCTGCAAAGTTTTTGAACCTGATTCCGAAACTGTTAAATTTTCTGGTAAAAGGATAAATAACACTTACATGATAGACTTAGATGATATACAACATTCTAACCTATGCCTTACTGCTAGCAGAGAGGACTTAGCATTTTTATGGCATCGTAGGTTAGGCCATGCTAGTTACACTGTATTGCATAAACTGAATAAGCATAGCATGGTTAGAGGACTTCCTGAAGTTTCCTTTAAGAAAGAAAATAAAATCTGTGATGCATGCACTCAGTCAAAGTTAACTAGAAAGTCATTTAAATCTAGAACAGAAAATCTATCTTCTAAACCCTATGAGCTGATACACATGGACCTTTTTGGGCCAACCAGGTCTGTCAGCTTATCAGGGAGGAAGTATGGGTTTGTCATGGTAGATGACTTCTCTAGGTATACTTGGGTATATTTCTTATCACATAAAAGTGATGCATTCTCAGAATTTCAGGAGTTCTGTCTTAAGAAAAACCAGAAAATTGAAAATATTTTAACTGATCATGGAGGTGAGTTTGAAAACTCACAGTTTGATGAATTCTGCAGGTCAAATGGAATTCATCACAAGTACTCCTCACCAAGGACACCCGAGCAGAATGGAGTTGTGGAGAGGAGGAACAGAACCTTGGTGGAGATGGGTCGTACACTCTTGGTTGAAGGTGGTCTGCCAAGGAAGTTCTGGGCTGAAGCAGTAAATACTGCCTGTTATGTAATTAACAGAGCCATGGTAAGACCTTCTACCCAGAAAACACCCTATGAGATCATAAAGGGTAAGAAACCTTCTATTGCTCATTTCAAGGTTTTTGGTTGTAAATATTTTATTCATATAAATGATAAAAGAGACCTTGATAAATTTGAACCTAAAGGTGAACCAGGAATTTTTCTTGGTTACTCTGAAAACACCCGAGCATATAGAGTGTATAATCTGAATTCCAAAACTGTTGAAGAATCTCCACATATTATTTTTGATGAATCTTTGGTAAAGTCTAATATTGGTCAATGCAGGAATGAAGACAATGGTGATATTCTGAAAGAAGGGAATCCTGCAGACAAATCCGAAGATGAGGAAGGAAATGAAGAGCTTAATGAAGAAGAGCCTACAGTTCAGGGGGAGGTAAATGAAAATCATGATAATGAAATTGTCAACATTAGATATCTAAAAGATCATCCTGTAGATAATGTGATTGGCAATTTGCATGACCCTCCTAGGACTAGAGGCCACTTAAGAATTCAAAATGAATTGAATGCATATGCCTTTGTATCAAATGTAGAACCCAAGTCCATTGACTGTGCTCTTAAGGATGTGCATTGGATTAATGCCATGCATGAAGAGCTCAATCAATTTGACAGGAATAAGGTGTGGCACTTGGTTCCACCTCCTGATCATGAAACAGTCATAGGGACTAAATGGGTATTCAGAAATAAAACTGATGAATCAGGGAATGTCATTAAAAATAAGGCCAGACTTGTAGCTCAGGGGTATAACCAGGAATTTGGAATTGACTTTGAAGAGTCTTTTGCCCCTGTAGCCAGGTTAGAAGCTATCAGAATCTTATTGGCTTATGCATGTTCCCTAGGAATAAATCTTCAGCAGATGGATGTAAAATCTACTTTTCTGAATGGGGAAATCAGTGAGGATGTCTATGTGAGGCAGCCTCCTGGCTTTGAATGTTTAGACTTCCCCAATCATGTGTATAAACTTCGAAAAGCTCTCTATGGTCTTAAGCAAGCTCCTAGAGCTTGGTATGACAGGTTGAGCAAATTCCTCACTGATAAGAACTTCACAAGAGGTGTAGTTGATCAAACCCTGTTTACTAAGGTAAGTCATTCAGATATTCTTATCATTCAAATTTATGTGGATGACATTGTCTTTGGGTCAACTAACCCCAAATTGTGTGAGGAATTCTCTCAGATAATGACTAATGAGTTTGAAATGAGCTCAATGGGTGAGCTCAAATTATTTCTTGGACTGCAGGTGACACAGTCAAAAGATGGAACTTTCATCTCTCAGTCCAAGTACATAAGGGATTTACTGAAGAAGTACAAGATGGATAACCTCAAGAAATAGCTGCTCCAATGGGTACCTCAACCAGTTTAGATGAAGATCCTCAAGGTAAACCAGTGGACCAAAAGCTATGTAGAGGTATGATCGGATCCCTTCTATATCTTACAGCATCTAGGCCTGATATTCAATTTGCAGTGTGTTTATGCTCTAGATTTCAGGCTAGTCCTAAAGAATCACATCTTAAATCTGTGAAAAGGATTTTTAGGTATTTACTAGGCACCCAAGAGCTAGGTCTTTGGTATCCTGCAAGTGTGAGTTAGAACTTCTAGCCTACACTGATGCAGATTATGCTGGGTGTCGAGTAGAGAGAAAAAGCACTAGTGGCTATTGTCAATTCCTTGGTGGCTGTCTAGTATCTTGGGCATCTAAGAAGCAACACACTGTAGCCTTGTCTACAGCTGAGGCTGAATATGTTGCAGCTGGTAATTGTGCTGCCCAAGTACTTTGGATCAAGCACCAACTAGATGATTATCAGATAAAACTAGAATGTATTCCAATCTTGTGTGATAATACTAGTGCTATATGCCTTGCTAAAAATCCTGTTCATCATTCTAGGACTAAGCATATAGAGATAAAACACCATTTTCTTAGAGATGTTGTAAATAAAAAGGAAATTGAAATGAACTTCATTGAAACTGAAAAACAAATTGCTGATATTTTTACTAAGCCTCTTGGGAATGAAAGGTTTAAATTTCTTAGAAGAGAACTTGGCTTGTGTAAATTTCAGCATAATGAATAAACTCTCTGATGGCTTGAATAAACCTTGTGAATGTTGAATGTTGCAACAGACTCATGATCATGCATGACATTCATATTTTTTTTTGCATCACACTCATGATCATCATTGCATATCATTTAGTCATGACTGTGTCTAAGCTCTCTCTCATCTAAAACCACATGCATATAGACAGGGGGAGTATTGTTAGAAATTCAGAGTGGTCATCAACTTTATTGAAATCCAAATTCTTTGACCCTGAATGAGTTGAGTCTGACAATATGACAATCTGTTAGTCAGTTCTGATTCCTAAGCAATAGAAAATAGACTTCTTCATTTATAAGAACTTTAATTGCTTGAAGACTGACTTAATGGTTTAAATTTTATAAACTTTAAAGTTTAAAGATTGCAATCAGTAAATAAGAAAGCTGAAAATTGATAAAGCTCTCAACCCTTATCTTATTTCATGTCAGACAAAGCCAATTATATCTGAAATCTAAAAACTCATCTAAAATCCTGTTAGAGAAGGCTAAGTATGTGTATTGTCCTTAAACAAGTCATTCTGAAACAAATAAAGGACAGCTAAGAAAGATATTGAAAAATATTAAAATTAATTAAAAATAACATTGGCAGAGCAATGACTGGTAAAATACTGAGAAACTAAGTGATCCATCAAAGAAATGGATAATACTTAAGTCATGAGGTGTATCAGTTATCTCTGTATAAAATGATCAAAACAGTAGGGTGGTTTCACTGAGTACCTGGGGGTAACTGGCGTCTGATAAACGTGTACCCTCACACAAAAAGGTGTAAATCAGTTTTATTGAGTTTGATCATAGGCAGAATGGTCCATCATGTTGAGTATCTAGGGGTATTGGTGTCTGATAAATGTATACCCTTACGCAAAAAGATAAATGGTACCTGAATGCCGTTAATGAAATAATATTGAAAATGCTGTTCCTTCAAAAGAAATTTCAGGGATGTCAATTTATTGAATTTCAATACATGACATGGTATCTCTTAACCATTTTTTACTGAGTCTATGAAAGTAAGATATTTTGAAACTGAATCTCTCATGCAAATGTGATTCTAGTTTATTGTTTTATCATGCACAGAAAACTTATCCATTGATTGTAGTGCATGAACTCAAAATTTATAACCTTTAAACCAGAATTCTATCTTAAAGCAGTTTCTAAATTCATAAGACTGAAGACTCTGTGCTTTAGAATGCTTATTCCTGAATTACTTGTTCAGAATGCCAGTCAGATGATCTCTCTTGTTCCTTCCCTTGTAATCACTGTCCCTCCTCTTTGTTGATGACAAAGGGGGAGAATATTGTCTGTTTGATGAATTCATTCCAGGGGGAGTGTACCCATTATTTGGCAAAGGAGGAGTGTATATGCATCATGTTATGGCAAAGGGGGAGATCTTGTTAGCAGGAAGTTAGCTTTCATTTCTTAGCATGCATTCATAACATCTGCATGACAAATCTGAATAACAAATCATGTCTTTTATCAAAAATACATCTGTATGACAGGATGTTGCTATTCTATATGATAGGGTGTTACCATCATCAAAAAGGGGGAGATTGTTGTGACTCCTCTGTGTTGATGATGTTGACAATAGCTTTACTTCATTGGCAACACCTTGTTTTGATTGATTGGCAACTGTTTATGTTTTGAGGAAACTATATTTATCAGATTGTCTATATGTTCCATACAGTCAGAGTCTATACATCGTAATACACACATGCACAGGTCTACACATTGCACACACACAAGTCTACACACTCAATGTCTATACATTGCACTGTTATGTTTGTGCATCGTTTAGAACACAAGTCTATACATTCATATGGCATGTCTGCACGCTCAAGTCTCTACAGAGTTCTTGTCTGTCTGACCATCAAGTCTGTACATCATATGTTAAGTCTATACATTGCAGCTGATGTGGCAAAGCCCAAGGTTGACTAAGTATGAGTTGATGACCCTAGGACCTAGTCCCGCAAGCATACAAGTACTCCAATGATTCTCACAATAGCGGCTTACTCACACGGCACACGTGATCACCCGGTGGGGCCGGGGGATGTTGGTGAGGGTCCGGGGCGGGACCCAATGATTCTAAGTGACTTTGTTGGCTTAGGCTGACCCTCAATAGGCCTGGGATTCCCAACTTCGTGGGCGGCTGGCCCGCAGGGCGGGGTTTGGGTGGCACTCATTCTCGGTCCGCGGTGGTCACTCACAAAGTAGCGTACAAGATCGGGCTCTCTTCTCACCGTCCGACGGGCATTCAAAGCAATACTGAACTTGCAGAAATGAGGCAATCAAGGACAGTACCAGAGGCTCACCTGATCGGTGTGAAGACACCGATCCCGCTCGGAGACGAGGGCGCGCCGGGAAGCGTGGGTAAATACCCGAACGCTGCGGCGATTGTCGCTTGACCTGAAAATTAAAGAGTACAGCACTACGCCTCTCGCAGGAGGGATGATCTTGGGGTGGGGATTAAACTTATTACAGTCAAAACTACCTCCACGCAGGGAGGGGCCTTCAGCCGGCCAAGCGGGGTGGGGGAATTATGAAGAAAACCCGACGTTCGGAGCGTTGCCGGTTCTGCCAATCTTCAGAGTTGCTGGACAGTGGGGCGGTGATGATGCTGCCACAAATTCCACAGAGCTCAGATCTTGATGAGACTTGCGCCAAAAGCTTCCCAACGGACCAAGGATGATGTCTGAATTTTTGGGGAGGCTCAGGAACTTGGGGCTGATCGGGTCGGCGACTGGAACAGGACAGGAACTTCTGTCTCTGGCTGGTGCAGAACGGATGCAGTGGGTTGCAGAAGGCACTGTGGACGCTCCCGAACTCCGATCGGAACGAAACGGGAGGTGACGCGAGCGTGGTCGAAGTAGCTTCGAGCAGAAGTTGATGAGGCCACAATCCGAGATCGGAGGAGAGCGTGGTAGCCAGATAAGTAGGGATATGTCAAACCTGGACCCACAGGGGGCAGACTACACACTCCGACGAAGAAAATGGTAACTGGAAGCTCCGGGGGCCGAATGAGGTCCTTCTTCTTGGAGATGACAGCTAACTGGAAGTAGTATCTTCCCTCCGAAAATGGCGCCCAGATATTCAAGGAAGAAGCCGTGGTCGGACTGGAACTGAGGCTTTGGTTCCCTGCCAGAGGGCTTCTGCGTGGTCGAGGGAGATCGGCTCCTGCGGACAGCTCGGAACTCAGATGTCGACGAAACCACCTCGCCTTGAAAGCTCTCTGGACGACCTTTCCAGAGATTAGGCCTTGACACCAGGAGGATCAGGGAGCGGCTGAGGATGAAGCGACTTCAGGACCCCACTCTGCTGCCTGCGACCTGCTACCTGAAACTGCAACTTGCAAGAACAAGGGGTGGGGCAAGGGGAGTTAGCACAGCTTGGGGTGATGGCTGAGGGTTTGGGAGAGGGGAGGGACGTGGTTAGGGCTTCCAAGGGGTTCTGGTGGGGCAGGGATGGGTGGAGAGGGAGCTGGAGCTGCAAGAGGTGGTGGTGGAGAAGTGGGTGTGCACAAGAGAGAGGGTGAGTGGGAGAGGAGGTGGGGGGGGCGAATTTGGCCTAATGGAAGGGGAGAGGGGCGGCCAAAGCTATGGAGGGAAGGGTTTCAAATTCAAATTGGTCTTGGAAGTTGGGAGATTGTGTGGGGAAGAGAGGTGATTGTGTTGGAATGGGGAAGAGAGTGTTGGAATGGGGAAGATTCTTCCTTGGGACTAAGGGGGGGGTGAGTAAAGATGGCTATGGGAAGTGGGAAGCTTTAATGGGGGTAGGTGAGAGTTGGAGGTAGTTGGGAGGAGAGGAGAGAGAGGAGGGGGGCGAACTTCTCTTTGGGAGAGAGAGAGGGAGAGAGAGAGAGAGAGTGAAAGAGTGTGAGAGATTAAGAGAGGTGGTAGAATGGCTCTTTCAATATTCATCCAAAAGTGATTACATGGGGAGAGATGGGGCCTATTTATAGGCAACCACTCTTTACATGACCAAAATGACCCTGACATTAAGACAAAAGACCCAACAAGTCCTAGACTCAACCCATTAGGCCCAAACTAAGGTACTAAGGCCCAATTACACAAAATAAGAGAAATAGACTAGAACACTATGACTCAATAAAAGAAAGTACATAAGATAAGACTCAATAAAATGAAAATACATAAGATGGGATCAAGGAAAAGGAAGATAACATGTAGAGATCGCAGCCATCCCATATCCAAAAGTGTGCAAGCGACCCGAGCTAGAGGGAGTGTCGTGAGATGCCCTCATCAAATCCCCCGGGGTGGGGAGAACTCGACCCCGTCGAGTATGGGTCCGCCTGGCTGTCGTAATGCTCCAGCATGTCGGGATCCAAGCGCAGCAGATCCTCCCGACTCACCCACGTATCCTCTATCGGGGGACGGTTCTTCCACCTAACCAGGTAGCGCTGATACACCTTGTGCCTAGTAATGATACTCTGCTCATCCAGTATTGCCTCTACCTGCTCTCGTCGGTCTCTCAAGCTAGAAAGTGGAGTCCCTCCGGGAGTGTCTCTCTCAAGGAGGGGTAAAGGCTCGAGCTCCTCACTGGGTTCCACCGCGGGGCCCTTGTAGGGTACCAGGTCCGCCACATTGAAAGTAGGGTGTACCCCAAAACCCTCAGGGAGGTCTAGCTCATAAGCATTACTGCCAAGTCGTCTCAGAACTCGAAAGGGTCCCAAACCCCGTGCCCTCAACTTGGAGGCAGGCCCCGGAAGGAGCCGCTCCGTCCTCACCATCACCAAGTCTCCCACTTGGAACTCACAGTGGCGCCGATGCGCATCAGCCCGCCTCTTGTAAGCCTCATTGCTCTTTCCTATATGCTTGCGGATGTCATCATGCAACTCTTTGATATGCTGTGCAAAGGACTCAGCTGAGACTGACACTCTAGCATGTGGGGGAAGGGGGATAAGATCGGAAGGTTTTCTAGGCCTATAACCATGTACAACCTCAAATGGACTCTTGCCTATGGACCTATTGACAGAATCATTGTAGGCAAACTCGGCCTGAGATAAGAGGAGATCCCAATTCCCAGGGTGGTCCCCTACAAGGCAACGGAGCAAGTTCCCAAGGCTTCGGTTGACCACCTCAGTCTGGCCATCGGTTTGAGGATGGTAAGCAGTGGAGAATTTGAGGAGGGTTCCCATCAGGTGCCACAGAGTCTTCCAAAAATAACTGGTGAATTTCACATCCCGATCAGACACAATAGTCTTAGGTAACCCATGGAGTCGGACCACCTCATCAAAGAATAATCGGGCGACCCTAGAAGCATCGGAGGTCTTGGAACATGGGATAAAGTGGGCCATTTTAGAGAACCTATCAACCACTACAAAGATGGAATCATGTTTGCGCAAAGTCTTAGGTAGGCCAAGGATGAAGTCCATGCTCAAATCTTCCCAAGGTCGGTCTGGTATGGGTAGAGGTGTGTAAAGCCCAGTATTTTGCTTCACCTGTTTGGCTGAGGCACAAATGCGACATTGTCCCACAATGTGGGCCACATCCTTCTTGAGACTAGGCCAATGGAATTGCCTCTCAACTAGCTCTATGGTCTTTTGGACCCCAAAGTGTCCAGCTAGGCCACCACTGTGTAACTCCCAAACTAAGAAGTCCCGAAGTGAAGTCCGGGGTATGCAAAGCCTAGCTCCCTTGAATAGATACCCTTCTTGAAGTATGAACCCCTCATGTTCCTTGTGGGGCTGAGTGGAAAGGGTGTTGTAGTGAGTCCCAAAGTCGGGGCAATTTGGATATTCTCCTTTAATTCTCTCAAACCCGTTCACTTCCACCTGGATGGTGGAGAGTAAGGCTACCCGCCTACTTAGCGCATCGGCGGCGCGGTTCTCACTACCCATCTTGTACTTGAGGACAAAGGTGTAAGCTTGAATGTATTCTACCCATCGGGCATGGCGGGCATTGAGCTTTTGTTGGGTGTTGAGGTACTTCAAAGCCTCATGGTCCGAGAAGATCACAAACTCCTTGGGTAGGAGATAGTGCCTCCAATGCCGAAGGGATTGAACCACGGCATAAAGCTCTTTGTCATATGTGGAGTACCTAGTCCTAGCCTCACAAAGTTTCTCACTAAAATAGGCTACCGGGTGACCCTCTTGGCTAAGAATGCCCCCAATCCCTACCCCGGATGCATCACAAGTGACTTCGAAGACTTTCGAGAAGTCGGGTAGGCAAAGGACCGGGGCTTGGGTCATCTTTTCCTTGAGCTCTAGGAATGCTTTGGAGGCTGCCCTAGTCCACACAAAGGTGCCTTTCTTGAGGCAATCCGTGATAGGAGCGGTGATTGTGCTAAACCCACGGATGAATCTCCTATAGAAGGTAGCTAGCCCGTGAAAGCTTCGGGCCTCATGAAGGGTCTTGGGCTCGGGCCACTCAAGAATAGCTTGGACCTTTTCGGGGTCCATGGATACCCCTTGGGATGAGACAATAAATCCTAGGAAGGCTAGTTGATTGGTCAAGAAATGACACTTCCCGGGGTTAGCAAAGAGACTCTCCTTCCTAAGAATGGTGCACACTTGTTTGAGGTGATCGAGGTGGGCTTCCTTGGATTGGCTATATATGAGGATGTCGTCAAAGTAGACAACTAGAAAGATGCCAATGAAGGGCCGGAGGACCTCGGTCATGAGGCGCATAAAGGTGCTTGGCGCATTAGAAAGGCCAAAAGGCATGACAAGCCATTCATAGAGACCGTCCTTAGTCTTAAAGGCGGTTTTCCACTCGTCCCCGGGCCTAATGCGAACTTGATGGTAGCCACTCTTGAGGTCAATTTTGGAGAAGATGGTGGCTCCAGCTAGCATGTCTAACATATCATCTAACCGAGGGATGGGGAACCTATGCTTGACCGTTATCTTGTTGATGGCTCGGCTATCCACACACATGCGCCAAGTTCCGTCCTTTTTGGGTGTGAGAAGAGCTGGGACGGCACAAGGGCTTTTGCTAATCCGGAGGAAGCCCTTCTTGATGAGCTCCTCAATTTGCCTCCTGAGCTCGGCATGCTCAGTGGGGTTGAGGCGGTAGTGTGGGAGGTTGGGCAAGGTGGCCCCGGGCACGAGGTCGATGGCATGTTGCACATCGCGCATTGGTGGTAGTTTGTCCGGGAGTTCCTCGGGAAACACATCATGGAAGTAGTCAAGGAGCTGTTGAATTTCTAATGGGTGTGGGTTGGTTGGGGTGGATTCCTCGAGGCAAATGACAATGGCATACACTTGTTCTCCGTGGTTGAATTCTTCCTCAAGCTCTTTCCTAGTGATGAGGTGTAGGCTCCTAGGAGGCTCATTGATGATACTAGGATTAAGGCTTGATGGGGTGGTGTTTGGTGGGTTTAGAGTAGTGGGGAGGGTAGGGGATCCCTCAAGGGAGGGAGATGCTTTCTTGGGAAGGGTGCGGGGTGGAGAAGGGTTGAGTTGGATTTTCTTTCCCTCATGAGTGAAGATGCAAGTGTTTGTCCTTCCTAGGAAGGTGGCATCTACATCGTAGATCCAAGGCCGCCCTAGGAGTATACTCCCAACTTCCATTGGTAGGATGTCACACCATACTTGGCCTTGATAGGATTGGAATGTAATGGGGACAAGGCAACGAGCACTAACGGGTATGGAGGTGGCATCAATCCATGCTACCCGATATGGGTGTGGATGTAGGGAGGTGGTAAGGCCCAAAAGTTTGACGGTGTCGGGTGACACCACATTCACACTACTTCCATTATCCAAGATGACCTTTCTAACATGGCTCCCTATCCGGATGTAGGTATGGAATATGGTGTTTCTTTTCCAATCATGCTCTTGGGTTTGAGTGAGGGTGCACCTAACCACTCCGAGGTGGGAGTCGGTGGATGGAGGGAGTTGTTCTTGGTTGGTCTCTATGTAGTGGTTCTCATACTCCTCCTCCCATTCAAGAGAGGGTTCATATATCTCAACTTCCCCTTCAAATTCAGCTTGGGGTTGGGGGTTAGTCTCCTCTATGAGCAAGTTAGATGCTCCCTTGGTGGGGCATTGATTGGCAAAGTGTCCATACCCATAGCACCTAAAGCATTGCTGCCCACTTTGATGGTTTGGGGTCATCTTAGTGTGAGGGGGGGTGGGTGTCGGATTGGGCCTATTGGGGGTTGTGTTTAGGGGCCCACTTGTGGGGCGGGGTGGTGGAGTGCCACTAGGAGGGGTGACCCGGGTGGGAGGAGCTCCCATGGGTGTGGGAAGGAGGCCTCTTTGGGGAGGTGGAGGGTTGGCCCGAGGTGCCATGGCTTTATGGTCCATCCCCCGAGGGGGAACCATTCGTGTATATCGAGAGAATTTCTCGGCATCCCGAGCTACTTGGTAGGCTTGCTCTAAAGTGACTACTTGACGCATGAATAACTCCTTTTTGATATGAAATTGGAGTCCATTCCTAAAGCGGGAGAGTGTGACGGCGGGGTCCTCTTGGACTCCACACTTGAGAAGGTAGTAGTCAAACTTCTCAATGTACTCCATAACGGTCTTTCCCTCTTGGGTCAAGGCTTGCCACTCATCTAGGAGGTTTTGATGGTAGGAGGGTGGGACATATTTGAGTTTGAGTTGGTCTTTCATGGCCCCCCATGTGGTGATGGGAGCTTCCCTCCTAACTATCCTTAATGCCTCAACATTCATCCAATGAGTCTTGGCTAGTTTGGTTAATTGCATCTTTGCAAGCCGGACTCTCCTATCCTCAGTCATTGGGTACCAATCAAAATATTGGTCCATGGCTGCCTCCCAATCTAAGTAGATGCTCGGATGATGAGACCCATCAAAGGTGGGTGCATCGACTTTCACAAGTCTCATAAGTTGGTCATCCGGATTGTCCCGGGGGAGTCTCTCATTCCTTCTAGGAGGTGGGTCCCTTTCCGGTTCGGGAGGGTGGTCAAGGTTGGGCTCTCCTATGGCTGGCTCCACATGTGGGGGTGGTTCCCTCCTATCTCCTACCCTTGGGGCAGGCCTATTTTCCTTAATTTGTTCAAGTCGGGCCGTTATATCATCAAGCCGTCCCATAATATTGGTCATGCCTTCCACAAGAAATCTCATGTGGTCGGGAAGCTCATGCTCATTGTGAGCGGGATTTCCTTGGGGATTGGGATTCATGGTGGTATTAGAAGAGGATGGATTGACTTGATAATGGACTCCACTACGAGTGGTCATGCAAAGTTGGGTGGGCTATGCACGGGTGTGCGGATGCACCTATGAAAGACTTAGTGTGACCCAAGACTAGACTTGTAAGGACAAGCCTATGACCGCTCTGATACCACTTGATGTGGCACAGCCCAAGGTTGACTAAGTATGAGTTGATGACCCTAGGACCTAGTCCCGCAAGCATACAAGTACTCCAATGATTCTCACAATAGCGGCTTACTCACACGGCACACGTGATCACCCGGTGGGGCCGGGGGATGTTGGTGAGGGTCCGGGGCGGGACCCAATGATTCTAAGTGACTTAGTTGGCTTAGGCTGACCCTCAATGGGCCTGGGATTCCCAACTTCGTGGGCGGCTGGCCCGCAGGGCGGGGTTTGGGTGGCACTCACTCTCGGTCCGCGGTGGTCACTCACAAAGTAGCATACAAGATCGGGCTCTCTTCTCACCGTCCGACGGGCATTCAAAGCAATACTGAACTTGCAGAAATGAGGCAATCAAGGACAGTACCAGAGGCTCACCTGATCGGTGTGAAGACACCGATCTCGTTCGGAGACGAGGGCGCGCCGGGAAGCGTGGGTAAATACCCGAACGCTGCGGCGATTGTCGCTTGACCTGAAAATTAAAGAGTACAGCACTACGCCTCTCGCAGGAGGGATGATCTTGGGGTGGGGATTAAACTTATTACAGTCAAAACTACCTCCACACAGGGAGGGGCCTTCAGCCGGCCAAGCGGGGTGGGGGAATTATGAAGAAAACCCGACGTTCGGAGAGTTGCCGGTTCTGCCAATCTTCAGAGTTGCTGGATAGTGGGGCGGTGATGATGCTTCCACAAATTCCACAGAGCTCAGATCTTGATGAGACTTGCGCCAAAAGCTTCCAACGGACCAAGGATGATGTTTGAATTTTTGGGAGGCTCAGAACTCGGGGCTGATCGGGTCGGCGACTGGAACAGGACAGCAACTTCTGTCTCTGGCTGGTGCAGAACGGATGCAGTGGGTTGCAGAAGGCACTGTGGACGCTCCCGAACTCTGATCAGAACGAAACTGAGTGACGCGAGCGTGGTCGGAGTAGCTTCGAGCAGAAGTTGACGGGGCCACAATCCGAGATCGGAGGAGAGCGAGGTCGCCTGATAAGTAGGGACAGGTCAAACCTGGACCCACAGGGGGCAGACTACACACTCCGACGAAGAAAATGGTAACTGGAAGCTCCGGGGGCCGAATGAGGTCCTTCTTCTTGGAGATGACAGCTAACTGGAAGTAGTATCTGCCCTCCAAAAATGGCGCCCAGATCTTCAAGGAAGAAGCCGTGGTCGGACTGGAGCTGAGGCTCTGGTTCCCTGCCAGAGGGCTTCTGCGTGGTCGAGGGAGATCGGCTCCTGCGGACAGCTCGGAACTCGGATGTCGACAAAACCACCTCGCCTTGAAAGCTCTCTGGACGACCTTTCCATAGATGTAGGCCTTGACACCAGGAGGAGCAGGGAGCGGCCGGGGATGAAGCGACTTCAGGACCCCACTCTGCTGCCTGCGACCTGCTACCTGAAACTGCAACTTGCAAGAACAAGGGGTGGGGCAAGGGGAGTTAGCACAGCTTGGGGTGATGGCTGAGGGTTTAGGAGAGGGGAGGGATGTGGTTAGGGCTTCCAAGGGGTTCTGGTGGGGCAGGGATGGGTGGAGAGGGAGCTGGAGCTGCAAGAGGTGGTGGTGGAGAAGTGGGTGTGCACAAGAGAGAGGGTGAGTGGGAGAGGAGGTAGGGGGGGCGAATTTGGCCTAATGGAAGGGGAGAGGGGCGGCCAAAGCTATGGAGGGAAGGGTTTCAAATTCAAATTGGTCTTGGAAGTTGGGAGATTGTGTGGGGAAGAGAGGTGATTGTGTTGGAATGGGGAAGAGAGTGTTGGAATGGGGAAGATTCTTCCTTGGGACTAAGGGGGGGGTGAGTAAAGATGGCTATGGGAAGTGGGAAGCTTTAATGGGGGTAGGTGAGAGTTGGAGGTAGTTGGGAGGAGAGGAGAGAGAGGAGGGGGGCGAACTTCTCTTTGGGAGAGAGAGGGAGAGAGAGAGAGAGTGAAAGAGTGTGAGAGATTAAGAGAGGTGGTAGAATGGCTCTTTTAATATTCATCCAAAAGTGATTACATGTGGAGAGATGGGGCCTATTTATAGGCAACCACTCTTTACATGACCAAAATGACCCTGACATTAAGACAAAAGACCCAACAAGTCCTAGACTCAACCCATTAGGCCCAAACTAAGGTACTAAGGCCCAATTACACAAAATAAGAGAAATAGACTAGAACACTATGACTCAATAAAAGAAAGTACATAAGATAAGACTCAATAAAATGAAAATACATAAGATGGGATCAAGGAAAAGGAAGATAACATGTAGAGATCGCAGCCATCCCATATCCAAAAGTGTGCAAGCGACCCGAGCTAGAGGGAGTGTCGTGAGATGCCCTCATCAGTAGCATAGTGTGCTTCAAGCATCTCAAAGTCTATACAATGCTTACACGTTGATTCAAAGTCCATACATTACCCTGTAGCATGCACGAAACCAAGTCTGTACATCCACCAGTTGAACTTCCAAGTCTATACATTGGCATCTTTACCGATGTTGCACTCGCAAGTCTATACATTGGTATCTTTACCGACGTTGCACTCGCAAGTCTATACATTGGTATCGTTACCTACATTGCACTTGCAAGTCTATACATCGTGCAATCTCAAGTCTGTACAGCCTTTGCTTTGGCAAGTCAACACATCATGAAAGTCTATGCATTTCTCATTGCCTTGCTTCATGCATCAAGTCTGCACATTCCTTACAGCAAGTCTATACATTCGTTCTGCATGGTCTTGAGCATATAGGAAGTCTGTACATCGTCCAGTGCATTGCATGCATTGTTCATGAAGTCTGTACATCGAGCAAGTCTGTACATCGGACTAGTCTGCATCGGCTAAGTCTATACACTGGACCGTCTCACTTAGCGTCTTTGTGTAAGTCACTCGCCACTAAGTCTACACATTGGGCACGCAGAGTCTGCACAACGCATTGTCTGCAAGTCTGGACATTGCTATAAGCACGCATGCAAAGTCTAGACAGCCATGGGCAAGTCTATACATCGCATTGCATGCACGCAGGTCTAAGTATCTACACTGGCTGCAGCATGCTCGCATAAAGTCTATACATTGCATCTTAGCATGCTTGCATAGCACAAACAAAGTCTGTACATTCATATGTGCATTGTGCATTGCTCTTGGCAGAGTCTGTACAACGTTATGCTGCCTTGTGCCGTAGCAAATCTATACATTCTCTATGCTCGAGATTTGACACCCACCAGAAGTGGCATCACTTCTGAAACAAACGCCTAAGTGTATGGCATCTTTTTGTTGAGCATCGCTTCATCAACTTTATACATTGTCTGCTTGCATAACGTTGAGTCTGTACATCACTTGAACACTCATTGCACTCTAACTCTATACATTGCTTCATGTATTCCACTCATAACTCTATACACTGCTTCACTCATTGCACGAAGTCTGCACATTGTGTTGCTTTGTTCATACTTTGTTTTGCTAAGTTTACACATTGATGCACGTTTACTTTTGCATATTTAAAGTCTGTACATGGCATAAGCTCTGCATATATGGAGTCTATACATGGCATAAGTCCTGCATATAGGAAGTCTGTACATGGCATAGTCTTGCATATCTGAAGTCTATACAGGCTACAGCACTGCATTTACTAAGGTTGTACAACGCCATGGCCGGGTCGCATATGTAGAGTCTGAACACTACATAGCCTCGCATTCACAATGGCTGTACATTGCTTCAGCCGTGCCTTCATACAGTCTGTACACCGCTTAAACCTTAAACTGACAATTCTATTTCGACTGTCGGACAGGGATTCTTTGCAGAGATTGATGACTGGGCACGTGATCCGAAGGGGAGTGACCAGATTATGACACGTGTACTGAAAGCCTGCTGGATGCTGCCACGTGGTCCAAGCCATTGGGTGGGAGATGTGGAGAGCACACGCCCTTCCTGCTGCTAGTATATATATGGAGTTTCTTCCTTCAGAAGAAGCAGATCGAATTGAAGCAGCCAGAGCTAAGAGAAAAGAACAGAGAGTGAGCGCCTGCACGATCCACAGAGAAGAAGAAAAAGAGAGAAGAAGAGAAAGAAAGAAGAGAAGATTGAGAGAGTTGAGTTGAGAGAGTCTTTTCGAAGTCTTGTAAATCAGTCTCTTGGTTCAGATACCAGAGCTGATACTGCTCAATTGAGCTACATTCGTTTTGGTTTTCCATTTCGTTTGTTTCAGTCTTTACTGTTTTCGAAACTCTTTTGTTATCAAGCTGTGAGCCAGCAATTACAGTGGAGGTTTCCAATGGACAGGTGAAGCTGTAATCCTCAGCAGGCGAGACCATGTCTCGGACGGCTAAGCTGTATCACCCAGCGGTTGCAGAGGATTTGTTCCTCTGGTCGGCAAGATGTAAAGCCCAGCGAAGCTGTGTATCAGCGGTCTGTTGGCAAGCTGTGAGTCAGCAGGATCCACATTCCAGTTAGAGTGTGGGGTGGACGTAGATCTCTGGATTGAGATCAAACCACCTTAAAGATCGGTGTCTACTGTGTGATTGCCTATGGTTTGTGTGATTTCATAGTGTTCCTTCTGTCGTTCAACAGTTGCTAGTTTTAATTCCGCATTAGAGTTCAACTGTTTCTAAAATTAGACATTAGATCTATTCACCCCCCTCTAGATCCACTCTCAGTGGTAATAGACTGCGTCCATCTAACATAACATCTTCCCGAGTATGGTGCTCTTTAGCTGTGTAGAACAAGCTACTGGGTCCATCTATCTGTGTCACCTCCTAAGTTTTGAAAGGCTCGATAGTGGGGTCATCGAGGGCGGGAATTGGCTTGGTAAGGCCGTTCGGGACTCCAATGTGGTCGTGCTGTAGATTGACCTGAACTTCATTAGCTTCGGGGTATAATGCTGGGAGTGTTCTTCTGCCCACGTCCCCGATGCTGTAATATGAGAGACTGCCTTGGGCTTGACATATCCGCGCGGCGGCAGTGGGTACCAATTGTCGCCAGATGCGCCTCTTAGTACCCCCGTAGGGGTCTTAGCTTTAGAAGTCTTCTGAGAAGGCCCCGCATATAGGTTGGCATCCGCCAAGTGTCATTCAAATACCTCGAACGGGTGGAAGTCAGTAAATATCCTCTCCTCTTTCCCTTGGAAGCTGTATTTGATACATTGGTGGAGCTTAGAGGGCACCACCATGTTTTCATGCAGCCATGGGCGGCCGCGAAGCGCCTTGTATGAGGTGCAGGAGTCGATGACATGGAACTGCACCGTCGTAGTGAAATCCGCCAGGGTAAGTGTGAACTCCGCCACCCCCATCGACACTTCACATTTTTGATTGAAGCCGGTGATACGCATATGCCCGACCTTCTCGAGATGCACATTGAAGTGGTGCCTCTCGTAGATTCTATAGGGTAAAATATTGACAGCTGCATCGGGATCGACCAGAATTCTGTTCAGCTCCCTTCCGTTCAGGTGCCCCTACATGTACATCGACATGTTGTGGTTGATGGTAGGTAGCATCATATCCTCTGGAGTGAAGGTCATGCTAGCTTCCGGAATTGCTTCAGCCAAGCAGGTCTCAAAATGAGCAGGCGTCTACAGAGCAGTGATGATCGCCTGTCGAGTCTCTTCACTCAAAGAGAGGATCTCCCAGATTGTAAATCGAGTAGGGAGCTTCTTGAGTAGCTTCATTATGAGGCTCCCAGCTCGGACATTGGAAAGCTTCATCTCTTCAACCCACCTGGGCTTGGAAGAGTCTTGAGTTGCGGCCCCTGACGGACCTACTTCATCTGCCTCGGACTCGACGCCTTTCTAGCTAGCACCGGATCCTTGGTGCTCTTCATTAGCTGCTGCAGGGCAAGCTCCATCTGTATTCGGAGCTTCGGCAGATTGTGCTGGCTGCGGGTGAACATCCCTGGGTGCAGGGTTAGCATGCTGGCAAGGCTGCTTCCCCTTAGACATCTTCATGAATTCAAGAAATGAAGGGACTGCCTTGCCCCCACTCTTGTTATATAGGCCTGGCGGAGGAGGGATTGTGAACCGTGTCACACCGACATCAAAAAATAAAAGAAATTAAGTAAAAGAAAAGGAGCAAGTGGTTGTTAATGGAGTGTGATCGCCAGAGGGATTACCTCAAAAGGGAGGGAGAATGATCGTGAATACCTGATAAGAAAAGTGATGCGGGATGGATTGTGGTTTTCCTCCTCCTCCTTCTACCGGCCGGCCGATGAAGGGGGTTTCTCTTTCTTGATTACCCTCTGCTTACCGCTGCTTGTTACAGGCGAGCAGAACCCAGGGCTCTATTTATAGGGTACGAACCATAGATTTAGTAGGATTAAAACTCGCAACACTCATCTACGGCAAGGCCTCTACTTCCCTAATCCAATAAGGTGATCAAAACATAGCATGGAACTCTCCAGGAAAGGTTCGTTCGAGTAGGACACAAAAGGGGAAAAGATGACTCTTAGAAGGGCGTCAATTGAAATTGACGACCTGCCTTAAGGCGTTAATTAAAATGACGACCGGGACAAAGGCGTCAATTCATGGATTTAATGTTGGCAACAGAATTCTTTCCTTATTTAAAATGATGAAATGACGCCTGTAATAACGGGCGTTAGTTGATAAACGACCCTCTGGGGGACGTCAATTCTTGCTTTTCTAATTCGATTAGGCTATGTAAAATTCCAGAAACTGACGCCTCTAACAACGGTCGTCCTTTCATTAAGAGACGCCCATGCTTAAGCCGTTATTTTAAAGACGCCCCACGTCAAGACGTTAATTCCAAAAAAAATGCATAAAACACATAAAAATAGAAAAACTTCATATTACGGCAATATTGAAGTTCACTTTGGGGCGTCACATGGTGACATGAGATTTACTCGACATAGCGTCAATTTTGGCGTGTCTACAGCTGCCCCGCCTTGGCGTCTGCTTTGCAAGGGAGTGAGATGGAATGAAGCGAAAGTGCAACAAGCGGAATGAAATGGAATGAACTGATAAGTAGATGCCAAGGTGTGATGTGACACGCCTCCGACACTAAACGTTGGAAATCTTTCAAGACTCCGAACAACTCCTGATGATTACAAGAAAGCATTGATCAGCTGGACCGAAAGGATTAAACTAAAGGAACTAAAAATGTGCACGAGGGCACGAAAGGGAGACACCATTGGAGAGCGGTTTACCAGCCAATGTGGATGTGCTACAACCAAGGTGGATTTGCAAGAAAAAGGTAAAATGAATTGGGATAGAGACCCAGCAAATGAACACTTTTCAAGGAATCAGCCTGAGCGGCTTCAAGGAGAATAAAGTACTTGATTTGGAATGGAATATCTCATGCCAACTCAATTAAGAGCGAGTGACCTTCATTATTGGCGTAATATGAAGACTTTCATCATTAAGCTCAAAGTCCTACATGATGCATGCTGGGCTAAAAGAAAAAAAATTAAAACAAACTAAAAATAGAAAATAATCAAGGATAATATTGTTAAGCCACCTAGCTTTGGTCAAGAATCCAGATCTCTAAGCTGATACTAAGCCGAAGCCCGTTTGTCCACGCATCAACTCAGAAAGTGGAACCGTCGTCCCAGACCTTTAATGACTCAACGGCCTATCCGTGCGATCAAGATTCATCTGGAATTATCACTGTTTTTGAAAATTTCAGGTTTATCAGAACCACAAGGTCCTTGATATGCTATAATAGCGTAGAATATTATATAGATACTAATGCTTACAAGAATGTATACAGGAAGATGGTGAGAGCAATAAGCACGAGCGAACTGAGAAAGGAGCGCAGTCACCGTAGGGCTTGAATGTTGATGCCCAAATGGTGGGACCAAGGTCTTCTTACCTGTGCTCAAAATTGTGTTAGTCCAAGATGTATGAAAACATAATCAACAACATTGAATTTGAGAATTTCTATTTTTTTTTGGAGTATATATATGTATATATATATATATATATATATATATATTGGATTTATTTTGAAATTTTTGAATTTTTATGGATTTATGTGAGAATGTTTTGAATTTTTATTGATTTATGTGAGAATTTATGAATTTTTATTGATTTATTTGAGAATTTATGAATTTTTATTCATTTATTTGAGAATTTTTGAATTTATATTGATTTATTTGATAATTTTTGAATTTATATTGATTTGTTTGAGAATTTTTTGAATTTTTATTGATTTATTTGAGAATTTATGATTTTTTATTGATTTGTTTGAGAATTTATGAATTTTTATTGATTTATTTGATGCTTAGACATGGAATGCAATGTTCAAACATTGGGTGCATTGTGTAGACTTAAGGGGAACGGGTGTATAGACTTAGAATGCTTAGGCATGGATGTATAGACTTGGGCTTTGGATTTGGATGTATAGACATGAGATGTGTGGACTTTGAAGGAACGAATGTGTAGACTTAGGGAATGCAATGTACAGACTTAGCAGTGGAACGTATGGACTTGGGGGCGTACAGACTTGAGAACGTATAGACTTTAGCAATGTATAGACTTTGGCAATGTGCAGTGTGTAGACTTGTGAAGGGAAGGATGTATGGACTTTGGGAAGGATGTATAGACTTGGAACGTGAGATGCTTGGAGAGTGTATGGACTTAGGAAGGATATATAGACTCCATGCAATGTATAGACTCTATGCAATGTATAGACTTGCGTGCTTGGAATTGGATGTATAGACTTCAGCACTTTGCACCCATGATGCAAATACTTCCAGACTTGCACAACCTGCACTTCTGCACTTCAAAAATCATCAGTCCACATGAAAGAATGATCAACTCATGAAAGAATTCTCAACTTAAGATGATCATAAGTGCATAATATAAATGATTCCAATTTAAAACATATAGCACTTAAGTTCAGCATGCAAGCCCAGAAATTGACGACCATAGGAAGTGGCGTCAAAACGATAAAAAACGACTAGCATAAAGGCGTTAATTGCATCGAAGGCCCGATTAGGAATTGGAAAGCAAAAGACGCCCTCCATGGAGGCGTTAAATAAAAGACGACCTGAAACAAGTCATGAATTCAATAAATGACGCCCTGAACCATGTCGTTAGTTTACTGCAATTCTGAAACAGCATGCTTCCGTCCCAGAAACAGAAAGC
Source organism: Amorphophallus konjac (assembly GCA_022559845.1). Taxonomy (NCBI): domain Eukaryota; kingdom Viridiplantae; phylum Streptophyta; class Magnoliopsida; order Alismatales; family Araceae; genus Amorphophallus; species Amorphophallus konjac. The sequence goes on along the minus strand of CM040122.1, from coordinate 197,622,158 downwards.
TTGAAACCAATCCTATTCGTACTCAACTCTTCAGCTTCGAACATCCGTCAGAGCCTTCGAACTTCTATAAAAGCAGGGATTTCCTTTAGCAATTCACCATCCGTTCTGCTTTCTTCTTCTTCTCTTTGTTTTTCTACAGACAGCTACTGCCTCGGTGAAGTTAAAGAACCACAAAAGATGCAAAGAGCTATGAAGAAGGCCAAGATTTCCACTCCCAGGCTCTCCGAGATCAATGGCCATATTAGCAATAGAATTGCCATGAACCAGGTACTTCAAAACTTGAGTTGTTTGTTCTTCCTGTTCTGCATTATTCCCTTCAACTCTCATCCTCTTCTATGCCTTCTCTTTCTTTTACAAGACTATCCAAACATTCCAGGTGCAAGGAGATTCACTAAGAATAAATGGCTTCCCCTCTTGCTTTCCAAGTTCAGCTCAGACATGAGAGTTTTCCTATCTAGATGGCATCTCCTAGGTTTAGTCACCCATGCCAAACACTATGACCAAATTCACCTAGATTGGGCAGCTATAGGAGCTCTTGTGGAGATATGGCACCCTTCTACCCACACCTTCCTTTTCTCTACTTTTGAAGCCACAATTTTATTAGAAGAGTTAGAAATGATTTTGGGCTTAAAGAAGATGAAACAAGGGGATGAGGAGAAGATGGCCATCATGCCAAGACAAATCACCTCTCATGAACTACTAACAAGCTTGATTCCCAGCCCCAACCTAGTGAGCCAAATCAAAGCCACCAAAGGGATTAACCTCTTAAAGCTTGCCTCATGGGTCTACAAAAGGGCTGACCAAGCTAAAGAGGATGATGAGGTAGAACGGGTGGCAAAGGCCTTCGTTGTGTGCTTGGCGGGAGCAATCTTGTTCCCCTCCACGGAGGATTTTCTAGAAGAGTCCCAATTGAGTGCTATAGCTAGCCTTTGGGAAGGAGAGAGAGCGGGACCGGCGATATTGGCCTTCTTATATAGTGGGCTAACTTCGGCGGCAATGGGGAGACCAATTTATGGATGCATGATCGTTCTTTCTAGTTGGGTAGATCTCCATTTTAAATTTGACCCATGCGAGGAAGCCCAACAACCATCAAGGATATTCTCTAAGAGCCCTCTTTCCTATATGACCGGCTCATTGGGATTGAGCAATAGAGTGATGAACCGGATTCCTCAAATCAAGAAAAGAGTGGAATGGAGGGAGCATCTCAAGGTGATGCCTAAGAATCTTTTCACATGCGCCTCGGGACTACTCAAGGTTCAACAACTCCGCGCACGATTCTCTCCCGGGATGGACCTTCGACTAATAGGTGCCACAGAATTTGCGCTATACAACTCATATAGGTGCCTTCCCCAACTCGGGCTCCCACGGCAATTATTCGAGGACTTATCTCATCTTCCTCCCATCAAGACAAGGGACATCGGCAGCAATGAAGATGGAGAAGAAACCACAACAATTCAAGCTCTATGGACAATCAGTAAAGCACATCAACCTGTGGAAGTCTTAGAAGAAGACAAGGATCAATGGAAAGCATATGTAATAGCTTTAAGAAGTCTAAGGCCCAAAATGGCTCATTAGATGTACAATGATCTTTTTATCAATAAAATAAGGATAAACTTCCATTAGAGCCAATTATGATGTTTCTGATTAATTCTTCCAACAAATAGCGTTTCTGTTCTAAATAACGACTTAGAGAATGGCGTCAATTCTAAAACTAACGCCTTCGAACACGTCGTCAATCATTAATCATTTTCGAAATCAAAAGTATCAATTCCCATGATTGACGCCTTCCGAAAGTGGCGCTAATTGATTCACGTCTCAAAACAAGGCGTTAATTTGATTCAAATTCCAAAAATTAACCGTTTAAAATCTAAAAACAACGCCTTCAGATAAGCCGCTTCTTATGTAAATAACGCCTGCAACGATGTCGTCAATTAAAAAACTGTAATGATGACTCCAATCACATCTATCAATTCCATTAAATGCGCCTGACGACGGTTACGGATTCCCACGCAAAGATAAAATGACGCCCCCATGCATGTCGTCAAATCTTGAAATAACGCCCAAGATATTATCTGTCAATTCAAAAAGAGACGCCTTTCCTTAGGTCGTTAATTAATTTCGACCGTTTGATTTTTCTTTCCCTCCTTTCTTCTTCTTCCTTCGCCCTCTTTCTCTCTTTCTGCAACCCTAACTGAACCCCCTCTCCAACTCTCTCACTCTCACTCTTTCTACTCTCTCTACTCTCTCTACCCTCTCTACCCTCTCTACCCTCGAGCCATGGCCGGCGGCGGACACAAGCGCCAATGGGTCTCGGCCCCCGACGTGGTGGACTTGGAAGGCGAAGAAGCCGTGGAGGAACTTCCTCCCACGGCGGCCGAGGAGGCTCCGGCGGCGGAGCACGGCGAAGAGGAAGAGGAAGCGGCTAATGAAGAGGATGATGATGAAGATGAGGATGATGAAGACGAAGGAGAAGAAGAGGAAGGAGGAGATGAAGAAGGAGAAGAACAAGAAGAAGGAGGAGAAGAACCACCGGCCATGGCGGCGGTGCTCCCTCGCCCCGGCCAGCCACGACAGCCACGGCAACCCCGGCCCCAACTCCGGGGAGGACTAGTGGTGCCCGAGCGACGAAAGGTAAGCCTCAAACCCCATTTTTTTTATTTTTCTTCAATTTTATTTCCATTTTCCACGATGGCCCATAGCTCTCGGGTGACACAGAGAAAAGACGCCCCCAGGGGTGTCGCTAATTAAACAACGCCCCCCACCGGGGCGTCAATTTCAATTAATTTTTCTCTGAAAAATGTTAATTCATGAATCACGCCCTGCAGCATGTCGTTATTTAAAAATTATCATGTTTAGCTTCATGCTGTTATTTTCCATGGTTCTTTTCATTATTTTCAATATATGTACGCCCCTGTTTATTTATTTCGCATGCTGTTTTATTTTTTTTTAAAAAAAACCCTGGGTAAACAACGCCCCCCATCGAGGTGTCAATTCGATAAACAACGACCAATGGAGTGGTCGTCAATTAAAAAAATTCCAGAATTTCTTTTTTATGCCAAAATTGCTCATTTTGAACAACGTCCCCCATAGGGGCGTTACTTAAACAACTGACGACCCAGGGATGGGCGTCAATTCAAAAATCTCTCAGAAATTAGGAAATTAGTTTCAAAACAACGCCTCCCACAGGGGCGTCTTTTAAATAAACAACGACCCTGGCTGGGTCGTCAATTCAATGAACACACACTATCACTAGAAACCCATTTGTAAATAACGCCGCCCCTTAGGGGCATCAATCATGAAAACTACGACCCAAGATAGGTCGTTAATTAACCAAACAGCAAATATCACAGTAAATGAACTTCCACATGAAGTCTTAAGCAAAAAGTTCTTTTAATATGTATGCACGGGTTGATGAGGACGCGGATTTCTTGGGTCCAGGTTTGGGCAGCGTATTACGGCCTCCCCGAGTTCCACAGAGCTAGGGTAGATGCTATGGGGTTTGGGGCTTTCCTGAGCATTGAGCCAGTCAGACCCGACCTACCCTTGATCCAGGTTTTGAGAGAGAGATGGGATAGGTCGAGCCGGGCATTTCTGATGCCGTGGGGTCACATGGTCCCTAGCCTAGAGGATGTGGCTAGGATTATCGGGTTGAGGGTAGACAGCGAGGCGGTGAGTGGGATTACCCTCCCCGACTATAGCGAGCTTACACAGATACTGCTAGGGCTAGAGACCGTCTATGAGACACCTAGCGAGTGTAGGACCATCTTCCGCACCGACCTTACCATGGCCATGGGTTTGGGTGATGCTAGGCATAGGTCTAGGGAGTCCCTACAGCAGTTTTCACAGAGGTTGATAGACGGGGCTAGGGCTGCCTACTGCCAGGACCCAGCTGACAGGGAGAGGGTAGACCGAGATCTGAGGAGGTTCTTATTCTTGATGCTCGGGAGGCTGCTGCTTGGCACGAAGGGTGATGTCATCAACTGCCGCTTCCTAGGGATTCTTGAGGACTTGGAGGGAGTCGGCCGATACGCCTGGGGGGCAGCGCTGCTGGCGCACCTGATAGCCGACCTGTCCACGGGGACAGGTCGTGAGACGACCGTCAGTGGCTTTTCACCATTTCTTCAGGTATGCATTTTTTTTGTTGTTTTCTTGTTAGAATGCATATGCATGAATGTTCTGCTAATGCAATGCATGGATGCAGATTTGGAGCCATTTGTACATGCCGATGGGGCGCGCTGACCCACGGCCTGGAGGTGAGGGATCCTTCCCTCTGGCACGGCGCTGGCTACCGGTGGTGACTGGAGCCCCACTCGCCTACGAGGTTCGAGTGCTGCGACAGGAGTTCCGAGACTTCCCTGCCTCACTGGTGTGTATGATTAATGTGATGCATTTTTTTTTATTAATTGTTATGATGAGATGATGATGATATGCATGTTTATGGATACAGGTGCGGTGGAGACCTATGAGGGGATGACCGACGAGGGCCAGCCGTGGGTCGTAGCGGGCCGACCTCGTTTTGGGCATGAGCTTTGGGTTCATTGCTTGAGCGAGATTGAGCCGCTACAGCTTAGGCTGATGATGAGGACCCTCGATCTACACCAGGAGTGGATCGAGGTAGGAGAGCCGCGTGGGATAGGCAAGAAGACGCGCGGTCGCACGAAGGCGATCGACTGGAGAGTGCGGTTCTCCGACCAGTACGCCGACTGGCAGCGCGGCGGGACCCGAGTCACTTCCAAGGCAGCAGACAGCTCCGAGTACCTCCGACGCTACTGGGAGGTTTAAGCCGGCCGACCCCAGATGAGTGTCTTAGGGGTATGTATGAATGTACTTATTTCTAAATTAAATGCAAATGCTTATGTATATCTGTTATGTGACTGATATGTGGTGAATGCAGGACGCACGGGACATAGCAGCGATGGACATGCAGACCCACCTCCATAGCTTGGAGGCCTAGTTGGCTGCCATACGGGCAGACCTTGAGACCCTGGTGAGTGTTTAATTTATCTATATGCACATGAATGTTTGGATTATTGATGATTAGCCACTGACAATCTTAATAAATGCAGCGTGCCCAGCAGGGAGCAGCAGGGAGAGAGACAGGAGAGGCCTCTAGTTCGAGAGGACCTAGTGCAGAGGCGACTGCACTAGTAGAGCAGCTTGCCGGAGCAGTGGCACGGGCCGAGGCGGCAGAGCGCGACCTCGCCACACTGGTATGCCTTAAACTTAAACTCAATTTCATTCGATTCATATGATATGCTCATGAAAAGTTGTGTTTACAGACTGAGGAGCTCCGTGCCGCACTTACCTGCATCGAGGAGGGACAGCAGGCGATGGCCTCTCGGTGAGTTTTATTTATTTTCAGTTGTATATTGCCTATTTCATGAATTATTGAATTATTGCATTAAATGTGGAACTGATGATTTGTTTGAATGTTTGTAGTCCTCAGAGTTACAGGCGGCACATACCCGGGCTGCCCTGGCTGAGGCAGAGTTAGCGATCCGTGAGCAGCGGGTTACAGAGCTGGAGCGAGCCTTGAGGCGGCGAGAGGAGCTGCCTCAGACGTGGCGGAGCTGCGAGTCACTCTCGAGATGGAGCGGAGAGAGCGTGCCCGGGAGCGCGAGGAGCACCAGGCGGACCGTGCCCGCGACCGTGAGCAGCACTAGGCGGACCGTGCCCGGGATCGAGAGGAGCGGTCAGCTTGCGAGCGGGAGCTTACAGCCTTGAGGGCCCAGCTAGCCGTTACGCAAGAGCGGCTACGAGCGACCGAGGAGCGGCTTCAGCGAGGTCAGGAGCGGGCGTGAGCTGCAGGGTACGCCTTCACCAGCTCTACTTTTGTGGCGGGTTCCTCTCTCCGGCAGAGGAGCGAGGCAGAGGAGCCGGCTCGAGCTCCAGCTACTTCCCGGGGGTCCATGCCCCCTCCACCAGCACCTCGTCGGGAGGACGAGAGTGAGGCAGAGAGTAGGAGAGAGGAGGGTGGAGGCGAGAGCTGAGAGACTGTACTTGTACTCCTCCACCCTTACACCTGTACCCAGATAGTTATGATGTATATATATGAGATTGAAATTTTTGTTACCTGAGCACTTGTGTAGTTGTGTACTTGTGTCTTCTTTTCCTTCTTGCCTTTTACTTTTGCCCTGCGCTTGTAGTTCACACTTGAACAAAATAGATTAATCCATCTGTTCGACTTGGCCCCTTGCTCAATAAGCAAGGGGTGTCTTTACTTTGACCTTGATAACGGGTCAAGGGGCCAAGCCTTTAATCAATGAAGGCAAATGATAGATATAAAATGCGCTATGCAAGCAAGCAAATGCTAACTGGAAATAAAAAATGCCCCATGCAACCAAGCATATGAGAAACAAAGGGCTTGAAACTCCACTAAATTTTTTTTATTTATTTATATATATATATATATATATATATATTTTTGAATTTTCGTTTTGAAAGTGGCGCCCCCGATAGGGTTGTTAATTTTTAAAAGGACACCTATTCCAAGAGGTGTGATTTTTAATTTGAAAAAAAATTATTTTGGAGGCAAGTATAGTACCGGGCTTTGAAACCTTAACCATCATAATCTAAAATTCATTAGACTTTCTCAAGAGACTTAACAAAAGAGTCAACGTGACTTGTTCTTAGGCTTTTACTCATATTCTCTCGCAGCCCATCCTTCTTAGTCGGTCTTTACCATTCTTCAAGTTCACAACCCACCATGGAGGGAGAAGAGAAGAATGATTAAGGAAGCTCACGAAAGGTTTTCAAGAGTGGGGCGCGCTCCTCCCCTGCCCTAATGCCTGTTGGGATTCGGTCTTTGGCTTAGGAAAATTTTGTTGCTCTTTTTGCCCTTATTCATGCACGCTTACGACCAGGGTTTTCTCTGCGGGGACTTTGCCCTCTTGACATGCTTTCTTTAATCATAACTTCCTTTTCCTTTCTTTTTTCGAAACAGATAAAGACCTAATTGTACTTGGCTTTAAGCATTTGGTTCCCTTTTGGGCCCTGACTTCCACCTACTAGGGCGACGGTCAGGCTTGGTTAGTAACCCCTTAACTTGTATTCTCTCTCGCGAGCCGAAGGGAAGAGAATAGGTAAGGCTTTTACACTCTTAGTTTGGGTCGGACTTTCCTCGAATTCTGGGCTGCTCGAGCTTAAGGGTAAAGCGTGTAGTGTGTGCGTGAATTGACCCAAGAGTTAAATCGTCGAGACTAAAGAATGAATTAAGGATTTTGCTTGTTTTGGCATCGTGGCCCATGTACCATACCGGCCTCAAAGATTTTTCTTCTTTTTTTTTCCTTTTTTTTGATTTTCTTCTTTCTTTTTCGTTTGTCTTTTTTTTGTTTTTTTTATTTTTGATTCTTGATTTTTGGTTTATTTTTTTAGGGGTAGTATTTCTTTAGATAGAGACCATTCCAAGGATGAGTTAACTCTTCGCCTTCAGCATTAATCAATTTATAAGCATTGCCAGGATACACATCTTTTATGATAAAGGGCCCTTCCCAGTTTGGTTGGAGTTTTGAACGAGGTCCACCAGGTTTTACAAAGATTCTTTTAATTACCATCTCACCGATTTTGAATTTTCTCTCAATTACTTTCTTTTGGTAAAAACGTGAAAGCCTATTTTGATAAATACGCGCATGCTCAGCGGCGACCAAATGCTTCTCATCCAGGAGTTCCAACTGGGCAAGGAGAGATTCACGCCGTTCATCAATAGAGAATTCCTTGTCCAATTGTACTCGCAGAGAGGTAATGAGAATCTCATAAGGAACTACCGCCTCCATTCCATAAGTGACGGCGAAAGGGGTCTGCCCAGTAGGGGTACGAATGGAAGTGCGATAGGCCCAAAGAGCCTCAACCAGCTTTTCTGGCTAATCCGAAAATTTATTAGCCTCACACGTTTTCTTAACAATTTTAATCAAAATTTTATTAGTTGCCTCTGCTTGGCCATTGCCCTGCGGATAATAAGGAGATGAATGATGCAATGCAATGTTATACCTATTGCAGAGATCTTTAAGCTCCTGAGAGATGAATTGGGGTCCATTGTCGGTGACGATGGTACTTGGGATGCCAAACCTTGCGATGATGTTCTTCATCATAAACTTGCAAACGGTTGACGCTTTAATCTCCACGTATGCTTCCGCTTCGCCCACTTGGTGAAGTACTCTGTTGCCGTGAGGATGAATGACTTTTGCTTTGTAAGGAGGTTGGAATCACCAAGAGGTCCAATGATATCGAAAGCCCACATGGAGAAAGGCCATGGGGAAGACATGGGATGGAGTGAAGAAGCAGGAGAATGGATCTTATCGGCGTGCAGTTGGCACTTAACACACCTTCGGACATAGATAGAACAATCCTCTTCTAAAGTGGGCCAATAGAAGCCTAGCCTAAGGATCTTCTTAGCTAGCATCTGACTGTTCCCATGACCACCACACACTCCTGAATGCGCCTCTTCCACGACCTTCCAAGATTCATCATCGTCGAGGCATCTTAATAAAACACCTGTGAGCCCTCTCCTATAGAGCACACCTCCAACTAAAACGTAACGTTGAGCCACTCTTCTAATTGCTTTCTTCTCTTCCGCAGTGGCTTCCTCAGGATAGGACTGATCATTGCAATATCTGGCGATCTCGTAATACCATGGTTTCTCCTCATCAGCCAATTCTTCTTCCCAATCTAACAACATGACCTCTTTGTTTTTAAGAGCTTCACTCTGCCTGACCTTGTCCCTAATGTTGAGGAATGCACGATCCTTAATAGCTGGGGTGTCACGCTGATGAATGAGGAGAACATGGAAATCTCGTTCAGGAGGGAAGACTAAAGCAGAAGCCAATGAAGCAAGGGCGTCAGCAAAGATGTTTTGGCTACGAGGGACATAGACAAAGATCAACTTGGTAAAGAGTTTGGCATAAGCTGAAGCAAATTCCTGGTATGGCTTGAGCTTAGGATTGATAGTATGGCACTTGACGAGCACCTGGCGTAGAATGAGCTGACTATCACCAATGATTCGTAATTAGGTAACACCATATTCATGAGCGATTTGCAGGCCGGTCAAAAGAGCTTCATACTCAGCTATATTGTTTGTGACAGGGAAAGTAAGCTGAGCGGCGAATGGTATGGTGACCTCTTCTGGTGTTAATAGAACCATGCCGATCCCTTTTCCCTGGGAATTTAGAGCTCCATCAAAATGTAATGTCCACATAGGATCGTGGGGTTGATTAACGGGCATTAGTTCTTCATCTGGAAACTCTGAATTGACTGGATCAAATCGGGGTAGAGGGTGGTGAGCAAGATGTTCGGCAATGGCAAAGCCTTTTATAGCTTTCTGTTGAATGTAAGTGATGTCGAATTGGGAAAGGAAACTCTGCCAGCGTGCTAATCGGTCGGTAAGGACAGATTTTTCAAGAAGGAATTTAATCGATTCATGCGAGCAATGAGATGAACCTCGTGAGCTAAGAAATAATGCTTTAACTTCTGAACTACCCAGACTAAAGCAGCACAAGTCTTCTCCATGGCTGAGTACCTCTGCTCACAGGGTTAAGAAGTTTAGACAAGTAGTATGCTGCCCTCTCCTTCCTGTGAGCGACGTCACGCGGTTCGAGGAGTGAAGAAGACGCGGAGCGCGCGGGCTCCTTTTTGTTTGCTGCAACACAGAAATAAGAGAAAAGAGAAGGGGCCACCACGGGAGATTGCTCCGGCGGGGCGAGCGGGACAAATGTAATATAGCAAGATATGGGGGTTAAACGGCCATAGCGGGAAGTGACTCGCCGCGGCCTCGGGGGGACGGGAATGGTGCAGAAATCAAATAGCAAGAATTGAAACGGCCATTGGGGAAGTGACTCGCCGCGGCCTCGAGAATATGAGCAGATAAGAATATAACAGAATATAAGGAGAATATAAAGAACGGGAATTTAAACGGCCATTGGGGAAGTGACTCGCCGCGGCCTCGAGAATATGAATAGATAAGAATATAACAGAATATAAAGAGAATATAAGAACGGGAATTTAAACGGCCATTGGGGAAGTGACTCGCCGCGGCCTCGAGAATATGAGCAGATAAGAATATAACAGAATATAAAGAGAATATAAGAACGGGAATTTAAACGGCCATTGGGGAAGTGACTCGCCGCGGCCTCGAGAATATGAGCAGATAAGAATATAACAGAATATAAAGAGAATATAAGAACGGAATTTAAACGGCCATTGGGGAAGTGACTCGCCGCGGCCTCGAGAACATGATGTGATCGCCAGGGGCCAAAAGACCCCAAAATAAAGAAAGTGATCGCGCCTACCTCAAGAGCGGGAGATGGCGGGTTGCTTCTTCCTCCCCCTTCGGCCGGCCGACGGAGAGGGCTTTCCTTGGTACCCTTGCAAAACAACGACAAACAAGTAACGAGTGATTAGAAAGATGAAGGTGTAGTATTCAAATCCTTGCGATAAAAATAACGAAATGATGGCAAGACACACACCTGGTTGGTGTGGTTTTAAACCCCTCTCGGACTCGAGTAGGAGGAAAATGAGATGATGGATGCAAGAAGTATATAAGAAGAGGCGCCCTTATGAAGGGGGATAGAGGATGCGAGATGATGAATGCAAAAGAACTACGAAGAAAAGGAAAGGATTGGCTTATTGGATGTGCCGATGGTGAAATCCGGCGGAGCTCCGGCAGCGTAGGGACGACGTGGAAGCGCGGTGGATGAAGACGACCTTCCTCTCGCGAGCGTGGGCACCCGAGAAGCCGGCGGAACCTCCACCTACAAAAGACCCCACGGGTTAGAAATGACTCCGGTAGCCTCTGGGCTCCGGCAGCCTATCGGATCTCTTAGAAGCTCCTCAGAACTGAGGGGGTGGGCCTCTATTTATAGGGCTCCGGAGGGTGGAGGCGTCCATAACCCTAGACACCTCCATCAGGGCAAAAAAGATATTTTATTCTATTTTTATTCATTTTTTTGAATATTTTCATGGAGGCGTCCAGGGTCCCGGACGCCTCCATAACTCCCACCGAACTCCACCGAAAGTCGCACGCGGTTTAACACAACGCGTGGTTTTGGAGCGGCGACCCGTGATTTGGAAATGGGCGCGTCCAGCCGGCTGGACGTCTCCACAATTTGGATTCTTTCACACACGACAAACCGTCGATCGGTGGGCGGGGCCCCGTGAGTGAGTTGATGGAGGCGTCCAGGGGCCTGGACGCCTCCAAGAAAATATATTTTTATTTTTTTGTTTTGTTTTTTATGCCAACTGGCATTTTATATTTTATATTTTTGTTTTCTATATATATATTTTCATTTTTTTGGGTTTGAAAAATAAATAAAAATAATGGGGGCATCCAGGAGCCTGGACGCCCCCATGAAGACCCGCCTGGGTCCTCAGACAAGGCGTTGGCAGCCGCCCGGCAGACACCCTTCCTGGTTTCGGAACCTTCCGATGCGTCTGACTGGTGTTGATGCCGTCCGAATGCTGCGACGAGACGATTCCGGATGCCGAAAAAGGTAGAAGAAGACCCAAGAAAAGGAAGCACTCAAGTGATTCAAAATGCGAAAGCCGTGGCGGGGCGTCGTATAGTAATATGAGACTTTCTCAGGAGACGTCAGGAATGGCGTGTCTACAGCTGCCCCGCCTTGGCGTCTGCTTTGCAAGGGAGCGACACGTAGTGGAATGGTATCGAAGTGGAGTGAAATGAAGTGGGAGCGGACTGATAAGTTGATGGCAAGGTGTGATGAGACACACTTTTGATGTTACTGTTTGGAATCTTTCCTGAAGTTTCAATGAGGCGACCTTGAAGAAGGTCTTTCAAATATTGACGATTGCTTGGACGGAGATCAAATAAGGGAGGGTGAGATGTGTGCTCAGGCACGAAAAATAAAGGAGACCAACTTCTCGGTGTGGAAGTACCTGGGTCATAAACCCGCAGGTTTCACCTTTGGTGAGCGGTTACCAGCCAATGTGGAAGTGCTGCGGCCAAGGTGGGTCAAACAAGGTAAAAAGTAAAGAAATATCTGAGAGTCTGTCCAAACAAGGGTCTCCTTTGGAAGAGCAGCGTAGGGCCGTTTCAAGGAAACTCAGTATTTCATTCGGAGTGGAATATCTCATATTTGTAAGAATTGAAGCACAACGGCTTTCACAATCGAATCACTTGAATGATCTTCCGCAATAAATCAAAGTCCTATATGAATGCATGCTGGGTTAAAGAAAAATTTAAAACAAACTAAAATAGAAAATAGCCAAGGATAATATTGTCAACTTGTTAAGAATGGGTCAGGATACCGATCCGGTGAGCCGACACTGGGCTGGGGCCCGTTTATCCGCGCACCAACTCACTGAATGGAACCGTCGTCCCCATGCTATCACAAGTTAACGGCCTATCCGTACAACCCAAATTCTTCCGGGATCATCACTGTTTTTTGTTGAAGGGGAACTCAAATCCCAGATTCGTTCGGGCCGCGAGGTCCTTGACATGTTCTAGTAGCGTAGGTATCATATACTACGATGCATGACATGGTGGGACCAACCATTGAAAGGTGGCACAGGAGATAGGACAAAGACGTCCGTTAGTAAAACCTGCACAGGCCAGCATGGATTAATAACATCAGAAAGTAACAGAATCGTAACAGAATCGCACCACAATGGAAAGGAGATCTAGCCAAAATCCTGACATTGACTGCTGATGTGACAAGTTCTGTCCTGTAGCGATCTTCCCTTCCTATAAGAACTCCCCTTAGGCTAGTTCATTCAAATGCACCAAGGTGGGTTTTGGAAACTCAGGAGAGGAAGGAGAGGAGAATCTAGAGATCTCAGGATGGAAGGAGAGTCTTCCCGTGTTATGAAGAGGAGTAGGCCTGGCAGCGAGATTGGGCGACTCTCCGACCTCGAGGGTCATCTCAGCGGGATGATCATGTCGCATATGGTAAGCTGATTCATTTCAACTTTTCTCCTCTTGAACCTTCTTCTCACTTGCTCCCTTCCTCCTTCTTTCTTTTCCTTTTTCAGCCATATCCACTCTTCCCGGGCCCGAGGAAGTTTTCCAAATTGCCATGGCTTTCAAAGTTAACTTCCAACATATCCATCGGCATGAGGGCCATACTCTCGAAGTGGCATCTGCAGGGGCTCCTTATTCACGCCAAACACTACGAGAAGATTCGTATGGACTGGGCGGCTATGGGCGCACTAGTGGAGATCTGGCATCCCCAGACCCACACTTTTATCTTCCCGACCTTCGAGGCGACCATCCTCCTCGAGGAGGTGGAACTTCTGCTCGGATTGAAGAAATTCAAGAGTGACGGGAAGGTGAAGGCTATGCGGATGCTGACACGGGGGACTTCCGAAAGCGTCCTTGGAAGCTTCATGCCGCCCGACGCAGCCCGAAAGGTTCGTACTCAAAAGGGAATTGATTTGCAAAAGCTCGCGGAATGGGTCATGGAGGCCCTGAGAGGGTTACCAGACGATGACTATTTGGAGGGAATCATGAAAGGGTTCACCATTTGTCTGGCGGGTGCTCTCTTGTTTCCTTATACCGACAACATGGTGGAGGAAGACCAACTGAGTGCTATCTGTGGGATCTGGCGTGGAAAGAGGGTGGGACCCGCTGTCCTTGCCTACCTGTATAGTGGCCTTACTGCCTCGAGCATGGGTAAGCCTCCTTTTGGTTGCGCACTTGTCCTGAATTGCTGGCTGGATTTGCATTTCAAGTTTGATCACCGTGAGGGAATGCCAACCGCTTCGAAGCTCTTCCAACAAAGCCCCCTTTATCATATAGCCGACGTGTTAGGCTTCGGTGGCACCGTGGCGAACCGTGTTCCGTGGCTAAAGAGACGTGAAGACTGGCGGTCTCACTTTCGAACCGTGACACAAAGCTTCTTCTCTTGCGCACCGGCATGTTTACTCCTGCTTGAGCTCCTCATGAGGTCTTCTTGTGAAGTTGATCTCCAACTGATTGGTGCGACCGAGTTTGTCCTTTACAACGCGCATCGGTGCTGCCTCAGATCGGCATTCCACGTCATTCGTTCCCACCACCGACTGACATCGTTCCTTTGAAGAAGAGAGAGTTGGGCACTGAAGCGGATGCGAAGGAAGCGAAGGCCGTCAAAGCACCCTGGAAGACAAGTGTTGCGGGAAAGGCCTTAGCGCATGTGGGGGAAGAATGCGAGCTGTGGAGAGCTTATGTAACCGAACTGGGGAAGTTAAGGCCTAAGGCGCCTAAGCCCCTGATGTAGCTCGTTCTGCTTTCTGATGGAATAAAATCTGGCATTTTGATGTTTTGGACCACGTTCCCTTTGTTATGATTTTTATTTTTCCATTTTTCTGTTTTTGTGTTTTCTTTCTTTTTATGTTCCTATTTATTCATAATATGATCATATGTAAATATTTATATTAAAAAAATTATTTTTAATGGGGGCATCCAGGGGCCTGGACGCCTCCAATTTTTTTTTTAATTTTTTTTTATTTTGGGGGCGTCCAGGGGTCTGGACGCCCCTATAATTTCTTTTTTATTTTTTTTTTGGATTTTTGTTTGGGGGCGTCCAGGCGCCTGGACGCCCCTAAGTTTTTGAATTTTTGAAAAGGAAAGAAAAAAGTGGGGGCGTCCAGGCGCCTGGACGCCCCAAAAAAAGGGATTTTCTTATATAAGGGGGGCCTCACCCCCCTTTCACTTCTACTGTTCATTCTGACGACTCGTTCACTCTAAACGACCCATTCCCAATTCCAATGGAGCAAGGAGGCCCGAGCCAGGGTGGGGAGAAGCGGAAACGACGGGCTCATCGTCCGAGGAGGTTGAGAGATGATGCCGAGGAGGCTGCCGTGGCGGAGGAGATTGCCGTGGAGGAGGAGGCTCCTCTTTTGGCCGTGGAGCGCCCTGTGGGCGCTGGTGACGCGGGAGAGGACGAGCACGATCCGATAAGCCCCTTAGACTTCCATTCTATTGGTTCACTGGGCTAAACGGGCGGACGAGAGGCTGTGTGGAGAAGGCCGGGGAGTGAGGGAAGGAGGCGTCCAGGGTCCTAGACGCCTCCAAAAAATTTTATTTTTATTATTTGTTCTTTTTTTTTTGGGTTATTAAGTAAATAAAATAAAATAAAATAAGGTAAGGAGGCGTCTAGGGCGGTGGACGCCTCCACGATAATATATATTATTTATTTATTTTTGTTTTGATTTTTGATTAAAAAGAAAGAAATAAAATTAGGAAGGGGGCGTCCAGAAGGTTGGACGCCTCTAAAAATATATATATAATAAATATTATGTACAGTGTTTTTGTTTATTATTATCCATGATTCTGATGTGTTGCCCTGTTGGTTTTGTGGTGTGCAAGGCGTGATGAAGGGCCGGATCAGCTGGTCTCTAGTGGTGGCAGCGTACCGTGGGCTGCCAGACTTCCAGAGGGCGCGTGTGGACGCCATGGGCTTTGGAGCCTTCCTCAGGATCGAGCCCTTCCGGCTCGACCTTCCTCTTATCCAGGCATTGAGGGAGCGGTGGCATGCGCCGAGTCGGGCGTTTCTGATGCCCTGGGGGCACATGGTGCCGACGCTTGAAGACGTAGCTCGGATCACCGGGCTACGAGTTGACGGAGAGGCGGTCAGCGGGGTCACCTACCCCGACTACCGAGAGAGTGCCCTGGACCTGCTGTGGTTAGAGACGAGCGTGACCGACAGAGACAGCAGGGTAGTCGGCCGAGTGGAGATTATGGAGGCGCTCGGATTCGTCGACCCGCGCCAGCGGGTTAGCGAGACTGGAGCGGAGTTTCTGGCACGACTGGAGGGAGATGCCCGTGCAGCTTTCACCCAGGACCCGAGCGAGCGGGAGCTGGTGGATCTAGACCTCCGGAGGTTTCTTTTCTTCTTCCTGGGCCGCCTTCTGCTGGGGACGAAGGGTGACGGCATCCACTGCCGCTTCCTCGGGATCCTGGCGGACCTTGACAGAGTGGGGCACTACGCGTGGGGAGCGGCTCTGCTTGCCCATTTGATTGCTGATCTCTCCCAGACTTCAGAGAGGGAGACGACAGTCAGCGGCTTCGCACCTTTTCTCCAGGTACACAATTTATTTATGCATTTTACCGTAGTTAAATATGCAATTACTCGTGCTAATGATGTATGATGGATGCAGGTGTGGAGTTATTACTACTTCCCGATGGGGAGGGCCAGGCAGGGGAACAGGAGAGCCGTTCCTCTAGCGCGACAGTGGAGGCCGGTCGTGGTAGCGGCACCACACAGCTACCAGCTGGCGTCACTTCGTCGGGAGTTGAGCGAGTACCCCGAGGCTATGGTATGATGCGTATGATTTCTTTGTATTTTTTATGCATGCGACCTAATGGCAACTAGTATGATGTATGTATGGTGATGTAGGTGGTGTGGAGGCCCTACCTGGGTATGGCCGACGCTGGCCAGCCCTGGGTTGTAGCGGGTCTTCCTCGTTTCGGGCGGGACGTGTGGGTCCATTGCCTGAACGAGATCGAGCCGCTACGGCTTAGACTGGTTATGAGGACGTTGGGGCTAGCCCAGGAGTGGGTTGATGTAGATGAGCCGGCCCGCATCGGGCGGAAGACCAAGGGGAAGGCGAAGATCGTGGACTGGCGTACGCGCTTCCTGGCACAGTACCAGGACTGGCAGCAGGGCGGGGTCCCAGTGGTGTCCCATGTACAGGACAGTACTGATTACCTGAGACGGTACCGGGCTACGTACGGGGACCGCCTCTTCCTTGGTGGTATGGCAGGGGTAAGTGAAATGAAAATGCTTCACCCTTCTATATGTATATGCATGTGGCACTAACTTATGTGCAATGCAGGATGCTCGTGACAACATGATCGCCGAGCTGAGGGCCCAGCTGGCAGACGCCAGGCGGCAGTTGGTGGCCATCCGACAGGAGTTGGAGATCCTGGTGAGTCTATGCAATGCATTTTTTGTGACCTGGATTCCGATGCTTAGCCTTAGACTGTCGTTTGCCCCGTGTTTCAGCGGGCCCACCAGGCGGCAGCAGCCGGGACGGCTGGTGGAGCGGGTTCCAGTTCGTGGGGCCCTCCCCGGAGATCTCTACCCTTCAGGAGTAGCTGGCGTATGCGGTGGCTCGGGCTGAGGAGGCCGAGCGTGACCGCGAGGCTCGAGTGAGTGCTTGCTTGGCCCTGACCCTCTTCTAGCTGCTTTCCTTTTATCACTGCTCTCTTACGATGCATGCGTGTTTGGACAGGTGGCCGAGATTCGGGAGGCCCTGGCCCGTGCTGTTCGTGCCGAGCAGGAGCGCGATGCCTGGGCGGTAGAGCGTGACGCCCGGATTGTGGAGCTAGAGGAGAGCGGCGACGGAGGCTGAGGAGCTCCCTCGTGACGTGTTGGATCTGCGGATTGCCCTCGAGCTGTCGAGGAGAGAGGCGATGAGAGAGAGAGAGGAGAGGGAGAGGGATAGGGAGATCCTAGAGAGAGAGAGGGAGAGGGATAGGGAGATCCTAGAGAGAGAGAGGGAGAGGGATAGGGAGATCATAGAGAAAGAGAGGGAGTACAGGAGGGCAGAGCGACATCGAGATTGGGACGAGAGGAGGGCCTTGGAGGCCCAGGTGAGGGAGCTCCGACTGAGTCTTGGCACGGCGGAGGGGAGACTTCGGGAGAATGAGGAGCGGTATCACAGGGTGAAAGAGCGCGGGGCGCGACTTCGTCAGTCTGGTTCCTTTCTCGTGGGCAGTTTTCTAGTTTCTTCGGCCGAGGAGCGTCGCCGCACCTTGGAGGCTGGCATGGTGCCACCTGGGGAGGCGAGCACGGCTTCTCAGGGTTCGCAGAGGTCGCAGAGGCCCCCTAGGGATCCCCGTCAGAGGAGGGAGGATAGAGATGACCAGGAGGGTGATGGCGAGAGTTAGAGAGTTTCTTGTACACTCCACCCTCCTTACTGCATGATGTACTTTCGACTATTATATGAAATGAAAATGGCTTTCTTGTGTTGTGTGTACCTTTCCTCTCTCACTTTTCTTTCTTTGCACTTGTCCTTCGAGGCACGCTCCACGAGACCTTGCCCTGAATAGCGGGGAACTACGCTTTGCACGGGGGGATTCTGTTTCCTTTCTCCCTTTTTTGGGCGCGTCCAGGCGCGAGGACGCGTCTTAATCCTCGAATTCAAATTTAAAGCACCGGGTGGCCTTTCTTCTCCCGTGCCTTACCCGCAAACGAGCCCGCCTTCCTCCGAAACTCGCTCGCCCGTCTTTGTCTTCTTCCTCTCGATCGATGGAGTTCGGCGGTCCGGACCACGGCGAAGGTGGAGAGGGACGCGGGACCCCTCGCCTGAGGAGGGACGCGCCAGAGCACGGAACGGCGTCCATGGAGGAGGAAGGGCCGCTTCGGGCCCCCGAGGGACCCGAGGGGCCCAATGGCGCGGAAGGAAGTGAACACGGCTCGGTGAGTGCTTCGGTTTCCCCTTCTTTGATCTATTTTGAGTTTTGAAGCGAGGCGTGCGAAGGGGGGAAGGGTTCGGCGAGTGTTGCACTTAAATGATGGACGCGTCCTAGACAGGGGACGCGTTCTTTGTTATGATGCGAGGCCCTTCTTTCTTGGTGCAGGACATGGCGAGGACCCTGGGCCTGGCCGATGAGTGGGCGAGTGCAGACGAGCCGAGCCGCGTCAGGAAGGAGAGTCGCGGCAAGGCGAAGCTTGAAGACTGGCGCATACGTCTCCCTGGACAGCAAGGGGGCGTACTGGTGCAGGATAGTGCCGACTTCCTGCGGCAACAGAGAGAGAGTTACGTGGGTCTTCCCCGAGCCGGGGATACGCGCGACGTCAACGGCTCTCGTGCCCAATTAGCCGAGGTCAGGCGGCAGCTGGCCACCACTCAACAGGAATTGTCGCTCCTGGTAAGCTAAGTGCTGCATTTTCTAGTTTTAAATGTGGAGCTTAGCTGACTGCTGTTGTTTGTTCGTTCCAGCGTGCCCAGCAGACAGTGATGGTGGGAGTGGCTGGCGGCGCATCTTCCAGTTCCTCGGCCCCTTTTCTTGAGATTGCCTCCCTCCGGGAGCAACTTGCCGGTGCGGTGGCTCGGGCTGCCCGGGCGGAAGAGGAGCGTGATGCCTGGGTGGCGACTGTAGCAGAGCTGCGACATCGCGGTGAGGAGAGACCTTCTCCAGACATCCTGGAGTTAAGGGTTCTTCTGCAGATGATGAGGAGAGAGGCAGAGAGAGAGAGAGAGTCGAGAGAAGGGCCGAGCGTCAGCGGGATCAGACCGAGAGGAGGGCCTTGGAGGCCCAAGTGAGGGAGCTCCAGCTGGGCCTTCAGGCCGTCGTGCAGAGGCTAGGAGGGATGGAGACGCGCTACGAGAGAGCGCGAGAGTTCGGGGAGCGACTGCGCCAGTCTGGTCGCTTTGCCGCTAGTGGCTTCTTCGCCACGCCAGGGGAGGAGCAGCGAGTCATTGCTGTGGAGCCGGCGCCACGAGGCGAGGTGGGTGCTACTGCACGGGGATCCAGGAGGCTTCTGAGGGACCCTCACCTCAGGGGAGAGGAGAGGGACGCCTAGAGGGACGAGCATGAAGATAATGGCAAGAGTTGGGAGCTAGTGGACCCGCCTCCTCTCTATGATTGTAGTGTTTATGACAGCTTATGTAGAATTATGAATGGAGTGATTTGATTTTCTACTGCTTGTTTGTTCTCTTGTGCGTTCCTTCTTCCCTACACTTCTTCTCCTTTGCACTGTTCCCATGTGATGGGTCTGCCGAGACTCCACCCCAAGCGGAGAATCGCGTCTTGTTGTGACCATTTTCCACGGGAATCTGCCGTCGAAGTCAATAATGACGGCCCTAGTTCCTTCTCCCGGATGTTGTGTCAAGTTTTACAGACGTCCTCCAAAACATGATAGGGTATCCCTAGACAACATAGGGGGCTAGTCGTCATATTCTTCGTCCAATCAATCACCCTGTGCGAGCGGTGAAGTGACACACGGGACCGCATGGTAGGTGCCTCATCGCGAGGGCTATCATTAAAGGTGATGGAGGCAATCTTGACCTGCACTCCTTCCATTTCTATAAATTCTTGTCCCTTTTATCCTCCCAGGTATATCGAGAGCTAACTCGAGGAGCACAAGTTCTCACGGGAGAGGAGGAGTTCAAAATTCTGAGAGTTGGATGGAGGGCGAATCTTCCCACTCCTCGAAGAGAAGCAGGTCCAGTGGTAGTAGTTCCAGGAGGCTTTCGGACCTCGAAGGGCACTTCAGCGAAAGGGCCCAATCACAACTCGTAAGCTGAGCTTTCCTGCCCTTTTCTCATTCTTTCTTCCTTCCTCTTGACAACACCCTTCTCCATTTCTTATGCACGCACAGAGTGTGATGAAATCACACATTTCATGGGAGTTAGCAGTGGCCGCATATAGGGGTCTCCCGGATTTTCAGAAGGCCAGGCTAGACGTGATGGGATTTGGTGCCTTTCTTCGGATCGAGCCGATCCAGCTCGACTTGGTCCTGATCCAAGCCTTGTGTGAGAGATGGGACCCAGTGAGCCGGGCATTCTTGATGCCTTGGGGGCACATGGTGCCCAGCCTGGAAGATGTGGTCCGAATTACGAGCCTCAAGGTGGATGGCGAGGCAGTGACCGGAGTCACTTACGCGGACTACCGAGAAGGTGCCCAGAAGTTACTGGGTTTGGACCTAGATGGTCGGAAAAATAGGTCGGTAGCCAGGGCGTCCCTCATGGATGCATTAGGGCTCACCGACACTTATCGGCGGGACGATGAATCCTCAGAAGAGTTCATGGAAAGGATGGAAATAGGATGCCGTGCCGTGTACTGCACAGATTTCGGCAACTGGGAAAGATGCAACATAGATTTGAGGAGATTTCTCCTCTTCCTTTTGGGGAGATTGGTACTGAGCTCGAAAGGGGACGGTATCCAATGTCGCTTCCTGGAGCTGCTATCAGACCTTGAAAGAGTAGGATACTATGCCTGGGGAGCTGCCATGCTGGCACACTTGTTTGCAGGCCTGTTCCAAGAAGTGGATCGTGAGATGGCTGTGAGTGGTTTTACACCATTCATCCAGGTATTTTTGGTTTTGCTTGTTTTGTATTTTTTTATTGTTTTTACAAGGTACTGATGACCTGCGCCGAGCAGCTGTGGAGCTATTATTACCTCCCCATGGGGAGAGCTCGGCATTGGCGACCCGCGATGGTGCCGCTAGCCAGGCGGTGGGAACCAATCATGAGTGCGGCACCCCTAACCTACCAACTGATGGTGCTAAGGCGGGAGCTACAGGAGTTCCCTGCAGCGATGGTAAACTGGAGACCCTACTCAGACATGGTCGATGCCGACCAGTCGTGGGTTCTAGCAAGTCATGCCCGGTTCGGACGGGAATTGTGGATGCACTGCCTGAATGAAATCGAGCCGCTTCGGCTACGATTGGTTATGAGGACTTTGGGACTGGCTCAAGAATGGGTGGATTCAGCTGCGCCACCTCGCGTTGGGAGAGAGACGCGAGGACCGGCGACCTGCATTGACTGGCGTGTGCGATTCCCCGAACAGTACGAAGACTGGCAACGAGGTGGCATAATCGTGGAATCGCAGGCACGGGATAGCGAGGATTACCTGCGTCTATACAAGACAAGGTACGCAGAGCGGTTCCAACCCCGGGGACTTGCGGAGGTAGGTCTCCCCTTTTTCTCTTTTCTTCTTTCTCCCTTTTTTGGTTTTCTAGTGGAAATGCTGACTCGTATGGCTGCAGGATATCCGTGATACGATGATAGCGACTTTACGAACTCGCTTGGCAGAGATGGAGCAACGGTTGGGCGATGCCCGCGGAGCTACGAGCGCCTTGGTAGGTGTACAGTGCGTTCCTAATTAAAACCCCAGATTCCAGATGTTGGCTGCTAATTCACGCGGTCGTAGCATGCCCAGATTGGCGCGGCTTCCCCAGCGATGGGAGTAGGTGGTGCCTCTTCTAGCTTGTGGATTCCCACCTCAGTACTCGACTTGCTTCATGAGCAACTTGCTCACGCCACGCAGCGTGCTGCGGAGGCAGAAGGGATGCTCTGTATACAGGTAAAAGTTTCAGTGTTGAGTTCTCTTTGTTTACGCCTTATCGCGTATCTGAGATGGTACACTCGGCAGGAAAAGGAGACGGAAGAAGCGCTTGCCCAAGCTGCGCAGAGGGAGGCTGGGATAGCAGAACTGGAGAGGGAACTACGGCGTCGTCCTGATGACGACTCCTCTAGGGATGCCGTGGAACTGAGGATCACTCTCCAGTTGGAGAGGGAAGACCGTGAGAGAGAACGTGCAGAGAGAGAAAGAGACGCAGAGAGAGAAAGAGCCAACAGATTGACTGAAAGGGAGGAACGAAGGGCCATGGAGGCCCAGTTGTTCGAACTCCGAACCAGCCTTGGTCTTGCTGAACAGTGGCTGAGAGATGGTGAGGAGCGCTACCGAAGAGCACGAGAGCGTGGCTTTCGTGTTGGTAGCTTCTCTGCTGCTTCCGTGGATCAACGCCGGGGTGTGGGAATAGGAAGGGGAGTACAGAGCGGTAGGAGTACCTCTTTTTGTAGTTGGGTAGCACCTTTGAGAGCGTTTTGCCCGGAGAGTAGTGGGACGAGTAATGCAGAGAGAGAGGGCGGAATTTGATGTAATTTTTTTGGTTTTCTGGAATAAAATACAAGGTTCGGTTTGTTTGGTTTTCACCTTTGCTTCTGTTGCCTGAATCCCTGCACACATCACTGAAACAAACAAATCAGAATTTCTGTTCTGACTTGGCCCCTTGCTCAATAAGCAAATGGTCACTGTGACTGTCCTGGATAACTGGTCAAGGGGCCAAGCCTTTATTAACGAAGGCAAGGGAAAGATGTGGTGATGATAAATGCGACAGGCAAGCACACGAATGCAAGCGGTATTAAAAGTGAGATGCTGCACGCAAATGCAAAATTGATTTATTTTCTTTTTTATATTTGGCATTTTTTTTATCATAAAGAAGATTTTTTTTGTTTGCAAATATGTACATTTTCTCTTTTCCATTTTTTTTGTTGCTTTTATTATAAAAATTTTTTGTTGCTAATGCCTGTCAAGCACCCAAATGGCACCCAACCTATACGAGAACAGGGGTTTCTTACTAACCTCCCAAGTATCCTAAGTGCACATCTAGGTTGATTTGGGCCTCTAGACCCCTCGAATGATGATCCCGCCGGCTAAGACTTACCCTGATGACAATATCGTCATGCCATATTTAGGCTCCCAGTCGCTTCCGACTACAGGGATTCACCCAAAAGGTGTTTGAGGTAAGAGATTTACCCGACCCGGGTCTATTTCCTCACAACTCTAGATGGTATATGATGGAACACCCTGGAACCCTAATGACCAACTGCGCGACGCTGACCCAGAATCAGACGACGTCGCACCCATAGGTGATGTGCTTGCATTGGCCTAAGCCCGAGGTTAAACAAGAAGACATCAATGTGGTAAACAGGGGTCTTGACCAGCTAGAACCACGGAGACTCCTTCGCAGCGATAGCTTTTGCTTTTCAAAGTAGGCAACCAAATGTGTATATTAAAATAAGGTCGCCGACCCTAGGCAGTTTTCACCCTTCAGAAACTCCATCGGACCTTCATCTTTAGAGGGAGAAGGAAGAGTGTAGGGGATAAACCTCCTGAGAGGACCGGCAAAGCCGTTAACCCGGCGAGCGAATAAGGGCCCATTAACTCTTTCCTTTCGGACAACTTCGGACCAAATCTCGAGCATTTACATTCCATAGCCCCCCCCCTTTTGTGGATTCGAACTTTTGCTTTGAGGGGTTCCATTTATCGCATCAGGCACGGTCACGACAAGGCTCTTGATTTTGATTTTGTATTTATTTTTGTGAGGGAGATATAGTCGTTTGACGTTTGTGGGCTCCCTTTCGTATGCCTGCGGGGACACTGCCTCTTCTCGTGCTCTGATCGATGCTCGAGGAAATGGATCCTACTCTTGCCCTTGGGGTTTGAGTTTCGGTTTCTCATGCTCAGCGTTTTAAGGGCGCCGACTGTCTCATTTGGTCGAAGAGAAAAGAATAAAGATTACAGCTTTCGGAGATCTTCTGGGTGGGGCCCCACCGTAGGTGATGCTACCGACTTTTTTTGAATAAAATACATAAGTGAGCACATGTTAGCTTCCTTCGAGCGAGACGTGGCCGGACAGGGATCTCCACGGTTCTGGCAAACCAAGACCCGGTGCCTACCGAGCCTTAATGGGCCCTATCCTAACATGAAGGTTAGATGCAGTGACTTGACTACATGGTGACCACCAGGCATTGGCATTTTGAATTTTCCATATTTTTAGTGGTTTTCAATATTTCTTTGTTTTTGATGTTTTCTATCTTTTCATCATTTTTTTTGTTTTGTGCTAAGGGTAGTATTTCTTAAGATAAAGCCCATTCCAAGGGTGGGATAACTCGGTCCCTTCGGCGTTGACTAGCTTGTAGGCGTTGCCAGGGTACACGGCTTGAATTACAAATGGTCCTTCCCAATTAGGTTGGAGCTTAGAACGCGGACCTCCAGGTTTGACAAAAATTCTTTTTACGACCATCTCACCGACTTTGAATTTTCTCTCAACGACTTTCTTTTGGTAAAAGCGAGCGAGTCTATTTTGATACACACGCGCGTGTTCGGCAGCGGCCAGCCGCTTCTCATCCAAGAGTTCCAACTGGGCGAGGAGTGAATTACGACGATCGTCGAGGGAAAATTCCTCGTCCAATTGTACCCTAAGAGAAGGGATCAGAGTCTCGTACGGGACTACCGCTTCTATACCATAAGTAAGGGCAAATGGAGTCTGCCCGGTGGGGGTACGGATTGAAGTGCGATAGGCCCATAGGGCTTCGATAAGTTTTTCTGGCCAGTCTGAAAACTTACTAGAATCGCAGGTTTTTTTGATGATTTTGAGTAATGTTTTATTGGTGGCCTCCGCTTGGCCGTTACCTTGTGGGTAATAAGGTAATGAATGATGCAATGCAATTGCGTACCTTATGCAGAGGTCATATAGGTCCTGAGAAATGAACTGTGGCCCATTGTCGGTGATGATTGTGCTTGGGACGCCGAATCTGGCGAGGATGTTCTTCATGATGAACTTGCAGACTGTTGACGCCTTGATTTCCACATAAGCTTCGGCTTTGGCCCATTTGGTGAAGTATTCCGTCGCAGTAAGGATGAAAGATTTCTGCTTGGTGAGGGAATTGGGATTACCTAGGGGACCAATGATGTCGAATGCCCACATGGAGAAAGGCCACGGGGAGGATATTGGATGAAGTGAGGAAGATGGTGAATGAATTTTATCGGCGTGAAGTTGACACTTGACACACCTACGGACATAGACAGCACAATCCTCTTCCATAGTGGGCCAATAAAAGCCTTGGTGAATGATCTTCTTGGCGAGCATCTGACTATTCACGTGGCCACCGCACACACCCGAGTGAGTCTGATGGGGACATCGCTTACCACTTCCCATTTCTCCATGGGTCCCGATGATCGCCATTGTGTTCGTCTTGATTTCTTGAGTCAAGTTATGTAATTTTCATATTTTTCTGGAGTCATATCATTGTAATTTTTCTTTTATTTGAGTCAAGTCCCTAGGTTAATGAGTCATCTACCTAAGTTTATTATCATTATGTCAGTTAGATTGGTTAATGGGCCCAGTTATATGGGCTTGGCCCAGGGGTGCCCCTTTCCCCCTTGGTTAGTTGTCATTAGTCCAAAAGTCAGGGACTTATGTTGAATTGTGGGATTCCTATAAATAGGACCCCAATCCCACCAGTTGAAGCTAATGAAGATTTGATAAAGTTTGCCAAAGCAATTGTGCATCTCTCTCTCTCTCTCTAGCTCTCTCTATCTCTCTCTCTCTCTCAAGAAGGGGCGACCCTTTCTCTCTCCTCTCCCCTCTCTCTCTCTAGGTCGACCAGCCCTCTCTCTCCTCCCCTTGCCACCTCATCCTCCACATCAGCCCTCCCCACCCTTTCACCTTCCCAAGGCCATTAACCCCCCTTTACTCCCACCACTCCCCAAGCAACCCTTCCCCTTCCCCACACAACCTTCCATCTTCCCAAGAGGAATCCCCACTTCCCAAGAAACTCTTCCCCTCCCCAAGGCAACCCCTCCCCTTCCCTAGGCCTCCATTAAACACCTCTATTAACTCTCCACCCAAATCAAAGAGAACCCTCCCCATTTCCCCAAGCTACTTGCGCCCCATCACCCCACCACCTCCCCCTTGGCCATTTGCGCACCCAGCCCCTCTCCCTGCTAGCTCCGCCCCTGGCCTCCACCTCACCACCCCTCCCACCTCCCAAACCACTCCCCTCCACCAAAGCATCCATCTCCCTCACCCCTCCACCAACGAAAACCACCCCCCACCCTTTTCTCTCTTCTCGTTTGCATACAGCTGAAGACTTGCAGATCAGCACCCTGTTGCAGCATCGCCCACGACCTCATCCCGGATCTTCTGGGGGCGTGGCCTACATCAACGGAAAGCTCTGCCAGTCTGCTTCGCCACCACGTTGGTCTCGTCCCCATCCGAGGTCCGGGCTGCCCGGGAGGCCCGACCTCCCCCAACTATGCAGAATTCCTCACACCGAGTTCCTGAACCAGAAGAGAAGCTGTACCACGAAGAACCACAGAAGAATCAGGCCACGAGATCTTCTCCAAAGTTCTTCCTCGTCCCGTCCACTTTCAGAATCAAGAAGTGGAACTTCGTTCAGCATCCGTGGGCCGAAGTTACCATTTTTCCCCCTCGGCTGCGCGGGTCTGCCTCCCACAGTCTACAACGACCAGCCTTCACTATTCTGCGTTCCACAGTCCTCTCCAACATCAGACGGCTTCCCCGTCCATTTTTCTGGGAAGAGAGCTCGTCCACGGTTCCAGAAACTCCGGCGGTTTGTGAATCGGAGCCCGGGAGCTGTCGGGGCAGCCTCTGCAACCTACTACCAGGAACTTGAAGCCGCCTTCCCCAGATTCTGTCACTCTGTTGGACTCCCCATCCGGACCAGCATCGACGTCAGAAGAATTCTAAAAAATTCTGAGGCATCCTAGCTCCAGTTACGAAGATTTCCCCTCTGGTCTCATCATCAGCAGAATTCCGTACTAGAAGTTACGACCTCAACAGTTACTGTCAGTTATTCATCGTAGAGTGCAGGCAGATTCGACATCGGCTTCTCCTTTCGCAATTTCGGCGAATCTCCCCTCCCTGCCTGGCCGGCTTACCGCCCCTCCCTGCGTGGAGGTAGTGTTTGCATGTAAATCAACATCCCCACCCCAAGTCCACCCTCCTGTGTGAGGTGTAGTGCTTGTATTAAACAGGATTCAAGCTTCATCGGCACAGTGTGCGAGGATCCCACACTTCCACGCTCGCCCATCGTCTCCGAACGAGGTTGGTTTCTTCAAACCAACCAGGTGATCCTCAGCCCCTACTCCCCTAGTATCTGTTTGTTTAATATCCGTCAAGCTAGTCCGCTGGCTAGTAAGAGAGTGCCCGTTCCCGGATCCACCATCTTGAGTGGTCATCGTGGATAATAGTGAGTGAGTGACCTTGTGCCCCCAAGGCACCCGGCCGCCCTTGATCGTGGGCATCCTACCTTCGGGAGGGAAAACCTTAGTTGTGCTGGCCCTCTACCAGCAAGGGTCCCTCTCCCCCACCTCGACTCGGCATCATCGAGTCACCACGGGTAACGGGTGCGCACGGTGAGACGGCGTCTTCCAAGCTTTCTCGACTTTTGTGAATGCGTTTGCGAATTAAGTCCAAGGGATCATTGTCACTTGCTGCATTCCCGTCAATGTTTCACATCAGTTGGTATCAGAGCAAGTTCTAGACTTGTCTCTACTAAGTCTTGTCCTAGGGCGCATAAGCATTTAGAGTCATTCGGTTCATCAACATGGCTACCTCTCTTTGGTCCCACTCGGCCCTCCACAAAGGTCCGATCGACCACCCATTTTCGGACATCTTTATAGATGAGAGTATCACCTTTGATGGGTCACATCCTAGTGATTATGTTAGGTGGGAGACTTTCATGACCAAACACTTTGATAGGACTAGGGTCTATGGACACGCTAGAGTCCGCAGGGCCACAGGGCGACTTCGGGGACAAGCCAAGAAGGAGTGGGAACGCATAGTGAGCTTAAGAAAGATTCGGAGGCAAGAACCCATAGGATCATGGGAAGAGATGAAAAGTGAGCTTAGGAAGATCTACGCTCCCCGACCCTCCCACTCCTACCGTGAGGACCATAACCCGTTGAGCACTCCCACTCCCCCTTTCCTCCCAGTCAACCCAAAACCTCTATTAGGACCCAAACCCCACCACCCAAAGGACCCCTAGATTTATTGAAGAGATAAGGATTGAGATCAGGAAGATCTTCACTCCCCAACCTTCCCACTCCTACCCTGAGAACCATAACCCGAGGAGCACTCCCACTCCTCCTTTCCCCACCACCCAACCCAAAATTCTCCATCAAACCCCCACCCCACAAACTTCCAAAAATCCTCCTTCCACCCCTTTCCAAAAGGAACTTAAAGAGGTAACCGAAGACTATGAGGCTCCACTAGATTGGGAAGAAGAATATGAATCACAGTGTCATGGGTTAGGCCGAGAAGTTCCCATCCCAGGTGGAAGAAGCATCATGACTCACTCCACCCTCACCACTCAAACCCACGTGGACCCCATGTCCACCCCTCCACCTAGGCCCGTGACAGCCACCATTCCCCAATCCAAAGTTACTCACCCAACCCACCTTCCACTTCCAACTCCTATCCTACCCAAACCTAGTCCCCCGCTACTTCCACTCCCAACCCCAACCCAAGTCCGGCCTCACTCACCACCCCGGGTACACCATGCACCAACCGTCATCACCCCACCCCCAATAGACCTTCCCATTCCCTTGAGAGAGGAGACCACAACCATCCACATGGGAGTAGATGCTAGTCGGAACCCATCCCCATCCTTGAGGAAACCCAAGTTCATATCTATGGTGAGGAAGAATCACAAATGTCCCCTTCACATAGCTTGGACCCCCAAGAGCCACAAGCCTTCACAAATAGCACCGTAATCATAGAGGGGCCCCTAGCTAGATGGCTAAAGGAGAGACCACTTCACCCCATCATGTCCTATGTTTACCCACCCATGGAGCAAAACCTTCCCATTGTACCCTTATCCACCTATCACACCACAATCCAATCATCCTATCAAGTGGAAACATTAGGGGATCTTCTTAAGGGTATAGTTTGGCAAATGGAACTAACTGGCATGTTGACCACTGTAGCCGACCAACCTAGAAGCCTTGACCTCCTACACCTATGTGTCGGGTCCATCTCCTCGATATACACTGTGGGTTGCTACACTAGCGACCTTCTTTTATTCCTCCCAACACCCGAAGAGCCCGATGCTATCCGCGAATTAGAGTTGCTTATTTCGGGTAGGATGCCAAGCCCTCCATTCATGGCCAACCAACCCGCCAAGGACTTCGGTTCAATTACTTCATTTGAGGAGGAGGACTCACCATCATTTGAAGACCTTGAGGAGATAGAATACCCCTTCCTTGGTAACACATTCCATGACCCCTTTGATCCCTCCCTATGGAAGACATTGAACCCATGGGACCTAGCCGCCTTACCCACCACCCACTCCCTCCTACCCTCACCCACCATGTTGAACCCAACCCACCCATTCCACTACTTAGTTCACACTATGAGAGCCATGACCGAGGGTGACATCCACCTAGGAAATGAGGAAGTGACCTATCCCAAAATGTCCACCTTCTTGGACCCCTTCGACCCCTATGAGTGGAAACCCCCAAATCCACCCCCACCTAAAGATGGGACCATCTTGATTGTAATGCATGTGCCACAACATTTTGCCCCACCTGGTAGGGCTAGTCATCTCATTTGTGTCACATACACACTAGGTCCAGTGCATGACAGGTTCACATTTGGATATGTAGGTCCACCCCCATTCATCATCCATCTTATGCATGATAGGAGTCTACATGGAAGTCCAGGTCCTCCGGCATTCATTGCACCCATACCTGATAGAGCCACATTTGGACATGCTGGTCCTCCCCCACTCTTCATCCACCTCATGCATGATAGGGCCATTTGTGGCTGCCCCGGTCCACCTAAGTGCATCAAGGTCCACATGGTTTCTAAGCATGATAGGTCAATTCATGGATGCCCTGGTCCTCCTAAGTCTGTCAAAACCAATCTAACACTTGATAGGGCTGAATTTGGTTGTCCAGGTCCTCCCTTCATCCCTATAGGATCATCATTCATGACATTGCATGGTAACATTCGCAAACACAACAACAAGAGCAGCAAGGTTCTTAAGGAATTAGCCGATTCCCACTGTCGCCACCAAGAAATCCATGTCGGTGATTTTGTGATGGTGAGGACTGAGATTGTCTCAAAACTGAGGTCTCGTGGAGCAGGCTCCTTTCAGGTATTGAGGCGCCTTGACACAAATGCTTATGTGTTCGACCTCCCCGAAGGGTACGGAGTAAGCCCCACTTTCAATGTGGCTGACCTGGTGCCCTACAAGGGTCCCACGGTGACACCCAGTGAGGAGATCCAGCCTATCCCACCCCTTGAGAGAGCCCCCACACCAACAAGAGCTCCATCTAGCCAGAGAAACCAGCGTGATCAAGTGGAGCGGATATTAGATGAACAGATCACTACCACACGGAGCAAGGCGTATGAGCGATATCTGGTTAGGTGGAAGGGACGACCACCTTCGGTTGACGCCTGGGTGATTCGGGAGGATCTCCAGCAGCTGGATCCTGACCTATCGGAGCAGTACCGCAGCAGGGTGGACCCTTACTCGACAGAGTCGAGTTCTCTGCACCCCGGGAGTATGATGGGGACATCGCTTACCACTTCCCATTTCTCCATGGGTCCCGATGATCGCCATTGTGTTCGTCTTGATTTCTTGAGTCGAAGTTATGTAATTTTCATATTTTTCTGGAGTCATATCATTGTAATTTTTCTTTTATTTGAGTGAAGTCCCTAGGTCAATGAGTCATCTACCTAAGTTTATTATCATTATGTCAGTTAGATTGGTTAATGGGCCCAGTTATATGGGCTTGGCCCAGGGGCGCCCCTTTCCCCCTTGGTTAGTTGTCATTAGTCCAAAAGTCAGGGACTTATGTTGAATTGTGGGATTCCTATAAATAGGACCCCAATCCCACCAGTTGAAGCTAATGAAGATTTGATAAATTTTGCCAAAGCAATTGTGCATCTCTCTCTCTCTCTCTCTCTCTCTCTCTCTCTCTCTCTCTCAAGAAGGGGCGACCCTTTCTCTCTCCTCTCCCCTCTCTCTCCCTAGGTCGACCAGCCCTCTCTCTCCTCCCCTTGCCACCTCATCCTCCACATCAGCCCTCCCCACCCTTTCACCTTCCCAAGGCCATTAACCCCCCTTTACTCCCACCACTCCCCAAGCAACCCTTCCCCTTCCCCACACAACCTTCCATCTTCCCAAGAGGAATCCCCACTTCCCAAGCAACTCTTCCCCTCCCCAAGGCAACCCCTCCCCTTCCCTAGGCCTCCATTAAACACCTCCATTAACCCTCCACCCAAATCAAAGAGAACCCTCCCCATTTCCCCAAGCTACTTGCGCCCCATCACCCCACCACCTCCCCCTTGGCCATTTGCACACCCAGCCCCTCTCCCTGCTAGCTCCGCCCCTGGCCTCCACCTCACCACCCCTCCCACCACCCAAACCACTCCCCTCCACCAAAGCATCCATCTCCCTCACCCCTCCACCAAAGAAAACCACCCCCCCACCCTTTTCTCTCTTCTTGTTTGCATACAGCTGAAGACTTACAGATCAGCACCCTGTTGCAGCGTCACCCATGACCTCATCCCGGATCTTCTGGGGGCGTGGCCTACATCAACGGAAAGCTCTACCAGTCTGCTTCGCAACCGCATTGGTCTCGTCCCCATCCGAGGTCCGGGCTACCCGGGAGGCACGATCTCCCCCAACTGTGCAGAATTCCTCACATCGAGTTCCTGAACCAGAAGAGAAGCTGTACCACGAAGAACCAAAGAAGAATCAGGCCACGAGCTCTTCTCCAAAGTTCTTCCTCGTCCAGTCCACTTTCAGAATCAAGAAGCGGAACTTCATTCAGCATCCGTGGACCGAAGTTACCATTTTTCCCCCTCGGCTGCGCGGGTCTGCCTCCCACAGTCTGTGACGACCATCCTTCACTATTCTGCATCCCTCAGTCCTCTCCGACATCAGACGGCTTCCCCGTCAGTTTTGCTGGGAAGAGGGCTCGTCCACAGTTCCAGAAACTCTAGAGGTTCATGAATCGGAGTCCGGGACCTGTCGGGGAAGCCTCTGCAACCTGCTACCAGGAACCTAAAGCCGCCTTCCCCAGATTCTGTCACTCTGTTTGACTCCCCATCCGGACCAGCATCGACGTCAGAAGAATTCTACAAAATTCTGAGGCATCCTAGCTCCAGTTACGAAGATTTCCCCTCTAGTCTCATCATCAGAAGAATTCCGGACTAGAAGTTACGACCTCAATAGTGACTGTCAGTCATTCATCACAGAGTGCAGGCAGATTCGACATCGGCTTCTCCTTTCGCAATTTCGGAGAATCTCCCCTCCCCGCCTGGCCGGCTTACCGCCCCTCCCTGTGTGGAGGTAGTGTTTGCATGTAAATCAACATCCCCACCCCAAGTCCACCCTCCTGTGTGAGGTGTAGTGCTTGTATTAAACAGGATTCAAGCTTCACCGGCGCAGTGTGCGGGGATCCCACACTTCCCCGCTCGCCCATCGTCTCCGAACGAGGTTGGTTTCTTCAAACCAACCAGGTGAGCCTCGGCCCCTGCTCCCCTAGTATCTGTTTGTTTAATATCCGTCAAGCTAGTCCGCTTGCTAGTAAGAGAGTGCCCGTTCTCGGATCCACCATCTTGAGTGGTCATCATGGATAATAGTGAGTGAGTGACCTTGTGCCCCCAAGGCACCTGGCCGCCCTTGATCGTGGGCATCCTACCTTCGGGAGGGAAAACCTTAGTTGTGCTGGCCCTCTACCAGCAAGGGTCCCTCTCCCCCACCTCGACTCGGCATCATCGAGTCACCACGGGTAACGGGTGCGCACGGTGAGACGGCGTCTTCCAAGCTTTCTCGACTTTTGTGAATGCGTTTGCGAATTAAGTCCAAGGGATCATTGTCACTTACTGCATTCCCGTCAATGTTTCACATCAGCGTCTCCTCTACATATTTCCAAACCTCATCGTCACCAAGACATCTTAACAGAATACCAGTAAGGCTCCTCCTATAGAGTAGACCTCCAACCAATGTATATTTCTGAGCCACCCTTCTTATTGCTTTCTTGTCCTCTGTGGTGGCCCCTTCAGGATAAGACTGATCTTGGCAGTATTTGACGATTTCATAGAACCATGGTTTCTCTTAATCAACCAGTTCTTCTTCGGCCTCTGCCAACATGATTTCCCTCTTCTCAAGGATATCTTCCTGCAGGATCTTCCTTGCTATCCTGTCTTTGATATTTACGTAGGAAGCATCATCGATTGTAGGGGCGTGAAGTTTGTAGATGGAAATAGACTCAAACCATCCATCTAGAGGGAACCTTATGGATGCTGCCAACGAGGCGAGGGCATCGGCGAGAATATTCTGATGACGAGGGACATGAACAAAGATCAGTTTGGTGAACAGTTTGGCAAAGGCAGCAGTGAGTTCTTGGTATGGCTTGAGTTTGGGATCGCGAGTGCGATATTTTGTGAGCACCTGGCGAAGGATGAGTTGATTATCACCTACGACTCCCAACTCAGTGATACGAAAAGAATGAGCGAGTTCTAGGCCAGCTAGAAGAGCTTCATATTCGGCTATATTGTTGGTAACTGGAAATTTGAGCTGGTATGCCAATGGGAATGTGAGGACTTTAGGCGACAGGAGGGCGACGCCGATTCCTCTCCCTTGAGAATTCAGAGCTCCATCAAAATATAGCGTCCACATTGGCTCATCTGATTGGTTGACGGACATTAGTTCCTCATCTGGAAACTCTGACTGGACGGGATCGAACTTGGGAAGAGGATGGTGAGCGAGATGCTCGGCTATGGCGTAGCCTTTAATCACCTTTTGCTGGATGTAGGTGATGTCGAACAGAGAGAGAAAACTTTGCCAGCGTGCTAGCCTATCCATAAGGACGGATTTCTCCAGAAGGAATTTGATAGGATTCATTCGAGCAATCAAGTGGACCTCATGAGCCAAGAAGTAGTGCTTCAATTTCTGCACTACCCAAACGAGGGCAGCACAGGTTTTCTCCATGACGGTGTACTTCTGCTCACAGGTATTGAGAAGTTTGGACAAGTAATAGGTTACCCGTTCCTTGCCTTCTTCATCATCTTGTGCGAGGACGGCTCCCAGGGAGTCATCCAAGACTGAGACGTAAAGGATCAGAGGTTTTTCTGGTTTGGGTGGAATGAGAACGGGTGGACTAGCTAGATATTCCTTCAACCCTTCAAAAACTTTCTGACATTTAGAATTCCAGTGGAATTCTACTCCTGGCTTGGTCAACTCGTAGAGAGGTCTACACCTTTGTGAATGTTGGGACACAAATCGACGAATAAACTGCAACCTCCCGATTAAACCTTGGACATCCCTCAAATTCTTGGGAGGCGGCATATCCCTGATGGCCTTAGCTTTGTTGGGATCTATCTCGATCCCTCTTTTACTCAGAATAAAACCCAGTAATTTACCCGACGACATACCAAACACACACTTTTTCGGGTTCATTTTCAATTAGAACTCCCTTGACCTCTGCAAGACCTTAGCCAAAACTTCTGGATGTTCCATCCTGGTCCTTGATTTCACCAACAAGTCATCCACATACACTTCCAGGTATATGTGCATCATGTCATGAAATATGGTCATCATAGCTCTTTGGTAAGTAGCTCCAACATTCTTTAACCCAAACGGCATGACCACGTAACAATATGTTCCCCAAGGGGTAGTGAATGACGTCTTCTCCTGATCCTCTTCTGCCAAACGAATTTGATTATATCCTGAAAATCTATCCATGAATGAGAGGGTCTCATAACCTGCCGTGTTATCGATCAACACATCAATGTGAGGTTAGGGAAAATCGTCTTTTGGACACGCGCGGTTAAGGTCCCGGAAGTCGATACAAATCCTGACTTTCCCATCTTTTTTCATGACCGGGACAATGTTCGCACCCATTGAGGATAAAGAACGACTCTAATGAACCTGACTTTATGGAGCTTATCGACCTCTTCTTTCATTTTCAAAGCCATTTGAGGGTGGAAACGCCTTAACCTTTGTTTTACCGAGACGGACCCTGGTTTTAAGGTTAAACGGTGTTCGACCAGGGTTGGATCCAGACCCGGCATATCCTCGTAGCTCCATGCAAACGTGTCCTTATATTCCTTGAGAACCTCAATTAATGCCTCTTCTTCAGAGGGTGGTAGGTTGTCACTTATGAGGATGATCCTAGGGTCTTCCTCAGTTCCCAAGTTGACTTCTTTGGTGGATTCTTCTACGGCGGTTGACGGCTCGTCGAATCTCTTTATTCCACTAGCGTATGCGCCCGCCGCATCCTCATATTCTTCACCCTCATCGTCAGTGGGGCATTCTTCATCCGTGATCTCGTAGACTCCATACCCTTCATCAAATGCACAGTCACCCTCACATTCTATTTTCGGTAGTCGGATGGGATTTTCTAACAACTGGGGGATGGCAAGGAGGGCTTGACACCTGGCGGCTAAATCCAGAAGGAATCGACGAGGGATCTGCCTACCCTTGGATTTCTTCCTAGGTACTACCCTTGACCTATCATTCCTAGATTGACTGACAATATTTACAGAAGAAGAGGAAGACGAAGAGGATGGTGTAGAATGTACAGGAGAAGACCCCTCAGAGGAGGGGTAGAAAAGGTCGCTCATCAGACCTTGGACGGGTGGTCCGCAGGGCGGGACGCACCCGTGGGAGATGTAGGAGGTTTCCTCAACGAAGATGCGTTGTTGAGGAGTTTGAAAATTGACGTTTTTTTTTTGTTTTCATTTTCATTTTTGATGACAAAACAGTGAAAAGAGATCGGAGGAGAGAGAAAAGTGGTTATGGCTAGAGGATTGCGAGGCTTATAGAGTAGATCATGGTTGAAGACCTGGCGCGGGTTGAAAAGCCCGCGTAGGTATGTAAGCAAAGAAG
This sequence comes from Amorphophallus konjac, assembly GCA_022559845.1. Taxonomy (NCBI): domain Eukaryota; kingdom Viridiplantae; phylum Streptophyta; class Magnoliopsida; order Alismatales; family Araceae; genus Amorphophallus; species Amorphophallus konjac. The sequence goes on along the minus strand of CM040122.1, from coordinate 197,586,062 downwards.
GGGACTTGGGAAGATCATCAGACAATTGTCTAGCCCAGGAAGAAGATATCAGCAAAGGCTGAGACGAGTGGATGGAGAAGATGGCAGCTAATGAGCCGTCGACGGCAATGTTGAGGACGGATGAAGATCCGTCGATGACAGGGTCCTTCTGGCGAGAACGAGGATAGTTTGGAACCTTGGCAAGAGTGGTAATATTCTCTGGTATTCCGGAGATCAATGGTGGTCCTTCAAGCTGCGGAGACGAGAACATCCTTTCCAGTGCAACGGAAATGTCCCGTATGTCGAACCATTTGTTCCACTCGCATTCCGGATCTTTGATCTTGCCTCTTTTGGTGATCCTCGGACATTTTTCAGCCAAATATACAGCATGTGATCCCCCATATGCTTCTCGTGGGTAATCTCCCATCTGAACAACGAGCCCTCTGTTGAAGTGGTTTGATAGAGTCCATGTGAGGGGCTTCCAATCCGCCTTGAACGGTCCTTTGAAGCCTAGGCCAAACCTGTGGTTCGGCCTAATTTCCTTTGGCGGTTTGAGCCTACCCTGTAACTGTGCGCCCAGACCTTTACCCTGTTGATAGTCGATGTTCCTCATAATCTCCCAACCTTTGGAGTGAAAAGGGAGACATGATGTTACGGTTGCCCTGACCGGCTCCTTTGGTGCTAGTGGAACGTGAGATGAATCACGTACGTCCAGTAGTGACAATATGGGCCGATGAGACGGCCAAACAGAGGGCAGAGAGGTGTTGATAGCATCCACTGTGTGAAGGACAGGTGTACTGACCACTTTAATAATCCTCCCATTGTAAGGAAACTTCAGGCACTGATGGTTGGTGGAAGGCACAGCGTCCATGGCTTCGATGTAAGGGCGACCCAGTATAGCCTTGAATGTGGGGTCCATGTCGAGGACATGGAATTCCGTGGGAATTGACATGGGGCCTAGTTCTGCCTTCAGAATAATCATCCCCTGCGACGGCCTTTTACTATTGTCATAAGCCGTGACCGTGATCGAGGAAGGTCTTATTTGTTCCTCGTTGACCCCACACAACTGAAGGGTGTCCATGGAGATCACATTTATGGACGCACCTGTGTCCACAAGGCACGGGTTTATGGATACCCCATTAATTTTTATTGAAATGCACAATGCATATTTCCGAGCTTCCTTGGGAGCGAGCTCGTAGTTGTGGAACATGATGGCCGGTTGTGTGTCTGTTGGGGTCAGGACGGTCGAAATCTTCTCCACGGGGAGGTCTTCATTAACCATGACTTTTTGAAGATATTCCATCAAGGCCGCCTGGTGGGATGTGGATCTTTGAAGTAGCTCCAGGATGGAGATCCGAGCAGGTGTCTTGTCCAAGTGTTTCAATAGATCATACTGTGTTCCAGGGATATCTCTTTCTGGTTGTTCTCCATCATCCTTCTCTGGCTGAGATTGCTCAGGATTCTGACTGTGGGGGAAAACCCTGTGGAAAATCTTCCACTCCGGAGCAACATTGCCTGCGGCTTTTGTACCTCTGTGGGGGTAGCAGTGGGTTTTAACAGGGATTTGAGGGGTAGTGGTGGAGGAATGGTTGATGAAGCAGGGGTGATGACAGGAGCAGGGATTCTGATGAGGGGTTTGTTAGGTGGAGGCATGGTGGAGGTAGAGGGGATATCATACGGATTATGGAGGATAAGGGGTCTGGAAGGTGGAGGTGGAGACGAAGTAGAAGTGGGTAGGGCTTGAAGCGGGCAATGATTTTGAGGTGGGTGATGGGTAATGAGTGGTTTTGAAGGCATTAGTGGTGATATGGTGGAGAAAGACGGGGTTATGTATGGTTGACGGATGATAAGGGGTTTAGAAGGCGTAGGGGTAAATGTGGTAGAGGTGGATGGTAAAGTGGGGGAGTGAGAGAAGATGAGAGGGTGTGAAGGCGTAGTGGAGGGTGTCGGTTGATAGGAGATCGGGGTGCGGATGAGAGGGCGTAATGGTAGTGGAAATGGTGAAGGTGATACTGACGCGGGTTGATGAGAGAGAGGTGCTACCCGGGCAAGGCAAGGGTGTTGCGTGATGATAGGATTGGCGGTAGAAAGAATGGAGGTACTTTCCGGGTGCCACACCTGCTCTCTCCCGACTTCCGGGAAGGAGGAGATGGGGTTAACCTGATGATTGGGCTGTTGGTGCTCCGGTAATGGATTCTGGATTATGCCCATGTTGGGCTGTTGTTGTGGGGCCTGCTGAGGCTGCTGTTGTTGTTGTGGTTGCTGCTGCTGCTGCTGCTGCTGTTGTAACTGCTGCTGTTGTAACTGCTGCTGTGGCCTATGAGGAGGTCTCCTAGCCTTGAGAGCGGCGACGTATCGTCTCATTTCATCTCAATCTATTTGATGTTCATCATTCATATCATGGATGTAATCATTGAAATGGAAGCATTAATCTACTGTGTGTCCTGGATGCCTGTGGTAGACGCAGTATTTGGAGGTATCAACATTCGGGGGCCACACGGGCCTTTGCCTGGGTAGCACAAGTATGTTTGAGGCCATGAGGGCGTTGAAAATATCTGCCAGAGTTTCTGGCAACGGTGGATAGTAGGCTCTCTTGGGACCGAACGGCCTCCTTTGTTGCTGTTGGGGACCATAATTCCCCGGGGGTGAAACTTGGTTGTACTGAAGTGGTGGTTGTTGTTGCTGAGGTTGTGGTTGTTGTTGCTGGGGTTGGCGTAATGGAGGCATATTATCCTGGGACGGATTATTTTGGGGTGGAGGACGAAGAGGGAAAGGACCTGGTTGGAGGGGAAGTCGGGGCATTTGTGGAGGCCTTGGGTTGACTACATAGTTGGCATTGTTGACCGCACCCACTTGCTCATTTGTCATGACCCCTTCTGTGGCTCCGCCCGGGACACCAGCGCCCGTCTTTCTGACCACTTTGGGCTTCGGCGACTCAAACATGTTCATAATGGGGGAGTCTTTTAACTGGGTTTTGATGTACCGGGCCCTTTCATAGAGTTCCTCCATTGTAGTAAGTTTATTCATGGCCAGGACGTGTCTGAACTGTGGGGTTGCATTAGACACAATCATCTTCACTTGTTCGGGCTCGGAGAGGGTATCCCTTATTCTTTCCGCCAGAGACCTCCATCTATCAGCATAGCGGACAAAATCCTCGTCGGGCTTCATCTTTTCGGCCACTAGGTCGGTAATAGAGAGTGAGGGACAGACCCTATCCCTATATTTCTGCAAGAACCTTCTCTGGACTATTTCAAAATTCTCGGCCTCTCGGGGATCTAAAGAATAGAACCTCTCTAGCACGGGACCATCCAATGATCTCCGAAAGAGGTATGCCAGAGACCTCTGATCGGTTTGCCAATAGGAGGACTCATACATGAAATCCTTGAGGTGAATGAAGGGGTTACCCGGTACCATTGTATCTGCGGTACGTGGGCATTTCGGAGGGAGGAAGATGAATGACGGGAAGGATTGGCAAAGCAACCTCCGGGGTGGCTTTCACGTCCACCATTCTTCTCAGATTTTGAAACTGCTCGTCCATGCGATTGAACCTATTGAGGAGCGATTGGGCAAGCTCCTCTGGAGGTGAAGGTGGTACTTGCCACTGGGGGAGAAACTGTCTCCCGGAGACTTGAGGGGGGAACCCCGAATGAGAGGGAGCTGCCGGACCGCCGACAGTCGGCCCCGGCTGAAGCGGTATGTGGGGAACAACGGGAGTTTGAGATTGTGACGGGAACTGGAATGAGGGTGGTTGTTGGCTCGCTTGTCCTTGAAGCGAGGGAGACTGGATGGCTTGCGCCAATGAAGGAGATGGAATGGCCTGCACGGACTCTTGGAGAGGTGCGATGGCCGGAGTTGATTCCTGGGGCGTGGGGGAAACAGATTTCCCCTTCAGAATGGCCTGGAAGGCCCGGAGCTGTTCAGAGGTAAGCTCCATGTTGGCGAGGATGCCCAGTAAGGAAGAGATATCCTGTGGTGGGGATGTGTCCTCGGCAATAACCTGCACCTCATGCGAGGGCTCATGAGAAGGACCCGAGTCCATAGCATAGACTCGTGGGTCGGCTGACAAACCACGACTAGGGTGGTTCTCCTCAAAAGACTCGTGAGCCATGCTCACAGTTTTGCCAGAACGCAAAAGCATACACTAGCAAGCAGGTAGCAGAGATTATCAAACAAGTGGATGCCTTTACGCCTTTTTTGTGTTTTGATTTTGATGATTTTTTTTTTTAGCGAGATCCGAAGTTCACACAAAATAGGGACCCTAGTTTATTTTTGTTTCACCGCCGTGCCAGCTAGGGTCTCTCGTCTCACCATGAATGGGATGACTAACTCTGGGGAACTTCAATGCTACAACCAGCCCAGTGAACGAAGAGGAGATTCTTCGATGTCAGGGACTTACGGAGGTCCCAGTGGAGGAGATTCTAGTCCGTTGAGAGGAATTCTCAAACGGAGAGTCCTTCCTTCACCGGGAAAGGGTGATCCTTAGAAAAAATGAAAAAGGATATAAAAAGAGGGATGGATGTATGCAATGGAATGCTGACAGAGATATAGAGTAAGAAAACAACAGAAATAACAAACATATAATGAACACCCAACCAATCACAACTGACAGTGCTGCTGTGAGCACAACGGGGGCGCGCGAGGGCGCCAAGGTGGAGAGGCATGGACGGTGCCAAACTTGCAAGGGCAGCCAAAAGGAAGCAGTAGATGTCCCACCGTGATCACCAATCTGTGAGCGACGTCACGCGGTTTGAGGAGCGAAGAAGATGCGGAGCGCGCGGGCTCCTTTTTGTTTGCTGCAACACAGAAATAAGAGAAAAGAGAAGGGGCCACCACGGGAGATTGCTCCAGTGGGGCGAGCAGAATAAATGTAATATAGTAAGATATGGGGGTTAAACGGCCATAGCGGGAAGTGACTCACCGCGGCCTCGGGGGGATGGAAATGGTGCAGAAATCAAATAGCAAGAATTGAAACGGCCATTGGGGAAGTGACTCACCGCGGCCTCTAGAATATGAGCAGATAAGAATATAACAGAATATAAGGAGAATATAAAGAACGAGAATTTAAACGGCCATTGGGGAAGTGACTCGCCGCGGCCTCGAGAATATGAATAGATAAGAATATAACAAAATATAAAGAGAATATAAGAATGGGAATTTAAACGCCCATTGGGGAAGTGACTCGCCGTGGCCTCGAGAATCTGAGCAGATAAGAATATAACAGAATATAAAGAGAATATAAGAACGGAAATTTAAACGGCCATTGGGGAAGTGACTCGCCGCGGCCTCGAGAACATGATGTGATCGCCAGGGGCCAAAAGACCCCAAAATAAAGAAAGTGATCGCGCCTACCTCAAGAGCGGGAGATGGCGGGTTGTTTCTTCCTCCCCCTTTGGTCGACCGACGGAGAGGACTTTCTTCAGTTACCCTTGCAAAATAACAGACAATAGATAAACAGAATTATAAAATGGCAGTGTAGTATCAATCCCTTGTGATGAAAATAACGAAATCGCGGCAGACACACACCTGGTTGGTGTGGTTTTAAACCCCTCTCGGACTCGAGTAGGAGGAAAATGCGATGATGGATGCAAGAAGTATATAAGAAGAGGCACCCTTATGAAGGGGGATAGAGGATGTGAGATGATGAATGCAAAAGAACTACGAAGAAAAGGAAAGGATTGGCTTATTGGATGTGCCGATGGTGAAATCCGGCGGAGCTCCGGCAGCGTAGGGACATCGTGGAAGTGAGGTGGATGAAGACGACCTTCCTCGCGCGAGCGTGGGCACCCGAGAAGCCGGCGGAACCTCCACCTACAAAAGACCCCACGGGTTAGAAATGACTCCGGTAGCCTCTGGGCTCCGGTAGCCTATCAGATCTCTTAGAAGCTCCCTCAGAACTGAGGGGGGGGCCTCTATTTATAGGGCTCCGGAGGGTGGAGGCGTCCAGGACCCTGGACACCTCCATCAGGGCAAAAAAGATATTTTATTCTATTTTTATTCATTTTTTTACCAATATTTTCATGGAGGCGTCCAAGGTCCCGGACGCCTCCATAACTCCCACCGAACACCACCGAAAGTCACACGCGGTTTAACACAACGCGTGGTTTTGGAGCGGCGACCCGTGATTTGGAAATGGACGCGTCCAGCCGGCTGGACGTCTCCACAATTTGGATTCTTTCACACACGACAAACCGTCGATCGGTGGGCGGGGCCCCGTGAGTGAGTTGATGGAGGCGTCCAGGGGCCTGGACGCCTCCACGAAAATATATATTTATTTTTTTGTTTTATTTTTTTATGCCAACTGGCATTTTATAATTTATATTTTTGTTTTCATGTAGGCGTCCAGGGGCTTGGACGCCTCCATTAATATATATATTTTTTTTTCATTTTTTGGGGGTTTGAAAAATAAATAAAAATAATGGGGGCGTCCAGGAGCCTCGACGCCCCCATGAAGACCCGCCTGGGTCCTCAGACAAGGCGTTGGCAGCCTCCCGGCAGACACCCTTCCTGGTTTCGGAACCTTCCGATGCATCTGACTGGTGTTGATGCCGTCCGAATGCTGCGACGAGACGATTCCGGATGCCGAAAAAGGCAGAAGAAGACCCAAGAAAAGGAAGCACTCAAGTGATTCAAAATGCGATAGCCGTCGCGGGGCGTCGTATATTAATATGAGACTTTCTCAGGAGACGTCAGGAATGGCGTGTCTACACTTCCCTTCTCCATCTACTTGCGCAAGGACAGCACCTACAGAGTCATCCAGGACAGAGACATAGAGAATAAGTGGTTTGCCTGGAACTGGCGGCCTCAGGACAGGAGGATTGGCTAGATAATTCTTTAGTCCGTCAAAAGCTGCCTGACACTTGTCATCCCAATTAAACTTGACTCCCGATTTAGTGAGCTCGTAAAACAGCCTGCATCTTTGTGAATGCTGGGAGACAAAGCGGCGAATAAATTACAACCTCCCGATTAATCCTCGAACTTCCTTCAAATTCTTGGGAGGAGGCATATCTCTGATGGCCTTCGCTTTATTAGGATCGACTTCAATTCCCCTTTTGCTTACAATAAATCCGAGTAATTTCCCTGATGAAACGCCAAATACGCACTTCTTGGGGTTCATCTTCAATTGATACTCTCGTGATCTTTACAAAACTTTAGCTAGAACCCCAGGATGCTCAATCCTTGTTCTTGATGTTACTACCAGGTCATCCACGTACACCTCAATATAAACGTGGATCATATCATGAAAAATTGCCATCATAGCCCTCTGATAGGTGGCTCCAACGTTCTTAAGTCCAAAAGGCATGACCACATAGCAGTATGTACCCCACGGTGTAGTGAACGATGTTTTCTCTTGGTTTCCTCAGCCAGGCGAATCTGATTATAACCTGAAAAACCATCCATGAAGGAGAGAGTCTCAAATCCTGCCGTATTATCAATTAAAACATCAATATGAGGGAGGGGGAAGTCATCTTTAAGACACGCATGGTTGAGGTCTCGAAAGTCTATACAAATCCTGACCTTTCCATCCTTCTTCATGACTGGGACGATGTTAGCCACCCAATTGGGATAGAGGATAACTCTAACAAATCTAGCCTTGTGAAGCTTATCGACCTCTTCTTTCATCTTTAAAGCCATATTAGGGTGGAAACGTCTCAATCGCTATTTGACCGGGATAGACCCTGGCTTAAGTGTAAGCCGATGTTCAACGAGCACAGGGTCTAATCCAAGCATGTCTTCATAACTCCATGCGAACGTGTCCTTATATTCTTGAAGTACCAAAATAAGCGCCTCCTCTTCGGATGGCGGCAAGTTTTTGCTAATGAGGACAATCCTAGGGTCTTCTTCAGTACCCAGATTTATTTCTTTGGTAGGCTCTTCTACTAAGGCTGATGGTTCATCAAATCTCCTTATGCCACTAGCAAAAGCATCAGCCTCGTCCTCATATTCTTCGTAACTTTCATCCCCCTCTTCAACAGGGTCTTCATCATTCATAATCTCATAAACACCAAAATCCTCATAAGAAACACAAGTATCCTCTTTTTCCAACTCCGGCAGGATAATCGGGTTCTCCACAAATTCGGGGATGGCTAAGCAAGCCTGACATCTAATGGCTAACTCTCTGAGAAATCTACGGGGAATCTGCTTGCCCTTGGATTTCTTATGTGAAGCTACCCCATGAGTCTTAATATCAGAAGAGTAAGAACAACTAGCTTGATCACTAAAACCTGACAAAGCAGAGAAAGGAGGAGAAAAAGCGGGTACAGAAGAGGATACAGATGAAGACCCCTCGCCGGAGGGGTAGAAAAGATTTATCAATGAATCCAAGAAGAGCGGCCCCTGGGTCGGGACACACTCAGAAAGGAGATAGGAGGTCTCCTCAATGGAAATGGAGGATTGAAAAGTTGGATTTTCGGCATTTTTTTTCGTTTTCATTTTTATTTTTATTTTCTTTTTCATTTTCAAGGAGGAAGCAATGCGAGGAGGAAACAGGAGGTGGAGTGGAGATTGACAGATTGGCAAAAGATTGAATGAGTGATGACCCGCGTGGGGGTGTGATGGAGAGTCTGAAAAATTGCTCGAGGAGCAAGGAAGGAATCGGAGAAGAAACTTGAAGTGAATTTGGGGAAAAGTTTATTAAGACCGTGGGTGGTCTATGAATATCTGAGAAAAATAATTGACCAATCAAACGGACAACATCCGTCGGGTGAATGGACTTGGTAAGGAAGAGGCCGACCCACAGCCTATCTATATTGAAGCCTTCCTCGAATGGCACATCGGGCTCTCCAGTATCTGTATAATCACTTAGCAACTGCCTTTTGTCCGTGATCACTGCTGGCTTCTCAATTAGCTCATGAATTAGTGGCGGCCATTCCGGATCAGTTGGCATAAATAGACGGCTCAAAGCAATAGTAATATCATTCATATCAAACCATCTATACCAGTCACACTCCGGATCATCCATTTTCCTTCTTTTGTCCGGCCGCAAGGATTCCAAGGTTTTGTAAGTGGCCAGTGGGGCAATATGATGAGCAAACTGCCTTGCATGCACATCTTGGCAGTCTAGCATAGAAGTGACTATTGTAGTCTGCTCATGGTTTTGATCGCCACCTTTGACAAAATGTGTTTGGAGTGTCCAGGTGAGCGGCTGGCGATCTGTCTTCAAAGTGGATGTCATAATTGCCCATGGTTTATTTTCATTCTTACTCGGCCCTTTATAGCCTAGGTCGCCTCGTATCATTAATTTTTGTGGCATAATGGGCTTAGTTCTGCCTTGGAAATTAACACCCAAGCCTTTACCGGCCTGATACCCCATTTTCATCAGAATATTCCAGCCAGGGGTATTCAGTATGCTCTTCTTCTTCTTCCCCTTCGAAGTCAGGGGTGTCATGGCAACTGTTGTAACTGTCTTGGATGGCATCGGCTGTGGGTTAGTGATATCTAACACTGATAGCAACGGTTTATTGGAAGGCCAAATAGAAGGAACTGACGTTGCTAAGTGTATGTCTTCATCTGGCAGAATCGGCATGCTAGTGACTTTGATAATGCGGCCCTTATGTGGAAACTTGAGGCATTGATGATTTGTAGAGGGCACTGCATCTAGCTGTTGAATATAGGGGCGGCCCAGGATGCCATTAAATGTTGGATCCATGTCCAAGATGTGAAAATCTGCTGTAATGGTAGCTGGGCCCAAACTAACCTTTAATGCTATCATGCCCAAAGGAGGCTTCTTGGTGTTGTCCTAAGCTGTGACTGTTATAGTGGACGGCCGAATCTGACTTCCCGGAATGCCGCACATCTTTAAAGTGCTGGGTGGCAATACATTGATGGATGCCCCAGTGTCCACCAAACATTATTTTACTGCCACCTTGTTAATGTCCACTGTGATACACAGAGCATATTTTCTAGCCGGTTGAGGTGCTAGTTCATGTTCATGAAAAATAATTGTCGGCTGACCGCTAGCGGGCGTCAGGACTGTGGTTATGTGCTCGGCAGGAATGTCTTCATTAACCATAACCTTCTGCAGATATTCTTTTAAGGCCAATTGATGGGTTGCTGACGTTTTAATCAGCTCTAAAATATAAATTGTTGCCGGAGTCCTGTCCAGATGCTTTAGTAAATCATATTGAGTGCCCGGGACAGACTCTTGCTCCTGTTCTTGCTCATTGGGCCCTTGTGCGGGCTCTTGCTCCCTCTGAGGAAAAATGCGGTGGAATATCCGTCCACTGCGGAGTACCATAGTTTGGTTTGGTGATGCCTCTGTCAGGCTAAATGTGGATGGAGGGTTTGCAGAAGAAGAAGGAGTGTTAGTGTTGGCAGGTGTTGGAGGGGTGTTCAAAGGAGAGGCTGGTGTCGGAGAAGGGTTCAAAACAGGAGCCCCCGTAGGAGGCGTAGGAGGAGTAAGGGGCGCCTGAGTGTGGGTGGAAATCGTTGGTTGAATAAGGAGAGGTCTGGGTACAGATGCGGGGTGGACTGACGATGAAGGGATCCTTGCCGATGGAGGGGTAATGGCGGTGGATGTAACGGGTGTTAATGATGGGCGGATGAGGAGTGGCCTAGATGGCAAGGGTGAAGGGTTGGTGAGGGGTGGTGGAGTTTGCTGTGTCAAAGGCTGCGATGGCGGAGGACAGATAAGGAGAGGCCGGGTTGGCAAGGATAGGGAATTAATTGGAGTAGATGGGGTTTGATTAACAGGTCGTAGAAGGGAGCGGGCCAAGTGAGGGGTAGAAGTGGGAAGTGTGCGTAAGAGGCGCAAAGGTTGGTTTGAATTGTGGTTAAATGCCCCGACAGAGGCGTTCTCTTCGTGCCATCCCTGCCCTCTATCCACCTCGTGGAGGGTTGTGACAGGGTTTACATGCTGGTTTGGGGGGTGCTCCGGCAGTGGATTGTGGACAATCCCCATATCTTGCTGTGGTGCTGGAGCTTGTTGTTGTGCTTGTGGAGCTGGTTGCTGCGGCTGCTGAGCCAGCTATTGCCGAGGAGGCCTTCTTGCTTTTAGAGTGGCGATGAACTGCCTCATCTCGTCCCAATTAATACCGCCTTGGTCATTTAAATCATAGATGTAGTCCTTGAAATGAAAGCAGTGGTCAATATTGTGACCAGGCGAGCGGTGGAAAACACAGTAGTGGGACGTGTCAACGTTAGCGGGCCACGTCGTCCTTTCTTTCGGCAATATGAGCAGGTCGGCGGCCATGAGGGCATTAAATATGTCTGGGAGACTTTCCGGCATTGGTGGATACTGGGCCCTTTTGGGGCCTTGTGGTCTCCTTTGTTGTTGTTGTGGTGGTCCATAGTTGACGGGTGGTGGTACTTGGTGATATTGTTGTGGAGCTGGGGGGTTCAGGTGAGGCGTTTGGTTTTGGGGAGGAGCAAAGGAATGTTGAGGAGCAACTTGGTGTTGTGGGGGTGAGTTGAAGAGGGCGCTTTGTTGTGGAGGTGGCGGAGGTCGTGGGTTAGATTGGCGGAAAGGTGTGGGGTGGCCAACCACGCCAACCTGCTCATTAGTGACGGTACCCTCAGTTGTGGCACCGCTATTGTTGACATTTGTATTCTTCTTGACCAACCGTGGTCTTTGTTCAAACATGCCCATGATGGGTGAATCTTTCATCTGAGTTTGAATGTATCGAGCTCTCTCATAGAGCTCTTCCATGGTAGTCAGCATGTTCATGGCCAATATGTGTCGGAACTGAGGGGTTGCATTTGAAATAATCATCTTGACCAGTTCCGGCTCCGACAGTGTATCTTTCAACTTTTCGGCCATCAATCGCCATCTATCAGCAAATATAATGAAGTCCTCCTCGAGCTTCATTTTCTCGGCGACCAGATCAGTAACTGATAGGGAAGGTCTTGTTGGGTTCGGTGCAAGTATTCAGAGGGGGGGTGAATGAATATAACCCTTTTAAAAAACTTTCACCCAAAATAAAATTTCGCTCAAAATAGAACTATGAAGCTAACTAGACAGATTTACCAAATCTGAAAGCTAATCAACATTTTGTTTGACCAGTTAGCAAACACATGGAGCGCCCCTATGCATTTATCTAGCGGAAGCACAAATGAACAAAACAAATCACAATGCACACGGGGTTTTTAGGTGGTTCGGTCCTCCAGACCTACATCCACCCCACACTCAACCCGAGTGTGGCTTCACTAACCGCTAGGCAACACAGCTTGCCAACAATCCGCTGAGCAACACAGCTTGCTGTCCAGTGGAATCCACCACTGCAACCGCTGGGGATTACAGCTTACCCATCCAGTGGAAACCTCCACTGCCCGCTGAGCAACACAGCTTCATGTCCAGAGGATACGCCTCTGCAAACCGCTGACTAACAGCTTGAAAGGAAATGTAAAATGGAAAACAAAAATAGAATGAAACAGCAATCGGAAAGCTGTAAATGAAGAACACAATATAGCTCTCAACAGAGCAGACTGGCCTAGATTTGATCCACGGTCCAGTGAACAAATCTTCAGACTTCACTCTTCTTTTCTCAATCTCACTGCCTCTCTTTCTTTCTCTTCTTCTTATCTTCACACTCTTCTCGAGCTCTCTGCCTCTCTTCTTCTCCTTCTGCTCTTCTTCTTTCTCTTTTCTTTTTCTATCTGGATCGTGGCTCTCTGTATGAGCTTTTCTTCTCGCCAACTCGATCTCTCTTCATCTGTGGACGAAGACCTCCTTTTATACCAGCAGCTAGTAGGAGGGCAGCACTGGGCGTGTGTGGCTTCTACATTTCCCGCCCAGAACTTTTGGCCACGTGTCAGCTTTCTGTCAGTCCTTCAACCTCGGATCACGTGCCCTCCTTAAGCTTCACGATCAAAGCACCTGTTAAATAGAGTATCGGATAAGTCATCAGTTTAAAGAACAACTCTGTATAGACTTATCAGAAGAACAGCGTTTTAGAAGAAACCTGGACGAGGTTAGAACGAAACAACACGAAGACAGAAATAACAAAGAAGACTCAGACGCAGAGACAACACGAAGTGAAACGAGAACGACACGAGGTGCAGAGGTGATAGAAACACACACTACACAGAGAATAACACGAAGACAAAATAGAAACCAACACGAAGTGTGGTTTCAACATACGAAAGACACGAGGTCTAGGAAGAACAACACGAAGACATAATACGGAAACGACACGAAGTGAAATAAGAACGACACGAAGTGCAGTAGTGACAGAAACACACACTACACAGAGAACGACACGAAGTGGCACAGAAAGCAACACGAGGTGCTGCGATGTCCTGCACGCAATAGAACAAAAACGACAAGAAGACGATGAAAACGACACGAGGTGAAGTCACAAAGCGACAAAGACACGAGGTGTAGGAAACACGACACGAAGACATGAAACAACACGGAGACGAAACAGTAACCGACACGAGTTGAAAACAACATGAAGATGAAAACTGAAATCGACACGGAGTGTGGTCAAAGCGAGAAAGACACAAAGTCTAAAGCGAAAAACCAACACGAAGACAGAAGATGCCACGGCTATCACGACACGTGATGAAGTAGTGGGACCAGAAAGAAACGACACGAGGAACAACAGTAAGTGACACGAAGACACAATAAAGGGAACGACACGAAGACACAACAAGGATACAACACGAAGTCATAAAAATAGAAATGACACGAAGTATAACCTCATACAAGTTTTTCCTGTCAAACATGGAAATCAACACGAAGTGTCGTAAGCTCAGACGACACGAAATCTTTTCGTGTTAGTGAGGGGAAACAACACGAAGTGTGACTCAAGTGGCACTGAAAGTAACACGAGGTGAGACTTCACGCTGTACAGACTTGGACTAAGCAGAAGGCTGTATAGACTTGGAGACCCAAAGCCATTGTATAGACTTTGATGCCCAAAGGTGATGAACAGTGAAATAGTGTATATACTTGAAGTAAAGACCAATGTGTAGACTTGAAGATTGAAGGCGATGTACAGACTTTGATGCCCAACACCAATGTATAGACTTAGGAGCATATGACACGGCTGTACAGACTTCGCCTAAGACGCTGTACACACTTAGCCTAAGACAATGCATAAACTGACGTTGTATATACTTAGCCAATGCAGACCAGTCCGATGTATAGACTTTAAAGAAATGCATGCTACAGTGCAATGTATAGACATGCTATAAGATGCAGAATGAGACGCTGAAGTCTGTATAGACTTCACCAAGACACTGCATAACACTATGATGCACAATGTATAGACTATGCACATAACAGAAGTCTAACACAAACAATATATCAGTCATACACATGCATTCTCCATCTGATATACCAATCACAATCATGAAGCTATCATCAAAGCACAATGTCATCAAAACACTCATTGTGTTGCTATCATCAAAACAAAACAGCATTGCTATCATCAAATCAGCATAGCACATGCTAGTGCCTAAGGGGCACAACATTCTCCCCCTTTTTGATGATGGCAACACACTGTGATAGTGAGTCACACAAAAAATTTTCTCCCCCTTTGACATGATCAAAAAGAGAAAAATAGTAAAAACATGAGTGCAAAGTGCAATATGCATGCAAATTCCTCTAGAACATTCTCCCCCTGAATGTAAGACTCCCCTGAATTATTTCTCCCCTTAAATAAAAGCTCCCCCTTTGAGAAGGAATATGAACAGATAACCAAGGTAGAAAAGGTAGGAGGGTCACTAGACAACAGCTGAATCATTGGTTCAGAGAATAAGCCTGATTATAAACAATAGTTAAAGTATAAGAATCATCAACATATAATTTTCAAAAATTCAGGTTTAACAGTGATAAATCTAGAGTAAAACACCTGACCCCTGAAAAAGAGTTTTAGATTCCATTTATAGCAATGAATCTAGGGCACATGGCATTAATAGATAAGTCTAAAATAATACCCTTTTGTGTCTAAACATGGAAGTTCAAGAAAGGTAACTTGAATATGTATTAATAACAACAATTTTCACTCATAGACTTTTGATTTTCAAAGGGTTACAGTAGTTTGATTTTCATTTTTCAATTTCTGAACCTGAACTAAGTAAATAGATCAGTGGCATTTATGCTGTTGACATTAGGTGTACACCTTGATCAGAGGCAGGTACCCCTAGTTACTAGGCATAAACTACTAGACTTATTTCAGATCAAAACCCACAAAGAGTAGTCTTTACTTTTGACATTAAGGGTACACCTTGATCAGAGGCCAGTACCCTCAGTTACTTGGTGAGGACTCCCCCTATGGATTTGACCCTATGAACAGAGATATTCTGAATCACCTCATGACATGTGAAGTCTCCTGCTTCTTTGGAGGAGTTCACAGTTTCTCAGTGCAATCAGCCATTGCTCTGTCACTATGTTCAGTTCATAACATTAATGATCTTATTTACTGCTGCCCTTAATTCTTTTAGAGTGATTGTTTAAAAAGTCAGTACACACTCTTATTAGCCTGTTCTAGAAATTTCCAGATCAACACATTAGGCATTACAAAAACTTTTTCTAATCTTACCATGAGACAAAGATTAAGAGCTATAAAAGTTTTCTTTTATCTCAAATTCTGAAGTGCAGACACTTAACTCTCTAATTTATAAAGGTTAAACCTTTAATTCTTTTCAATTTGTAAATGTGATTCTTATAAGTGAACAATTGTAATAATCACAACTCAATGTACTAAACCAGAATCAGAACAGTTGTTCAGAGAAGGTTAAGGAAATGATAGCACTAGGCATTGAGTTCCTGGAGCACCTGATGTCAAAAGATATGAAAGAACTAGATGGGGACAGTGAGAAGTAGCAAGGATTCAATGAATTGACCAAAAAAAATTCTCAGCTCCCCCTGACATCATGATGCAAGGATATGCTATGCACTAGACTGTTCTACATGCAGACTATGCAACAATGATATATGAGGCAAGTATGCAATCAATTCAAGTTTATGCATCCAAGTCATGCACATTTTTATCCTTTTTCAGATTTTTTTTTTTTTCAAAAATATGATGCAGTACACTGTTCTACATGAGGACTAGACCCTTGGTACTTGACAGAGAACCTGGTCTCAAGGACCATCTCACACATAGTAAGAACCTCCAGGCAGATTTCCCTGCCTTTTAGTAGCTTACCATTTGATATACCAGGGTTATGCAAGACAATGCAACATAAAGCAGTCCTACATGCATTGAACAACTTCAATGACAATCATGCAAATGATGTATGCAGACATAAGACAGATGCATAGACTGTGTACACTAAATGAACCATTCACACTTAGTCCAAGTATGCATTCAAATACAAGCATGCAATGCATTGACACAAAGCATATATAGTGCATCAACTGAATATGCTTAGCAAAGCATTCAATTTCAGTTCAACATATAGCAAGAGAAGAGCATCAGATATATGCAGAAATGAATTCAATAGCTGAGTCTGGAATACAGACTGATCAGCTAGACATGGAGAGATCATCAACAATCAATCAAGCAAATCAACATGAAGCTCACATTTTTCATGCTCACAGTTTTAGATAATGGAATTTAAACACAGAGTTTTGGAACTGACCTGAAAAGTTCAATCATGGGGTTTTCATTCTTGAGTGCCTTGGTTAACCCCTCTTATTCATTTCCAAGGCACACCTGCAGCATGTCATTCAATGTGATTTTGCAGGAACCCAAGAACTCTTGGGTCCTGAATTACCCCTATCAGGTGTTCTAAATAATTTCTTAGCAATATTGTCATCAAATTCCATTAGAGAGCAATCAGACATAGGATGTCCAAAATTTCCACAATAATGACATGAACCAACAGATTTTCTGGTCCTATGATGCATATCTACAGCAACATGAGACCTATGAAACTGAGCATGAATTTTTCTGTTGTAAGCATGAATTTTTGATTTACCATTACCTGCCCACCAGCATTCAGAAGCTCGGTGGCCAGGTTTTCCACATTCATAACAAACAAGAGTCTTTTCTTTAAGACCAGCTTTATTTCTGCCCAAGAAATTTTTGTTTGGAGGGAATCTTACAAATTTGGAATTAAAATGATTTCCCTGAACAAACCAGCAGTCCTTGACTGCATGCCCATACTTACCACATTCAAAGCATCTAAGATGCTTGTTGTTTGATTCATTTTTGCCCCTGTGATTTCCTGACCAGCATTCATTTGCCTTATGCCCAGGCTTGTGGCAAGTGAAACAGATAGTATGCTGGCCTGAAGTAGTTCTGTGTCTATGTGGGTCATTAGCATGTGCAAAAGATCTAGAATTCACATTATTATCTTCTTTCAGTTTGAAACATGCATTCATTAAATGACCATGCTTATCACAATAATAACAGGATGCATTAGATTTCTTAGTGGCATGGTTTCTATCAAAAGATTACCTTGAATGCACTGTTTTACTAGCATGCTCATCTTCTTTCAGTATTCTGCAATCATCCATGATATGTCCATGCCTACCACAGTAATAGCAAGAAGCATCAGATTTCCTAGGGGCATGGTTTCTATCAGATGATTTCACAGATGCATGTGAATGAGTACAAGAAGCATGAGCATTTTGCATTGACCCATCAGATTCAGCAGAGCTAACAAATTTCAGAGTATAACCAGAATTATTCTTTGCCCTTTTTGTTTGACTCTTTCTTGTCAATTTCTGATTATCCTCAACATGTTTTGTTTGCTTTTCAATTTCCTGGGCTTTGAACTGAAAAACGGATTTTGAAGGTGATTTCTGATTTTCATTTTGTTTTGGGGATTGCCTTGAAGTACCAGCTACATTAGAGCCTTTCACAAAAGTAGCATATAGCTGGTTTTTAGTGATTTTCTTAATATCAGAACAGCAATTTGTTCCCCCTTCAGAGTTATCATCCTTCCTCATCCCAACAATTTTCATTTTTCCTTTAATCTTGGCAGACTCAATAGTTGAATTTTCCAGATTATGAATTTTATCTTCCAAGCTGGCAATGTGAAGTTCATAACTGGCTATTTCCTGTTCACTGCAATTAACACATTCGCTTAGAACATGGTTTACAGTTTTATACTTCTCAATTTCCTGTTCTATACTGTTCAAAATTTCTGAATTTTCATCATGGACAGCTTTCCCTTTTTCTATAGTGAGAAGTCTTTCAGACAAGCCAGTGTTCAACCACTTTAGTTTTTCAATTTCAGCTTTTAATTCAGTGTTTTCTTCCTCAAGATTTTTCTCCTGAATTTCATTATTAGCACATCTCTCTCTTCCAGACATGTGCTCCAATTTTTCAATCAGTTCATCTTCTCTTTCTTCTGCTTTAATTTTCTCAACGAGCAGATTTTTGTGATCATCTTTAAGTGAGGCAATTTATTTATTTAGCCATTCATTCTCACTAAAGAGATCTTCATTACGTTCTCTTAAAGCTGAGCATATTTTACAATTTGATTTAGCAGAAGAAGACTGTGAAGCCTCATTGATTTCATTCATTCTGACCATAAAAGTTTTATTCTTCTTTTGAAGGTCTTCATTCTCCAATTTCAGTTTGTTCAATTCAGAATTAACTTCAGTGAGTTCCTGCATGCCTTTTAGATGCTCCTTTTTCTTATCATTCAACTGATTCTCTATTTCTGACACTTTATCCAACCATGTTTATTTTTCCATTTTTAGAGAATCATTTTGTTTCTTAAGATTCTGAACGTCTAGCATGCAAGCATCATAGGACTTTTTCATATTTGGACAGTTTTCACATGAATCTTTCAGATTTATTTTATCGCATTTCTTTTTCAACTTTTTATTTTAATATTTCAATTGTTCACATTTATTATTGAGTTCCTCATTTATATTCCATAGTCATCAATTGAAAGTTCTTCAGGTTCAGAGCTTACCTCGGATGAAGTTTCATCATTAGCATTTCTTCTATCAGCCATCAAACATTTGCTATGATTCTTGATTAGCTTCAGTTTATCCAAAATGTCTTTGGCAGACCTGCAAGAAGAAATGCATTCAATTAGAGATCTGTCAATTGATTCTTTCAATAAAACTACAACTCTATTATTGACAGAGTCATTCAGCTTATCCTTCTTGGTCCATTTAGATTTATCCTTCGACAGTTTGTATGGACCATGAGTTATTACCTTCCACACTTCAGGATCGGTTGTGCTTACATACCGATGCAACTTTTCCAGCCATGGGCCGAGGTCATCACCTCTGAATATCGGAGGATTAGCCATCAAAGCAGATAACAAGTAGACTCAAAGCACAAAGCAATCGACAAGAAAACACTACAACCAGATAAGCACGGCAAAGCACTAACTCAGTGAAACTAAACAACGAATACAGAACGCAATCTGAAATGCACCAAACAAACTAGCAGGATCCTCTGCAGATTGTTAGATCTGATAGATCAGAGACCCGCTCTGATACCAATTGTTGGGTTCGGTGCAAGTATTCAGAGGGGGGGTGAATGAATATAACCCTTTTAAAAAACTTTCACCCAATATAAAATTTCGCTCAAAATAGAACTATGAAGCTAACTAGACAGATTTACCAAATCTGAAAGCTAATCAACATTTTGTTTGACCAGTTAGCAAACACATGGAGCGCCCCATGCATTTATCTAGCGGAAGCACAAATGAACAAAACAAATCACAATGCACACGGGGTTTTTAGGTGGTTCGGTCCTCCAGACCTACATCCACCCCACACTCAACCCGAGTGTGGCTTCACTAACCGCTGGGCAACACAGCTTGCCAACAATCCGCTGAGCAACACAGCTTGCTGTCCAGTGGAATCCACCACTGTAACCGCTGGGGATTACAGCTTACCCGTCCAGTGGAAACCTCGACTGCCCGCTGAGCAACATAGCTTGCTATCCAGAGGATACACCTCTGCAAACCGCTGACTAACAGCTTGAAAGGAAATGTAAAATGGAAAACAAAAATAGAATGAAACAGCAATCGGAAAGCTGTAAATGAAGAACACAATATAGCTCTCAACAGAGCAGACTGGCCTGGATTTGATCCACGGTCCAGTGAACAAATCTTCAGACTTCACTCTTCTTCTCTCAATCTCACTGCCTCTCTTTCTTTCTCTTCTTCTTCTCTTCACACTCTTCTCGAGCTCTCTGCCTCTCTTCTTCTCCTTCTGCTCTTCTTCTTTCTCTTTTCTTTTTCTATCTGGATCGTGGCTCTCTGTATGAGCTTTTCTTCTCGCCAACTCGATCTCTCTTCATCTGTGGACGAAGACCTCCTTTTATAACAGCAGCTAGTAGGAGGGCAGCACTGGGCGCCTGTGGCTTCCACATTTCTCGCCCAGAACTTTTGGCCACGTGTCAGCTTTCTGTCAGTCCTTCAACCTCGGATCACGTGCCCTCCTTAAGCTTCACGATCAAAGCACCTGTTAAACAGAGTATCGGATAAGTCATCAGTTTAAAGAACAACTCTGTATAGACTTATTAGAAGAACAGCGTTTTAGAAGAAACCTGGACGAGGTTAGAACGAAACAACACGAAGATAGAAATAACAAAGAAGACTTAGACGCAGAGACAGCACGAAGTGAAACGAGAACGACACGAGGTGCAGAGGTGACAGAAACACACACTACACAGAGAACAACACGAAGATAAAACAGAAACCAACACGAAGTGTGGTTTCAACATACGAAAGACACGAGGTCCAGGAAGAACAACACAAAGACATAATACAGAAACGACACGAAGTGAAATAAGAACGACACGAAGTGCAGTAGTGACAGAAACACACACTACACAGAGAACGACACGAAGTGGCACAGAAAGCAACACGAGGTGTTGCGATGTCCTGCACGCAATAGAACAAAAATGACAAGAAGACGATGAAAACGACACGAGGTGAAGTCACAAAGCGACAAAGACACGAGGTGTAGGAAACACGACACGAAGACATGAAACAACACGGAGACGAAACAGTAACCGACACGAGTTGAAAACAACACGAAGACGAAAACTGAAATCGACACGGAGTGTGGTCAAAGCGAGAAAGACACGAAGTCTAAAGCGAAAAACCAACACGAAGACAGAAGATGCCACGGCTATCAGGACACGTGATGAAGCAGTGGGACTAGAAAGAAACGACACGAGGAACAACAGTAAGTGACACGAAGACACAATAAAGGGAACGACACGAAGACACAACAAGGATACAACACGAAGTCATAAAAATAGAAATGACACGAAGTATAACCTCATACAAGTTTTTCCTATCAAGCATGGAAATCAACACGAAGTGTCATAAGCTCAGACGACACGAAATCTTTTTGTGTTAGTGAGGGGAAACAACACGAAGTGTGACTCAAGTGGCACTGAAAGCAACACGAGGTGAGACTTCACGCTGTACAGACTTGGACTAAGCAGAAGGCTGTATAGACTTGGAGACCCAAAGCCATTGTGTAGACTTTGATGCCCAAAGGTGATGAACAGTGAAACAGTGTATATACTTCAAGTAAAGACCAATGTGTAGACTTGAAGATTGAAGGCGATGTACAGACTTTGATGCCCAACACCAATGTATAGACTTAGGAGCATATGACACGGCTGTACAGACTTCGCCTAAGACGCTGTACACACTTAGCCTAAGATAATGCATAAACTGACGTTGTATATACTTAGCCAATGCAGACCAGTCCGATGTATAGACTTTAAAGAAATGCATGCTACAGTGCAATGTATAGACATGCTATAAGATGCAGAATGAGACGCTGAAGTCTGTATAGACTTTACCAAGACACTGGATAACACTATGATGCACAATGTATAGACTATGCACATAACAGAAGTCTAACACAAACAATATATCAGTCATACACATGCATTCTCCATCTGATATAACAATCACAATCATGAAGCTATCATCAAAGCACAATGTCATCAAAACACTCATTGTGTTGCTATCATCAAAACAAAACAGCATTGCTATCATCAAATCAGCATAGCACATGCTAGTGCCTAAGGGGCACAACAGGTCCGACCCGGTCCCTATATTTCTGCAAGAATTTCTTTTGAACCACATCGAAGTCACTAGCGTCTGTCGGTTCTAAAGAATAGAACCACTCGGGGGCTGGCCCCTCTAGAGACCGTGTGAACAGATAAGCCAATGAGGCTTTGTTACCCTGCCAAAAGTAAGTTTCATACATAAAATCCTTTAAATGAATAAATGGATTGCCAGTTCCATTGTATCGTCGAAAGTTTGGCATCTCAGAAGGTGGTAGATGGAAAACTGGCAATGTAGGGAGAGAAATCTCTGAGGCATTCTTTGCTGCGGTAACTTTCTTGAGTTGTTCTTTCATGCTAGCCAGCTTTTGAAGAAGTAGAACGTTGGTATCCGACTCGACTGGGGTCGAATTTTGAATGAAGGAATTTGGCATAGGCATCCTTAGAATTTGAGGAGGTGGAGGAAATTGGGGCCTAGCCGCAGAATAACTTGCCTGTTGGGCCAGCATGGCCACAACGGGTGTTGGTGGACGTGAAGGGGTTTCGTGTAAGACCGCCGGGTCATTAGCAACATGATGGCCACTCGCGGCCGGAGGGGGGTTGGAGGATGAAGAGGGAACAGTTTTCCCTTTCAAAGCGGCCTGAACTGCCTGCCGCTGGAATCATCCAATTGTGATAAAGCGTGAATTAAATGAGGCCCCTTATATAGGAAACCTTTGAACGAGCTCAATCCGGCGTGGGGTTTAACGCGTCGATTTTCAACCATTTTGCGCTCCGGATTCGAGTTAAATGGGGTGTGCCGGTTTCGAAGGCTACCCAAGATTAAGAGGGCCCGTCGGATTTGAGGGGTGCGCCGATGTAGCAGAAGCGCGCTCGATTCACATCATTTGGTCGCCTTAACCCGACACAGGGTCCGATAACAGGCTTCGGACTGAGCTCGGGGGTTGCTATGACCTTTCGTCTCTTCATGGTCTTGTAGGGGCATAGGAGAGCCTATAGACGAGACTTCTGGGCCGCCAAATGGCTGCTTTCGGAACTCGTGTACCTTAAGCTCGAGCGTGCGGGTTTTTCACTGACACGGCTCTCGGCGCAACGGCTCGTATTGCCGGCTCACCTTGACTTGCATTGGTAGCTCCCCCGGGTAGTGATATGCCGCCCGGGGTGTTTCCACCTTGACCGGGCGATCATCTGGCCTCCAATGGGCCCAATGTGCTGAGAAGTCGTACCCGTGCTGGGTAATCGAGGTCTTCTACTGACAGAACCTTCGATCCTTTGCCTTGAGGGGCCGAGGGCAGTCTTCCTCTCAGGAGAGTCTTCATTGAGGTGGCGAGCCACCGGGTAGACCGTCGTCCTTGGTCGGGTGACAGGTGTAGGGTAGCGGCATGATGGAGTCGACGCCGGATCATTAGGCAGGCTTGGTCGCACTGCCGGTTGGTTGTGGACTCATCTCGACTCTCCCGAGGCGAAGTCCCCGGTGCTCATTCCAGGTGACTCGAGGCTCTGGCAGCTTGAGAAGTCTTCAATATGTCGATCTTCATCGGCTTCTGTGCTTCAGTGGGCGATATCATTTCTCTGCGGCTTGATCACCGTTGATCATATTTTGAGTACCAACAGAGACATACGATAAGGAGCCTTAGAAATAGGGGTCGCGCCAGGAATTAAATCAAAAGAAAACACAACTTCCCTCTCCGGTGGAAGTCTTGACAATTCCTCAGGAAAAACAACCGGAAAATTTCAGACAACAGGAATCTCCTTAATCTCAATCTTCTTCTCAAGGGTCACATAAACAAAGGCTAGAAATGCATGACACCCTTTCCTTATCAACTTATCGGCTTGGATGGCCGAAATAAGTGGCACATACTTATGGTGCCTAACCCCTATAAAAGAAAGTCCCGGGTGTCTAGAAAAAGACACAGAACTGGAACTACAATGGACATTGGCCTCATGCTTAGCCAACCAATCCGCTCCTAGAATTACATCATAGTCTTTCATATCCATGCAAACCATATCAGCCGAAAAATTCTGTTCATTAACCATAACCTTGCTAGAAAGATAAAAATACTTAATCACTGATCTAGAGCCAATAGGAGTTGATATCTCTAATGGGGAATCCATCATAACTGGCTTCATAGCTAATGACTTGGCAAATTTTTGAGAGACAAATGAATGAGTAGCACCGGTATCGAAAAGAACAAAAGCTGGCTTTCCATGAATAATAAGGGTACCTTCAACGAGTCCACCCTCCTCGGTGGTGCATGCATCCTCTTCCTGTAGGGCCTGGAGCTTGCCCTGCTGCTTGTTGCTGCCTTGAGGTTTTGTCGGGGTAGCTTGCTCAGATAAAAGAGGACACTCTGGAATGCAGTGATCCCTACTTTCCAACATAAACAGGCGCCCAGCTTGCGCCAACATTCTTCCATCTTGTGACCAGGACGGTCACAATACTTGCATACGCCCTTAAATGGAACAATAGGGCCAGGCTTCTTGTCTTCATTCTTTGGAATTTTTCCCTTCCATGAACCAGACCCGCCATTCGGCCTCTTCTTGCTATTCCCAGGTTTAGCACTCCCGGAACTAGTAGATTGCTCCTTCTTGACATTCTTCCCACGGATTTTCTCCGTCATCTCTAGGGTATCTTCTAGAACTTGGGCCTTCCTTACCATCTCTGCATAGGTCTGATTCTCCAACGGTGCCAACTGGTTAATATAATGCAACTTCAGCCCATTAAGAAAACGTTTCGCCTTCATCTTCTGTGTGGAAATAAAATGAGTAGCATAACGAAAAGTCTAAAAAATTGGGCTTCGTACTCCGCTACAGATAGACTTCGCTGCTTCAAAGCTATAAATTCCGCCGCTTTCTTCTCTTGGACTCTGTCGAAAAAGTACTTGTTATTGAAGAATTCTTCGAATTGATTCCACGAAATTTGCCTATCACCGAGGGTCACCTGGTGATCTACTAGCATCTCGTTCCAACTGAAAGGTCATTAAAAGCACACGCTCGTGGTCGCTGCATTGCATAACTTCAAAAATTCTCTCCATCTCCTTAAGCCAGTGCTCGGCTTCATCAGGATCAGTTGAGCCTCCAAATCGTGGGGGATACAACACACAAAAATTTCTATGTAGATCACCAGCGCCATGATTTGCCGCTCCACCTTGGGCCACTTGTTGCAAAGGCCGCGTAAGTCCTTGGACAGTTCGCTGCATGTCCCGCCACTGCGCACGCTCAGCTGCCATCGGAACGTCCTGCAAAAAAATAATTTATCTTAAGTTTATTTAGGAGAAAGAGTTTAGAGTTGATTATTAACTCAACCCAAGTCTCTACCCAAATTCTCATTAGGTTTGGCCCTTTGACTCATAACAAGGGTAAGGTTCTACGACAAACACCTAGAATCCTAGAACTTAGATAACCTAGGGATATTAGGAAACCTAGGCTCTGATACCACCTAACTGTCACGCCCCGACGCGGAATATCGGGATTGGCAGTAGAAACAAGTAATAATAATATGTTGATGATATGCTAAAGCTAAAAGATCACACATCACCATAAATAGAAACAACTCCATTCATTAAATATCATACAATTAATCCATGTTCCAAACCACAATAATCTCACTTAAAATATCCTTCGACAACATCCACTTATCACTATTACATTTACGGAATTCAAATTTACAACTCTTCCAAAACATTCTAAGACACAAATAGACTCCACAACTAGGACTAGCTTCATAGGCTGCTAACT
Organism: Amorphophallus konjac; assembly: GCA_022559845.1. NCBI lineage: Eukaryota > Viridiplantae > Streptophyta > Magnoliopsida > Alismatales > Araceae > Amorphophallus > Amorphophallus konjac. Next base: position 197,560,446 of record CM040122.1, on the reverse strand, counting down.
GGTTCGCTCCATGATCGTCACTCTTGCCCGTCCTCATCAGTTTGCAAGTCCTCACCTGAGCTACCTGAAAAAGGGGGGAAAACAACTAGGTAGTGAATGCTCAGTAGGTAATAATAGGCAAGTTTAAGTAATAACCAATTAATTACATGTTTGAACGCGTAAATAAAGAACGAAAGGAAATGACTATGTAACATAATAATGAAAGGAAAGCAAGAGCATGATATAGCTGGAAATTGGCCAACAAGCAAGAACTAACCAAGTCAAGAGAAACTCAAGTATTAGACTATTGTCATAGACATCACGCTAGTCATGCACTCGGTGCAATGTCTCACCATGTCATTCAAACTCCCCGGGGCACAAGTACTTTTCGGGTGCTCCTCCCAGGACCAGACCGGGCCCTTATGATGCGATGGCATTGATTTGTTGGATCCAAGATCCCAAGTTATGTCTAGACATTAATCAAGTTAATGGCCAATAACGTCAAGGTATAGCTCACCTCGAAGGATTCCAAGGGTAAGTTGAAGAGATACTTTGACCAGAAAGTTCAAGTTATCAAGAACCAATCAGGTCCTTGGATTCAACACGAATAATGACAGTAATCACTTCTGGATGATAAGCGGTCAAAACTGGGCCGCTCAAACAAAGCACGGTCTAAACTGGACCGTTCAGATAGAAATGGGCTTAAGATCAGCCACACCGAAGTCAAGGATACACGATCCATGTAGGGCCGTTCAAAGAATTGGACGGTTGAGACTCGTAGAGCTGGAAGCCCAAGAACAAGATAAACGGTCTTTACAGGGCCGCTCAAAAGACAGACGGTCCAATAAGATCTGCTCTATAACATGGGCGGTTCTAATCGGTCCGTTCAATTTAATCAACTGGAAATCTACCCAAACGGGCTCTGGGCTACCATAAGTGGGGCAGAACTGAACCAGGGTCCAGCACACTCTCCACTGGTCAACCTAGGGCTTATTGGGTCGATCCAAACACGATTTGGTCGAAGATAGATCAAGGTTAAACGACCAATAAAAATGGCACTTGGCCAAAGATGCACGGTTCATTATGGGCCACCCAATGAGATAAATGATCGCTTTCGGGCAGCGTAATTCTTAGGGGGTCCAAGTCGAGCCGTGACTCACAATATGATAATCCAAGCGATTCAATCGTGTACACAGGTTCAGGTCTTGATGGTACAACCTACCCGGTGTCCTAGTGGGAATCCCAGGCTCGCGGGGGCTTACGGAGGTCCCGTAATGAAGGTCCTAGTCCGACGAAAGGAATATCCGGCGGAGAGTCCCAAACATTACAAGGAATTGAGCTAATAAAACCATGGAAACCAGTATGACGGTCAGTCAATCCTACTGGAGTAGAACGATTGTCAAACAATCCTATTAGCAGATGTCATGTTTGAATTTACATAACGAAATAACTAAGGCCATGATGAAACAAGATCAAGTGAAAGAAATTAATAAAATTCAAGATTTATTTACTTCAATATGTTCCAGTTAACATGTGGTTGCTAACTTATCGATTAACCATCAATCTATTAAGATAAATCATGCTAAAACAATTCTAAAGGGTTGAGCGGTTCTATCAGAGCCGCTCAATCACCTCGACGGTTGTACGACAGGCCGTTCATCCCTCCTTCAGCCCGAAGGCCTGCTAGGGTTGAGCGGTCTGTAATGTGCCTCTAGGGATCATGCACGGTCTAGAACAGGCCGCTTAAAGACAAGGCGGTTAAGGTTATGCCGCGCAAACTATGAGAACAGACCCAAAACGCAATACATGAACGGTCAAGAACTAGCCGCCCGCCTTGGATGGGCGGTCTATCGCGAGGCCGCGAAACCCGATCGATCTGCCACCCCTTCGCCTTGCCCGTCGTCGGTGGGGATGGCTAGGGTTAGCATCAACGATTTAATACAGATAGTACAAAGCAAGAAAGTTAGGGCTTTTGGACTTAAAAGAAAGAGCACGAATAAATCTACAAGATAACATAAACAATATAAGATTTGTGCCTGTAATCCCTACTTAAAACAAGATAGAACAGGTATAACCCTAGATGTAACATGCTTCCACTAAACGCTAAAATTCTAACAAGATACTAAACAACTTTTAGGGCTTTTACATTCAAAAGAGAGAGTACTCGATGCTAGTTCTAACCATATAGGGTACTTAAGGTTTGGCTCGTTATAACCAACCTTAAACGAAGGAACACGGAAGAAGAGCGGATGATGATGCGCTAAGGACACCCTGTCGGTGATCGCCGGAATGCTCCCTCCACCTGAGTTCTCGTCGGCCGCCATAGCACCCAAACGAAAATAGGGTTCCTAAGGGTCATTTATATAGGTCACACAAGGTCTAGAGCCTTCTATTCGTGAAGATAGAGTCCAATCAAGTTGCACGTGCGCGAACCGCGCAGATAGGGTTAGCCGCTGCCTTCTAATCCAAAATTCGCTCTCTAGGGTTAGGGTTTCGGGAAAACTAAGAGGGGAAATGATCCTCTCATCCTAGCCTTTCATTTGGGTATGATCTCAGCCTAAATGATTGGGTAATGGGCTCCAATTTCGCGTTTTAAGGTCCAATTAGGTTAAGTGTGGTTTGGGCCTTAATCAGTCAATTCGGCCTAATTACAGATTTTATTTGGGATGGTCATAGAAGACACTATTGTTAAACGTTTTATCTTCTACAAGATTCTAATTTTTATAGATTTTTATAAAATGGTTGAATTCTCACTTATTCTATTTCTTAAGGAATTTCTTATTAATTTTCATAAAATTTTTATTATTTAATAAATCGGGGTATTACATCTAGCTTCTCTGATCCCCTGTTTAAGGACCGGGTTCCCTCTGTGGTTTCAGAGGAAGAGAGGATCAGATCCTCTAGGTGGTTCAAGCTGTTAGTCAGCGCAAAGCAAGTTGTGCTGGTCAGCTATGTAAGCAAGCTGTGCTGCTCAACGGATCAAGCTGCGTGGCAGTCGAAAAACCTCACCGAGTTTGGTGAGGGGTGGACGTAGGTTGTGAGCTAACAACCGAACCACCTTAAAATTCTTGTGTTATGGGTAGTATACTTTGTGAGCTTGTTCCATATCCTCTATCCCTACTTCACAGGTTCGTGTGTTACTTATGTTGTTTATTTTCTCTGCCACTCAAGCGTTCAGCTTGCACAACAGTCTCATCTCGATCCTCCTGCTATCGTAGCTAACGTGGATCCTGTCAGGTGTCTGCAGCACTCTTGCTTACAGAAACTTTGGAGCATCTCCCAAGCATAGGAAGTTATCACGGTGTGTGAGCAGCTCTCTCCCTTGTGTATTCAACTGCATTTGCGCCTTAGGCTGCCTACTGCACCCTTTCAAACAGGGACCAAGGTGAAAGCTTTCCCAAGGAACTTCGTCTTGCTGAACACTCATTCTTCCTAGCTGATCATCATAGCTCTACCACCTGGTATAATCATTTAGCTTAGCTTTACTATTTCAAGATCTTTATGGTGTTTTGGATTACATCTCATTCGGATCTGAGCTGCTAGTGAAGAAGTGTCGACCTCTCTCTTAAGGAGTGTCGACCTACCTGCTGGGAGTGTCAACCTGTCTGAACTGAGCATTGAGAGTTTAACATCATTACATGTTCCATTCTTATCTAATCCGCTGCACTGTATGCTTAAGTAATTCATTTACCTTATAAGAGTGGTTTATGTTTTTACGAGTCAAGATTTAAATACGCCAAAGTTCTTAATAGGATCTATTCAACCCCCCCTTCTAGATCCGATTGCACTCTGTGGGACCCAACACGTTTGACCCTTGTCATTAGAGGCAAGACCGGTCAACCTTCCCCTTAACTTGGACCTTTCGTCCTCGTTAATGAATTGACATATCTTTGCTTCGACATTTAACCAATGCCGATAAACAAACGGTGCTTGACCCTTGTCATCATTGGCGAGACCGGTCAGCATCCCCTTAGCCCGGACTCCCCGTCCATTGCTAACAGACAAGCCCTCATCTATCTCGGCTTCGTCCCGTGAATTAAGTTCAAAATATATATATATATATATATATAAAAGAGAAAGAAAAAAAATGAGGTTGGAAATAGAGGTGCCTCGCCAGACTTGCTTGGATGTTCCGAGCAAGGGCAAAAAATGGCTATAACCCAACTGCGGTGAAAACCCGAAAGGGCGCCGCAGGCAAAATCGGGTACCCCGCCACGTGAAAACCCGAGAGGGAGCGTGGGCAAAAGTAAGAGGGGGCTGGCTTCAGTGAAAACCCGAAAGGGCGCTTAAGTTAGTAATGTGACTCAAAAAAAAAAGAAAAAAATGATGAATGATGATGAATAGCAATGAATGAATGAAATTAATGAAAAGATGATGGAATTAATGTCGCTTTCTCATTTACCATCCAAGTCCCACGAAAATCCCATGTGCAACTAGCAAGTCAAACCCCACCGTCATAGGCCTTACGCGTATGCAGTAACACACCTGTTGCTTTGACATTCAACCTATGTCGATGAATAAACCCTACCTCCATTTTTCGTCACCATCAGGGAAATCAACAAACAAATCATTGGTCCAGATCTTCTGTCCTCATCGATAAGTAAACCTATTCTTGACTTTCTTTGTTGTTCGGGGAAAGTAACGGACCTACCCGCCACCCGGGTTCTCCACCCCTGTCGAGGAATGAATACATTCTTGGTCTCCCGACAGCTTCGTCACCATCGGCGAAGCCTACCAATAGGCCTTTTGACCTTACCCTTTCGTCCGAGTGGCCGCTACACCTCTTGTCACGCCTTGAGCCTTTATGACAGCGGAAGACTCGCTCGAGAAACGTGAACAGCCGGCATGGTAGGCCTCTTGCAAGCAAGAATGATCAGAGCGCAAGATAATCACACACATAAATGTAATTGCATATTATTTTAATCAAACTCCAACTTATTTCATTGAAAATCAATATTCAAATACAACAACTTTCAACTTCTTTCAACCTATCAGACTCAAGAAATAGGAAAATTACATAGACTCAATCTAAACAATATAGTGATGGGGACATCCCCAGTCATTCCATCTTTTTCGAGACTCCGGTTACTCGCCATCGGTGCATCATCATCTCCATCACTTAATTTTGAGTAGTAGCATGTAATTTTCATCTTATTTGAGTCATAGATGTGTAATCTTTCTTTATTTGAGTCAGTTAATAGGTTAATGGGTCAGTTTGATAGTCATTTGTGCCCAACTAGTGGGCTTGGCCCAGGGGCTCGCTCCCATGGACTACTTTGGTCATTAGTTGTTCAGTCAGGGTCATTTTAGTCCTAGGAAAATATGAGTGCCTATAAATAGGCCACCCCACTCCCTCATATGTAATCTTTTGGTCAATCAAAAAATGAGTGTTCTAGTGCCATTGGAGTGGATTCTCCATCTCTCTCTCCCTCTCTCTCTCTAAGGGGTGGATTCCCCTCTCTCTCACTCTCTCTCTCTCTAAGGGGCCCCCCTCTCTCTCTCTCTTCCCTACCCCCAAATTTCAAAATTTCTTCTCTCTCATCCCATTCACCCTTCATTAAAATTCCCCCCTTCCCCATACCCTCATTCAAGTCCCCCCAACCCCCAAGATAGAACCCACCAATCTCTAAGCCACCCTCGAACCCCCAACCACCCACTACCCTTTCCTAAGCACCCTTCCATCTCCCCAAGGCTGAAGGGGCTCAAACCCTAGGCCAAATTTGAATTTCCCTCCCCTTTCTAACTGCTCCGCTCCCCTCCCCATCACCCCCCACCACCTGGGTCGCACCCACAGCCAACCATCAGCCCTCCTTCCCCATTCTCCCCTCTCTTACCTCCACTCCCTACCAGGCCCTATTCTGGTTCCCAAGTAGCAGACCACCCGCAGATTGCAGAGAGTTCCACGGCGTCATAGTGAGGCTTCAGGAGGTGTACCATATATATCTGGAAAGGTCGTCCAGAGAGCATTCCAAGCGAGGTGGTTTCGTCCTCATCCGAGCACCGTGCTGATCGGGAGGCCCTTCTTCCTCGACTGCGCAAAGCCTCCCTGGCAGGAGACCAGAGCCGGAGTGGAAGCTCAACTACGACGAACCTGTTGGGAATCTGATCAAGAGTTTTTCTACAAAAATCTTATACTACGGGTATTCTATCATCCCCAAGAAGCAGAGCCCAGTTTGGTGACAAGACCTGAGAGTTATCATTTTTACTCCCCGGGTGCGCGGTTCTGCCTCCACTCAGTCTACACCGACCCTTCCTCATTGTTCCAAGCCTATCGGTCTGCTCCGACAACGAACGTCATCCCCGTCAATCTTGTTACGAAGAGGACTCACATACGGTTCCGTCGACTCTAACGGCGCCTCATTCTGAGTTCAGGAACGGCCGTGGCATCGTCTGCTTCCTGCTGCTGAGTTTCTAAAGCAGTCAGAACTATCAACCTGTTTCATGTTCAAGCTCCTACTCCGACCAGCGCCGGCACCCGAAGAAATTACCAAAATTCAGACATCATCCCGGCGCAGCTACGAGAAATCTCCAACTGGTTTCGTCATCGGCACAATTCTGGAATGGCCGCAGCTTCCAGAGAACCAACTGCCTATCTTGAATCGCAGAGAGTGGACAGAATCGACATCGGCCACCATTCTTTGTTTCTAGCCCGATTTTTCCTCTTTTTGCTTGGCCGGCTGAAGGCCCCTCCCTATGTGGAGGTAGTTTTGGATGTATTCACAGTTAACCCCCACCCCAAGATCCCCCTCCTGCGAGAGGCGTAGTGTTGTAAGCACTTAAACAGGGTCAAGCGGCATCGGCGCGGCGTGCGGGTGCGTATCCACGCCTCCCCGCTCGCCCTCGTCTATCGGCCGGGATCGGTGTTCTCACACCGATCAGGTGAGTTCCGGGACGCATCCCTCACTGGTTTATTCATGCTTATTTAGTATTGTCTTTAGCTCCGTCGGACGGTAAGTGAGTGCTTGATCAAAATTTCCCTCCAATTGAGTGGCCACCGCGGAGTGAGGTGAGGGCGACCCTACAACCCATGCCTTTGGCATGCTGGCCGCCCACAAAATTGGGTATCCCATCCCCTTAGGGGGTCAACCAAAGCGAAGCCTAGCCTCGGAACTTGAAGGTCCCACTTTGGACCCTCCCCACCATTGCCAATTTGCCCATTGGCAATAGTGTCCGCTAAGCGAGTGAGCTTGCCCGAGTAGTTTCATCATCAAAAGTTGCTTGCTTGCGAGTCATAGGTCCAAGGTGTATTGGCCTTGTGATTACCACCCAAGGTGGTGTCACATCAAGTTGTATTAGAGCAAGTTCACAACTTGTCTCTATCAAGTTGGTCCTAGGGCGTGTTTATGCATTTAGGGTCCTCGGTTACATCTCTTTTGTCCACTAGTATGGCCACCTCATACCGACATTACCAATCGGCCCTCTCCATTAGTCCAAACCACCAAGGGATGCCTACCACTAACACACATAACCTCCCTGGCTATGTCAACTACCTCATGAAGGCCTTGACCCATGCCAATGAGCGACTTGATAACATATCGGGTCGACTCAACCAACTTGGAGAAAATGGGCCCGCCCCAAGGACGGACGATAGAAGGACATGTCCCCCACCTCCCATATTTGATGGAACTCAACCTATTGACTATTTAGAGTGGGAAGTCTCGATGGACCATTACTTCACTTGGTATCCCATGTCCGAGGATGAGAAAGTCCGATTTGCCAAATTGCAACTTACCAAATGGGCCCACACTCATTGGTTGAAAATTGAATGCTTAAGGATAATTAGAAGGGAAGCTCCCCTCACAACATGGGGGGACATGAAGGAACAACTTAGGGCTAGATATATTTTCCCCTCCCATTCCGAACACCAAAGCCCAAAGAGCATTTCAACTCCTGCATTTCCCCTTGGCCAAACCAAGACCCTAATCACGCATTCCGCACCATTTCCCACCTCTCCTACTCCAACCGCAACATCTACATCCTACATCGAAGTCCTCACCACAACCATATGTCCACATACCCAATTGGACCCCATGTCCACCCCTCCACCTAGGCCCATAATGGCCACCACCCCCAAACCCAAATCCCCTCACCAAACCCGTACCCCACAAGCCCCCCTTGGCCACCACCGCAACCTCACCATCGTCCCCAAAAAGTGACACATCTCCCAAAACCAATCAACCCAAATCTCCTCACCCAACCCACCTTCCACTTCCCACCCCAATCCTACCCCAATTTAGGCCTACACTACTTCCACTCCGAATTCCAACCCACGTCTGACCTTGCTCACCTCCTCGGGTGCGCCATGCATCGACTATCACCAACCCAGCCACCATAGACCTTCCTACCCCATTGTCCTTAGGAGTTGCAACCCACACACCCACCCAAGTGGAGAGGGATACCAATCCGGATCCACCTCCCAAAATAGAGAAAATCCAAGGGCCACACAACTCACCCACCACTCCTAGCCTAGCTCCTCAAGAGCTACACACCCTTCCCCATGACACTGTCACCATAGATGAGTCCATACTCCAATGGCTCAAGCGAGGCCTCACCATTCCTAGTGCACAACCAAGCCACCTACCCATGGGACATCAATCCCAAATCATTCCCACTCAGCCTCATGTCACTTATCAAACCTCCTATTGTGTGGAAGATTTGGGAGACTTAGTGGCCTACCTACATTGGCAAGTCCACTTGACCGATATGCTAGCCATGAGGCCGTTGGAGCCTAGCACCATTAGCCTAGCTTACCCCGCCGTTGGCTCCATCACTTCCATCTACACTAATGGCCAATTTAAGAGTGAGATCATACTTTTTCTTCCCATGGAGGAGGAACCCTTCCTAGTCTACTCCCCAACCATTGAGATCCCAAGTGTTTTGATTGGCCAACCCATTGGCAATCTTTGCCCAAATATTTTGGAGGAGGATGACTCATCATTTAAGGACCTTGAGAACATGGAGTACCCCTATCTAGGTGACCCTTACCATGATCCCTTCAACCCCTTCCTATGGGAGCCTAGATCTCCATGTAACCCACTCCCCCTATTCACCCCCACCCACCTTACCCTACCCATATCGCCCATGTTGACCCAAACTCCTCCCTTCCTAGAATCGGGTTACACCATGAGAGCCTTGACCTTAGGCAACATACACCTTGGGATTGATGAAAAGTCCCACCCCATAACCACCTTCCTAGATCCCTTCGACCCATTCACATGGAAGTTTGAAAGCCATCCCACATCTATGCGCATGGAAGTCACCTTTGGGATAAACATGCATGTGTCTAGGCTTACCACACCACTTGGCATGATTCATGAGTCGGGTACATTCATTCACATCACCCACATGTCAAGTAGGAAGCATAAGTGGACTGTATTCGGATGTATTGGTCCACCTCCATTCATCATGAGTCTTAAGCATGAAAGGAGCATACATGGATGTCCGGGTCCCCCGACATTTGTCACATCCATGCATAAAAGATTCATCTATGGATGCCCCGGCCCTCCTAAGTCTGTCACAGTCTTTATGGCATCAAAGTATGATCAGTCTACATTTGGCTGCCCCGGTCCACCTTTGCACACCATACTTTTCACACCAACATCGCATCGTAGTGCATGGCATACGCATTCTCGCAAGCATCTAGCAACGGACGGTGAGGATCACAAAGAGCGGGCAACAGCTCGTAAGTGGCACTTGGGATTCCAAGTAGGCAACTTGGTAATGGTGACTTTGAAGTGGCTCTACCCTAGGGCTAACTCCAAACCGAGGGCACACGGACTTGGACCTTCTCGAATTCTAAGTGGCATTGGTAAACATTCTTTTGGTCTGAACTTTCCAAGGGATTCTGGGACACACCCGACTTTTTGTGTGGCAGATCCAACACCCTATAAGGGCCCCGTGGTGGAACCTAGTAAGCATCTTGAGCCTACACTTACCTTTGTGAGTGACACCACCGGAGAGTCTCCACATATCAGCCCGAGAGCCCGACATGAGCACATGGAGGCAATACTACATAAGCAAGGTACCATCGCCAGGAAGAGGGTGTGCCCGCGCTATCCTGAGAAGTGGAAGAGCCATCCCTCGGCTACGAAGGTAGGGTTGAGTTTGGAAGACGTTCTACACCCGGATCCGCTTTGGTGTGCTGCTACCCCGGTGGACCCACACTCGACGGGGTCGAGTTCTCCCCACCCCAGGGGTATGATGGAGACATCCCCAGTCATTCCATCTTTTTTGAGACTCCGGTTACTCGCCATCGGTGCATCATCATCTCCATCACTTAATTTTGAGTAGTAGCATGTAATTTTCATCTTATTTGAGTCATAGATGTGTAATCTTTCTTTATTTGAGTCATTTAATAGGTTAGTGGGTCAGTTTGATAGTCATTTGGGCCCAACTAGTGGGCTTGGCCCAGGGGCACCCTCCCTTGGACTACTTTGGTCATTAGTTGTTTAGTCAGGGTCATTTTAGTCCTAGGAAAATATGAGTGCCTATAAATAGGCCACCCCACTCCTTCATATGTAATCTTTTGGTCAATCAAAAATTGAGTGTTCTAGTGCAATTGGAGTGGATTCTCTATCTCTCTCTCCCTCTCTCTCTCTCTAAGGGGTGGATTCCCCTCTCGCTCACTCTCTCTCTCTCTCTAAGGGGTCCCCCCCTCTCTCTCTCTCTTCCCTACCCCCAAATTTCAAAATTTCTTCTCTCTCATCCCATTCACTCTTCATTAATATTCCCCCCTTCCCCATACCCTCATTCAATTCCCCCCAACCCCCAAGATAGAACCCACCAATCTCTAAGCCACCCTCCAACCCCCAACCACCCACTACCCTTTCCTAAGCACCCTTCCATCTCCCCAAGACTGAAGGGGCTCAAACCCTAGGCCAAATTTGAATTTCCCTCCCCTTTCTAACTGCTCCCCTCCCCTCCCCATCACCCCCCACCACTTGGGTCGCACCCACAGCCAACCATCAGCCCTCCTTCCCCATTCTCCCCTCTCTTACATCCACTCCCTACCAGGCCCTATTCTGGTTCGCAAGTAGCAGACCACCCGCAGATTGCAGAGAGTTCCACAGTGTCATAGTGAGGCTTCAGGAGGTGTACCATATATCTCTGGAAAGGTCGTCCAGAGAGCTTTCCAAGCGAGGCAGTTTCATCCTCATCCGAGCACCGTGCTGATCGGGAGGCCATTTCTTCCTAGATTGTGCAAAGCCTCCCTGGCAGGAGACCAGAGCCGGAGTGGAAGCTCGACTACGATGAACCTGTTGGGAATCTGATCAATAGTTCTTCTACAAAAATATTCTACTACAAGTCTTCTATCATCCCCAAGAAGCAGAGCCCAGTTTGGCGACCGGACCTGAGAGTTATCATTTTTACTCCCCGGGTGCGCGGTTCTGCCTCCACTCAGTCTGCACCGAACCCTCCTCAGTGTTCCGAGCCTACCGGTCTGTTCTGACAACGAACGTCATCGCCGTCAATCTTGTTACGAAGAGGACTCACATACAGTTCCGTAGACTCTAGAGGCGTCTCATTCTGAGTTCAGGAGCGGTCATGGCAGCCTATGCTTCTTGCTACTGAGTTCTTGAAGCAGTCAGATCTGTCAACCTGTTCTCCTGTTCAAGCTCCTACTCCGACCAGCGCCGGTGCCCGACGAAATTACCAAAATTCAGGCATTGTCCCGACCCATCTACGAGCAATCTCCAACTAGTTTCGTCATCGGCAAAATTCTGGAGTGGCCGCAGCGTCCAGCGAACCAACTACCTGTCCTGAATCGCAGAGAGTGGACAGAATCGACATCAGCCACCATTCTTTGTTTTCAGCCCGATTTTTCCTCTTTTTGCTTGGCCGGCTGAAGGCCCCTCCCTGTGTGGAGGTAGTTTTGGATGTATTCACAGTTAACCCCCACCCCAAGACCCCCCTCCTGCGAGAGGCGTAGTGTTGTAAGCACTTAAACAGGGTCAAGCGGCATCGGCGCGGCGTGCGGGTGCGTATCCACGCCTCCCCGCTCGCCCTCGTCTATCGGCCGGGATCGGTGTTCTCACACCGATCAGGTGAGTTCCGGGACACATCCCTCGCTGATTTATTCATGCTTATTTAGTATTGTCTTTAGCTCCATCGGACGGTAAGTGAGTGCTTGATCCAAATTTCCCTCCAATTGACTGGCCACCGTGGAGTGAGGTGAGAGCGACCGTACAACCCATGCCTTTGGCATGCTGGCCGCCCACAAAATTGGGTATCCCAGCCCCTTAGGGGGTCAACCAAAGCGAAGCCTAGCCTCGGAACTTCAAGGTCCCACTTTGGACCCTCCCCACCATTTCCAATTTGCCCATGGGCAATAGTGTCCGCTAAGCGAGTGTGCTCGCCCGAGTAGTTTCATCATCAAAAGTTGCTTGCTTGCGAGTCATAGGTCCAAGGTGTATTGGCCTTGTGATTACCACCCAAGGTGGTGTCACATCATATAGACTTTCCTAAGTCTTCACTCTCATCTTGACAACACTTTCACTCGCTCTCGGACCCGCTACTTGTATAACTCGGATCCGAATTCGAATCACTTTCATTTCCTGAAAAGAATGAAAATAGGTAATGAGCACACTTGCCCAGTAGGTATCTTCGCATCAACATGAAGGCATCATTAAAGTAATTAACATTTTAGCTCTAAAGAAATAAGGTAAAATCATGCGAATGCGATCAATCATGTGAATACCCAAAGTAACAAAGATGATCGTTTAAGATACAATGATAGCAAGTATGAACTAGTAAGAGTGTAACAAGAACATGCTATTGGCCTTTCAATGACACATAATCATCACTCCAGTATCTTTTACTTATGAGCAAGTACTTCCTGAATTTCTATGGAATATCAAGTTATGTAGAAGAAAGTCATGTCGTGCCGTGGATCTTCACTTATTTATAGAGAAAGTACTCTCAACGCAATGCGACGCCAGTAACATCATACCCCATGGTTTATAATAGTATATTTTCGATAATCAGTCGCGGGGACTAGGATAGAGCCCTTGAACACAATCAGTGCTTGATCGCATCTTCAAGTATAAATCAAGCTACTTCCACGCATGTAACAATAAAGTATGGCCAAGAATGTATGATTCAATAAGTTCATGATAACACTATTCAATGAATGAACGCTTCAATTTAATAATGCAAGAGTCAAGAATGACTTAAACAAAGTTATGCTTATGGAAATAAATCGGCAGCATAACGGTACATTTCTTTAACTTCTATTTCATTATATTAAGCCTCATTGGATAATATGGCAAGTTCTAGATCATCAATAATCCATCTAGAACTTTGGAACATCAACCCTTGGGTCAAACCTCGGTTTAAGCACTCAAACAATGTGACGGTCAAGGACTGGGCCATTACATGATGTGACGCTCCAGTATTCAGTCGTTACATTAGTCTGATTCCAGAAATAAGAAAATAGACTTAGTGAAATGTGACGGTCTTATATTGGGCCGTTAGATGCTCCTGACGGTCAAGTATAGATCCGTTACATTCCTAGAACCAGAAACATCGATAGTGTAATCTACTAAATGGGCTTTAATGGTACAACCAACTCGGCGTCCTTGTGGGAATCCCAGGCTCGCGGAGAATTACGGAGGCCTTGAAACAATATTTCCTAGTCCATTGGAAGGAATATCCAATAGAGAGGTTCTCATGTCCAAGAATAATGATCCTATAGTGTAAAGTGTGAACTAATGGACAACATACCAGAATATGTGCCATGTACTTAAAGAAATGACTCTATAGATAGAGAGAGAATGTGTAGCAACGTGAAACCAAGATTAACTCCGTCAATACATCATTGAAAATCATGATTTCGATACAAAACTATAGAATTTTGGCACATGAAATTAACATAACTTAAAATAACTTAAGACACCTTAATTATGCAATTTCGATTATGAATCGATAACTAAACTTAAAGTCATGATAACATGTCTAAACTTAGCTATCTAGGCTTATTTATAGATAAACTTTAACTGGTTATCATTCTGCCTCAGGTTGACAGAACACAGTGTCTGACGGTCTAGGATAGGCGCATTACAGTCTTGTGATGGTTAATTGAGGGGCCGTTACAGTAGTGTAACGCTCCTGTTATGGTGCGTCAGAGACAACAGAGCAATTGAAATGCAACAGAGGGTGTGACGGCTTATCGTAAGGCTGTTAGATCATTGTGACGGTCTTACCTTGATGTGTCAGATCGTCTGTTGGTAGTAAAATAAAGTAAAGATTTATGAAAACATAACATGCCTAGAAATCAAAATACTACAACTATTCCAGACGTGATAAACGAAGTATAGGCCAACTATATGCATGGGTTTTAGTGAATAGACAAGATAATATCTTTTTATTTTCCATTTAGGGCTGAGAGATGCATGAATGTATAGAACTGTTAAAACATGAAATTTATGATCTATCATGCATGAAATCAATCAAAACCAGAGGGCTTTTATCCCTAACAATATGTTTTTCCCAATCATGAGATGACCTACCTCTTAAATGAGCTTTATTCTTCCAATGTGGGACTGCAAGACACGCCCTAGTTCTTCCCTTCCTGAGATTTTTTAGCAACTTCACGTCACTCTATCTCTCCAATCTCTTGACCTAAGGACGTGAAATTTTGAGGGTAAGAAGCTGAAACTAAGGTGAACAAAAGTTCTAAAGGACTGAACTCTAATTACCTCGTTTAGATGTCCTAATCTCTTGATCTCCAGGGGTCTTTTGCTCTGAATTCTAGGCTGCTATGACTGAATCATCGACTTTGGAAGCTTCATCTCCTTGGTTGGTTGATCTCCTAGCACGAAATTTGGAGAACTATTAGTCTAAAGTATACTAAAAAAAATCTTTTAAAGAACTTACCCGAAATTATGACTCCTTACCTTGATTCTTCACGAGCTAAAAGTAAGGGTCGCTCAATTCAGAACTAGGTCCTATTTATAGGGTTTTGGCTAGGGTTTGAAGATTAGATCAATTCTAGAGTCCTTAATTTGCCAGAAGCTGATCCCTAAGAGTCCTTAGTAATGTTATAAGCTCTTCCAAGTTGATCTCATGCAGATAGGATCCCAAAGTTCTAATCTTTTTGCTCGTTCTTCCATTCACGGAACTAACAAGATGTAACGCATCAAGACTGGTGCGTTACATGGCTGTGGCGGTCGCACGATAGACCGCTACATCCAACGTGCACAGAGTTCAACATCAATCAAGCTCTTTTGTTAATTATCCATATTATTATCCATAAAAATGGTATTTTATCTTTAAAATACATAAATAGGCTAAATAACCTTCTAGAATATGGGCCAAACTTAATGGGCTTGGTCCTTAAACCTTTTGGATTTTATTTAAATAGGCTAGGTTAATTATTTAACATAATTGGGCCTTATAATGACTTATTAATCTAATAATCATTTTATTAATCTATTTAGCCCTTATAAATTCCAGGAAATTCTATAAATAACTCAGAATTTATTACATAACTTCTGGGGCACTACACCCTCCCCCACTTAAAAGAATTTGGTCCCCAAATTCAATACATGGGTTATGGAGAGTGTACTTACAGTTGAATAATTCTAGAAATCTTTTCTGCATGGCTGCTTCGGTTTCCCATGTTGCTTCATATAGCCATGTTTTCTTCCATTGAATCTTGACCATAGGAATAACTTTATTTCTTAGTTGACGCACTTTCCGTTCCAGAATCTTTATTTACGTTTGCTCGTACGTCATATCCTTCTGAATCTCCAGATTGTCATAAGTGATAATATGGTCAGGATCATATACATACTTCTTCAGCATAGAGACGTGAAATACGTCATGAACTCTTGTTAATTATGGAGGTAAAGCCAGTGTGTAGGCCACTTCACCGACCCTTTCAAGAATTTCAAACGGGCCAATGAACCTTGGAGTTTGCTTGCCCTTAATGCCAAATCTTTGAATACCACGACCTGGAGAAACCTTGAGATACACATGGTCTCCTACTTGAAATTTCAAGTCACGTCTTCGATTATCAGCATAAGATTTCTTCCTATCTTGTGCCATCTTTATTCTCTCTTGAATAAGCTTGATCTTCTCTGTAGAATCTCTGATAATATCGGGGCCTAGGAATTATCTTTCCCCTATTTCATTCTAACATATTGGTGATTGACAACTTTTTCCATATAGAGCTTCAAAAGGTGCCATTTGTATGCTGGCCTGATAACTGTTGTTATATGTAAATTGGACTAGAGGCAAGTAATCATGCCAACTACCTCCAAAATCAATAACGCAAGCCCTGAGCATGTCTTCTACCACTTGATTCGTTCTTTCTGTCTGACCATCTGTTTGTGGATGAAAGGCTGTGCTGAAGTTCAATCTAGTCCCTAGTGACTGTTGTAGACCCTTCCAAAACTGTGATGTGAATCGAGGATCTCTATCAGATATAATAGTGATTGGGACACCATGTAATTTAACAATTTTCCTTATGTATAATGCTGTCAGGATATCCATAGACCATCGAATTTTGATTGGTATGAAATGTGCAGATTTAGTTAATCGATCTATGATTACCCATATACCATCGTGTCCACCTCTTGTCTTACGTAACCCCATAATGAAATCCATCTCTATACTCTCCCACTTTCATTCAGGAATATTCAAGGGATGCAGTTTACCTGTGGGTCTAAAATGCTCTACCTTTACTTGTTGACAAGTGAGAGATCGAGACACGAAATCAGCTATTTCTCTCTTCATATTGGGCCACCAGAAGTTTCTTCTGAGATCCTGATACATTTTTGTACCACCTGGGTGAATGGTGTACCTGAACTTTTGTGCTTCTTCTAGAATCATTTTCTTCGTATCCTCATGATCAGGTACACATACTAGGTCTTTAAATAGCAATCTTCCATCCTTAATAGAAAAATCCTGCCTTTGTTCAACATTGGCCTTGATCTCCAATAATATAGGATCATCATTTTGTAGCTTGACCAGATCTTCTATCAATGTAGGTTGAGCTTGAATATTAGCTAGGAAACAATCCTCCTTCCTGTCAATATCTAAGTTCAATTGAGCAAATTGACGAATAAGATTAGTCATACTAATCATGAGACTTGATAGCATAGCCATTGGTTTTCTGCTGAGTGCATCTGCTATAGCATTAGCCTTGCCAGGATGATATTGAATAGCAAAATCAATATCTTTGAGATATTCTAACCATCTCCTCTACCTCATATTTAGCTCTTTTTGAGAAAATAAGTACTTCAAGCTTTTGTGGTCTGAGTAGACCGTAAACTTTTCTCCATAGAGATAATGGCGCCAAATTTTCAAGGCCAAAATGATAGCTGCTAATTCCAAATCATGCACAGGATAATTTTCCTCGTGACATTTCAATTGTCTTGAAGAATAACAGATTACTTTTCCATTTTGTATGAGGACACACCCTAGACCAATGCCAGATGCATCCGTATATACTTCGAATCCACCACCTTCCATCGGTAGTGTTAGACTAGGAGCTGTAGTAAGATGATTCTTAAGAGTTTGAAAACTCTTTTCACATTCCTCTGACCAGACAAAAGGATTTTCTTTTCTCATAAGTCTAGTTAAAGGAACTGCAATCTTTGAGAAATCCTTAATGAATCTTCTATAATAACCAGCTAGACCCAGAAAACTTCATACTTCCGATACGGTCGTTGGCCGGCTCCAATTCTTGACGGCTTCTACCTTAGAAGGATCCATAGCGATACCTTCTTTTGAAATAATGTTGCCTACGAATGAAACTTTCTTGAGCCAGAATTCACACTTATTAAGCTTGGCATAGAGTTTATGTTCTTTAAGTGTTTGTAAAGCCATCCTCAGATGTTCTTCTTGTTCTTTCTTGGTCTTGGAATATATCAAGATGTCGTCGATGAAGACGACGATGAATTGGTCCAGATATGGCTGGAAAACACTGTTCATAAGTTGCATAAATGCTGCTGGGGCATTTGTTAACTGGAACGTGATGAGGACATCACCAGCAATTTCATATGATCGAGGATCCCGATACTCGCCGCCTAAGCTACATCTTGTTCACCACGTTATTTCGAGTCCTATGATGTAATTTTCATTTTCTACTCATGTAATTTGCCTTTTATTTGAGTCTTGTACCTAGGTTATTAAGTCATTTCCCTAAGTTCGAGTCTCATTAGGCTATGGTGCTTGCTATTGGGCCTATTTCTTTGGGCTAGGCCCATGGGCGCACCCCCCCTTCCTTGGTTATCTGTTAGTATAGTAAAAGTCAGGGTCTTATATGTAAAAGTGGGTTTCCTATAAATAGGACCCCAATCCCTCAGTTGTAAGCTAATGAATATTTGAGTAAAATTTACCACAAGAATTGTGCCCCCCTTTCTCTCTCTACTTCTCTCTCTCTCTCTAAAAGGGGCGAACCCCTCTCTCTCTCCTCTCTCCTCTCTCTCCAGATTGCGCACCATTCTCTCTCTCCTCACCTTGCCACCTCAGCTGCCACATCACCCTCCCACCCCTTCACCTTCCCAAAGCCCTTAACTCCACTTCAATTCCCCCCACTTCCCAAGCAACCCTTCCTATTCCCTATACACCCTTTCACCTTCCCAAGGAAGACTCCCCTCTCCCAAGGAATCTTTCCCCTCCCCTAGACAACCCCTCCATCTCCCTAGACCACCATTAAACACCACTCATTAACCCATCTCACCCAAATCAAGAAGAAGCCCCTCCCCATTCCTCCAAGCCATTTGCACCCCCACCACCTCACCACCTCCACCCCTTGGCCATTTGCGCAATCACCCCCCCCCCCTCTGCTAGCTCTGCCCCTCCTTCCTCCCTCACCTCCCCTTACCACCTCCCAACCATTCCCCACCACCAAAGCAACCATTTCCCCTCTCCTTCCACCAAAGAAACCTCCCCCTTCAACCCTTTCTCTCCAAAACTGTGTGCAGCTGAAGCCCTGCAGAACAGCCGCCTGTTGCAGTGCTGTCCATGACCTCATCCTCGAGCTCCTGGGGGTGTGGCCTACATCGTCGGAAATATCTCCAAGTCAACTTCGCAGGCGAGGTGGAATCATCCCATTCCGACGTTGCTACAGTTCGTGGTGCCCATTCTCCCTCGGCTGCGCAGATCTCCCCCTGCAGAGTACCAGAACCCGACTTGAAGCTGTACCACGACAAACGACGGAAGATTCAGACTACGAGCCCTTCTGCAAAGTTCTTCTTCCTCCAGTCCTCTAACAGGATCAAGAAGCAAAACTGTGTTCGGCGTCCGGAGGCCGGAGTTCTCGTTTTCCTCCCTCGGTTGGTTGGGCCTGCCTCCCACAGTCTGCAGCGACCTGCCTCCCACAGTCTGCAGCGACCTGCCTCCACCCGTCTGAGTCTCCCCGTCCTCATTGACATCAGACGACTGCCCCGCCAGTTTTGCTGCGAAGAGGGCTCGACCACAGTTCCAGAAATTCCAGCGGCTCGTGATTCAGAGCTCGGGAGAGGCCAGAATAACTTCTGCAAGTCACTGTTCGTATCAGGTAGCTGCTGCCGAATTACTGCCACCAAGTACCTGAACCTGAAAGAAAGCTGTGCCACGGCAGACCCTAGCAGAACCAAGCCAAGGTTTCTTCATCAAAGTTCTCCCACGTCTTGTCCTCTTCCAGGATCAGGAAACGGAACTGCATTTAGGTTCCATGGGACAGAGTTATCAAGTTTCTCCTCCGACTGCTCCACGCTGCTTCCCCAAGTCTGCTACGACCTGCCAGCACCGTCTCGGGTCCTCCGATCTCCTCCGACCTCATCCGGATTCCCCGTTGGTTTCTCTGTGAAGTAGACTCGACCACAATTCCAGAAACTCCAACGGCTCGTGATTCAGAGGTCGGGAGCAGCCAGTGTAGCTTCTGCAAGTCACTGTTCATATCAGGTAGTTGTTGCGGCCAGATTCTGCCACCCTGTTCAAAGCTCGACCCGGACCAGCATCTACAGTAGAAGAAATCGAGAAAATTCGGAGCCATCCGCGCGCCAGATATGAAGATCCCCACGCTGGTCTCGCCTCCAGCGAAATTCAGGAACGTGATCTACAACCCCGGGACCGTCTGGCTGTCAGCCATCACAGCCTGCAAGTGGAAACAACTTCGGCTTCCTTCTTCCGTTCTCCGACGGTTTTCCCATCCCCGCCTGGCCGACTTACCGCCCCTCCCTGTGTGGAGGTAGTGTTTGATTGTATTTGATCATCCCTTCCCCGAGGTCACCCTCCTGCGCGAGGTGTAGTGATTGTAATTAACTAAACAGGATTCAAGCATCATCGGCGCGGCGTGCGGGTAGCCTACGCTTCCCCGCTCGCCCTCGTCTCCGGTCGGGATCGGCGTCCTCACGCCGATCAAGTGAGCTTCTGGCCACTCTTCTTTGCTGTTTTATTACCATTGCTTAGCTTAGTATCATTTTTAGTTGCCCGTCGGTGGTGAGGCGAGCGCCCGATCCAAAACCATCAATTCGAGTGTCCGCCGCGGAGCGAGTTGTGAGAGAGCCGCTACATCCCACGCCCGTGGTGTGCTGGCCACCCACGGAATTGGGGCATCCCTGGCCCATTGGGGTCCAACCTTAGCTGGCCATACCCTTGGAACATTGAGGTTCAACCCCGGACCCTCACCGCTATCGCCGGTCCTCCTACGGACCCGAGTGTGCCAACACGAGTGAGTCCGCTTGTGTCACGTTGCCTAAATCGTTATGTTGCTTGCAAATTTAAGTCCGAGGGTTCGTGTCACATCAGTTGGTATCAGAGCATCATCATCCTTAGGCATGTCACATCAAATGGTATCAGAGCAAGTTCACAACTTGTCTCTCTACAAGTTGGTCCTAGGGCGCATTCGCATTTAGAGTCATTTTCGGGCCACCCAGTGCATCATCATGTACACTCCACATTGGTTAAGTCCCCTCAACACGGCCGTCCACAAGAGTCCGATTGACCCCCTCCTCATGGACATCATCCTTGAAGGAGACCTTAGTTTTGACGGATCCAATCCTAATGCCTACCTAAAGTGGGAGGCTACCATGGATAAACACTTTGATAGGACTAGGGTCTATGGACATGCTAGGGTCCGCAGGGCCACAGGGTGGCTTCGGGGACAAGCCAAGAAGGAGTGGGATCGCATAGTGAGCTTAAGAAGGATTTGGAGGTAAGAACCCATAGGATCATGGGAAGAGATGAAGATTGAGCTTAGGAAGATCTACGCTCCCCGACCCTCCCACTCCTACCTTGAGCTTAGGAAGAACTACGCTCCCCGACCTTCCCACTCCTACCTTGAGAACCATAACCCGAGGAGCACTCCCACTCCCCCTTTCCCTCCCAGTCAACCCAAGACCTCCCTTAGGGTCCAATCTCCACCACCCCAAATGATTCCAATCCTGATCACCACCACCATTAAAACCAAATTGGCCACCACCCAACCCAACATTCCCCATCAAACCCACACCCCACAAGCTTCCACAAATCCACATCCCACCCATTTCCAAAAGGAACTCACGGAGGTGACCGAAGACTATGAGGCTCCCCTAGATTGGGAAGAAGAATATGAGGCCCAAATAGGTCAAGAGAACTCATTCCTACCCAAGGAAGACCCATTGAGCCAAATGGGGTGCACCCTCCCCCATGAGTTACAAGATGCCCAACCTAGGCCTCCACTTCTACCCCTCCCCATCCTATCCCAAGTCCCCCATTACCCACCACCCCAAAAGAGCCATATGCCAGTCATCATCACCCCACAAACAATGGACTTACTCACCTCCTTGGTAGAGGAAACCATGATCCCCATACTCGACCCCATAGTGGTGAATACTCCGGACCCAACCCCCGCCATGGAGATCACCCATGTCCAGGAAGAAGAAGAAACTTCACATGGTGGACTTCACCTTACACCACCCTCCCTAGTAGGGGCCGAGCTCATCTTAGGAGAACCCCTTTCACGTTGGCTAAAGGAGAACCCATTTAGAGATCTCATGGCCCATGTCTGCCCTCCTATGGAACAAAACCTCCATTTAGAGATCTCATGGCCCATGTCTGCCCTCCTATGGAACAAAACCTCCCTATAGTACCCTTACCCACCTACCACACCACAATCCAATCATCCTATCAGGTGGAGACATTAGGGGACTTTCTTAAGGGTATAGCTTGGCAAATGGAGCTAACTGACCTGTTGACCACTGTAGCCGACCAACCTAGGAGCCTTGACCTCCTACACCTATGTGTCGGATCCATCTCCTCCACTTACACTATGGGTTGCTACACTAGTGACCTTCTGTTATTCCTCCCTACACCCGAGGAGCCCGATGCTCTTCACAAATTAGAGTTGCTTATTTCGGGTAGGATGCCAAGCCCTCCATTCATGGCCAACCAACCCGCCAAGGACTTCGGTTCAAATACTACATTTGAGGAGGAGGACTCACCATCATTTGAAAACCTTGAGGAGATAGAATACCCCTTCCTTGGAAACACATTCCATGACTCCTTCGATCCCTTCCTATACCCACCCACCTTACTCACCACCAACCTGTCCCTATCCCATCCAACCTTATCGGACCAAGCCCACCCCATGATGCATACCTTCTTTGACCCCTTCAACCCTTATAAGTGGAAGCTCAAAGACCACCCCATACCCACACACATGGTCGTCACCCATAGGATAGGAATGCACCCATCTTGGCATATCACATCATTCGACAAGGGTCACAAGTCCAGCCCTCCCATACACGTCACACACAGTCTAGGCCCAATGCATGACTGGCCCACATTTGGATGTGCTGGTCCACCCACATTCGTCATAACCATTACGCATGAATGGAGCATACATGGATGTCCGAGTCCTCCGGTAACTAACGCCACCATGCACGATATGTCCACCTATGGTTGCCCCGACCCCCCAGAGTCCATGAAAGTCTTCATCACATCTATGCATGATAGGTCTATGTACGGTTGCCCCGGTCCACCCTTGCATACTAACCTCTTCCACACCCACTCACTGCATCATAGTGCATGGCATACACATTCATGCAAGCATCTAACAACGAGCGATGAGGTTCACAAAGAGCGGGCAAAAGCATGCGAGCGCCACTTGGAATTCCAAGTAGGCAATCTGGTGATGATGGCATTGGAGTGGCTCTACCCTAGGGTCACCTCCAATTCGAGGGCACGTGGACTTGGACCTTCCCAAGTTCCAAGTGATTTTGGCAACCCGGCCATCGGGTTGGACTTACTAATGGGTTTTGGGATTCACCCCATTATCCACATGGCGGATCCGGTACCCTATATGGGCACCGCGGTGGATCCTAGTGAGTGCCTCGAGCCTTTATCTTCCTTTGAGAGGGACACCCTCGGAGAGCCACCAAAAAACGGCCTGAGAGTCCGACGTGTGCACACGAAGGCAATACTAGACAAGCAGGGTCCCATCACCAGCAAGAGGCTGCGCCTGAGCCACCACTAGAGGATGAGGGACCGTCCCCTGGTTACGGACGCAGGGTTGAGTTTGGAAGTTGAGGCTCACTCTGAGTTTCTGGAGAGGACCACTTCCCTGGTGGGCCCATACTCGACAGAGTCAAATTTTCCGCACCCCGAGGGTATGATGAGGACATCACCAGCAATTTCATATGATCGAGGATCCTGATACTCGCCGCCTAAGCTACATCTTGTTCACCACGTTATTTCGAGTCCTATGATGTAATTTTCATTTTCTACTCATGTAATTTGCCTTTTATTTGAGTCTTGTACCTAGGTTATTAAGTCATTTCCCTAAGTTCGAGTCTCATTAGGCTATGGTGCTTGCTATTGGGCCTATTTCTTTGGGCTAGGCCCATGGGCGCACCCCCCCTTCCTTGGTTATCTGTTAGTATGGTAAAAGTCAGGGTCTTATATGTAAAAGTGGGTTTCCTATAAATAGGACCCCAATCCCTCAGCTGTAAGCTAATGAATATTTGAGTAAAATTTGCCACAAGAATTGTGCCCCCCCTCTCTCTCTACTTCTCTCTCTCTCTCTAAAAGGGGCGAACCCCTCTCTCTCTCCTCTCTCCTCTCTCTCCAGATTGCGCACCATTCTCTCTCTCCTCACCTTGCCACCTCAGCTGCCACATCACCCTCCCACCCCTTCACCTTCCCAAAGCCCTTAACTCCACTTCAATTCCCCCCACTTCCCAAGCAACCCTTCCTTTTCCCTATACACCCTTTCACCTTCCCAAGGAAGACTCCCCTCTCCCAAGGAATCTTTCCCCTCCCCTAGACAACCCCTCCATCTCCCTAGACCACCATTAAACACCACTCATTAACCCATCTCACCCAAATCAAGAAGAAGCCCCTCCCCATTCCTTCAAGCCATTTGCGCCCCCACCACCTCACCACCTCCACCCCTTGGCCATTTGCGCAATCACCCCCCCCCTCTGCTAGCTCCGCCCCTCCTTCCTCCCTCACCTCCCCTTACCACCTCCCAACCATTCCCCACCACCAAAGCAACCATTTCCCCTCTCCTTCCACCAAAGAAACCTCCCCCTTCAACCCTTTCTCTCCAAAACTGTGTGCAGCTGAAGCCCTGCAGAACAGCCGCCTGTTGCAGTGCTGTCCATGACCTCATCCCGGAGCTCCTGGGGGCGTGGCCTACATCGTCGGAAATATCTCCAAGTCAACTTCGCAGGCGAGGTGGAATCATCCCATTCTGACGTCTCTACAGTTCGTGGTGCCCATTCTCCCTCGGCTGCGCAGATCTCCCCCTGCAGAGTACCAGAACCTGACTTGAAGCTGTACCACGACAAACGATGGAAGATTCAGACTACGAGCCCTTCTGTAAAGTTCTTCTTCCTCCAGTCCTCTACCAGGATCAAGAAGCGGAACTACGTTCGGCGTCCGGAGGCCAGAGTTCTCGTTTTCCTCCCTCGGTTGGTCGGGCCTGCCTCCCACAGTCTGCAGCGACCTACCTCCACCCGTCTGAGTCTCCTTGTCCTCACCGACATCAGACGACTGCCCCGCCAGTTTTCTACGAAGAGGGCTCAACCACGGTTCCAGAAATTCTGGCGGCTCATGATTCAGAGCTCGGGAGCGGCCAGAATAGCTTCTGCAAGTCACTGTTCATATCAGGTAGCTGCTGCCGAGTTACTGCCACAAAGTACCTGAACCTGAAAGAAAGCTGTGCCACGGCAGACCCTAGCAGAACCAAGCCGAGGTTTCTTCATCAAAGTTCTCCCACGTCCTATCCTCTTCTAGGATCAGGAAACGGAACTGCATTTAGGTTCCGTGGGACAGAGTTATCAAGTTTCTCCTCCGACTGCTCCATGCTGCTTCCCCAAGTCTACTACGACCTGCCAGCACCGTCTCGGGTCCTTCGATCTCCTCTAACCTTATCTGGCTTCCCCGTCTCTTTTTCTACGAAGTAGACTCGACCATGATTCCAGCAACTCCAACGGATCGTGATTCAGAGGTCGGGAGCGACCGGTGTAGCTTCTGCAAGTCACTGTTCATATCAGGTAGTTGCTGCGGCCAGATTCTGCCACCCTGTTCGAAGCTCGACCCGGACCAGCATCTGCAGTAGAAGAAATCGAGAAAATTTAGAGCCATTCGCGCACCAGATACGAAGATCCCCATGCTGGTCTCGCCTCCAGCGAAATTCAGGAATGTGATCTACAGCCCCGGGACCATCTGGCTGTCAGCCATCACAGCCTGCAAGTGGAAACAACTTTGGCTTCCTTCTTCCGTTCTCCGACGGTCCCGTCCCCGCCTGGCCGGCTTATCGCCCCTCCCTGTGTGGAGGTAGTGTTTGATTGTATTTGATCATCCCTTCCCCGAGGTCACCCTCCTGCGCGAGGTGTAGTGATTGTAATTAACTAAACAGGATTCAAGCATCATCGGCGCGGCGTGCGGGTAGCCCACGCTTCCCCGCTCGCCCTCGTCTCCGGCCGGGATCGGCATCCTCACGCCGATCAGGTGAGCTTCTGGCCACTCTTCTTTGCTGGTTTATTACCATTGCTTAGCTTAGTATCGCTTTTAGTTGCCCGTCGGTGGTGAGGCGAGTGCCCAATCCAAAACCATCAATTCGAGTGTCCGCCGCGGAGTGAGTTGTGAGAGAGCCGTTACATCCCACGCCCGTGGCGTGCTGGCCGCCCACGGAATTGGGGCATCCCTGGCCCATTGGGGTCCAACCTTAGCTGGCCATACCCTTGGAACATTGAGGTTCAATCCCGGACCCTCACCGCCATCGCCGGTCCTCCTACGGACCCGAGTGTGCCAACACGAGTGAGTCCGCTTGTGTCACGTTGCCTAAATCGTTGTGTTGCTTACAAATTTAAGTCCGAGGGGTAGTGTCACATCAGTTGGTATCAGAGCATCATCATCCTTAGGCGTGTCACATCAGAACGGTATTACCATGAATTCATAATGGCCATAACGACTTCGAAAAGCTGATTTATAAATGTCCTCTTCTTTAATTCTAAGCTGATGATAACTTGATCTGAGGTCTATCTTAGAAAAATATTCTGCTCCCGAAAACTGATCAAAGAGCTCATCAATACGCGGAAACAGATACTTGTTTTTGATTGTAAGTTGATTTTGTAGTGCCCCAGAATTTATATAATAATTTTTAGATTATTTATAGAATTTTCTAGAATTTATTAGGAATTTATAAAGACTAAATAGATTTATAAATGGATTATTAGTTTAATAAGTCATTATAAGGCCCAATTGTGTCAAATAATTAACCTAGCCTATTTAAATAAAATCCAAAAGGTTTATGGACCAAGCCCATTAAGTTTGACCCATATTCTAGAAGGTTATTTAGCATATTCACGTATTTTAAGGATAAATACTATTTTATAGATAATTATATTAGATAAACGAATAAAAGAGTTTTATTAGTTTAAAATTCTACACACGTTGGATGTAACGGTCTATCGTACGACCGCCACATGCATGAAACGCATCTAGACTGATGTATTACACCCTGATAGTTCCGTGAATGAAAGAACGAGCAAAAAGATTGGAACTTTGGTATCCTATCTATAAGAGATCGACTTGGGAGAGTTTATAACATTACTAAGGACTCTTAGGGATTAGGTTCTGACAAATTGAAGACTCTTGAATCGATCTAATCTCAAACCCTAGCCAAAAACCTATAAATAGGACCTAGTTCTGACCTGAGCGACCCTTACTTTTGGCTCGTGAAGAATCAAGATAAGGAGTCATAATTTCGGGTAAGTCCTTTAGAAGATTTTGTTTATTATACTATAGACTAATAGCTCTCCATATTTCGTGCTAGGAGATCAACCAACCAAGGAGATTGAAGCTTTCAAAGTTACTGGTCGGACCTTAGCAACCCAGGAATCTGAACGAAAGTCCTCTGAAGATCAGGAGATTAGGATGTCTAAACGAGGTAATTAGAGTTCAATCCTTTAAAAAATTTTGATCACCATAGTTTCATCTTGTTACTCTCAAAATTTCACATCTTTAGGACATGAGGTTGAAGAGATAGAGCAGCAAGAAGTTGCTGGAAAATCGCAGGAAAAGGAGATCTAGGGCTCGAATTTCAGACTCAAATTACAAGCTTAAAGCCTAAGTTAAGAGGTATGTTATCTCATGATTGGTAAAAATATCTTGTTAGGGATAAAAGCCCTCTGGTGTTGATTGATTTCATACATCATAGATCATGAATTTCATGCTTTAGTAGGTCATGCATACATGAATACCCTTAACCTTAACTAAGTTGAAAATGAACTCTCTTGTCAAATTCACTGAAAGTCTATGCATAATAGTAGCTTAGCTATCATTCTATCATGTGGAAGTTTATATATGATTTTCAGACATGATGTAAGTTGAGACCTTAGATTTTTATATCTTTTCTGCCAGCAGACAATCTGACGCATCAAGGTAAGACCGTCACAATGATATAACGACCCTACGATAAGCCGTCACACCTTCTGTGGTGTTTGAAGTTCTCGGTTGTCTCTGACGCACCATCGATGGAGCATTACATTACTGTAACGGCCTCACGATAAATCGTCACAGTCACTGTGACGCACCCATTCTAGACCGTCATGGTAACTGTAGACAGAATGAGAAACTAGTTAATTTAACTTATAAATAAGCCTAGTTATCTAAGTTTTTACCTGATTTCATGTCTTTAAGATTATTTAGTGATTCATGATAGAAATGCCATAATTTAGGTATCTTAAGTTATGTTAAGTTATGTTAATTTCATGTGCCAAAATTCTATAGTTTTTAAATCATGATTTTCCAAAGATGTATTGACGGAGTTTTATCATGATTTCCTATTGTTACACATCCTCTCTATCAATAGAGTCATTTCTTTAAGTACATGGCGCATATTCCGGTATGTTGTCCATTAGTTCACTTTGCACTATAGGAACATTATTCTTGGACATGAGGACATCTCTATTGGATATTCCTTCCAATGGACTAGGAAATCTTGTTTCAAGGCCTCCGTAATTCTCCGCGAGCCTGAGATTCCCATTAGGACGTCGAGTTGGTTGTACCATTAAAGCCCATTGATTAGATTACACTATTGATGTTTCTGGTTATCAATAGTGTAACGGATCTATATTGGACCGTCAGGCACATGTGGCGGCCCAATATATGACCGTCACATTCAACTGAGTCCGATTTCTCGGTTCTGGATTGACCATTGTAACGGCCCAATACTGGAGCGTCACATCATGTAACGGTCCAGTACACGACCGTCACACTGCTTGAGTATTTTGTTTGACCAAGGGTTGATATTCCAAGGTTTCTAGATGGACTATTGATGATCTAGAACTTATCATATTCATCAAGAAACCTAATGTAATGAATGGAAAATAAAGAATGTACCGTTATGCTGCCGATTTATTTCCATGAGCATAACATAGTATAAGTCATTCTTGATTTCTCATGATTCTTATTAAAGCATTCCTTCACTGAATTATTGTTATCAAGAGCTTGTTAGAATTGTACATTCTTGGCCATACTTTGTTATTACATGCGTGGAAGTAGCTTGATTTATACTTGAAGATGCGATCGAGCACTGATTGTGTTCAAGGGCTCTATACTAGTCCCCTCGGCTGATTATCGAAAATATACTGTTATAAACCATGGGGTATGATGCTACTGACGTCGCATTGCGCTGGGAGTACTTTCTCTATAAATAAGTGAAAATCCACAATACGATACAACATGATTGATACTTGTACATGACTTTCTTGATATTCCACAGAAATTTACGAAGTATTTGCTCATAAGCAAAAGATACTGGAGTGATGATTTTGTGGCATTGCTAGTATATTTTCGTTACATTCTTGTTCATGAAAGGCCATATCATGTTCTTATAACATTCTTGCTAGTTCATACTTGCTCTCATTCTATCTTACATACTTTGGTTTAATCGCATGATTGATCGCATTCGCATGATTTTACCTTATTTCTTTAGAGCTAAAATGTTAATTACTTTAATGATGCCTTCATGTTGATGCGAAGATACCTACTGGGCAAGTGTGCTCATTACCTATTTTCAATCTTTTTTTCAGGAAATGAAAGTGGTTCGAATTCGGATTCGGGTTATACAAGTAGTGGGTCCGAGAGCGAATGAAAGTCATATCAAGTTGAGAGTGAAGACGTAGGGAGTCTACATTGTTTAGATTGAGTCTATGTAATTTTCCTATTTTTGAGTCTGCTAGATTGAAAGAAAGTGATTGTATTTTAGTATTGATTATCAATGAAATAAGTTGGAGTTTTGATTAAAGTATTGTGCAATTGCATTTATGTGTGATTGTCTTGCGCTATGATTATTCTTACTTGCAAGAGGCTTATCATGTCGACTGTTCACGTTTCTCGAGCGAGTCTTCCGCTATCATAAAGGCTCGGGGCGTGACAAATTTAGTCGCTGGTAATCGATGCATAGCCTGAGAGAACCATCCTTCTTCTTGACAAATAGAACCGGCACACCCCAAGGAGAAGTGCTAGGTCTGATAAAGCCCTTATCTAGTAGTTCCTGCAACTGCTTCTTTAGTTCTTTGAGTTTTGTGGGGGACATCCTGTAAGGGCCTATAGAAACAGGTGTTGCTCCTGGAATGAGTTCAATAGTGGAGTTTACTTCCCTCTCGGGTGGTAAACTGGGTAATTCGGATGGGAACACATCGGGGAACTCATTTACAATAGGAATGTCTGCTAAGATAATCTCCTTGGATTCGGTAACAGTGACAGAAGCAAGAAAATCTTCACATCCTTGCGAGATAAGTTTGCAAGCGTGAAGAGAAGATATGATAGTAGGATGCTTCTGGTACTTGATGCCAAGGAAGGAAAATCTTGGAAGACCGGGCTTTCGAAAGGATATAATCCTATTTCGGCAATTGATATAAGCATCATGATCTACAAGCCAATCTACCCCTAAAATGGCATCATAACCCTTCATGTCAAGGCATACTAAGTTTGCGGAGAGATTATGACCTCCTACTATCACTTCGCTATCAGGATAATAGTCGGTAAACTTTATTCCAGAACCTAAGGGTGTGGTAATAGCGAGATCTAAAGGTAAGGGGACTCATGCAATTGATAATATTTTTACAAAAGTAGTGGAGATAAAAGAATGAGAGGCACCAGTATCAAATAGCACAAATGTAGGATGAGAATAAATTTGAAGAGTACCTTCCATAAACCCACCATCCTTGGGCGCTTCCTCTTCTTCTAAAACGGCATTGAGGAGAGCCTGCCTCCTATGTCCTCCACTAGACGATTGGTCTTTCATAAGGGGGCAATCTGGCATGCGATGCTCCCTACTTCCACAATGTAAACAAGCGCCGAGGCGCTTCCAGCATTCCTCAGCCAAATGGTTGAATTTTTCGCAAAACGTGCAAGATGTAGCAACTTGCTCCTTCTCTTCCTTGACTTTCTTTTGTTTATGGAAACTTTCACCATTCCCATTCTTGGATCTTTTCTTACTATCACGGCTTTTGTAGGGCTCCGTGATGCTATACTTTTCTTTCTTATAACGCTGATCTGAGCGTCGACTGGATTCTTCTCCTTTCCCTTTTAAATTTTTGACCTTCTCTAAGGTCCTTTCGCACAAATATGCTCGTTGAACCATTTCCGCATAAGTACGGATGTTTTGGGTTTCGAGCTGCTGAATGAAACCGGGCCGTAACCCGTCCATGAACCGATTTGCCTTCAATAAATCGGTGTTGATGAGATGCGGTGTGTAAGGTGCAAGCCTTGAGAATTGTACTTCATATTCGACAATCGTCATCATTCCTTGCCGAAGAGCGGCGAACTCCATATGTGACGACCCAGAGTTCAGGATACCGATATACCGATAACATCGGTATACCGACACCAAGAACTGGGGAGGCCACCCAAGAGGCTGATGAGGCCCCTGAAGGGTTAGTGGGGGGTTAGCTGAGGAATATGCATAATTAATTGCGAATTGGGGCGCGCAATACAAATAAGTATTTAAGATTTAAACACAAGTGCGGAAGCAGTTTAAAATAACCAGAGTGATATATATATAACTAGTCCAGAGTCACAAACACCAGTCCTCAAGGTACAACTACGCGGGGCATACCCCGGCAAAAGCACAACACAAGCCTCAAAAAGGCAGCTCGTGCTCAGCTGGCAGCTAAGGAACGGTCCCGAAACAGCACGCTAAACTCCGGGAGATGTCGGGCGCGGCTCACCTGAAAGGAGAAGGGTGAGTCACAGCCAGACTCAGTAGGGGTCACGCGGATCCCTACCTCGCACTAAACAAGCGAACATGCATAAATAACCGCAATTTAAAGCATGCATTTAAATAAATACACAGGCAATGGCATGAATATCTAATCACAAGAAAGCTGTAAACTCTATCTAAGCAAGTATAACAGCTAACACATGCCGCTACTAATTAAATGCAAGCGATTGAAGCTAAAACTACCAATTAGAATGAGCTGCAACTAATCCAAGCAACAAGGAAGGACAACCACTGGAGCAGAAACCAGAAGCGTCCACTGACGGCTTACACTGCGTCTCAAGCACTCGCAGTCGACAAGCGACAAGCTAAGCGCGTAAACAGTACCAGACCAAGTGACCAGTCGGAGTGACACCCGTCGGCGTCAGTCCACAGTCTCCGACCACGTGTGCACACACTGACTCTAGCCTGAGCCAGGCCCTCTAACTAGTTTTCTCCCTTGGCAGGACGCTACCATTGGCTGGGAGCCCACGGAACTAGCTTACAAACCGTGAATGGGAAATATACCCCTCCGCCATCCTCAAGCGGGTCGGTACTCAACAGACCTTAGGGCAACAACAGTGGCTCCATTGCCTGGAAAGAAAAGCTACTCTATTGGCACATAAAACACGCCACAATATAGTAAAACAATACAACTATGGCATGAATATAGAACGGAACGCATAAGCAATGGGCTGGGAATATATTGCAGCCATCAGGGAAGTGGCGGTCAAGGACCCACGCGCCACATGCAAACGACGGTCGGGGGTCGGCGCGTTACTTCAAGAATGACGCTCCAGTCCCCATCCGTCACTCCCTTCAGGATTCCAGCTCAAGAGGCACCAAAGGGCATGTAACGGTGGGGGCCCTGCGCGTTACTTCGAAGCGACGCGTGGGGTCACCGCCGTCACATCCACCCGAGGCTCAAACCACCTATCAGCGTTCTAAATGGTAGCAGGCGAAGTAACGCCCCGGTCTAGGCGCGCCGGACCGAAACGACGGTCGGCCGACTGGCCGCCGGGCGCACCGCCTGACCAAAATCACGGAAACAGTTGATGAGTAACGGATGGGAGCCCCACCGTTACTCTCCAAGTAACGCACCCCCAATGGGCCGTTATTTGGTAGTGACGCGTCCACCTTGGACCGTCGGGCAAGTGACGGTTCCTGGCAGGACCGTCACTGCACCTGGGTTACGGGCGGGTACGGTTTGTAAACCGAAGCCCTCCCGGACGGCTGAAAACGCCGGGTATCGACGAGAAACCTAATAACCTGTCAAACCACGCATGCTAGACAACAATCTAACATCTAAATCTAGCACATGCAAGGCCTAAAACGCATTAAACTCAAGATTTAGGCTAAAACCCCAAAAATGGAAATATGAACATCATGCATGCTACGGGGTGCTAATCAACAAGCGGGCTAAAGGAAACGATCCTAGCAAGATCGAGGTTCCATCCCCCTACCTTTCGCAAGCCGAAACCGTCGAACGGGCCGCATGCAAGGAGGAATAGCCACGGAGCTTCCACGCTCCACCTCGCTCCCACGATCACCGATCCACGCCGAAGTGGACACCCACGCGCTCTACTCGACGCGAGGAATCCAACGGTGCCAACCTCGTCTCAATCCGACGCCGTCTCGACCACGATCCCTAAGAGAGGAGAGGAGGTGGCCGCACGGAGGAGAGAGAGAGGGAGAGGGTGAAATGAGAGATCGACGGGGGAGAGAGAGTGAGGGTGAGAGATATAAAAAAAAATAAAAATAAAAATAAAATTAATATATATATATAATACAATCATTATATATATAAAAATCTTATTAATATTCAATAACCCTCAAACAGCTCCGAACAAATCCGGAAAAATGCCAGACAAATTCCTAAAAATCCAGGAAAAAGCCGGAAATTCCAGAACAAATAATAGAACAAATACCACGAAAGATCCATTAAGGCACGGGCCTTACAGTCCCTCCCTCCTTACAGAAATTTCGCCCTCGAAATTTACAATAACCGAAAAGGAGGAGACTGAGAAAGGACTTTTACCTCACTGGAACAAGAAAGGAAAAAGCTGACGCATCTCATCTTCACGCTCCCAAGTAGACTCGTTACCAGAGTGACGCTGCCAAGCAACCCTTACCAGAGGAATAACCTTATTTCTCAACCGCTGCTCACGACGGTCTTCAATTCGGATAGGAAATTCTGGCGTGGACAAATCAGCAGTCACCTCGGGCCACACTGAATCATCGAGAACATGAGAAGCATCAGACACATATTTCCTCAACTGAGACACGTGGAACACATTATGAATAGCTTGCATGGCCGCCGGCAGTTGCAAATGATAAGCCACTGAACCAATAGCTTCAACAATCGGAAAAGGGCCAACATACCGCGGACTAAGCTTTCCACGCTTCCCAAACCTGGAAACACCCTTCATTGGAGATATTTTAACAAACACCATATCTCCTGGCTCAAATTGTAGTGGACGTCTGCGTCGATCTGCATAACTTTTCTGTCGACTCTGAGCCGTCAACAATCTCTGTCTGATCAGACGAACCACATCAGAACACTGCTGTACCATGTCCGGTCCTGTCAACAGTCGGTCCCCAACATCAAACCAGTTCAGAGGAGTACGACAAGGACGACCATACAGCGCTTCATAAGGAGCCATGCCAATACTGGAGTGAAAACTATTATTATAAGCAAACTCAACAAGTGGCAAATGCTGACCCCACGAACCTTGCCAATCAAGGCAACACGATCTCAGCATGTCCTCCAAAGTCTGAATAGTTCTCTCTGACTGTCCATCTGACTGTGGGTGATACGCTGAACTGAAAGCTAACTCAGTGCCCAAAGCTTTCTGGAAACTACGCCAGAAGCCAGAGGTAAAACGCGGGTCACGATCTGACACAAGTGAAACAGGAATTCCATGCAATGGCACGATCTTCTGCACATAGAGCTCGGCCAATCTCTGCACACTCCAAGTAACTTTAATTGGCAACAATCTGGCGGTTTTCGTCAATCTGTCGACAAGCAGCCAGATCCCATCAAAACCTTGAGAAGTTCGAGGCAAACCCACCACAAAATCTGTAGTAACATGGTCCCATTTCCACATCGGAATTTCTAATGGCTGAAGCAGACCACCTGGCTTTTGATGTTCGGCTTTAACTAACTGACAAGTCAAGCACTTAGAAACAAAAATAGCCACGTCCTTCTTTATGCCGGGCCACCAGAACTGCTTCTTCAAATTCTGATACATCTTGGTGACACCAGGGTGAATAGCAAAACGGGAACCATGGGCTTCACTCAAAATCTCATTCCTCAAATCATCATCAACAGGAATATACAATCTGCCCTGGAAACTGACGACCAGCTCGTCATCAAATTCCACATCATATCTTGATATAACACGGGCCAAATCAGAATCAGCTTGTTGGGCTTCTAGAATCTGCTGATACAAAGCTGAACCCAAAACCAAGCTAGCACAAACTGCCATCCTCGGATCGGCAGGAATCTCTACACACAATGCCTCGCTCGGAAGCTGTTCCCACAATTTCCATTCATGAAGCAACAAATGACTGACTTGTACTTTCCTGCTCAGAGCATCGGCCACAACATTCATTTTACCTGGCTGATAGGAGAGTGTAAAGTCATAATCTTTCATGTATTCCATCCATCGCCTCTGCCTGAGATTCAGATCTTTCTGGGAGAAAATATACTGTAAACTCTGATGATCAGTAAGAATCTGAAATTTCTCACCATACAGATAATGTCTCCAGATCTTCAAGGCAAAAATAACTGCAGCTAGCTCTAGATCATGAGTGGGATAATTTCCTTCATGCTGTTTCAATTGCCGAGACGCATATGCGATAACCTTACCATGTTGCATCAGCACTGCACCCAAACCTACTCGAGACGCATCTGTACAAACAAGAAAACCACCCGAGTCGGAAGGCAAAGTCAACACTGGAGAAGAAGTCAACAGCCTTTTCAATTCAACAAAGCTAGCCTCACACTGATCCGACCAGACAAATGGCACACCCTTCCGTGTCAAATTAGTCATCGGTGCTGCAATCTTCGCAAAATCCTGAATGAATCTGCGGTAATACCCAGCCAATCCTAAAAAACTTCGTATCTCCGTGATGGTCCTCGGTCTCTGCCAACTCAAAACGGCATCAATCTTTGCAGGGTCTACTGCTACTCCATCACTAGAAATCACATGGCCAAGAAAATGAATCTCCCGAAGCCAGAATTCACATTTACTGAGCTTCGCATAAAGCTCGTGATCTCTTAGAGTCTGCAGAACGATCCTCAAATGCTGCACATGATCATCAACAGAGGCAGAATATATCAAGATATCATCAACAAAGATCACCACAAAATGGTCCAGAAATGGACGAAAGATACGCTGCATTAGATCCATGAAGGCTGCTGGGGCATTAGTCAAACCAAACGGCATGACTAAAAATTCAAAGTGACCATATCGAGTACTGAAAGCAGTCTTCTCCACATCAGATTCCCGGATCCGTAACTGAAAATAGCCAGACCGGAGATCAATCCGTGAAAAGACAGCAGCAGACTGTAACTGGTCAAACAAATCATCAATCCTGGGGAGCGGATACTTATTCTTGATAGTCGCCTGATTCAGCTGCCTGTAATCAATACAAAGCCTCAGGTTTCCATCTTTCTTTTTCACAAACAGTACTGGGGCACTCCACGGAGAAAAACTGGGACGAATATAACCCTTCTCCAGTAACTCTAGTAGCTGTGCACGCAGTACTTTCAATTCAGCTGGAGCCATTCGGTACGGCGGCTTTGCTAAGGGGCCAGTACCTGGAATCAGTTCAATCACCATCTCAATCTCTCGCTCTGGGGGCAAGCCTGGCAACTCATCAGGAAACACATCAGGGAACTCACAGACAACCGGAATATCACAAACATCCCGTCGTGGTTTTTCAACAGCCACCACTGAAGCAAGGAATCCCTGACAACCTGTGCTAAGCAACCTATAGGCTCGAATAGCAGAAATAATCATACGAGAAGAACGGGATCGAATACCTTGAAAATAAAAGGCTGATTTTCCCTGGGGCTGAAAATAGACTTTCTTCGATCTGCAGTCAACCACAGCTCCATAATGCTCCAACCAATCCATTCCCAGAATAACATCATAATCTGCCAGCTGCAACGCATACAATCTCGCCGGCAACTGGTGATCATCAATCATCACAGGAGACTCATCCAAACACAAGGGAGTAACCATGAAATCTCCAGAAGGCAATTCCACAAACAACTCACAGGACAGCTCAGAAGTTGGTTCCTCAATACAAGCCATAAAATCCTCAGAAATAAAAGAGTGAGAAGCACCAGAATCAAATAAGACATGAGCTGAATGACCATAAAGCATAATCGTACCTTCCACAAGATGGGACGCAGCAGCATCAGCTCTTGTCAAATGAGAAACCTTGCCTTTCTGCTTCTTAGAACCAACTGAAGATTGCTGAGAAGACGCCGACGCCTGAGAGAAAAATTGCTGTGGAGCTTGAGGTGCAGGAGGTCTAAACTGCGGCTGAGGTTGAGAAAACTGAGGAGCTTGCAATGGATTCGGCCTCAGCGGGCAATCTCGAACCACATGACCTGGCTGGTCACACCTAAAGCAAACAACATGAAGAGAACACGGTTGGCCCTTATGATGACCACCGCATCTCCGACACGTCCACGGCTGACTAGCAGCTGAGCTCTGCCGAGTCTGAGAAGAAGGCGCTGTCGGCTGCTGAACAGAATCTGTACCGGACGGCTGCTGAAAAAACTTCTTCTTCTTCTTGAACCTTTTGAACTTGGGCTTAGAAGGAGAGGAAGCACTGGAAACCTCTGGCTGGACCGAAGGAACACTAGGCACGGGCTGTCGGTAAGCCTGCTGAACCTGAGCTACCGGCTGCACTGACCCTGCCTGGGGATATCCACCCGGTCTCGCCATCTCCAGCTCTAAAACTACAGCTGTCTGACACGCAGTATCGAGATCCGCAACACGACTCGCTATCAACGGCATCTTCAACTCTGGCCTCAACCCACGCAAGAATTGCTGGGTCTTCAAAGCTTCGCTGGCCAGCACATGGGGCGCATACTGACCCAATTCCAAGAACTTATTCCTGTACTGAAGCACGGTCATACTACCCTGGGTCAATTCCATAAACCGATACATCTTATCCATCTGCAAGCAGGCAGGAGTATAGGCACGCTCAAAAGCAGCAACGAACTCTGCCCAAGTGATTTGCCGAAGAGGTCTGGATCGAAAGGAAATCTGCCACTCGGCTTTCCACCACGCAATGGACGTACCCTGGAGTTGAAAGGCAGCGAGCATGACTTTCTCATCTTCAGCACACTCCATCGAGACAAAAACACGCTCTATCGCATCCATCCATTGCCTCGCGACTTCTGGATCAGCTTGGCCATCGAAAGCAGGCGGATTGAACATCAGAAATTCCTTCAAAGCCTTGCCTCGACTGCGAGGCACTTCAGCTTGAACGATCGGCACTGGAGGAGCAACTGGAACGACAGGAACAGCGGGAACTGCAGGAGAAGGTGCAGAACCGCTATCTTCCCTGGGCGCATCTCGAGGAACACGAGGAGCTCGAGGAGGTCTTCCTCGACGAGGCGGCATAATTATGCTGCCAAAAACACAATCAACAATAAAATCCATCAATCATACGAAAAACATCCTATGCCAGCAAGAGACGACAACAGGACTAGCTCTGGACCAAGCGTCAATTCCAATTCTTTACGCAAATCCTCAACTTGGCTCTGATACCATCTGTGACGACCCAGAGTTCAGGATACCGATATACCGATAACATCGGTATACCGACACCAAGAACTGGGGAGGCCACCCAAGAGGCTGATGAGGCCCCTGAAGGGTTAGTGGGGGGTTAGCTGAGGAATATGCATAATTAATTGCGAATTGGGGCGCGCAATACAAATAAGTATTTAAGATTTAAACACAAGTGCGGAAGCAGTTTAAAATAACCAGAGTGATATATATATAACTAGTCCAGAGTCACAAACACCAGTCCTCAAGGTACAACTACGCGGGGCATACCCCGGCAAAAGCACAACACAAGCCTCAAAAAGGCAGCTCGTGCTCAGCTGGCAGCTAAGGAACGGTCCCGAAACAGCACGCTAAACTCCGGGAGATGTCGGGCGCGGCTCACCTGAAAGGAGAAGGGTGAGTCACAGCCAGACTCAGTAGGGGTCACGCGGATCCCTACCTCGCACTAAACAAGCGAACATGCATAAATAACCGCAATTTAAAGCATGCATTTAAATAAATACACAGGCAATGGCATGAATATCTAATCACAAGAAAGCTGTAAACTCTATCTAAGCAAGTATAACAGCTAACACATGCCGCTACTAATTAAATGCAAGCGATTGAAGCTAAAACTACCAATTAGAATGAGCTGCAACTAATCCAAGCAACAAGGAAGGACAACCACTGGAGCAGAAACCAGAAGCGTCCACTGACGGCTTACACTGCGTCTCAAGCACTCGCAGTCGACAAGCGACAAGCTAAGCGCGTAAACAGTACCAGACCAAGTGACCAGTCGGAGTGACACCCGTCGGCGTCAGTCCACAGTCTCCGACCACGTGTGCACACACTGACTCTAGCCTGAGCCAGGCCCTCTAACTAGTTTTCTCCCTTGGCAGGACGCTACCATTGGCTGGGAGCCCACGGAACTAGCTTACAAACCGTGAATGGGAAATATACCCCTCTGCCATCCTCAAGCGGGTCGGTACTCAACAGACCTTAGGGCAACAACAGTGGCTCCATTGCCTGGAAAGAAAAGCTACTCTATTGGCACATAAAACACGCCACAATATAGTAAAACAATACAACTATGGCATGAATATAGAACGGAACGCATAAGCAATGGGCTGGGAATATATTGCAGCCATCAGGGAAGTGGCGGTCAAGGACCCACGCGCCACATGCAAACGACGGTCGGGGGTCGGCGCGTTACTTCAAGAATGACGCTCCAGTCCCCATCCGTCACTCCCTTCAGGATTCCAGCTCAAGAGGCACCAAAGGGCATGTAACGGTGGGGGCCCTGCGCGTTACTTCGAAGCGACGCGTGGGGTCACCGCCGTCACATCCACCCGAGGCTCAAACCACCTATCAGCGTTCTAAATGGTAGCAGGCGAAGTAACGCCCCGGTCTAGGCGCGCCGGACCGAAACGACGGTCGGCCGACTGGCCGCCGGGCGCACCGCCTGACCAAAATCACGGAAACAGTTGATGAGTAACGGATGGGAGCCCCACCGTTACTCTCCAAGTAACGCACCCCCAATGGGCCGTTATTTGGTAGTGACGCGTCCACCTTGGACCGTCGGGCAAGTGACGGTTCCTGGCAGGACCGTCACTGCACCTGGGTTACGGGCGGGTACGGTTTGTAAACCGAAGCCCTCCCGGACGGCTGAAAACGCCGGGTATCGACGAGAAACCTAATAACCTGTCAAACCACGCATGCTAGACAACAATCTAACATCTAAATCTAGCACATGCAAGGCCTAAAACGCATTAAACTCAAGATTTAGGCTAAAACCCCAAAAATGGAAATATGAACATCATGCATGCTACGGGGTGCTAATCAACAAGCGGGCTAAAGGAAACGATCCTAGCAAGATCGAGGTTCCACCCCCCTACCTTTCGCAAGCCGAAACCATCGAACGGGCCGCATGCAAGGAGGAATAGCCACGGAGCTTCCACGCTCCACCTCGCTCCCACGATCACCGATCCACGCCGAAGTGGACACCCACGCGCTCTACTCGACGCGAGGAATCCAACGGTGCCAACCTCGTCTCAATCCGATGCCGTCTCGACCACGATCCCTAAGAGAGGAGAGGAGGTGGCCGCATGGAGGAGAGAGAGAGGGAGAGGGTGAAATGAGAGATCGACGGGGGAGAGAGAGTGAGGGTGAGAGATATAAAAAAAAATAAAAATAAAAATAAAATTAATATATATATATAATACAATCATTATATATATAAAAATCTTATTAATATTCAATAACCCTCAAACAGCTCCGAACAAATCCGGAAAAATGCCAGACAAATTCCTAAAAATCCAGGAAAAAGCCGGAAATTCCAGAACAAATAATAGAACAAATACCACGAAAGATCCATTAAGGCACGGGCCTTACACCATAGCCTTTCTCTCTTTTACGTGATCAGAAAAGTACTTGGCACGGAA
This sequence comes from Amorphophallus konjac, assembly GCA_022559845.1. Classification (NCBI taxonomy): domain Eukaryota; kingdom Viridiplantae; phylum Streptophyta; class Magnoliopsida; order Alismatales; family Araceae; genus Amorphophallus; species Amorphophallus konjac. Next base: position 197,519,548 of record CM040122.1, on the reverse strand, counting down.
TAGGGAAAGAAAACCATCCTAGGTATGAGGGGCATCGACCGAAGATGCCAGAACCGACTTCCACGATGTACAGGCATCTTTGTTAAGTTGAAAGGTTGCGAGATGCACCTTCTCCTGATCGGTGCATTGGATAACATCAAAGATACGATTCATTTCATCTATCTAGTTCTCTATCTCGTCAGGATTAGAAGAACCATAGAAACGCGGATGGTTTAAACTCCGGAAGTTGCGATGCAAATCACCAGCCCTTGCTCCTGCGCCAGCTTGCCCCATGGTTTGTAATGCCTGTGTAAGGTCAGAAATAGTTTGTTGCATACCATTTCAATCTACGCGATGAGCCATGGTAATAATAGGGTACCTGAGACAAAAATAACAACTTGTTATTTCTCGTGAAACTGGAAGGAAAATCAATCTTAAAACTAATTAACTATCTTATCCCGGCCTCTACCTAATTCTCACATGGGTATGGAAATTTCTTCCTTAGTTCATAGGTAGGGGTCCTTAAACCTTGGACTTATCCTATGACATGAACCTTCTCCCTAAGTCCTGAGACTTAGGCTCTGATACCAACTTAACTGTCACACCCCGAGCCTTTATGACAGTGGAAGACTCGCTCGAGAAACGTGAACAGTTGGCATGGTAAGCCTCTTGCAAGCAAGAATGATCAGAGCGCAAGACAATCACACACATAAATGTAATTGCACATTATTTTAATCAAACTCCAACTTATTTCATTGAAAATCAATATTCAAATACAATAACTTTCAACTTCTTTCAACCTATTAGACTCAAGAAATAGGAAAATTATATAGACCTAATCTAAATAATATAGACTTTCCTAAGTCTTCACTCTCATCTTGACAAAACTTTCATTCGCTCTCGGACCCACTACTTGTATAACCCGGATCCGAATTCGAATCACTTTCATTTCCTGAAAAGAATGGAAATAGATAATGAGCACACTTGCCTAGTAGGTATCTTCGCATCAACATGAAGGCATCATTAAAGTAATTAACATTTTAGCTCTAAAGAAATAAGGTAAAATCATGCGAATGTGATCAATCATGCGAATACCCAAAGTAACAAAGATGATCGTTTAAGATATAATTAGAGCAAGTATGAACTAGTAAGAGTGTAACAAGAACATGCTATTGGCCTTTCAATGCCACATAATCATCACTCTAGTATCTTTTGCTTATGAGCAAGTACTTCGTGAATTTCTGTGGAATATCAAGTTATGTACAAGAAAGTCATGTCGTGCCGTGGATCTTCACTTATTTATAGAGAAAGTACTCCCAGCGCAATGCGACGCCAGTAGCATCATACCCCATGGTTTATAATAGTATGTTTCCGACAATCAGCCGAGGGGACTAGCATAGAGCCCTTGAACACAATCAGTGCTCGATCGCATCTTCAAATATAAATCAAGCTACTTCCACACATGTAACAATAAAGTATGGCCAAGAATGTATGATTCAATAAGTTCATGATAACACTATTCAATGAATGAACGCTTCAATTTAATAATGCGAGAGTCAAGAATGACTTAAACAAGGTTATGCTTATAGAAATAAATAGGCAACATAACGGTACATTTCTTTAACTTTTATTTCATTATATTAAGCCTCTTTGGATAATATGGCAAGTTCTAGATCATCAATAATCCATATAGAACTTTGGAACATCAACCCTTGGGTCAAACCTCGGTTTAAGCACTCAAACAATGTGACGGTCAAGGACTGGGCCGTTACATGATGTAGCGCTCTAGTATTCAGCCGTTACATTAGTCTGATTCCAGAAATAAGAAAATAGACTTAGTGAAATGTGACGGTCTTATATTGGGCCGTTAGATGCTCCTGACAGTCCAGTATAGATCCGTTACGTTGCTAGAACCAGAAACATTGATAGTGTAATCTACTAAATGGGCTTTAATGGTACAACCAACTCGGCGTCCTAGTGGGAATTCCAGGCTCGAGGAGAATTACGGAGGCCTTGAAACAAGATTTCCTAGTCCATTGGAAGGAATATCCAATAGAGAGGTTATCATGTCCAAGAATAATGATCCTATTGTTCAAAGTGTGAACTAATGGACAACATACCGAAATATGTGCCATATACTTAAAGAAATGACTCTATAGATAGAGAGAGAATGTGTAGCAACGTGAAACCAAGATAAACTCCGTCAATACATCATTAAAAATCATGATTTCGATACAAAACTATAGAATTTTGGCACATGAAATTAACATAAATTAAAATAACTTAAGACACCTTAATTATGCAATTTCGATTATGAATCGATAACTAAACTTAATGTCATGATAGCAGGTCCTGTAAGGTTTCGCACAGCACCTACGGGCGATGCAGCGGATAACAAAAAATTTAATTTACCCGATTCCGGTGTTATGGAAAGCTTAATCTGTGCTCTAATCGGTGTTTCTAATACCCTAATTACGGGTTGCGTGTTTCACCTTGTGCGGAACAACGCTGTCCGCTAAGCCCGATGCAGAGAAACCGAGCCGCACAGCTGTACGGCTTCTAGAGCAGATCCACACGGACCCTTGCGCAGCGACGGTACCTCCCCGGCACAACTTTCCCCGGCTCTAACACCTTCTAGAGAGAGAGAGAGCAAGGGGGAGAAAGGGGGGAGGCTTAACCTCTCCCTTAAGCTTAATGCTTGGTTAGCTTAAGGGAAGGAAAGGAAGAAGCTAAGAGTTCGAATGAACTCACGTAGGTACCATATATATAGAGTTTAAGCTTATTAGAAAAGGGATCCAAAAGACCGAAACTGTATATATGTCCTATCGCATATTATACATATGTATTAAGCTCCATTTACACTCCTTTCCAAAAGGAATTAAATAGAACTAATACATACAATTGTATAATAATAAACCGTCACCCAAGAATCGAATGTGTGTGATCCTCTAGGCCCACAGTCACTCTAGTTTAAGGCCCATTAACTTCTAATTCCTAATTAGAAGTAAATTAAACATATTATTCACTTCTACAAGAGCCGAATAATAGTTTAATTCATTCTGAACCTTCGATCACGTTGGGTCAAGCAAATCCGCGTGATCCAAGAGGACGCCGGGTTTAAACCAGCCTGTCTGGTTTCTGTAAGTCCACAGTTACCGCATCGATATAATCCCTCGCTCCTTCTATGAGTCTGGTACGATCGAGGGTACGGTTCCTGTGAAACCCCATGATCGTGCCATTTGACTATGACCTCCTTAAAGTGTATGACGTCCGTTCTAAACGAACTCACACGACCCTGGCCAGGGATTTAACGGAGCGTCAATGTCATGACCCATTAACTGTCTGATATATACCTGACAGTGAGCGATCCCCTCTTGACCATTGATGATCTTCACACGTATCCTGGAGTGGTTAATGACTCGGCATTTCATGACTTATGGTTAAAGTCACTTAGCCAAATAATTAAATCATTTCAGTCCTCGTGTAAGATCCGATCAATGTCTCAGGTCAAAGGACCAACGATGCTACTGTGACCGTTGGATCTTCAGTTGACATTAGGTATAATCAACCATCTGAAGATCCAATAGCGGATCAGTTCAGTGCACATCCTCCAAGGACATACACCTACACATATGTGTTGGTGTCCCGCACCAATGACCATGAGACTGGTCACTGACACATCATGTTTACTGGTTTAATAGGTAATCAAAGTCCCCGAGTGATTACCCTCCAACCAGGAACAGTTTAAGGTATGTGTTCATATAAAGTAAGTCTCATGTTCGAGATCCAATCTCGAGCTGACTTTACAACCACATATCCTAGGGACAACGTAAAGTAACACAATCGCATATTTACGCTCAAACACCACTTTATTAATGAACAAGATCGTACAACTATTGGGCCTACCCGACCCGAAATTGACCTGTAGCACACCAACACTAACAATCTCCCACTTGAACTACAGCCAATTGTCCACAACTTTGAGGCCCATCTTATCCCGATGACGCTCAAATACAGTCTGTGTCAAAGGCTTAGTCAGTGGATCTGCTATGTTGTCTTCTGACGGTACACGCTCTACCATCACATCTCCACGATCAACAATCTCCCGAATAAGGTGAAAGCGCCTGAGAATATGCTTTGACCTTTGGTGAGATCTCGGTTCCTTCGCTTGGGCGATGGCCCCATTATTATCACAAAATAATGGGATGGGAGCTGATATCTCGGGAACTACGCCAAGTTCCAAGATGAATTTCTTCATCCAGACGGCTTCCTTAGCAGCTTCAGCTGCAGCAATATATTCCGCCTCCGTCGTCGAGTCTGCAGTTGTGTCTTGCTTGGAGCTTCTCCAACTGACTGCCCCTCCATTCAACATGAATACAAATCCAGACATGGATTTGCAGTCATCTGGATCTGACTGGAAACTAGAATCTGTGTAAGCTCTAAGCTGTAGGTCCTCTCCTCCATAAAGCAGAAAAAGATCCTTAGCCCTTCGCAGGTACTTATAGATACCCTTTACTGCCTTCCAGTGCTCTTCGCCTGGATTTGCCTGATATCTGCTGACAATGCTTAAAGTATTGGCAACATCAGGCCGTGTACATAGTATTGCATACATGATTGACCCTATCACCGAAGCATAAGGTACCTTATTCATGTGTGCGACCTCCTCAGAAGTTTTAGGACTCATCCCCTTGGATAGGTAAATTCCATGTCTCATGGGAATGAGACATCTCTTGAAATTTTTCATCCTAAACCTTTTGAGGATAGTGTCTATATACATGGATTGAGATAATCCTATCATCCTTTTAGATCTATCTCGATAGATCCTTATGCCCAGCACATAGGATGCTTCTCCCAAATCCTTCATGGAGAAGGTCTTGGACAACCAAGACTTAGTTGATGTCAACATCGCTACATCATTCCCAATGAGTAAGATGTCATCAACATAAAGGACCAAGAAGGTCACTGAGCTCCCACTGACCTTCTTGTAAACACAGGGTTCATCTTCATTCCGAATGAAGTTGAAAGATTTGACAGCCTCGTCAAATCTTAAGTTCCAGCTTCTAGATGCCTGCTTTAATCCATAAATAGACATTTGAAGTTTGCATACCTTATTAGGATGTGACTTGGAGGTGAATCCCTCAAGCTGTACCATGTACACCTCTTCTGACAGGTTTCCATTAAGAAAAGCTGTCTTCACATCCATTTGCCAGATCTCATAATCCAGGTATGCAGCAATGGCAAGTAGGATTCTGATTGACTTAACCATGGCTACCGGCGAAAACGTCTCGTCATAGTCAATGTCTTGCCTTTGACGATATCCTTTCGCCACGAGTCTAGCCTTGTATGTGTCAATCTGTCCATTTGCACCGATTTTCCTTTTGAAAATCTATTTGTAGCCGATAGGGACCTTCCCTTCGGGTACATCAACCAAGTTCCAAACTTTATTGGTGTACATGGACTGGATCTCTGAATCCATTGCCTCTTGCCATTTCTCAGAATCTACACTACGGATCGCCTCCTGGTACGACTGAGGATCATCATCCTCATCGATACATACCTTAGAGGACCCCTCTGAGACATGTCTAACATATCTCTCAGGTTCTCTCGATAGTCTACCAGATCTCCGTAGTGTCAGTGTTTCACCTTGAATAGGATCAACCGATACCGTCTCATCTAACGAGTTTGTCTCTATGGGTTGTGGTTCTTGGACCTCGTCCAATTCTATCTGGCTCCCACTATTTTTCTGGAGTAGATATTCTCTTTCCAGAAATACAGCTCTCTTGGCCACTAAGACCCTTTGCTCAGAAGGGTGATAGAAATAATATCCAAACCTCTCCTTTGGATATCCCACAAACCTACACTTATCGGTTCTCGACTCAAGCTTATCACTCTCGTTCTTCTTTACATGAGTAGGACACCCCCAAATTTTAATGTGATTAAAACTTGGTTTCCTACCCTTCCATATCTCATATGGTATAGAAGGAACTGATTTACTTGAGATCCTATTCAATAAATAAGCCGCAGTCTCTAACGCATAGCCCCAGAGAGACAAGGGTAGTCCTGATATAGACATCATGGATCGGACCATGTCTAACAAGGTCCTATTTCTCCTCTCGGATAGACCATTATGTTGTGGTGTATACGGTGGAGTCCACTGAGAAACTATTCCATGGTCTTTAAGATAAGAAGTGAATTCATGGCTTAAGTATTCACCTCCTCGATCCGATCGAAGAGCCTTAATACTTTTACCTGTCTGTTTCTCTACTTCATTCTTGTATTCCTTAAACTTCTCAAAGGCTTGTGACTTATGTCTCATTAAATACACATAGCCATATCTAGAGAAGTCATCAATAAAAGAAATGAAATAGAGATAACCTCCTTTTGCTTCTATAGACATGGGTCCACACACATCCGAGTGTATAAGCTCGAGAAGGTCAACAGCCCTCTCACTATGTCCACCAAAAGGAGCCTTGGTCATTTTCCCCATGAGACACGACTCACAGGTATCAAATGGCTTGTATTCGAACGAATTTAAATACCCATTTAAGTGTAAGTGAGAGACTCTTTTCTCACCTACATTACCAAGTCTGTAATGCCATAGATATGCAGAATTCACTTCATCAGCATTAGAAATTTACAAAACATTAGAACGTGTATCTAATACATAAAGGCCATTGACTAATGAACCATTGGCTATAATCAAACCATTATTCATTATAGAGCACCCAGTGCTATTAAAAGTCAATGTATATCCAATGTTATACAAACCAGAGATTGAAATAATGTTCTTAATAATATTAGGAACATAATAACAGTCATTCAACTCCAGAATGACTCCTGAAGGTAAACTGAGACATGCAGTCCCGACAGCTTTGGCAGCAACTAAAGCTCCATTGCCCATCCTCAGTTCAATCTCATTTTTGCCCAATCGCCTTCTATTTGCCAGCACCTGCAAAGAATTACAGATATGAGATACACATCCAGTATCCAATACCCATGATGTGGATTCCATATATGACAAATTAAGGTCTATGACAAAAATACCTTCATTTAGAATTACCATGCAATTCCTTTTCCAATGCCCAGTTTCCCCGCATCGAAAATATTTGTCTTCCTTTTCATTCTTCTTGCCCTTCCCTTTGTCAACTTTGGCGAGTTGTTTACCCGTAGCCTTTTTCTTTCCCTTCCCTTTGTTACTCGTGGTGGATATTTGAGAGGCCTTCCTTTTCTTGTTGGCCCGGCCAATAATCATTACAAACGAAGATGGTTTATCTTTCTGCATGGTTCCTTCAGCACTCTTTAACATATTGAGCAGCTCTGGGAGAGTTGCTTCAATCCTGTTCATGTTAAAGTTCATGATGAAGGAAGAAAAGGAATCGGGCAATGACTGGAGTATAAGATCAATGCATAGTTCAAGATCCAACTTGAACCCCAATGCATTGAGTCTTTCAATCCACTCCATCATTTTCAGTACATGGGCCTGTACTGAAGAACCCTCAGACATCCGTGTCCTGAAAAGCCTTTTGGAGATGTCATACCTCTCAATCCTACCCTGCTCCCCGAAGAGTTGGCGTAGATTGAGAAGTATACTTCTACAATCAGTCTTTTCAAATTACCTCTGTAGCTCGGGAGCCATAGAGGCCAACATGTAACATTGGGCAAGGGAGGAGTCCTCAGACCACTTGGCATAAGTCAGCAACTCACCCTCGTTGGCATCAGGAGCCGGCTCAGAATGAACCTTGTCCAACACGTATGCAATCTTTTCGGCGGTAAGGACTATGCGTAGGTTACGCAGCCAATCCGAGTAGTTCGGTCCAGTTAAGCGATTTGCATCCAAGATGCCACGGAGGGGGTTGGACGACGACATTGTAATATGGATAAGAAATAAAAGATAACTTAGCATGTGTTCAAATTCTAACTTAGATGTGGTTTTCTATCTTAGTTAGTCCCACTATTTTTCGATCGAACTATATAACCCTCAGTATATAGAACGGGAGATCAACGAGATCAACCTAGTGGGTTGAAATCCCAACGAGACTGATGTACGACATTGTGGAAAGCACAACAAGCCATACACAATCTCAAGGGCAGTCAACAGGCACTTGCATCTAATGCAATATCTGATATTCGGCCCCCGAGAAATCATCCCCTTGTGGAAAGCACAACAAAAGATATTCTCAGTTAGATCTAACCATCATTACTACATAGCAATGAGTTCATGACTCGACCCTTGTGGAAAGCACAACAAAGACGAGTTCAATTCCTCACCCCATTGAGGCCGAGCCTTGGAGTTTAATCCCGTCCCCAAACTCATGGACCTTGTGGAAAGCACAACAAATCCATGAAATGAAGACGTTCATTCACTCCATAATGATGGAGGGCCACGACGACTCCTAGAGCCACGCTTACCAGATCTAAAATTTAAACGCGAGGAAATTTAATTTTATCTTGATCTCACCCTAGGTGGTAATATAAATATATCCAATATATTTACCGTACCTAGTAGTTTGCACAAAGTAAATGCATCCAATGCAAAAATAAACGTAAGTGATCATGGACTTAAACCCTAATGTAACTAAGACATCCGGCCCGCTTCCGAAGCAGTTGGATCGTCCTCGTCGGGTGTGCTCCTCGCTTTCAAACTCCGACGCCGCATTAATTACAACTTTTACACGGCACGCAGGCCGGAAAAATTAAATTACATGTGACTCAAATTCCAGCAGCCCTTAGGGCGAGTATAAATATGGAGGAAGATAGAAGTACATTGAAATTTTAACAGAGAGAGAAAGGAGGTTCGCAGACCCCAATTAATTACATTAATCCAAGTCCATGATCACTTGCCAACCCATTCAAATAAAATCAATCAAGGGTTATTTTCTGAAAATAATCCTTACTTTTTGAATTTATAAAATGGGATGTGCAAACAAAAATAGGCTAGCTTTGTTTAATTTTAAAAATCAAAGCATGATTAACTAAAATTAAACACACAAGCAGGCCAATACAAGGTAAATAAAGTAAAGCACGTAAAGAACCATCATTTTCTACAGGGGCATGTAATTGAGATAATTAATTAAATTTAAATTTAAATTTAATTATCTAATAATCAAATTTAAATTTAAAATTTAAATTTAACAATAATTTAAATTTAAATTCAAACTAATTATCCAATAATTTTGTTTAAAAATAAATTTAAAATAATGCAATTATCCTCAATTAGTAATTTTCTAAAATTCAAAATTTGAATTTAAAAATTATCTAATAATTAAAATTCAAATAATTGAATTTTCTATATTTTAACTTCAATAAATTTTAAAATTTGAATTTTTTAATTATCTAATAATTTAAAATTCAAAAACTTAAATTTTACTGAAGTAACTTCAATTATTACCATTTTATCTCAAGGTAAATAGTAATTATCTCACCTCGGTAAATTCAACACGGTTAAATAAAAATTAACTTTTGACATTTACCATCGAGATAACACAATTAACCTACTAGATAAAATTCTATTTATTTTACTGTGCATTTTCATATATATATATATATCTAATATATATATTAATGTTACTAGAGCACAGTAAATTAAAAGGGTTAAAAACTATTTTTTAAAAAAAATAAATAAATAAACCTTTTTTTTAATATCGCCGGGTCAACCACGCGCGCGCGGGCGGCACCCGCGCGCGCGGGCGTTGACCCGCGTTGCGGGCGCTCGCCACGCGGACGCCCCGCGTGGGCGGCGCACCCCAGGCGGGCGCCCGCCACGCGGGCGCCCCGCGTAGGCGGCGCCAGCCCACGCGGGTGCGCCCGTCGGCGCACTGCACCCAGCGGCGCTGTGCGCCCAAAGGGAAGCCCAAAAATTTTTTTTTTAATTTTTTTTCTTTAAAAAAAATTACTATTTGGATGTCCAGCATCCAGGAAGAAGAGAGATGTCCAAATCTCTTTCTACAAATTATAATTGAAGATTTAATATGCCCCTAAAGCATGATTCTGAACGGCGATAAAAACACCGATCAGAGCGCGAACCTGGCTCTGATACCACTGTAAGGTTTCGCACTGCACCTACGGGCGACGCAGCGGATAACAAAAAATTTAATTTGCCCGATTCCGGTGTTATGGAAAGCTTAATCTGTGCTCTAATCGGTGTTTCTAATACCCTAATTACGGGTTGCGTGTTTCACCTTGCGCGGAACAACGCTGTCCGCTAAGCCCGATGCAGAGAAATCGAGCCGCACAGCTGTACGGCCTCTAAAGCAGATCCACACGGACCCTTGCGCAGCGACGGTACCTCCCCGGCACAACTTTCCCCGGCTCTAACACCTTCTAGAGAGAGAGAGAGCAAGGGGGAGAAAGGGGGGAGGCTTAACCTCTCCCTTAAGCTTAATGCTTGGTTAGCTTAAGGGAAGGAAAGGAAGAAGCTAAGAGTTCGAATGAACTCACGTAGGTACATAGAGTTTAGGCTTATTAGAAAAGGGCTCCAAAAGACCAAAACTGTATATATGTCCTATCTCATATTATACATATGTATTAAGCTCCATTTACACTCCTTTCCAAAAGGAATTAAATAGAATTAATACATACAATTGTATAATAATAAACCGTCACCCAAGAATCCAATGTGTGTGATCCTCTAGGCCCACAGTCACTCCAGTTTAAGGCCCATTAACTTCTAATTCCTAATTAGAAGTAAATTAAACATATTATTCGCTTCTACAAGAGCCGAATAACAGTTTAATTCATTCCGAACCTTCGATCACGTTGGGTCAAGCAAATCCGCGTGATCCTAGAGGACGCCGGGTTTAAACCAGCTTGTCTGGTACTTGTAAGTCCACAGTTGCCGCATCGATATAATCCCTCGCTCCTTCTATGAGTCTGGTACGATCGAGGGTACGGTTCCTGTCAAACCCCATGATCGTGCCATTTGACTATGACCTCCTTATAGTGTATGACGTCCGTTCTAAACGAACTCACACGACCCTGGCCAGGGATTTAACGGAGCGTCAATGTCATGACCCATTAACTGTCTAATATATACCTGACAGTGAGCGATCCCCTCTTGACCATTGATGATCTTCACACGTATCCTGGAGTGGTTAATGACTCGGCATTTCATGACTTATGGTTAAAGTCACTTAGCTAAATAATTAAATCATTCCAGTCCTCGTGTAAGATCCGATCAATGTCTCAGGTCAAAGGACCAACGGTGCTACTGTGACCGTTGGATCTTCAGTTGACATTAGGTATAATCAACCATCTGAAGATCCAATAGCGGATCAGTTCAGTGCACATCCTCCAAGGACATACACCTACACATATGTGTTGGTGCCCCGCACCAATGACCATGAGACTGGTCACTGACACATCATGTGTACTGGTTTAATAGGTAATCAAAGTCCCCGAGTGATTACCCTCCAACCAGGAACAGTTTAAGGTATGTGTTCATGTAAAGTAAGTCTCATGTTCGAGATCCAATCTCGAGCTGACTTTACAATCACATATCCTAGGGACAACGTAAAGTAACACAATCGCATATTTACGCTCAAACACCACTTTATTAATGAACAAGATCGTACAACTATTGGGCCTACCCGACCCGAAATTGGCATGTAGCACACCAACACTAACAGGTCCAAACTAAGCTATCTAAGCTTATTTATAGGTAAACTTTAACTGGTTATCATTTTGCCTCGGGTTGATAGAACACAGTGTCTGACGGTCTAGGATAGGCGCGTTACAGTCTTGTGACGGTTTATCGAGGGGGCATTACAGTAGTGTAACGCTCCTGTTATGGTGCGTGAAAGACAACAGAGCAATTCAAATGCAACAGAGGGTGTGACGGCTTATCATAAGGCCGTTAGATCATTGTGACGGTCTTACCATGATGCGTCAGATCGTCTACTGACAGTAAAATAAAGTAAATGTTTATGAAAACATAACATGCCTGGAAATCAAAATACTACAACTATTCCAGACATGATAAATGAAGTATAGGCCAACTATATGCATGGGTTTTAGTGAATAGACAAGATAATATCTTTTTATTTTCTATTTAGGGCTAAGAGATGCATGAATGTATAGAACTATTAAAACATGAAGTTTATGATCTATCATGCATGAAATCAATCAAAACCAGAGAGCTTTTATCCCTAACAAGATGTTTTTGCCAATCATGAGATGACCTACCTCTTAAATGAGCATTAATCTTACAATTTGGGACTGCAAGACACGCCCTAGTTCTTCCCTTCCTGAGGTTTTTCAGCAACTTCACGTCGCTCTATCTCTCCAATCTCTTGACCTAAGGACGTGAAATTTTGATGGTAAGAAGCTGAAACTAAGGTGAACAAAAGTTCTAAATGACAGAACTCTAATTACCTCGTTTAGACGTCGTAATCTCTTGATCTTCAGGGGTCTTTTGCTCTGAATTCTGGGCTGTTATGAATGAATCAATGAGTTTGGAAGCTTTTATCTCCTTGGTTGGTTGATCTCCTAGCACAAAATTTGGAGAACTATTAGTCTAAAGTATATTAAACAAAATCTTCTAAAGAACTTATCCGAAATTATGACTCCTTACCTTGATTCTTCACGAGCCAAAAGTAAGGGTCGCTTAGTTCAGAACTAGGTCCTATTTATAGGGTTTTGGCTAGGGTTTGAAGATTAGATTGATTCTAGAGTCTTTAATTTGCCAGAACCTGATCCCTAAAAGTCCTTAGTAATGTTATAAGCTCTCCCAAGTTGATCTCCTGCAGATAGGATCACAAAGTTCCAATCTTTTTGCTCGTTCTTCCATTAACGGAACTGACAAGATGTAACGCATCAAGACCGGTGCGTTACATGGCTGTGGCGGTCGCACGATAGACCGCTACATCTAACGTGCACAGAGTTCAACATCAATCAAACTCTTTTGTTAATTATCCATATTATTATCCATAAAAATGATATTTTATCCTTAAAATACGTAAATAGGCTAAATAACCGTCTAGAATATGGGCCAAACTTAATGGGCTTGGTCCTTAAACCTTTTGGATTTTATTTAAATAGGCCAGGTTAATTATTTAACATAATTGGGCCTTATAATGACTTATTAATCCAATAATCCATTTATTAATCTATTTAGCCCTTATAAATTCTAGAAAATTCTATAAATAACTCAGAATTTATTACATAACTTCTGGGGCACTACACCTCTGCCCTCGAGCATTTAGCCTTTATTAGCCAAAATTGGGCCCTGGGAGTGGTCACGCTGCGGTGGAGCGAACACATCACCCCTTCACTAAAGGCATGTGCGCTCTCCTGCCCTAGTTACTCGTATATTCGGGCTAAGTCAATTGGGTAAGATGAAATAAGGAAGTCGAGGTCGTGATTTAAGTGCAGATGAAGACATTTCATTGAAATGGCAAAATACATGTTACTCGGGGCATCCCCCGAGATACATAAGGTGTTCACCAACAAAAAAGAAAAGAAGGGACAAGCCAACCAAAATGGGCTACTGTAATGGGCGTCGGAAGATGTCCTCAAGTTCCAAGATTCCGAGGGAAGGGTGACAAGTTAGCTCTTGTAGTCGAGATTCGGCGGCCTCCAACTGCGAAAGCTTCTCTTCAAGAGATGCGGCCAGTCCTTCAGTCGATTCCGCCTCCTCCACGCACTGGACTTCTTGCCGCCTGGCTTCCTATAGCTCGGCCTCAGCTCTAGAGAGCCCAACATGTTGTTCAGCTATCCTAGCTGTTAAATAGACCCGATGCTATGAAGATGTGTCGGCCGCATCCCTCATTTGCTGTGCAGTCCCTCTCAAGGAGGGAAGAGCGGCCCGACATTCTGTCCGCTCAAGCTTTAGGGCCGTCAGCTGGTCAGCCACTTCTCGATCGAGGAATTCCCTTCTGTTCACATACTTTAGCAACATGACCACCCGCGGCGTCCAGTCGTCCATGGGGCAGCCAAAAGCCAACAGCGAATGGGAAAGGTGCTCTACCAAGTCCCTCAGCTGCACATGGGTTAAATCTCGACTGGCTGTTACAGTCTGTTGCAGGGTTCCCAAGAACTGCCACACCAGGTCGTTCGACGACTGTAGACCAAGTGGTGACGTGTCGGGAAGCTAAAAATCTACTCTACTATCAACGGCAGCCCAGATGTCGTCGCTCGGTTCGGAAGATGACGACGGCATAACTTGTAAGGCACCCGCACTGGAGATGACCCCCGCAGCTAATATTTTGGATGATGTCTCGATAACAGCAACCTCCCCGCCAACTTCTTGCGATGCAGCTGCACCAAGAATCTCAACAGTTGAGGATGCTTGCTCTTCGTGCCCAGCCTGACTGGCATCAACCAAGGCCGATTTCGTAACGAGGGTTAAAGCCCTAGGAGCTCCAGGCTCTTCTTCAATAATTTCTCCCGCTTCTATTTCGGGAAGACTCCTCTCCTCCGGGAGCAGCTCTCTGTTGGCAATGGGCGGCTGGGATTCCGCAGCTTCAGTCAATTCAGCAGTGCCCACAATTTCTCCTGAAACCTCCAAGCCTGCTGCCGCAGCATAATCTCTAGGATATCGCAAAGCCATATGCCGCAAGACTAGTGGGAATGTCGATTAATCCGCACCCAAAGCCGGGAGAGGTATTTGCACAGTTATAGTTCGCAGTACTACATCAGCCTGCACCATGAATACAACATGCGTCAGGCATCTGATATAGAAGATAATGAGAAGAGCTGTGGAGTGAAAGAGGCCGAGGGTCCCTTACCTCGACCGGCACTAAGTTGAAGCTTGCGGCAGTAGAAATCATTGCCTCCATAGGTCCAGCCCCCTCGCTTACGAGTGGACCGGATGACCCAAGGCCGCTCCATACCAGCCGGGGGGGACTGAAGGTTGCGTAATGGCTTTCATAAGCTGAAGATGCCTTGGAATCTTCAGTTTCCGTCTCCACGCGCGGGAACTCTCCATCACTGGAGTCGCCACCATAGACGACCTGCTCCGAAGAAGATGAGCTCTCTGCCTGTGCCTGATGCTCCTTTATTGGAACATGCACTCCTCCGGTAGAAACATCTCCCCCGGTGAAGGCTTGCTTAGTCGATTCTGCAACAGGACCGCCAGTCGAATGAATTTCAGGGGTGGGCTCACTCCCTACAATGGCCTTCTCCCCAACAAAGGCTTCCTCAGTAACCTCGGTAGTGGGAGGCGAAGAAGGTCGCAGCTCAACTAAAAGTTCAAACAAAGGACAGTCAAGCAGACTGAAAACGTAAGAAGCCATAGAAATCCGATGAATGAACTACAAATTACCTTCCATCTTGTGGATGGGTGTCGGAGAAGGCAAATCCCCCTCCACAGGAGCTGTTGGTGCTGCGTCTTGTCCAACCACCGCACCAGGAGTGGCGGCAACTGCAAAGAAACAATCAGCTGATGCGCCCAGAACAAAAATAGAGTACAAAAATGAAGAATATACCTCCAGCTCTAGGCCCCTGCGAACGAGAGGCCTCAAATTCTTCAAACGATACTGCCAGTGAAGGAACAATCACTGGTTCCTGCCCCGCAGCCTGCCTCCGACGGGCCCGCGTCATCCGCGTGACCGCCACTTTGGCCTTGCCAATAGCCTCCTTCACCTGGGACCTTTTTCACTTCCGTGAATCACCTGAGGGCAGTGGCGTCGTGGTCGGAGCTGCCTCATGAGTTTCGAAGTATGTTAGCTTCTAAGCTTTTATTATCAACTCCCTAAAGTGCCGAGTCTCCTCTGAAGTGAGTCGAACTGCACAAGCACAAGGGTGAGAATGACACATAGTGCGACGGAGGAAGGAAACAAGTCAAAAGGCTGAAATGAAAGAATGAAAGATACCTGCCGGTCCCGTATAGAAAGAAGAAAGGGGCCAATAGAACAGCGAGGGCACTTTGTCTCTTGAAGCCGCCTCGCGAACAAGCCAACACACATCTCCTATCTTCTCGCTTTGCTCGACCAGCTACGCCAAGTCCGCATAGCCATGAGAAGACAAGTGATAATACAAGCTCTGATGGTCCAACCCCCATCCGTCGGCATATTTGAAGGAAATGAAAAGGGGCTGGTCCAGAATAGCCTCGCTCGGGCCACCCACTGAGAGCTTATAGGAGCTTAGCAGTGCAAACAGCCAAGGGGTGTTGCTATACAGTGCGTCCTGCCTGTCTTCACTTCTAATGAAAGTCCAGTAAGGGTGCAAGCTGTCGCGCTCAAGATGCTAGAGGGCCACGGACGGGATAGGCTCCTCCACTGGTAGAGGGATTTGTTGAAGGACCACTCGCTCACTGCTCACACGGCATAGCCCCCAAAGTGTCTTCATAAAGTCATCCCTGCTAATCTCGAGTAACTTCGGGTCAGCCCTACGCGAGTGACGTTTTACTGCCTTCCGGGCTTCCAGATAAGCCATCACCTCCGTATTGGTCCAAGATCGCAACTTCTTCAAGTAAGAAGGATCAATGTCCAGGACAGGCTCTGGCTGGGAGTCCAGGAATCTGTGCTCTGCAACAGCCCAACAGTCTCGATGGGAGCTCTTGTAAAACCCCGTCTGCGGGTTCCACCATTTGATATATTTAAGGGTACCGCGAGGAAAATGAGCAGGAGCCGGGACTCTGAATGAAACCTCCACTCAGTGGTGGAAGTAATCCCACCATATTCGGGCATCGTCATTTGTTACCTGGCCGGCTCTATGCCTATTCGGTAATGCAAACTGCGAAGAAGAAGGAGGGATGTGCTGATCATAGCCAAAATTTTGACCAAATCGGAATGGGTAATATGGCTCCAGCCACAAAATGCCTCTCTTCCGAAAGACAAGGATGCTTGGTCTAATAGCCAGCGCCCAGTCAACCAGTTCTGGCTCCACGATTGGCCTTGTACACTTGGGGCCAGAGATTGGATGGATATACTACTCCACCTCGAAAAGACTGCACTGTCGCGTCGTGTTCACCAGCGACCTTGAATGGGTAGCCAAACTCCAAAAATGCAGAGCCCCAGGCGCATCCGTGGGGACCTTCATCAACTTCCCCCGAATGGCAAAGAGTTGTTCCGCTATCAATGATGGTTCGACGGTAGTAAATTCGATCATCCTCGGAACGACGCGTGCAAACTGTAACCCCCGAGGAGCAGCTTCCGAGAATAGTGTGCAGACCCATGCATTGAAGAAATGTAGGGACCAACCGTCTACAAATTCCTGGGGAGGCGATTCCAGTGCAAGTCCCCCAACATCTTGTAAATGAGACAAAAAGCCACCGGGCAGAGGGATAGCTTCATTCCCCAAGCCATCAGGCAAGCAGGATAGATGGCTTCTTCCCTGATTATGCCCTCGTCGCCTTGCAGGAGAGCAAATGAACAAATCCAGTAAGTTAGATATGCATCACAGTGCGTGACTGCATCAACACTAGCTGGGTTCGGGCCTCTTTGCTGGCCTTCCCTCAAAACAGGCGGGAAAGCGGCTTGTCATCGGACCTTCTTCTTCTGCTTCAAGGCAGTTGGTTTTACTGTGGGAAACCCATCATACTTCTGCTCCCCATTGAAGATATATTAAAGCCAAGCGCCCATCCACACACGCCTCTTCTCCCTAAGCTTGCGTGCTTCCTTGGCATCATACGATGAGTAGCAAAGCATTTGTTACGCCTTCATCAGGTACCGATAGGCGAAGCCCGCTAGATAACGGCACTCGCCGTCAGTCTGATCCTTCAGCCAATCTGGAAAGTAGACTTCTTCTTATGGCTCACCGTCAATCGGCAAGCCGCTAAGCTGTGAAAGACTCCAAAGTTCTAAAGAGGTTTCTCCCTCCGAAGTGTAGAAAGTGTTATACTCTGGGTAGAATACCTCGATCATGCCGCAGCACAAACCCCTGGAGATAGGGTAGCGATACCTTGAGACGTACACGCTATGATATATGCTGGCCTTGACTAGAATGTGAGCATAATGTTGAAGGACGTAGTCCATGAACTCCACTACTCCAGGTCTAAATGCGTGGGCATTAGTGACCTTCAACTCGGAAAACCACCCTACAGAGAACTGATGCTTGAAACGGACCGCTAGGCAGTCCAGCAAGAAAGATTCTTCTCTATATCCCCATTTCAGTGGGGCAAGAAATAGACCAAATACGGGCTTCTCTCGGTCGAAATGACCCGGAGTGTCATTCCAACGAGCGGGTGCAAACTCGGGCACACTGGTCAGCAACCCATCCTCTGGAACCAGGTCCTGTAGTCTGAGTACAGCACTCCATCTATCACGCCCCGAGCGCGGAAGGAACCCGGAGAGCGTAACGAGTTTATATATCGATCATGTCAATCAAAGCGTTAGTGTATTCGACACAAAGACAGAGTGCGCAAAAGTAAATATAACCCAATCCTTTAATTCAATTGCAACCTTAAAGTACTTTTATTACAACTTCACGTAATGGAAATGCTAAGACCCAATAAAGAAAAGTACAATAAGTGACTCAAGAAAATAGAAAGATAACACTAGTTGACGCATGGATAAACGTAGTAGCTCTAATCTCTTCACTCTTGACCTTCCCCATCCGATTGAGTCTCGTCGTCAGACTTACCTGAAAAATAGGGGAAACACTAGATGAGCGAACACTCAGTAGGAATTATATCTCAAGTGCTAGCTTGCTTTAAGTAGATTACAAGTTACATGAATGCAATATAGCTATGCATGTTCGCATGAAACGACAATAGAGAGTGTATATCAAGGGATAGTGGAATGAACTAGCATGCCTTTCAAGAACTCATGTCAATAATCTCAAGATATTCAAGCATGTATATTCATCATGTCATGTTGAGAATTGGCTATCATGTTTCAAGCAAATATATAAATACCCTTTCCGGGTCACGCAAGTCATCTCATGTCAAGTCGAGTCAAGTATGAGATTGTGGAATGTCATCAAGAACGACAAGTACTTTGGTGCAATGCCACACCACGATCATTACATGTCACGTCCCGAGCGCGGAAGATTACTCGGATGCGTGACGCGTCTATATAGATCGTGTCATTAGAGCGATAAGAATTTTAACATACATAATTTCGGAGTGAGCAAATGTCTAATAAAACTAATAAATTCCATTAGTCCAAGTGATGTTTATTTGATTAACCAAAGGAAATAAAGAGAGTCCATGACAAATTCCAAATAAAAAAATGATACTAGGCTAAGTGCCTTAACATGACATACTAGAAATACAAGGTAGGACTCAAATAAATTCAAAGACACGACTAGCTAATGATAGATGGTTGGCGTTCTAGCACTCTTCACTCGGTCTCAACCCCATTCTTGTCGCTATCCGATTCACCTAAAAATATTAGGAAGCAACTGGATGAGCGAATTACTCAGTAGGAATTACATCTCAAATTCGAGCAGTCTTTACGTGAATTACAACTTGCATATATTATCAGTATGGCTATTCATGACATACGTACAAAAGAGTCAGATATACAGGTAATTCTATACATGATGAACAATAAGAGATCAAGAACTTTATAAAGATAGTATAACAAGATTTCAAGTATTTGACAAGTAGTATTTCAAGAATTTACAGATGTAAATACCACTTTGGGCAAGCAGGGATTCGTGTACAAGTATGAACGCAAGTATGAGAATGAACTCATGTACAAGTATATCTCAGGTACGAGCAAGTAAAGACTGAATTCAAGCAAGTAATGTCAAGTACGTATCAGTAGAATTGGCTATTATCATGTAAGTACTTTGCCTTTTCTCGGGCCACAAGTCAAGTGTCGCCCGTTCCAGGTCACGCAAGTCAAGTAAGTAAGGAGAGAGAGAGTAGGGGTGGAGTGTCCCAAGTCAAGCAAGTACTCCGGTGCAATGCTAAACATCGTGGTCAATAAACTCCCATGGGCACAAGTACCTTCGGGTGCTCCTCCCAGGACCAGATCGGGCCCTATATGCACAGCATTTCATGTATTACCTTTGACATCCACTCTCATTTATAGCCAATATGGAATTTCAAGAATTTAGAAACGTAGTATTTCAGACGAGATTAACTAGTAATTTGGTTATTGAGGACTCTAGAGGTGGCCCCTATAGTCTCAAGAGATGGCTCCCGTCGTGTAGCACTTTACGCCGTACGGCCTCAAGAGGTGGCTCCGACAACGTAGCACTTTGCCCTGCATGGCACTTAGCTCCTACACTCTCAAATGATAGTTTAAGAGATTCAAGGTTTGACCATGTAGGGTATTCACAAGTAGATTTTTTTTCATGGAACGGAATTTCAAGAACTCATCATATGCAGGAGTATGGATTAGGGTTGTGTTTGCACAATTTTTGAGACAGAACAAGATCAGAAGTTGTAATTACTGAGTTGGAATCTGAGGGTTTGCTAATCCTCCAAATTTTTAATTTTTTTAAAAATATATATATATATATATATATCAAATTGGCGCCCCTTTACCCAGTCTTCAATTAATTGAAGACTTGAGGGCCATCTTCAAATCTGAAATTGAAGACTTAAGGGCCGCCGTCTTCAATTCTGAAATTGAAGACTTAAGGACCGTCTTAAATTCTGAAATTGAAGACTTAAGGGCCGTCTTCAATTCAGTAATTGAAGACTTAAGGGTCGTCTTCAATTCAGTGATTTTCTGACTCAAATCAATGTTCATTTCGAAAAAGTTTCTCAAAATTCAAAAGTATGGATATGAATACTTAGTATAATTCCTCGGGAGTGCAGAAACATGTTCAGATTTAATTACCGAGTTTTGGTTTCACATATATGAATTTTCTAATGTTATAACTTTAATTCCTTAAGAAATGAAATTGAACCCCCTGTGAGCAGTCTTCAATTAATTGAAGACTTGAGGGCCGTCTTCAATTCTGAAATTGAAGACTTAAGGACCGTCTTCAATTCTGAAATTGAAGACTTAAGGGCCATCTTCAATTAAGTAATTGAAGACTTGAGGGCCGTCTCAATTCTGAAATTGAAGACTTAAGGGCAGTCTTCAATTCAGTGATTTTCACCTAGCAGTACGTTTTGTGACTCAAATCACTGTTCATTTCAAAAAAGTTTCTCCGAATCAGAATCCGAAGACATGGTCAGATGGAGAAAAATCTCAGGGTCACAGAAGTATATTCTGTCAAAATTTTCAAAGTCCAGTTTTTTAGTTATAGATTTTTGAATGCGTTGATTTACTGATTTTTGAAAATTCCAGAAAATGAAATTGACGACATGGTGCATGTCTTCAATTAATTGACGCCCTCGTGCCCTCGCGGGCAGTCTTCAATTTGGAAATTGGCGCCCTAGTCAGGGGCGCCAATTACAGTGAGGTGTCCACTATTCACCAGTGTGAAAAAGCTCAGAATCAGGAAGTAATGACACGAATATGTTGAGAAAAATGTCTGGAATCCAGAAACATGTTCATGCAAAAATTTCGTGCTTTAGTTTGATAGTTATGGATTATTGAATGTGTTGAATTATCAATTATTAAAAATCTCAGAAATCGAATTCACGACATTGGGGGTGTCTTCATTTAAATGACGACTGTGTGAACAGTCTTCAATTTTGTAAATGGCGCCCTGGTCAGGGGCGCCAATTTCAACGGGGCTGGACCCCTGTTGGTTCTTAAACATGCACGTATTAGTGTAACATATGCTACATATTAAGGTTGAAAAATATGGTTATTAATACTATAAAACTAGTGTGATAAAATATGCATAAAAACTCATGAAAATCATGCTAACAAACTAAGTTCAAAATCATAAAGATCATGGTAATATGTGACAGGCTATTAAAATAACATGGTATATACATGATTTATAGCATGGTTGACGAGCTATTAAAATAACATGGTATATACATGATTTATAGCATGGTTGACGAGTTAAACGGACTCTAAGCATGCATCATTTAACCTATTTAGCTACTAGTTAGGTAAGGATTTGAGAACACCTATCTTTTGACGTGTGATACGAGGTTCAGAGCAGCAGCAATATCGCAACATGATGTAGCCTCGGGAAGAAGACGCTTCTGTAGCACACCAGTAGCCTCTGTGATGTGAACATCTGATGTGGGATGGACACGGGAGACGACACTATTAGGTGCCACCCTCGGACTCTAGATGAAGACGCGACCAGCAGTATACACCAGGGAGACACTAAGCCCGACACTACGAGCTCCTAGTGGCAAAACGTCGCTAACAGAAGTGGAAGCTCACTCGTCATCCCAAGCGAGGGAAAGCGCGGACCGTGCACGGTTAAGGAACCGGCGGAGGTCAAGGGTAGTCCGACTCAACTTCCGGACTCGGATCGAGTCGCGGGACGGGTCACTCTCACTCTCACAGCGGTGACATGGACACACGGGCTAGTACCTACAGTCTCGGCAGCGGCAAAAGACCGTATACTAGCTAAGCAAATGAACGCTAAAAGGTTAGGACCATTACCTCCACGCACCCGGCGTGGCGAAGACAACCCCGGCCGAATCACGGACTCCCGGTTAAACAATATTACAGCAGTACAATAATTTGACCCACTCCACGCAGGGAGGTAAAAGGTCACATGCGGGGCCCGGGAATCACGCGAATTGGGTTGACGGGCAGCATCTTGATGTCGCCCGGCGGTGCCGAACTCCGCGTTTTCGTGCTTTCCGAACGGCGGGTTCTGCGGGTCCGCGGGACCCACGGATGGCGCTGTCCTCCAGATCTGCGGGGTTGGGACCCACTATGATGGGGACCCCTGGTGGCGCACCTCCACGGACGGCGGTCGGCCGGGAACACCGATCGGGGGTCGATCGGTCCCGATCTCCAAGCATTGAAGTTGCTGTCCACGAGCTGAGGTTACTGTTTTAGCAGCGCGCGCTCCGGCGAAAACGGCCGCTGTGATCAGCCCCGTCGTCGGAATGCGATGAAACCAGTGCCGTTGGAAAGAGGATTCAAAATCCTTCAACTTAGGGCTAGTGGAATCTTCTGAACCACTGCGGACCTGGGCTTTAACTATTTTTCAATCCTATGTTGCACAGCTCCCGAAATATCAGATCAGCATATGAGTTTCCTATAAATGGTCATTGACCGCCTGCTTGCCTTTGGAATCAGGCTTCGAGAAATTCTTCAAAGTTGTAGGGAATCAAATCAGGAAACTGGGACAATTTTTGAAATTGGATTTGGAGGTGGTGGCGATTTGATATGATGTTTGGAGTGACTGGTGGTCGGATCTGGGAACTGGTGGACAAAACTGTAGATGGGACTGAGAATGATTTTTAGAAAATATGAAATGGATGAACTAGAAATTTAAAAAAATTGTAGATGAACGGAAACTCCGGTAAAATTTATGGGACTAACAGAAATCGAAATATGGACCTAAGACATGAAACACAGGGCGGGTATGAATCTGGACAGAACTCTGGCAGAACTGAAACGGAAGGGTGGACGAAAATCCAAAATTGTGAAACGGGATCTGAATGACAAAACAAATTTTATGGGGTATCTTTGAAACCTCTGGGACCTCCAGTAAAATTCCCAGATCGATCTGAGCTCATGGCTGAGACACAAATTTCGTGGAAGTTGCTGTGGTACTGCACGGGCAGAACTCCGATGAAGACGATGGCGGTGTGGTGGCGGCTCGTGGCGGCGGCGGCGGCGACCGGAACTGATAGGGTGGAGTCTCACCACCAGAAGGAAGCCTTCACAGCTTCAAGGGGAGAGGGAGGGGTGCACCAAGCTGGAGCTCCAAGGTATTTTCTTCCAAATGAATGCATTAATTCAAGAAAATGGGAAAATACAAGCATATATAGGTCATATGTCTAATCAACCCTCAACCGTTGGATCTAGGGGTGTGAGATGGAGGGCTGGGATAGCATGTGACCATCCACACAAATTAAAATAAAAAAATACAAGGAAGGGGGCGCCCTATTGAGTTTGGTGGCAAGGGGGGGACAAGTTTGGTAGCCACCTTGGACTTTGAAGTCCACTTGTCTCCCATGTGCCTTTTACCATTCAAACTTCTAGATGCCTCCATTTGACATGTTGACTGACCCCACATGGGGCCCATGGGCTGAGGTGGATCAATGGGAGGGGCCCTGGGGGTCCCGTGGGGCCCGAGGGTCCCACTTTGTAAATAAGCCCCTCGAACTATCTAAATTACACACTGATGAAAGAAAATAAAATACATTACACACAAATAAAAATCCCCAAAAATATGATAAATGCTATGACTCAGTGGGGAACCTCCAGACTGTCTCCGAGCCATAGGGATGCTGAGGTGGCTCGAGTCGTGCTCCTCGTGCGGTACCGGTGGCTCGCCGGCTCGTGTCTCGCATGCGCTCGGGTGTCCGCACCAATTCTCCCCGGGTGGGAGAACCTCGACCCTGTCGAGTAAGGGTCTGCATCACTCCGGTATCGCTCAAGAAGGTCCAGATCAATCTGCTGCAACTCTCCATGCGTGACCCATGTGTCCTCGGTAGCGGGCCGTCCTCTCCATCGCACTAGGTAGCGCGGGTAGGATCCACTCCTGGTAACTGTCACCTACTCATCCAGTATATGATCTATATGCTCACGCTGCCGTATCAAAGGGGCTGGAGGTGGACACTCAGGTGTGGGATCACTCTCAATGGGAGGAGATTGCTCAAAAGACTCACTAGGGATCACCGCTGGGTCCCTATATGCAACTAGATCCGATACATTAAAAGTAGAGCTAATACCATATTCCTCGGGCAAGTCCATAACATACGCATTGGATCCAACGCGTTTCAACACTCTAAAGGGACCGGCTCCGTGAGCTTGCAACTTCTTAACGGTTCCAGAGGGAAACCGTTCAGGTCTTACCCTGATCATGACATATTCGCCCTCCTGGAACTCTCGGTGGTGTCGGTGGACATCGGCTAACTCCTTGTACCGTGCATTGCTGGCCTCAACTGTGACGACGGACATCGTCATGCAGACTCCTAACAGGATTAGCAAAAGAAAAGAAACACAGGATGCACACACGACCTAACATGCTTAGCAAAAGAAAAGAAACACACGGATGCACACACGACCCTAAACAACCTTACAGTTAGTAAAACCCAATCATATGCAAGGTGGTCCAGGACATCCAAATGTGTGCCATGCATGCATTTGACATAACCGGAGGTTAATGTCATGGTGGACTCCTAGACGTCCTACGATGCACCAACCATGGACATTGGGTTTGGATGTGGGAAGTCCGGGATGTTTGGGTGGTTTAGGTGGACCCGGGAGGCCAAATTCACTTTCTCCATTTCCCGAGTGAACTGAAGGACTGACCCATGAAGAAAGGGTGTGGATGGGAAGTGGTGGGTCACGGGACTCCCGAGGGAAGGGGTCGAAAGGGTCGAAAAAAGTGTGACCTACCATGATGGATTCCCATGGGAAATGGTCAAAAGGATCAAGGAGAGTTAGGTATCCAGTGATGTGGCTCCCTTTTGACACCGGGTAGTAATCCCCAGTGTAAGTCAACCCCTCGTCACTTAAGGGGATGAGGGAAACAGCTGACTCCCTAGGATGTATGGACTTCTCTATGGGAGAGAAAGGGTCATGGAAGGGAGAGTGGTGGAGCTCGTCTGGTAGAGGTAAGAGCAATATGAACTCACTAGTGAATGGGTCAAAGGGATCAAAGAAGGTATGTCCCCTTGTGGTGGGTTCCCACAAGTCACTGTCCCATGTGTAGAAGTCTTGAAGGTGTGGATGGTCACCTTCATTCATTACGACAGTCATAGGTAGAAAGTACGATTCCTCCCTTGGGCAAAGGGGAATGAAGTCGGACTCGGCCGGCATAGGGAGGAGTAGAAGAACCTCCGTGGTAACATGACCCACGGTGTACACGGAGGTGATGGACCCTAAGGATGGGTGTGTGAAGCTACGACCTGTAGGTCGGTCGAAGCGTGGGGCCAACAAGTGCGTAAATGTTAACTGCCGGTCTAATCCTTTAAGAAGATCATCTAAGGTATCCACATGGTGACTAGACCGGAAAGTGGTATGGAATGAGTTGACCGGCACTAATGGTAGGGTAGGGTCCATGGATGGGAGGAGAGATGGGGCCAAGCCGTTCTTGAGCCAACTAAGAAGTGGTTCGGCTATGAGAAGTGTACCCGTTAGAAACACGGGTGGCTCGGGCTTTGGTGGCTCCAAATGAGAGGGCTCCAAAATAAGATCGGAAGGTGAGTGTGATGGTAATGGAGCTCTCATGGGTGGGGAAAGAGGATCCACTATGATGGGGAGAGGACTTGGGGACTCCATTGATGGGGCCGGGTTAAGACTACCGGCGATGACCTCCTTAGGCTCGGGTAGGAGTACATCACTAGGAGTACGTGTCCTATCCACCCCATCCAACCGGTCCAAAATCATTTGCATAAGTTCGGCAACGGAGTGGGTTGGAATAGGGATATCATGGTGGACTCGTCCGTAGTCAACCGTCCTAGGATTGGGTCTTGGGTCATCTACGTGTGGGGCTCTTTGCCTCCGACTAGGACCCACTTGGTTGGAAGTGATTGGGTGGGGCCGGTTGGAGGTGACCGGTTGGGGCACGTAGACATTCCTAAGCTCTCTCTTCATGTCCCACCATGATTTGATGGGCCATTGCCTCCTAACCTCTCTCAAGCGCTCAATGTGGTCCCACTTTTCGGCGGCCTCGTGTAGAAGCCTCTCCTTGGCAAAATAGAATTGCCCGGCTTCGGACATGGTATAACAATCAAAGTATGTGTCCATGGCGGCCTCCCACTTGAGGTAGTCGCCCGGGCCATTGGAGCCATAAAAATCCGAGGCTTCGGGCCTACGGAAGTGGAGGGGATGGTTGCCAAGCCCATGGGTGGACCAACGGCCATATTGCCCGGGTGATGAGGAATCCATGGGAAATTGGAGACTATACGATGGACATGCCGACACAAAGGGACAAGACAAACCGACTAATGCAAACACACACTAAATGATGCACTTAGACCTAAACCAATATCCGGTACGGGGTGGAGTTAATCGATCCGAAGATCACTCCTGCAAGTGTGCGACCTCTCGGTAGGCGTAGCCTAACGTTCGGACAACACCTTTTAAGATACCGAATTATCGGGATGAAATGTAATTTAAAACACACTTTTTTTTTATTTTGAAAATAATGATGATCCTAGACTTGACTTAGACCATGATGCATGCAAGACTTATGAAATGACTACCCTAGACTCGACTTTCTCTGATACCAAACTGATGCGGGACGGACACGGGAGACGACACTATTAGGTGCCACCCTCGGACTCTAGATGAAGACGCGACCAGCAGCATACACCAGGGAGACACTAAGCCCGACACTACGAGCTCCTAGTGGCAAAACGTCGCTAACAGAAGTGGAAGCTCACTCGTCGTCCCAAGCGAGGGAAAGCGCAGACCGTGCGCGGTTAAGGAACCGGCGGAGGTCAAGGGTAGTCAGACTCAACTTCCGGACTCGGATCGAGTCGCGGGACGGGTCACTCTCACTCTCACAGCGGTGACATGGACACACAGGCTAGTGCCTACACTCTCGGCAGCGGCAAAAGACCGTATACTAGCTAAGCAAATGAACGCCAAGAGGTTCAGACCATTACCTCCACGCACCCGGCGTGGCGAAGACAACCCCGGCCGAATCACGGACTCCCGGTTAAACAATATTATAGCAGTACAATAATTTGACCCACTCCACGCAGGGAGGTAAAAGGTCACATGCGGGGCCCGGGAATCACGCGAATTGGGTTGACGGGCAGCATCTTGATGTCGCCCGGCGGTGCCGAACTCCGCATTTTCGTGCTTTCCGAACGGTGGGTTCTGCGGGCCCGCGGGGCCCACGGATGGCGCTGCCCTCCGGATCTACGGGGTTGGGACCCACTATGATGGGGACCCCTGGTGGCGCGCCTCCACGGACGACGGTCGGCCGGGAACACTGATCGGGGGTCGATCGGTCCCGATCTCCAAGCTTTGAAGTTGCTGTCCACGAGCTGAGGTTGCTGTTTTAGCAGCGCGCGCTCCGGCGAAAACGGCCGCTGCGATCAGCCCCGTCGTCGGAATGCGATGAAACCAGTGCCGTTGGAAAGAGGATTCAAAATCCTTCAACTTACGGCCAGTGGAATCTTCTGAACCTCTGCGGACCTGGGCTTTAACTATTTTTCAATCCTCTGTTGCACAGCTCTCGAAATATCAGATCAGCATATGAGTTTCCTGTAAATGGCCATTGACCGCCTGCTTGCCTTTGGAATCAGGCTTCGAGCACTTCTTCAACGTTGCAGGGAATCAAATCATGAAACTGGGACAATTTTTGAAATTAGATTGGGAGGTGGTGGAGATTTGATATGATTTTTCGAGTGACTAGTGGTCGGATCTGGGAACAGGTGGACAGAACTGTAGATGGGACTAAGAACGATTTTTAGAAAATATGAAATGGACGAACTAGAAATTTAAAAAAATTGTGGATGAAGGGGTGGATGGACGGAAACACCAGTAAAATTTATGGGACTAACAGAAATCGAAAGACGGACCTAAGACATGAAACACAGGACGGGTATGAATCTGGACAGAACTCTGGCAGAACTGAAATGGAAGGGTGGACGAAAATCAAAAATTATGAAACGGGATCTGAATGACAAACCAAATTTTATGGGGTATCTATGACACCTCTGAGACCTCCAGTAAAATTCCCAGATCGATCTGAGCTCATGGCTGAGACACAAATTTCGTGGAAGTTGCTATGGTACTGCACGGGCAGAACTCCGATGAAGACGATGGCGGTGCGGTGGCGGCGGCGGCGGCGACCGAAACTGATAGGGTGGAGTCTCACCACCAGAAGGAAGCCTTCACAGCTTCAAGTGGAGAGGGAGGGGCGCACCAAGCTGGAGCTCCAAGGTATTTTCTTCCAAATGAATGCATTAATTCAAGAAAATGGGAAAATACAAGCATATATAGGTCATATGTCTAATCAACCCTCAACCGTTGGATCTAGGGGTGTGAGATGGAGGGTTGGGATAGCATGTGACCATCCACACAAATTAAAATAAAAAAATACAAGGAAGGGGGCGCCCTATTAACTTTGGTGGCAAGGGGGGGACAAGTTTGGTAGCGACCTTGGACTTTGAAGTCCACTTGTCTCCCATGTGCCTTTTACCATTCAAACTTCTAGATGCCTCCATTTGACATGTTGACTGACCCCACATGGGGCCCATGGGCTGAGGTGGATCAATGGGAGGGGCCCTGGGGGTCCCGTGGGGCCCGAGGGTCCCACTTTGCAAATAAGCCCCTCGAACTATCTAAATTACACACTGATGAAAGAAAATAAAATACATTACACAAAAATAAAAATCCCCAAAAATATGATAAATGCTATGACTCAGTGGGGAACCTCCAGACTATCTCCGAGCCATAGGGATACTGAGGTGGCTCGAGTCGTGCTCCTCGTGCGGTACCAGTGGCTCGCCGGCTCGTTTCTCGCATGCGCTCGGGTGTCCGCTCCAACATCACCAACACTTTCATATGATCGAGGGTCCCGATGCTCGCCACCTATGCTACATCTTGTTCACCACTTTATTTCAAGTCATATGATGTAATTTTTATTTTCTTATCATGTACTTTTCCTTTTATTTGAGTCCAATACCTAGGTTAGGTAACTTTTTACCTAAGTCTTAAGTCATTATGTGTGTTATTGGGCCCAATTATATGGGCTAGGCCCAGGGGCGCCCCCTTCCCCTTGGTTTAGTGTTAGAAGTCCAAAAGTTAGGGACTCAAGTTAAATTTTGGGATTCCGATAAATAGGACCCCAATCCCTCCTTTGTAAGGTAATGAAGTATTGATAAAAGTTTGCCAAAGTATTTGTGCATCTCTCTCCCTCTCTCTCTAGCTCTATTTCTCTCTCTCTCTCTCTCTAAAGGGGGCGAACCCCATTCTCTCTCCTCCTCTCTCCAAATTTCGAAATTCACTCTCTCTCCTCCCTATTCACCTCTAATTAAGACCCCTCCCCCTTCCCCATACCTCTCATTTAATCCCCGTCCAACCCCTAGGTGGAATCCCCTTCTCCTAGACACCTCTCCCTCCTCCCAAGCAACCTTTCCCCTTCCCCATACAACCTTTCATTTTCCCAAGGGAGAATCCCATCTCCCAAGCACCCATTCACATCCCCAAGACACCCCTTCCCATTCCCTAGACCAGAATTAAACCCTCCATTAACCACACATTCAAACCAAAGGAGAGATCTCTCCTCCCTCTCTCATTCCCAACCCAAATTCGTAGCTCCCCCTTCCTCCACTTGCTAGACCACCTCCCAACCCCCTTTCTGCCCCTCCCACACCTTGTATCACCCCCTAACAGACCCCCACATAGTCAGGTGCCATCCCCACACCCATCCACCCCATTTCCCACCCCATCTACTCCGTCTCCCATCACCTTTCACCACCCTATCCATCTCAATTCACAGGCAGCAGTTGGAGCTCAACTTGCAGAGGCTGCTCCGGAATTGTCTGATGTCCTCTGGAGGTACACCATACATCACCGGAAAGGTCTGCGAGTCTTCTTCGCAAGCGAGGTGGAATCGTCTCATTCCGACTTCGCTACAGTTCGTGGTGCCTGTTCTCGTCCAACTGCGCAATAAGGACCAGAACCTGGACCTGAGCTGCAGTGCAGAAGCTCTCACGGCCACATCCTTCAACTTCGGGAGGCGCCACCTGTCCGAGAGCTGCATCCACGAGTTATCCACCACCACCAACAAGAGGCATCCTGTTCGGCATTAGGAAGTGTTCTTTCCAATTTTTCTCCCGCGGGTGCGCAGATAGTCCATTTGGGTCCTGCCCCAACACTGCCTCACTCAACGGACTCCTCCTCACCACCCTGACATCCTCTGGTGCTGTTCTCAGTTTCTACTCGAGGAATACTCATTCACGGACGTCCTCGACTTGGTCTCGCCTCATTCAGACTTCGGGAGTGATCGTGGTACCATCTACAAGCAGCTGCAACAATCTGGGCCAGCCTATACCTGAACTCTAAGCACCTGTTCCGGGGTCCACTCTGACAAGAGGCGACGCGGGAACCGCCCACAAAAATTCACAGGCGTACCTGGTTCCGTCGGGGTGTTTTCAGCGCCAGTCTCGTCAAGTTCTGAGTTGGGAGGAGCGCACAGAGGCTGCTACACTGATCCCCTATCCTGCTGCTCAAGACACGGGCAGATTCGGTCGGGTGATCCGTCGGCGCGATTCGAGCGAATCTCCCCTCCCCGCCTGGCTGGCTTAACGCCCCTCCCTACGTGGAGGTAGTGTTTGCATTGTACTACTGAAATCCCCACCCCAAGTCCACCCTCCTGTGTGAGACGTAGTGGTTGTATAATTTAAACAGGGATCAAGCTTCATCGGCGCAGTGTGCGGGAAACCCACACTTCCCCGCTCGCCCTCGTCTCCGGCCGGGATCGGAGTCTTCACGCCGATCAGGTGAGCTCCTGGTTGCACTCTCTTGGTCAACACTTCTTGCTTAACTAGTATTGCTTCTTAGTGCCGTCGGTCGGTGAGTGAGTGCCCGATCTCAAAATATCATCAATTTGAGTGCCACCGCAGAGCGAGTTGTGAGAGAGCCACTACATCCCACGCCCTTGGCGTGCTGGCCGCCCACAGAATTGGGGCATCCCAGGCCTTTAGGGGTTCAATCTCAAGCAAGCCAAACCATGGAACAGCGAGGTCCCATCCCGGACCCTCTCCACCATCGTCGAGTTGCCTACGGGCATGAGTGTGCGCTACACGGGTGAGTCCGCTTGAGTTGGTTCGCCGATCAGTTCGATTGCTTGCAAATCTAGGTCCAAGGTGCATTGGTCAAGTGGCTGCCACCCCCAAGGGGTTTGTGTCACATCAAATTGGTATCAGAGCAAGTTCTAGACTTGTCTCTACTAAGTCTTGTCCTAGGGCCATTGCATGCACCACCCTTGTCCTCCATCATGACTACCTCATACTTGGCATATTCGCCACTCTTAGGCCCATTAGAAGCCTTTGTGTTTGATGGAACCCGCCCTAGTATATATCTAGAGTGGGAGGACTCCATAGATCGACACTTTGGGAGGTTCACTCTATCAGGGCCTATGAAAGTCAACTATGCCAAGAGTTTGCTCTGGCGTAAAGCTAGGAAAGAATGGGAGAATATTGTAGGTTTGAGAGAAGCCAAAGGGGAAGCACCCATTGAATCTTGGGATGAAATGAGGGCAAATCTTAGAAAGATCTACGCACCCCAATCCAAACCTCTTCAACCAACCGATCTTTCACCCCCAACCCCAACTCCAACCCAAGAACTTCCCGACCAAGCTCAACCCAAGTCCACCCATGTTCACCACCCCGAGGGTACCATGCACCGACCATTATCACTCCACCCACCATAGACTTTCCTACCCCATTATCCTTGGAAGTTGTGGCCCACACACATACCCAAGTGGAGATGGATGCCAACCCGGATCCACCTCCCACCATAGAGGACATCCTAGACCCCCCACTTCCACCCACCTCTCCTAGTCCGGGTCCTCATGAGCCGCACACCCTCACCATGAATGAGTCCATACTCCAATGGCTCAAGCGAGGCCCCACCATTCCTAGCTTACCACCCTACCTCTCACCCTTGGGGTATCAAGCCCAAATTGTATCCACCCGGTCTTCCCATGCCACACTTCAAACCTCCTACCTTGTGGGAGACTTAGGGGACCTAGTGGACTGCTTACAATGGCAAGTCCACCTGACCGAAATGCTAGCCATAGGACCATCAGAGTCTAGCACCATCTTCCTAGCATACCCCACCACCGGTTCCATCACCTCCATCTACACTAGTGGCCATTATACGAGTGAAATCCTCCTCTTTCTCCCAAAGGATGAGAAACCCATCTTGGCCCACTCCCCACCCATTGAGGTTCCAATTGATTTGATTGGCCAACCCACTAGAGACCTTGGTCCAATTACCTTGGAGGAGGATGACTCACAATTTGGGAAGCTTGAAGACATAGAGTGCTTCCCTCTAGGAAGACCATACCATGACCCCTTCGATCCCTTCCTATACCCACCCATCTTACTCACCACCAACCTTTTCCTACCCCAACCAATCATGTTAGACAAAGCCCACCTCTCTCAAGACCCGGCCCACACCAAGGGTACCATGACCATGGGTGAAATACACCTAGGAAACAATGAAGTGCCCCACTCCATGACACATACCTTCTTTGACCCCTATGACCCTTTTGAGTGGAAGCTTGAAGGCCACCCCACCACCCCACATAAGGAAGTCACCTATGGGAAATGAATTCCTATGTCTTGTCACATCACACCACTTGGCATGAATAGAAAGTCGTGTCCTTTCATACATGACACCCACATGTCAAGTTAGATGCATGATTGGTCCAAAGGTCCTCCCACATTCATCATTGGTCTTAAGCATGTTACGAACATTCACGGATGTCCAGGACCCCCGGCATTTGTTATACCCATGAGCAATAGATTCCCCTACGGAAGCCCCGGACCTCCAACTATTGTTATGAAGACCATGCATGATAGGGCCACTTTTGGCTGCCCCGGTCCACCTAAGTTCATCAAGGTCCACAGAGCATCAAAGCATGATAGGTCAATTTATGGTTGCCCCGGTCCACCTTTTCACACTACCCACTTTCATAACCACTCACCGCATCATAATGCATGGCATGAGCATACATGCAAGTAATTCTTGACGAGCGGTGAGGTTCACAAAGAGCGGACAAGAGCTCGCGAGCGCCGCTTGGAATTCCAAGTAGGCAATCTGGTGATGATGACATTGGAGTGGCTCTACCCTAGGGTCACCTCCAATTCGAGGGCACGTGGACTTGGACCTTCCCAAGTTCCGAGTGACTTTGGCAACCCGGCTATCAGGTTGGACTTACTAATGGGTTTTGGGATTCACCCCATTTTCCACGTGGCAGATCCGGCACCCTATATGGGCACCGCGGAGGATCCTAGTGAGTGCCTCGAGCGTTTATCTTCCTTTGAGAGGGACACCCTCGGAGAGCCACCAAAAATCAGCCTGAGAGTCCGACGTGTGCACACGGAGGTAATACTAGGCAAGCAGGGTTCCATCGCCAACAAGAGGGTGCACCTGAGCCACCTCGAGAGGATGAAGGACCGTACCCTGGTTGCGGACGCAGGGTTGAGTTTGGAGGTTGAGGTTCACTCTGAGCTGTTTGAGAGGACCACTTCCCCGGTGGGCCCATACTCGACGGAGTCGAGTTTTCCGCATCCCGGGGGTATGATGAGGACATCACCAACACTTTCATATGATCGAGGGTCCCGATGCTCGCCACCTATACTACATCTTGTTCACCACTTTATTTCGAGTCATATGATGTAATTTTTATTTTCTTATCGTGTACTTTTTCTTTTATTTGAGTCCAATACCTAGGTTAGGTAGCTATTTACCTAAGTCTTAAGTCATTATGTGTGTTATTGGGCCCAATTATATGGGCTAGGCCCAGGGGCGCCCCCTTCCCCTTGGTTTAGTGTTAGAAGTCCAAAAGTTAGGGACTTAAGTTAAATTGTGGGATTCCTATAAATAGGACCCCAATCCCTCATTTGTAAGGTAATGAAGTATTGATAAAAGTTTGCCAAAGCATTTGTGCATCTCTCTCCCTCTCTCTCTAGCTCTATTTCTCTCTCTCTCTCTCTCTAAAGGGGGCGAACCCCATTCTCTCTCCTCCTCTCTCCAAATTTCAAAATTCACTCTCTCTCCTCCCTATTAACCTCTAATTAAGACCCCTCCCGCTTCCGCATACCTCTCATTTAATCCCCGTCCAACCCCTAGGTGGAATCCCCTTCTCCTAGGCAACTCTCCCTCCTCCCAAGCAACCTTTCCCCTTCCCCATACAACCTTTCATTTTCCCAAGGGAGAATCCCATCTCCCAAGCACCCATTCACATCCCCAAGACACCCCTTCCCATTCCCTAGACCAGAATTAAACCCTCCATTAACCACACATTCAAACCAAAGGAGAGATCTCTCCTCCCTCTCTCATTCCCAACCCAAATTCGCAGCTCCCCCTTCCTCCACTTGCTAGACCACCTCCCAGCCCCCTTTCTGCCCCTCCCACACCTTGTATCACCCCCTAACAGACCCCCACATAGTCAGGTGCCATCCCCACACCCATCCACCCCATTTCCCACCCCATCTACTCCGTCTCCCATCACCTTTCACAACCCTATCCATCTTAATTCACAGGAAATAGTTGGAGCTCAACTTGCAGAGGCTGCTCCGGAGTCGTCCGACATCCTCTGGAGGTACACCATACATCACCGGAAAGGTCTGCGAGTCTTCTTCGCAAGCGAGATGGAATCGTCTCATTCCGACTTCGCTACAGTTTGTGGTGCATGTTCTCATCCAACTGCACAACAAGGACCAGAACCTGGGCCTAAGCTGCAGTGCAGAAGCTCCCACAGCCACATCCTTCAACTTCTGGAGGCGCCACTTGGCAGAGAGCTGCATCCACGAGTCATCCACCACCACCAACAAGAGGCCTGCCGTTCGGCATCAGGAAGTGTTCTTTCCAATTTTTCTCCCGCGGGTGCGCAGACAGTCCATTTGGGTCCTGCCCCAACACTGCCTCACTCAACGGACTCCTCCTCACCACCCTGACATCCTCTGGGGCTGTTCTCGGTTTCTGCTTGAAGAATACTCATCCACGAACGTCCTCGACTTGGTCTCGCCTCATTCAGACTTCGGTAGTGATTGTGGTAGCTTCTACAAGCAGCTGCAACAATCTGGGCCAGCCTAAACCTAAACTCTGAGCACCTGTTCCGGGGTCCACTCTGACCAGAGGCGACGCGGGAACCACCCAAAAAAATTCACAGGCGTACCTGGGTCTGTCAGCATTGTTCCAGCGCCAGTCTCGTCAAGTTCTGAGTCCGGAGGAGCGCACAGAGGCTACTACACCGATCCCCTATCCTGCTGCTCAAGACACGGGCAGATTCGGTCGGGTGATCCGTCGGCGCGATTCGAGCGAATCTCCCCTCCCCGCCTGGCTGGCTTAATGCCCCTCCCTACGTGGAGGTAGTGTTTGCATTGTACTACTGAAATCCCCACCCCAAGTCCACCCTCCTGTTTGAGGCGTAGTGGTTGTATAATTTAAACAGGGATCAAGCTTCATCGGCGCAGTGTGCGGGGAACCCACACTTCCCCGCTCGCCCTCGTCTCCGGCCGGGATCGGCGTCTTCACGCCGATCAGGTGAGCTCCTGGTTGCACTCCTCTTGGTCAGCACTTCTTGCTTAACTAGTATTGCTTCTTAGTGCCGTCGGTCGGTGAGTGAGTGCCCGATCTCAAAATATCATCAATTTGAGTGCCACTGCGGAGCGAGTTGTGAGAGAGCCACTACATCCCACGCCCTTGGCATGCTGGCCGCCCACAGAATTGGGGCATCCTAGGCCTTTAGGGGTTCAATCTCAAGCGAGCCAAACCCTGGAACAGCGAGGTCCCATCCCGGACCCTCTCCACCATCGTCGAGTTGCCTACGGGCACGAGTGTGTGCTACACGGGTGAGTCCGCTTGAGTGGGTTCGCCGATCGGTTCGATTGCTTGCAAATCTAGGTCCAAGGTGCATTGGTCAAGTGGCTGCCACCCCCAAGGGGTTTGTGTCACATCACTCTGACAATGCTACGGATGCGATTAGTTATAGGGAATCATAAGGCATTAGTTAATACCTTATGGGTCATGCTGAGTGGGCATTATTTTTTACCAGCTCGAATGGGTTGCTCGTGTCTCAATTTTTTCTAGAATCATGTGTTTAAATGACGCCCTTGTAAAGGGTCGTTCATTTAATATAGGTGACACTATTCACGTAAATGACGCCTTGGATGAGGGCGTCATTTGTTTGGGTGACATTATTCATGAGACCCATTCACGTGTTAGCATTCGGGATGTTCATATATATATATATTAATATTTAAATAGGATGGGGTCCTATTGAAAATGGCGCCTCATGCCATGTCTTCAAATTTGAAATTGACGTCTATGTGAAGGGTCTTTAATTTGGTTAGTGGAAAGTGTGGATTCCACTTACGTACAACCCATGGCCCCTTGTGTTTAAAGTTGTCTTGTACTTTTATAGAATAACCCTCCCATGGTTTGTTTCTTGGTACAAGACCTCCCAAGTAAGATTCTTTACCCATGTGCATAAAGTTGGATTGGACATTTGTATTCAAGTCCTCCAATAGTTTAGTTCTTTTAAACAAAATCTAGAATTCTATTAAGAATAGTAGATTACGTATGTATAAAGTGATGATTTATAATTTTATATACTAGTCCCCTTAAGGTTTGGATTTTTACACAAAGCCCTCAAGATTCTTTATGTTATAAAATAGGATTGTGTATTTTATAAGTTAAGATTTCCATGTTAAACTTTAAAGATTTTTATCTTTAAAAATTGACGGAATTTGTTTGTGAAATTTCAGGGGTGAGACCCTTACATTTTTCTCTATTTTTACATATAATTGTTTTAAAAAATTCTTTTTAAATAAAAAGTGACACTATTCACATCACTATTCACGTTTAGGAAATAACGACTTAACATATGTCGTTATTTTGAACGGAGATTTTTTGTATTCACTCTACACTAACCAAAATTATCTATATACCCTTTCTCACTTTCTAAATTATGTTTATCCTTTAACACTTCTTCTATATACCCTTATTTCTTCAAAATAATGTAAAAGTTGAAATATGAAATTTTCTAAATTATAAAAATATGAATTGGCATCTTGTAAAAGTGATGTTTATCCTTTAAAACACTATCTATATAACCTATTTCCTATTTCTTTGGTATAATGTAATATTAATTTCCTAAGTGATTAAAAATATAAATTGGCATTTCCTAAAATATAATCTGGCATCTTCTAAAGCATCTGTTGGTAAATAAATATTTTAAATGGTTAATCCAATAGAATTAGAATATGAGTTCAATAAATAAATATATGTATATATATATAAATTTTTTTTGTGAATTTCTATTTTAAAATTCTCGGGTGTTACACCCTCCCCTACTTAAAAGAATTTCGTCCTCAAATTCAACTATATAAAGATATTGTGGAAAGTATAAAATACTTACAATTTAGAATAATTCTGGGTATCTTCTTTTCATAGATTCTTCGGTCTCCTAAGTTGCTTCTTGTTCCGCGCATCGATTCCATTAGATTTTCACCATAGGGATCGTCTTGCTCCTTAGAACTCGGACTTCGCGGTCGAGGATCCGCTTCGGCCTTTGCTCATAAGTAAGATCTCTTTGAATCACCAAATCAGTATGGTCGATGACGTGAGAAGGGTCGTGCACATATTTCTTCAGCATTGATATATGAAATACATCGTTCACTTTCGAGAGTTGAGGAGGTAAAGCAATACGGTAGGTCACCTCGCCCACTCTTTCCAATACTTCGAATGGACCGATAAACCTCGATGTAAGCTTTCCCTTAATACCGAATCTTCTAATACCTCAGCCAGGAGATACCTTGAGAAATACATGGTCACCAACTTGGAACTCCAAATCTCTCTTTCTATTGTTAGCATAAGATTTTTGTTGTGCCCCTGTGGGTTTGATGATGGTTTTAATGGTGGTTTTGATGATTGGCCTTTGAGGTGAGCTATTCACTGTGAGTCATCTTGCTGTGTGAGTCTTCATAAGTTCTGATATGACATTGCATATTTGATTATGTTCAGTCATGTTACTGTTGCTCCTTAGACTGAAGTTTGATACTGCAGCGTCGACCCATTGAACTGCAGCGAAATATTTGTACTGCTGCGTCCACGCTGCTTGGGCAATGCGTTGATGCTTGGTGCCTCTTTAACCTCATTTATTCTTTGGTCTGGTCTGTGGTGCGTCGACCCCTTGTGCTGATGGGTCGACCCCGCAGTTCATTCATCAGATTTATACAAGTCCATACATTGGTCTTCAGGCGTTCCAAGTATGCACATTAATTCAGGTTCTCCAAGTCTATACAATGAAGTCTCACAATCGTCTGTCTTTGTTAGCGTCTCAGGCATTGGGCAAAGTCTGTACAGCATTCAATGTCTAGAGCTTCATGAAGTCTGTATATCAGACTATTACAGCAAGTCTGTACATTATCCGTCTTCTTTAGCGTCTTGATATTTGAAGTCTATACATCCATCGTGGAGCTTCATGTCTACACATCGCTTCGCTCCATCAAGTCTGTACATCCACAGTGAAATCCAAAGTCTATACAATGGTCTTCACACTTGAAGTCTATACATTCGATGTGCAGAGTTGATGTCTTTATATTCATTAAGTCTATAGATTGTGTTGTGTATACTTTACATTGCCTTCGCCTTCACAGTAAAGTCTATACAATGCAATGCATATACTTAACTAATGACTTCGTTTCATCTGTCTGATAGGGACTGAAAAGGCTAATGAACCCCTTAACGCAAGAGGGCTGAAGACATCCAATTTCAGCTGCTGGAACACACCAATGCGTCAACACCTTGATCAAGTGGCGTGGACGCAGTAGTTCAAACAATCAAGAAAGAAGCTTACTAGATTACTCTGGTGCGTCAACGCGTTCATCAAGTGGCGTCGACGCAGCAGGTTGATGGATCGACAAGGTGACCAGAGGGTGGACGCAGTTGCACAATGCGTCAACGCACTCCACACGAAACGTGAGAGGGCTGAAGCCATCTAAGTTCAGATGCTGGAACACCAATGCGTCAACGCAGCATGCTGAGAGCGTCGACGCAGCACGCCCATCTGCTGAAGACTTGATCACTGGATCACCGATGCGTCAACGCAGCAGGCTGATGGAGTCAACGCAGCAGACTTGAGTGTTGCTGGTCGAATGTCTTTGAAGGCTGTGTCAACCCTTTGGAGCAAGTGTGTTGACGCCACCTCAACTCCAGTTGCTGAACGTACTAATGAAGGGCACGTGATCTGAGGTGCCTGGCTCGCGATCCAAGGATGGACGAGATACTAGGATGCTGCCACATGGTCCGAACTTTTAGGGCGAGAGCTGTCGAAGCCACACTCGCGCTAGCTGCTGCTATATATACGAGTCTTCATCCTCTGTAGAAGACTGATCGAAGAAGAAGCCTGGAGAGCAGAAAGCCCTTCGATCCATAAAAAGAAAAGAGGAAGAAAAAGAGAAGAAGAAGAAATAGAAGAAGAGTGAGCCGGCAGAAGAAAAAGGGTTGCAGAGAAGAAGGAGAGAATAGCGTGAGAGAAAAGGAGAGCAAAGGAGACAGAAAGAGAGAGAGAGAGAGAGAGAGTGGAGAAGAAGGAAGAAGCTATTGAAGATCTGTCCTCTGGATTAAATCCAAACTAGATCTGCTCCTTTGAGAGCTACATTCTTGTTCTTCATTTACAGCCTTCCGATTGCTGTGTATTTTCCGTTTCTTATTTTTTCTTTTTCATTTGGTTATTCTCGTTCTTCTGATTGCCCTGCTAGGGATCGGGTTCCTCCTGGTGGGTCAGGAGAAGGGAGATCTAATCTCCGGTTGCAAGTAGCTGGGAGCTACTTGTGGGTTCCCTCCAGTTTGGAGGAAGGGAGGATTGGTCCTCCGGTTCTGGGCTTGTGGGTTGCAAGTCCAGGGGTCCCTCCTGGTCTGGAGGAAGAGAGGTCTTCGACCTCTGGTTTCCAAGTGGCTGGGAGTCACTTGGGGTGTCCCTCCGGTTGGGAGGAAGAGGGGAGGCTGTTCCCTGGTCAAGCTGTGTGGCAGCAACTGTTCGCAGACTGAGTCTGCTTGGTTCTAGCGTTTGCTAGTGAAGCCTCACTCCGGTTGGGAGTGAGGGGTGGATGTAGGTCTGGAGGACCGAACCACCTAAAAAATCTATTGAGCAGTGGATTGATTGCTTGATTTGCTTCCGCTAGATGCTTGGATAGGCACGCTCCTACTGCTTGTTATTATGTTCAATCGAATTAGCCTAATTCTGGAACTTGCCTAGCATCTGAGTTTTTATTTTGGCCATTATTAATAGAAGGATACATTCACCCCCCTCTGTATCCGGGCCTAGCACCCTAACAGTTGGTATCAGAGCGGTGTCTGCATACAAGGTCCAGCGACCTGCAGATCCGATCTTGCAGTTTTAGGTGCTAATTTGTTTTTAGTGCATAAATATTCTTGTTGCTTTGAATTTACTCGCTATTTGTTTTGAATGGCTCTTCCACCCTTCTTTAGTGGTTCTGATTTCAGTCAGTGGTACACTGCTTTACATGCTTATGTTAATTCTGCTAATCCTGATCTGTGGAAATTAATTTCACA
The DNA here is from genome assembly GCA_022559845.1 of Amorphophallus konjac. Lineage (NCBI taxonomy): Eukaryota > Viridiplantae > Streptophyta > Magnoliopsida > Alismatales > Araceae > Amorphophallus > Amorphophallus konjac. The sequence continues at coordinate 197,478,410 of CM040122.1, read as the reverse complement.
AGGTCCTCACACCTTACCAACGAAAGTGTCCAAATGGACCGACAGACACAGATCAAAGGATGGAGAAAATCAGAAAGTCTTTAACCTGATGAAAGCAGCTACTGACAGAGCCTTATGGTCTTGTCTTCATAATTGCAGCTCAGCAAAGGACATCCTGGATAGGTTGAAGCAATTTCACAGGGTAAACGAGGACAGCTGCATGATGGCTGACAGAAGCAATCAAAGCAGCAGCCAAAATGAAGATGATGATGATGAGGTAAATCTCTTCGAGAATTTTTCTCTTGATGATTGGGAGAATGCATATGCTGAATTGTTAGAGTCACATGAGAGCTTAAGAAAACAGTATAAAAAGTTGAAGAAGGGTACTGGGATAGATAGTTCTAGCTCTCCATGTGAAAACTGTTCAAGTACGAAGCAATTTCATGATGCATGTCTGTCTGATAATCATATGTATAAAAATCAGAATGCAAAACTGAAGAAGGAACTTGAATGTGTTTACTCTGAACTAAACAAGCTAAAATCTGAAGATGACTCTCTCAGAAAACTCTCCAAAGAAGATGAAGAAAAATCAGAGAAACTTAAACAGGAGAACAAATTGCTGATTGAAAAACTTAATGCCATAAAGTCTGTAAACATAGAATTACAGAAAGATCTTGAAAAATAGCAAAAAGATATGAAGGAAATTGAAAATGGAAGAAAGTATGAAGTCAATTCAGAAGATCAGCTTCTAATAAATGAATTGGTTCAGAATGACAAACTTAAGGAAGAAAATGAGAAATTGAAAATGCTGAACTCCACTATGTCTGAGAGACTTCTAGCTTTAGAAAGAGGTAAAAGTATTTGCGTTGAAGATTCTGATAAACTGAGCAATCTGGAAAATGAAATTGAGAAATATAAAACTGCTAACAAAGTTTTGAATGAAGCTATGAATTGCAGTGAGCAAGAGATTGCCAGTTATGAGTTACAAATCACCTCTTTAGAAAATGAAATCCAAGACTTAAAGAACTCTCTGTCAAAGTTTGTTAGTGGGCAAGATAATCTGAACAAACTGTTGGGAGTAAAAGTCAATTTTCAGAAGGAGGGGTTAGGTTATAATCCTGTAAATAAAAAGAATTTTGAAAATAAAATTCGTACATCTTTTGTTGCTAGTTCTACGTCTCACACTTCTCAGAAGTCACCTGTTTCTCAGTCTACTGTTCAGAGAACCCAAAAACAAACTGAAAAGTTGAAAAAGGTTGATGGATCCAAGCTGAAAACTGTTTTCATTAAAACTTCTGAACAGGAAAAGCCTTCTACCTCATCTCCACCTCAGTACAAGGCTAAGAAAACAGGAAAATAGGATAAAAATCAGAAAAGGATTGTGAATCAGAAAATAAATGAAAAGGGTTCATCAGTGCATATTGATTACAGTACTCACACACATTCACATGCATCCAAAAAGAAAATGATATGTCATTACTGTCATAAACCTGGCCATTTGATGCATGAATGTAGATTGATGAAATCAGATGATCTGAAAGCTAGAAAAATGGATGGTAGGAATTCGCAGGTCAAGTTCCCTGTCCCTCAGAAAAGGAGTGTCACATGTTCAAATTGTGGGAAATTAGGACACTCAATTGCTCATTGCTGGTTTGCAAGTGGTAAGAAAACATTTTATCCATATCATGCTAAATCCTCTGCAAACCAACATGTTCCTAATAAAAACAAACCTATTTCAATGAACCAGCACATCATCTGTTTTAACTGCAACAAAATTGGTCACAAGACCTCTGAATGCTGGTCAGGCTCCTTTAAAAGAAATTCTCTCAAATGCTCTCACTGTGGAAAGCATGGCCACAGGGTAATTGATTGTTGGCATGCTCAGGGTAGAAAATTAAATTCTAAAACTGTTAAATTCCTTGCCATTAACAGAAAGTCTCCTGCATGCTATCACTGTGAGAAGCCAGGCCATAGAGCTGCTGAATGTTGGCTGGCCGGTCTTAGTAAACAGAATTTTAATTCTATCAACAACAAAAAGGTTCATGCATATGCACATGAATTTCATGCTAACAATTGGTATCATATCTATAAGAATGTGCATAAATCTAATTTGAAATTTGTTAATTCATGCCTTTACTGTGGACAAATTGGTCATTCAATGTATAATTGCTATTTGATGAAATCTGATGACCTTCATGCACGAAAATTACTGAGAAAACCTGCTAGAAGTGATACTCTCATGTCAGGACCCAAGACTTCTTGGGTACCTGTTTGTGCAAAATAACATTGCTATGCAGGTGTGCCTTGGGACTGGAATAAAAGGGGTAATGATCCAAGGCACTCAAGAATGAAAAACCCCTTCTGAACTGTTTAGGTAAACTCTCTGCATTTCTTGTTTTGAAACTCATTGCATATCTGATTTGATGTATTCTTGCATATCTGCCATTTGTAGTTGGTTGATAATTGTTGAAATGCATAAACTCTGAAAACAAATTGCATGTCCTTGCATAGCATTCAGTGTTGAGTTTTTTGCATACATATAGTGCATTGCATTTCCTTTCATGAAAAATGCCAAAAAGATTGTCTGAATGCATATTGTGAGGGGGAGTCAATGCATTGCATATAGGTTGTCAAATGCATACTCATGTGAGAATTCATTGCATATCATTCTTATTGATTTTGTTGACAGACCTTGAACATATTTTTGAAAACATTGAGCTTCAAAATATCTCTTATCAATTGGTATCTTTTGACTTCAGAAATCTATCAGTCTGTCATGAAGATTTCAATGGGACTATCTTAATCATAAATCTGAAAAATTCTTGAACTAGAAATCTTTTATTATACGTTTTCATGAATGACTGAAATAACTCATGTGGTTTAAGGTTAATGTATTCAATGAGTTTGGCTTTAAAATCTCTTAAAAATATCTGAAGCATGTTTAATAAACCTTAACCATCTGTTTCATGCTGTGTCTTCTAAAATCTTCTGAAATCTGTATTATTGAATTCATGGCTTTAATTGGTTAAGTACATGAAATTATTATTGACTTGAAGCAAAGGAATTTGTCTGAATTGTCTAAAGGGTAATTGTTGTCAGAGCAATGACCTTGGTAATTGAGAAACACATGTTCAAAGGACTGTGTCATGAGGTACCATAGTTAACTCTGATTAAGAATAATTGAAATTCAGGCAGAGCAATGGCATGCACACTGAGAAATACAACTCACTCATCAAGAAATGATTTGCAGTGTGTCATGATATGTAAATGCTACCTCTGTTCATGTAAAGCATGATAGTTAGTCACACTAAGTACTTAGGGATATTGGCATCTGATCAAGGTATATCCTCTAGTTACAAGGTGTGCACTGAACTAGAGTGCTCGTAAAATTTGTAGTATGAAAAATTGTTGAACGAATTGAAATATCTTAATACTGATGCTAAAATCAAATTGCTACAACCCTAGACAAAATCATATGACTTCATAATTGCTTGATCTCAATACTGATGCATGTAATTCCGAAAGAAGTCAATAAATTTGATTGTGTAAGAGAAAGGGAGTTTTATCAAGATAAATATGAGGGCTTGGTTCATTTTTATTAAACCATAGTTTTAGATATCAATACAAAATTTTATTGATAAACTCTACATACATCATGTTTAAACCATGCGGTTCAATAAAGCTCATTCATAAGCTCTTATAATGGAAGACTTTGAAAAACTTATGTTTTGGATTTATGAGATTGATATCTCTCTAAAAATCTGACTGAATTTTCTGAGATTGGAGCTTCTTTAAAAATCTGCTCATTGACCTGAACTTCTCCTTGTTTGCCCCTATGGTGTCCTTCTCATTCATTTCATAAGGTTCCATTTATTGAGGGGGAGCCTCCTTGTCATATGCATCATGCTGCATAGAAGGAGAAGAATTGTGCTCTTGCATTCATATTTCTGGTATCTGCATCTGCATTCATACCCCTTCCCATGGTTTATTTTGATTATACCAAAGGGGGAGATTGTTTGCCAAAGAGGGAGAATATCATTCAATCAGTGCATGCAGGTTTCTTTTGATCATCTCTAACTCATACTGATGCGGGACGGAACTGACAAATGGACTAAACCTATGATGAAGACCAAGTGCGGCCAGCACTCACACGAGACAAGGCAAGCCGAGAGATCGACCTCCGTACTATTCCTCCGAAGAGAGGCATCTCTCAACAAGAAACCCAAGTCCACGGTCGTCCCTATGAGGGAAGCGAGTGGATCAAAGCGGCAAAGGAGCCGACGCGCAACTATAGGAGTCTAGTCCGAGCTCGGTGCTCGACTAGGGCCACGGAATGGGATACTCTCACTCACGATCTCGCGGTGTTGAATGCTAGCTAGGATCCCTACACTCTCACGCGGCATACAAGATCACATACTAGTAAAGCAAAATGCCAAGGGGGGGGAGCGTCGCACGTACCTCCACGCCTAGGCGTGGGGAAGGAACCCCGGCCGAGACCGACAACCCCGATACACACAATGAAAGAATAGGTACAAGCCAGCAATGGTGCCCACTCCTCGCAGGGAGATAACAGGCTACAACAATTCCATTCGGGGCGGCCGATACACGGGCTGACGGGCGGCACTCGGTGAAGGGTTGGCCACGAGGAGGGTCCGAATGACGATCGGCAGAATCGCAGCAACGCGCGACTCGGTGGTAAACGTTCCCACGAATGGATCCGGAGTCTGATTGGGGCGCCGTCAGCGAGGGCGCGTAGTTAGGTCGCAGGAGGAAGCCTCGGCCAAAAGGCGTGCTCAGATTCCGTCCGTGGAAGCCGTGGCCGCACCTGCAAGTGGGGACAAGGAATCTGCTCCCAGAACTGCGCTGTCGAGCGGGGAAAATGGTAACTCGCTGCTCCGGTAGGCGAACGAGGCCCCGCTTGTGGGAGGACGTCGGGGACGCAGAGCAGCAGGTCCGGACCAAAGAGCTCGATCAGATCTGGTCGTGGTTGGACGCTGTGAACTTTGGAAATCGCCGGTTGTCCTGGCACCGGGTGGACTGGGCAGACCCGCGCGACCTCACGGGAACGGACGCCACGAACAGCTCGGACGTCGGAACGAGACGAGGTTGGCGGCGTTGGAAAGAGGACGACGAGAGGTACAAACCCTGAAGAAATCAGCTCCAAACTCGGAGTTTTCCGTCCTGTGGGATTTTCGCAAGAAGGAGGGTGGATCTGGGCGCGCAGAGAGGGAGGCTCCTGCGCTAGCTCACGAGAAAACTCGCCACGGGTGGTGCCGACCTCGGATCGAGGCGAAACCAAAGCCCACGCGCTGCCGACTCGTAGAAGTATCCACCAAAAAAAGGAGGGGCTCGGATTCGACCCGCACCGGATGGGGACGCCGCTGCAACTCGGGGCCGAATCTGGAACACGCGAACTCGAACCGGAGACGAAGTAGAAGGGAGGAAGAACCTCGGCGTCGCACCGAGGGGATGGGGAGTCGCACCCCGGGGTTGCTCCCGTCGCAGGAGCAGAGGAGGAAGAGAGGGTCGCCCTCTCCAAGGGGTGGCTGCGCAAATGGCTGCTCAATCAAAATATTTCATTCATTAATTTCTAAAGAAAGTACATAAGACCTTATATATGGAGGGGGGGAATGCTAGGGTTTCAACCCTAGCAAGGGGGGAAAGGGGGGCGGCCAAAGGGGGGGAGGGGATCGAATGGGAAGGAAAAAAAGGGGGGGTGCGCAATCTACTTCCTAAAAAAAAGGTAGGGGGGCGGCTGCCTCCTCCTCCTCTTGGAGGAGATGAGAGGGGGCGCCCAAAACCCTAATGGGCCAAAAGGTTGGACCAAGAAGTGGCCCACTAGTCCTATTGCCCAACCAATGAGCCTAGCACACCCAATAAAGGTCTAATTGGCCCCAATTGGCCTACAAAGGTCCACAATAAAGAATAAACATGTCCACGCAGGGACTAAACCAAGGCCTGGTATGGCCATCATGTAAAAGAAGGTCCTCTAAACCATGCCGTAGTCGCCGAGCCAAAGAGATGCCGGCGTGCTCCGCGTGCTCCGTCGAGAAAGGCGGCGCGTGTCCTCACCAATTCTCCCCGGGTGGGAAGAACTCGACCCCGTCGAGTAAGGGTCACGATCGCTCCAATAACGCTCCAGCAGGTCCGGGTCGATCAGCTCCAGCTCTCCACGTGTGATCCAGGTGTCGTCTGTCGCAGGGCGCCCTCTCCAGCGCACTAGGAAGCGCTGGTAGGCTCCGCTCCTGGTCGTGGTCACCTGCTCATCCAGTATGCAATCTATATGCTCGCGTGTCTGTAATGGGGCTGGAGGAGGTGGACGCTCAGAAGGTGTAATGCTCTCAACAGGAGGGGTAGGCCCAAAAAGCTCACTGGGAATCACCGCGGGATCCCGATATGCCACCAGATCTGAAACATTGAACGTCGAACAGATCCCATAGTCGTCTGGCAGCTCAATCTCATACGCATTCGACCCAATTCGCTTCAAGACTCGAAAGGGTCCGGCACCGCGGTCCTGGAGTTTCTTCACGGCCCCCGAAGGGAACCGTTCAGGTCTAACCCTGATCATGACGTACTCTCCCACTTGGAACTCACGGGTGCGTCGATGCGCGTCAGCTAGATCCTTATAACGTGCGTTGCTGGCCTCGAGGGGGTGATGATGATGTAGACTCCAAACTAGTGGCGTGGACTCATACCGATATGAATGCATGGGTGGCCCAGGGCATCCAAACATAGACCCAGCATGTCTATGACGCCTACATGACTGGACAACACGGGGAGGACCAGGACAACCAAAGTTGTATCTATCATGCATGGGTGTCCTACGGAATGTGGTAGACTCATGGGGACTAAATTGCCCAAACTCACTCATGACATTCCCTATATGAGACAAACCCCTATATGATGGTGGACATGAAGAAACATGGGGAAGAGACATGTGTCCCTGGCCTCCTAAGCTCGGGCATCTGGATGCCGGTAAGGTGAGGTGTTGACTAGAAGGCCTAGGTGGTGTATGATAGTGGACCTCCTCGACAAGGTGGGGAAAAGAATATGGGTCGAGAGGCTCACTAGGGAGGGGATCGAAAGGGTCAAAGAAATGATGACCCCTCCCGACAGGTCCCTTCACTATACTTGCCCATGTGCGACATTCGCCCAGGTGCAGATAATCACCTTCAGGCACTCTCATGTATGGGGCAAGAGGCTCATGAGGAAGGCAAGGAAGGCAAGGTTCCTCCCTCGGGACCGTGAAACCATAAGCGGGGACAAAATCAACCTCCACGGGTATGGGAAATAATAAAAGGACCTCGGATGTGATATGTCCTATGGTGTAGACCGAGGTAATAGACCCCAAAGCAGGGAGTGTAAAGCTATGACTATAGGGTTGGTCAGACCCTAAGGTCAACATATAAGTCAACTCCCATTGATAATCTAAACTCCTAAGGAAGTCCTTCACATTTTCAAGAAAGCAGAAGGACCGAAAAGTGGTGTGAAAGGAGTTAAGGGGTATTATTGGGAGGGCTGGTCCCATGGGTGTATAGCAAGGAATGGAGACATCTAGAAGTGGACCCTCCCTTAGCCAGCTAGCTAAAGACTCACCAATGACCAGTTCACCCTCGGAAGGTAAGAATGTCTCTATATGAGGGTCTAAGGGTGAAGCCTCTCTCTCGGGAGGGGAAACGGAGTCCTCTATGATGTGGAGGGGATCACTCCCTAACTCCTCAACCTCAGTTAGGTACTCCTCAATCAACTCCTGTTCAGCCTCGTAACTCACTGGAACAAACCCAGGTGATGACATGGAGGTGGTCGGCGTAACGCCGTCATGGAAGACAAACTCACCGGGAAGGTGAGATGGGTGTAAGGTGCAGGTCCTCCTATCCAGGTCGATGGTCGCACTTCTTTCCTCCAACCAAGTTCGCCCTAAAATGATGCATGGACCAGCAAGTGTGCTGATCTTGCACCAAGCGCCATCGGAATATTTAACGGGGCCAAACCACCGTTGAAACTCGATAAAAGCTAAACCATCACGGAGAACAATCTCCCCAGTCTTAGAGAGTGACTCAATAATGTCTTGTGAGACACAGTTAGACGACACCCTACTGATGAAGTCGATCTCCGTATGCTTCCCATTAGGTAGGATGGCAGTGGACATGACAGGGCGCTGGAATGACTCGGTCATCGGTATAGGGATCGGGTCTCCCGACGACTGAGTGGTAGGGGCGACACTTAGGGGTCGTACCATAAGAGCATCGAATCGGGCCAATAGGGATGACTAATCTGACATGTGGGCTCGAGGAACCACCATGGGGTTGGCGCGGAGCTGGACATGCAAGACTCAACGAGACAAGGACAAAACTCTAACTAGACACAAACCTAACATTACAATGCAATGGTGGGTTACCTAGATGAACTAAGAGACTCAATGCAACCTAGATAACTCTAAGGCCTCAATTGCACCCTAGACAACCTAAAGACTCGAATGACCTAAGACCCCAATTTGTTAGAACAAACTGGTTCCCTAAGCTCTGATACCAAATTTGATGCGGGACGGAACTGACAAATGGACTAAACCTATGATGAAGACCAAGTGCGGCCAGCACTCACACGTGACAAGGCAAGCCGAGAGATCGACCTCCGTACTATTCCTCCGAAGAGAGGCGTCTCTCAACAAGAAACCCAAGTCCACGGTCGTCCCTATGAGGGAAGCGAGTGGATCAAAGCGGCAAAGGAGCCGACGCGCAACTATAGGAGTCTAGTCCGAGCTCGGTGCTCGACTAGGGCCACGGAATGGGATACTCTCACTCACGATCTCGCGGTGTTGAATGCTAGCTAGGATCCCTACACTCTCACGCGGCATACAAGATCACATACTAGTAAAGCAAAATGCCAAGGGGGGGGAGCGTCGCACGTACCTCCACGCCTAGGCGTGGGGAAGGAACCCCGGCCGAGACCGACAACCCCGATACACACAATGAAAGAATAGGTACAAGCCAGCAATGGTGCCCACTCCTCGCAGGGAGATAACAGGCTACAACAATTCCATTCGGGGCGGCCGATACACGGGCTGACGGGCGGCACTCGGTGAAGGGTTGGCCACGAGGAGGGTCCGAATGACGATCGGCAGAATCGCAGCAACGCGCGACTCGGTGGTAAACGTTCCCACGAATGGATCCGGAGTCTGATTGGGGCGCCGTCAGCGAGGGCGCGTAGTTAGGTCGCAGGAGGAAGCCTCGGCCAAAAGGCGTGCTCAGATTCCGTCCGTGGAAGCCGTGGCCGCACCTGCAAGTGGGGACAAGGAATCTGCTCCCAGAACTGCGCTGTCGAGCGGGGAAAATGGTAACTCGCTGCTCCGGTAGGCGAACGAGGCCCCGCTTGTGGGAGGACGTCGGGGACGCAGAGCAGCAGGTCCGGACCAAAGAGCTCGATCAGATCTGGTCGTGGTTGGACGCTGTGAACTTTGGAAATCGCCGGTTGTCCTGGCACCGGGTGGACTGGGCAGACCCGCGCGACCTCACGGGAACGGACGCCACGAACAGCTCGGACGTCGGAACGAGACGAGGTTGGCGGCGTTGGAAAGAGGACGACGAGAGGTACAAACCCTGAAGAAATCAGCTCCAAACTCGGAGTTGTCCGTCCTGTGGGATTTTCGCAAGAAGGAGGGTGGATCTGGGCGCGCAGAGAGGGAGGCTCCTGCGCTAGCTCACGAGAAAACTCGCCACGGGTGGTGCCGACCTCGGATCGAGGCGAAACCAAAGCCCACGCGCTGCCGACTCGTAGAAGTATCCACCAAAAAAAGGAGGGGCTCGGATTCGACCCGCACCGGATGGGGACGCCGCTGCAACTCGGGGCCGAATCTGGAACACGCGAACTCGAACCGGAGACGAAGTAGAAGGGAGGAAGAACCTCGGCGTCGCACCGAGGGGATGGGGAGTCGCACCCCGGGGTTGCTCCCGTCGCAGGAGCAGAGGAGGAAGAGAGGGTCGCCCTCTCCAAGGGGTGGCTGCGCAAATGGCTGCTCAATCAAAATATTTCATTCATTAATTTCTAAAGAAAGTACATAAGACCTTATATATGGAGGGGGGGGAATGCTAGGGTTTCAACCCTAGCAAGGGGGGAAAGGGGGGCGGCCAAAGGGGGGGAGGGGATCGAATGGGAAGGAAAAAAAAGGGGGGGTGCGCAATCTACTTCCTAAAAAAAAGGTAGGGGGGCGGCTGCCTCCTCCTCCTCTTGGAGGAGATGAGAGGGGGCGCCCAAAACCCTAATGGGCCAAAAGGTTGGATCAAGAAGTGGCCCACTAGTCCTATTGCCCAACCAATGAGCCTAGCACACCCAATAAAGGTCTAATTGGCCCCAATTGGCCTACAAAGGTCCACAATAAAGAATAAATATGTCCACGCAGGGACTAAACCAAGGCCTGGTATGGCCATCATGTAAAAGAAGGTCCTCTAAACCATGCCGTAGTCGCCGAGCCAAAGAGATGCCGGCGTGCTCCGCGTGCTCCGTCGAGAAAGGCGGCGCGTGTCCTCACCACATACTTTTGCTGAAACTCTTAAAGGGGGAGAATCATGTTCTTGCAAGGGGGAGAAATTGACTGAATTTTTATACATGCTATAATTTCTCAAACTATTTTCTTTTTGATGAAGTCAAAGGGGGAGAATAGTTTGAGTCATCAGATTGACTCACTGTGTAGTGTTGCCATCATCAAAAAGGGGGAGATTGTTGTGCCCCTGTGGTTTTGATGATGGTTTTAATGGTGGTTTTGATGATTGGTCTTTGAGGTGAGTTATTCACTGTGAGTCATCTTGCTGTGTGAGTCTTCATAAGTTCTGATATGGCATTGCATATTTGATTATGTTCAGTCATGTTACTGTTGCTACTTAGACTGAAGTTTGATACTGCAGCGTCGACCCATCGAACTGCAGCGAAATATTTGTACTGCTGCGTCCACGCTGCTTGGGCAATGCGTTGACGCTTGGTGCCTCTTTAACCTCATTTATTCTTTGGTCTGGTCTGTGGTGCGTCGACCCCTTGTGCTGATGGGTCGACCCCTCAGTTCATTCATCAGATTTATACAAGTCCATACATTGGTCTTCAGGCGTTCCAAGTATGCACATTAATTCAGGTTCTCCAAGTCTATACAATGAAGTCTCACAATCGTCCGTCTTTGTTAGCGTCTCAGGCATTAGGCTAAGTCTGTACAACATTCAATGTCTAGAGCTTCATGAAGTCTGTACATCAGACTGTTACAGCAAGTCTGTACATTGTCCGTCTTCCTTAGCGTCTTGATATTTGAAGTCTATACATCCATCGTGGAGCTTCATGTCTACACATCACTTCGCTCCATCAAGTCTGTACATCCACAGTGAAATCCAAAGTCTATACAATGGTCTTCACACTTGAAGTCTATACATTCGATGTGCAGAGTTGATGTCTTTATATTCATTAAGTCTATACATTGCGTTGTGTATACTTTACATTACCATCGCCTTCACAGCAAAGTCTATACAATGCAATGCATATACTTAGAACTAATGACTTCGTTTCATCTGTCTGACAGGGACTGAAGAGGCTAATGAACCCCTTAATGCAAGAGGGCTGAGGACATCCAATTTCAGCTGCTGGAACACACCAATGCGTCAACGCCTTGATCAAGTGGCGTGGACGCTGTAGTTCAAACAATCAAGAAAGAAGCTTACTGGATTACTCTGGTGCGTCAACGCGTTCATCAAGTGGCGTCGACGCAGCAGGTTGATGGATCGACAAGGTGACCAGAGGGTGGACGCAGTTGCACAATGCGTCAACGCACTTCACACGGAACGTGAGAGGGCTGAAGCCATCTAAGTTCAGATGCTGGAACACCAATGCGTCAACGCCGCATGCTGAGAGCGTCGACGTAGCACGCCCATCTGCTGAAGACTTGATCACTGGATCACCGATGCGTCAACGCAGCATGCTGAGAGCGTCGACGCAGCACGCCCATCGGCTGAAGACTTGATCACTGGATCACCGATGCGTCAATGCAGCAGGCTGATGGAGTCAACGTAACAGACTTGAGTGTTGCTGGTCGAATGTCTTTGAAGGCTGCGTCAACCCTTTGGAGCAAGTGTGTTGACGCCACCTCAACTCCAGTTGCTGAACGTACTAATGAAGGACACATGATCCGAGGTGCCTGGCTCATGATCCAAGGATGGACGAGATACCAGGATGCTGCCACGTGGTCTGAACTTTTAGGGCGAGAGCTGTGGAAGCCATACTCGCGCTAGCTGCTGCTATATATACGAGTCTTCATCCTCTGTTGAAGACTGATCGAAGAAGAAGCCTGGAGAGCAGAAAGCCCTTCAATCCAGAAAAAGAAAAGAGGAAGAAAAAGAGAAGAAGAAGAAATTGAAGAAGAGTGAGCCGGCAGAAGAAAAAGGGTTGTAGAGAAGAAGGAGAGAATAGCGTGAGAGAAAAGGAGAGCAGAGGAGAAAGAAAGAGAGATAGAGAGAGAGAGAGTTCGTGGAGAAGAAGGAAGAAGCTATTGAAGATCTGTCCTCTGGCGTCTGGATTAAATCCAAACCAGATCTGCTCCTTTGAGAGCTACATTCTTGTTCTTCATTTACAGCCTTCCGATTGCTGTGTATTTTCCGTTTCTTATTTTTTCTTTTTCATTTGGTTATTCTCGTTCTTCCGATTGCCCTGCTAGGGATCGGGTTCCTCCTGGTGGGTCAGGAGAAGGGAGATCTAATCTCCGGTTGCAAGTAGCTGGAAGCTACTTGTGGGTTCCCTCCAGTTTGGAGGAAGGGAGGATTGGTCCTCCGGTTCTGGGCTTGTGGGTTGCAAGTCCAGGGGTCCCTCCTGGTCTGGAGGAAGAGAGGTCTTCGACCTCTGGTTTCCAAGTGGTTGGGAGTCACTTGGGGTGTCCCTCCGGTTGGGAGGAAGAGGGGAGGCTGTTCCCCTGGTCAAGCTGTGTGGCAGCAACTGTTTGCAGACTGATTCTGCTTGGTTCTAGCGTTTGCTAGTGAAGCCTCACTCCGGTTGGGAGTGAGGGGTGGATGTAGGTCTGGAGGACCGAACCACCTAAAAAATCTATTGAGCAGTGGATTTATTGCTTGATTTGCTTCCGCTAGATGCTTGGATAGGCACGCTCCAACTGCTTGTTATTATGTTCAATCGAATTAGCCTAATTCTGGAACTTGCCTAGCATCTGAGTTTTTATTTTGGCCATTATTAATAGAAGGATATATTCACCCCCCTCTGTATCTGGGCCTAGCACCTTAACAATTTTTACTTGCACTGAGCTACCTTGAGTCTCTCTCTGATAAGGTGTATCTTCTCAGTCGAATCTCTAACCATATCTGGGCCTAGAATTTGTCTTTCACCGACTTCTTCCCAGCATATTTGAGAATGACAACTCCTGCCATAAAGTGCCTTGAAAGGTGCCATTTGAATACTAGCTTGATAGCTGTTATTATAGGCAAATTCGGCTAGGGATAAGTGATCGTGCCCGCTTCCACCGAAATCTATAATACATGCCCTTAACATATCTTCAACAACCTGATTTGTCCTTTCAGTCTGACCATCTGTCTGGGGATGGAAAGCAGTGCTGTAGTTGAGTTTCATCCCCAGAGAGTGATGTAGACTCTTCCAGAAATGAGAGGTGAAGCGCGGGTCTCGGTCAGATACGATTGAGACGGAAACTCCATGTAATCTAACTATCTCCTTGATATACAGGGCAACAAGTACGTCGACTGACCATCGGCTTTTGATGGGTAAGAAATGGGCCGATTTAGTTAGCCGGTCGATAATTACCCAAATTCTATCATATCCGCCCTTAGACTTGGGCAAACCCATGATAAAGTCCATGCCAATGTCTTCCCACTTCCACTTGGGAATATCCAGCGGATGTAGCTTTCCGGCGGGTTTTTGATGTTCCGCCTTCACTTGTTGGCATGTGAGGCAACGAGACACAAAGTCTGCTACCTCCCTTTTCATGTTAGGCCACCAGAAAGTTCTTTTCAAGTCATGGTACATCTTAGTGGCCCCAGGGTGGATTGTGTACCTCAATCTATGAGCTTCTTCAAGAATCTTCTTCTTCAATTCGGGACAGTCGGGCACACATGTCCGTTCATGAAATAGCAATCTGTCATCAGGTGCCAGCTTGAAATCTAGTCTCTCGTCCAGCTTACTCTTTATCTCCACTAGCGAGGGAACCTCTTCTTGTAGCTTCTTGATTTCAGGTAGCAAATCTGGATGTAGGCTCATATGAGCTAGAATAATACACATGTTCTTCTCATCTGTGCTGATATCAAGCACAGTGAATTTCTCCAGCAGCTTCCATTCTTGTATCATGCAGTTGGCCAATATTATTCTCGGCTTTTGACTAAGGGCATCAGCTACAGAATTACCCTTACCAGGATGGTACTGTATAGTGAAGTTGAAATCCTTTAGATACTCGAGCCAACACCTTTGCCGCATGTTCAGCTCCTTTTGGGAGAATAAGTACTTGAGGCTTTCATGATCGGAGTACACAGTGAATTGTTCTCCGTAGAGATAGTGCCTCAAGTTTCTTCAAAGCGAATACTACCGCGGCCAGTTCTAAGTCGTGAACCGGGTAGTTCTCTTTATGTTTCTTCAATTGTTGGGAAGAGTATGTAATGACTCTTCTATCTTGCATCAATATACATCCGAGGCCAATACCCGAAGCATCGGTATATACCTCGTATTTTTCTCCCTCAATTGCTAATGATAAGATTGGAGCAGTGGTCAAGAGATCCTTCAAAGCTTGGAAACTCTTTTCACAGTCTTCAGTCCACTCATGAGGCACTTCCTTGCGGGTTAACCTGGTCAGAGGAACGGCAATCTTGGAGAAGTCCTTGATAAAACGCCGGTAGTAACCAGCTAGACCCAAGAAGCTCCGAATTTCCGTTGCATTTGTGGGTCGTTCCTAGTTCTTCACGGCTTCGACCTTGGACGGGTCAACAGCAATTCCATTATTCGAAATAATATGGCCTAAGAAGGATACTTCCTCAAGCCAGAACTCGCATTTGCTGAATTTGGCATATAGCTTGTTTTCCCTTAATATCTGTAGTGCCTTCTTGAGATGTTCTTCATGATCATCTTCGGTCTTGGAATAGATCAGAATATCATCAATAAAGACCACAATGAATTGGTCTAAATAGGGCCGGAATATGCTGTTCATTAACTGCATAAAAGCTGCGGGGGTATTTGTTAGTCCGAAACGCATAACAGTAAATTCGTAATGCCCATACCTGCTTTGAAATGCAGTTTTATGAATGTCTTCTTCTTTGATCTTCAGTTAGCGGTAACCAGAATGAAGATCAATCTTGGAGAAATGTGAAGCTCCTGATAACTGATCGAATAGCTCGTCAATCCTCGGTAGCGGGTATTTGTTCTTGATTGTAAGGTTATTTAGCTGCCGATAATCGATGCATAGTCTCATCGATCCATCCTTCTTTTTGACAAACAGCACGGGTGCTCCCAAGGGGAAGTACTCAGCCTGATGAAACCCTTTTTCAATAACTCCATTAGTTGTTCCTTTAGTTCCTTCAGCTCAGTAGGGGACATTCTGTATGGTGCCCTAGAAACAGGACCAGCACCAGGGACAAGGTCGATTGTGAACGACACTTCCCTTTCCAGGGGTAAGCTGGTTAAATCTTCTAGAAAAACATAGGGAAAATCCTGAATTACACAGATGTCCTCAAGTTTAACCTTCTCTACTTCCGTGGCAGTCACGAATGCTATGAAAGCCATGCATCCCTTATCCATAAGCCTTCTAGCTCGGAGTGCTGATATAAGAAGTGATTTACTCCGATGGCTATTGTAAACTAGCTCTGGGAAATCCACGAAAGTTACCTTGCCATGCCGACAATCTACAATTGCTTGGTACGTGGATAGCTAGTCGGCACCTAGTATGACGTCATAACCCTTCATATCTAGGCATATCAGGTCAGCAGGTAAATTGCTTCCCTTAATCATCACTTCACAATTTGGATAATGATAAGTGATATCAGACTCATTCCCAAGAGGTGTAGATATGACCAAGTCTAATAGTTCATGTTTCTTAGAAAATGAAGCAGCAAAGTTCTTAGAAATGAATGAATGAGTTGCTCCGATATCAAATAAAACTTGAGCAGTTTTTGAACAAATAGTGAGAGTACCTTCCACAATTCCGCCTTCAGTGGGTTCCATCTCTCAGAGAGCTTGCAGACGGCCTTGTTTCTTTACCGGACGCTTCTCATCTTTGGAGTCTTGTTCCTTCATCAGTGGGCAATCTGGGATTCGATGCTCTCGGCTCCCGCATCGAAGACAAGCTCCTAACTTCTTCCAGCATTCCTCGGTCTTATGGCCAGCTTTATCACAATACTTGTAAATTTCCTTTGATGGTATGGTGGTGGAGAATGGCATGTCATTCTTCTGGAATTTCTTTGCCTTGGAGGGCTCCCCTCCCATAAAGAACCGCTTCTTGTTGAATGATTGTTTGACTTTTCCCAAGCTTGTGACGGGTTCCTTCTTGTCTCTTCCTCGGATTCTCTCGGACAATTCGGTGGCATCTTCCAGCAGTTGAGCATGCCGAACCATCTCCGAATGGACTTGGATGTCCATCGGGGCAAGTTGTGTGATATAATGGGACCGAAGCCCATTGAGGAATCTTCTCGCCTTCATCTTTTCCGTACACACCAAGTGGGGTGCATGCCTAGATAATCTGGAAAACTGGGCCTCATACTTGGCCACTTTCAAGCCCCGTTGTTTTAGAACGGCAAATTCTGTGGCCTTCTTTTCCTGGATATGATCGGAGAAGTACTTGTTGTTGAAATGCTCCATGAATTCATCCCATGTGACATGGTATTCTGGCAATGTTGCTTCTATGGATTCCCACCAGCATCGAGCGTCCCGCTCTAGTTGGAATACGGCCAGTAAAACCTTCTCTTCATCCACGCATTGCATCACATGGAAGATTCGTTCCATCTCATTCAGCCAATTCTCGGCATCCTCGGGGTCAGACGAACCCGTGAACCTCGCTGGGTTCATGTTACGAAAACTTCGGTGGAGATCTCCCGCTTGGGCCACTTGTTGTAGTGCCTGTGTGAGGCCTTGCATGGTGCACTGCATCTCGCGCCATTGTGCTCTTTCCGCAGCCATGATCCTACAAAAGAGTTAAGTATGATAAAGATTGGGTTTACTTGTAAGGTCAAAAGTCATTATAGAACTTAACCCATGGCTCTATCCATCTCACCGGGTAAGGTATATCTATCCTTGGACTCGAGTTTTACCTATCCTTGGACTCAAGTTTTTACTTAGATTTCAATTTCTAACATTTTATTTCTTCTAGTTCCCTAGGTTTGAAAACCTAGGCTCTGATACCACGAAGACTGTCACGTCCCGAGCACGGAAGATTACTCGGATGCGTGACGCGTCTATATAGATCGTGTCATTAGAGCGATAAGAATTTTAACATACATAATTTCGGAGTGCGCAAATGTCTAATAAAACTAATAAATTTCAATAGTCCAAGTGATGTTTATTTGATTAACCAAAGGAAATAAAGTGAGTCCATGACAAATTCCAAATAAAAAAATGATACTAGGCTAAGTGCCTTAACATGACATACTATAAATACAAGGTAGGACTCAAATAAATTCAAAGACACGACTAGCTAATGATAGATGGTTGGCGTTCTAGCACTCTTCACTCGGTCTCAACCCCATTCTTGTCGCTATCCGATTCACCTGAAAATATTAGGAAGCAACTAGATGAGCGAATCGCTCAGTAGGAATTACATCTCAAATTCGAGTAGTCTTTACGTGAATTACAACTTGCATATATTATCAGTATGGCTATGCATGACGTACGTACAAAAGAGTTTGATATACAGGTAATTCTATACATGATGAACAATAAAAGATCAAGAACTGTATAAAGAAAGTATAACAAGATTTCAAGTATTTGACAAGCAGTATTGTAAGAATTTACAGATGTAAATACCACTTTGGGCAAGCAGGGATTCGTGTACAAGTATGAACGCAAGTATGAGAATGAACTCATGTACAAGTATATCTCAGATACGAGCAAGTAAAAACTCAATTCAAGCAAGTAATGTCAAGTACGTATCAGTAGAAATGGCTATTATCATGTAAGTATTTTGTCCTTTCTCGGCCACAAGTCAAGTGTCGCCCGTTCCAGGCCACGCA
The DNA here is from genome assembly GCA_022559845.1 of Amorphophallus konjac. Classification (NCBI taxonomy): domain Eukaryota; kingdom Viridiplantae; phylum Streptophyta; class Magnoliopsida; order Alismatales; family Araceae; genus Amorphophallus; species Amorphophallus konjac. The sequence continues at coordinate 197,460,243 of CM040122.1, read as the reverse complement.
AGTCAAGTAAGTAAGGAGAGAGAGAGTAGGGGTGGAGTGTCTGAAGTCAAGCAAGTGCTCTGGTGCAATGCTAAACACCGTGGTCAATAAACTCCCATGGGTACAAGTACCTTCGGGTGCTCCTCCAAGGACCAGACTGGGCCCTATATGCATAGCATTTCATGTATTCCTTTGACATCCACTCTCATTTATAGCCAATATGGAATTTTAAGAATTTAGAAATGTAGTATTTCAGACGAGATTAACTAGTCATTTGGTTATGGAGGATTCTAGATGTGGCCCCTACAGGCTCAAAAGGTGGCTCCCGTCGTGTAGCACTTTGCGTCGTATGGCCTCAAGAGGTGGCTCCCACAACGTAGCACTTTACCCTACATGGCACTTAGCTCCTACACTACTAAATGATAGTTTAAGAGATTAAAGGTTTGACCATGTAGGGTATTCACAAGTAGATTTTTTTTTTCATGGAACAGAATTTCAAGAACTCATCATACGCAGAAGTATGGATTAGGGTTGTGTTTGCATAATTTTCGAGACATATCAAGATCAGAAGTTGTAATTACTGAGTTGGCATCTAAGGGTTTGCTAATCCTTCAAATTTTTAATTTTTTAATATATATATATATATATATATATATATATCAAATTGGCGCCCCTTTACCCAATCTTCAATCAATTGAAGACTTGAGGGCTGTCTTCAATTCTGAAATTGAAGACATGAGGGCCGTCTTCAATTCTGAAATTGAAGACTTAAGGGTCGTCTTCAATTCAGTAATTGAAGACTTGAGGGCCGTCTTCAATTCTGAAATTGAAGACTTCAGGGCCGTCTTCAATTCAGTGATTTTCACCTGGCAGATACTTTTTGTGACTCAAATCACTGTTCATTTCGAAAAAGTTTCTCGAAATTTGAATGTAAGGATATGAATACTTAGTATAATTCTTCTGGAGTCCAGAAATATGTTCAGATATAATTACTGAGTTTTGGTTTCACAGATATGAATTTTCTAATGTTATAACTTTAATTCCTCAAGAAACAGAATTGACGCCCCTGTGAGTAGTTTAATTGAAGACTAGAGGGCCGTCTTCAATTCTGAAATTGAAGACTTAAGGGCCATCTTAAAATCTGAAATTGAAGACTTGAGGGTCGTCTTCAATTCTTAAATTGAAGACATAAGGGTCGTCTTCAATTCAGTGATATTCACCTAGCAGATACGTTTTGTGACACAAATCCCTGTTCATTTCGAAAAGTTTCTCCGAATCAGAATCCGAAGACATGGTCAGATGGAGAAAAATCTCAAGGTCACAGAAGTATATTCTGTCAAAATTTTCAAGGTCCAGTTTATTAGTTATAGATTTTTGAATGCGTTGATTTACTGATTTCTGAAAATTTTAGAAAATGGAATTGACGACATGGTGCATGTCTTCAATGAATTGACGCCCTCGCGGGCAGTCTTCAATTTGGAAATTGGCGCCCTGGTCAGTGGCGCCAATTACAGTGAGGTGTCCACTATTCACCAGTGTGAAAAAGCTCCGAATCAGGAAGTAATGACACGAATATGTTGAGAAAAATGTCAGGATTCCAGAAACATGTTCATGCAAAAATTTCGTGCTGTAGTTTGATAGTTATGGATTATTGAATGTGTTGAATTATCAATTACTGAAAATCTCAGAAATCGAATTCACGACATTGGCGGTGTCTTCATTTAAATGACGACTGTATGAACAGTCTTCAATTTTTAAAATGGTGCCCTAGTCAGGGGCGCCAATTCCAACAGGGTTGGACCCCTCTTGGTTCTTAAACATGCACGTATTAGTGTAACAGATGCTACATATTAAGGTTGAAAAATATGGTTATTAATACTGTAAAACTAGTGTGATAAAATATGCTTAAAAACTCATGAAAATCATGCTAACAAACTAAGTTCAAAATCATAAAGATCATGGTAATATGTGACAGGATATTAAAATAACATGGTATATACATGATTTATAGCTTGGTTGACGAGCAATTAAAATAACATGGTATATACATGAGTTATAGCATGGTTGACGAGTTAAACGGACTCTAAGCATGCATCATTTAACCTATTTAGCTACTAGTTAGGTAAGGATTTGAGAACACCTATCTTTTGACGTGTGATACGAGGTTCAGAGCTGTAGCAGGATCGCAGCAGGATGTAGCCTCGGAAAGAAGACGCTTCTGCAGCACACCAGTAGCCTCTAACAGTGCTACAGATGCGATTAGTTATAGGGAATCATAAGGCATTAGTTAATGCCTTGTGGGTCATGCAGAGTGGGCATTATTTTTTGCCAGCTCGAATGGGTTGCTCGTGTCTCAATTTTTCTAGAATCATGTGTTTAAATGACGCCCTTGTAAAGGGTCGTTCATTTAACATAGGCGACACTATTCACGTAAATGACGCCTTGCATGAGGGCGTCATTTGTTTGGGTGACATTATTCATGAGACCCATTCACGTGTTAGCATTCGGGATGTTCATATATATATATTAATATTTAAATAGGATGGGGTCCTATTGAATTTTGAAATTGACGTCTATGTGAAGGGTCTTTAATTTTGTAAGTGGGAAGTGTGGATTCCACTTACGTACAACCCATGGCCCCTTGTGTTTAAAGTTGTCTTGTACTTTTATAGAATAACCCTCCCATGGTTTGTTTTTTGATACAAGACCTCCCAAGTAAGATTCTTTACCCATGTGTATAAAGTTGGATTACACATTTGTATGCTAGTCCTCCAATAGTTTAGTTTTTAAACAAAATCTAGAATTCTATTAAGAATAGTACATTACGTATGCATAAAGTGATGATTTAAAATTTTATATACTAGTCCCATTAAGGTTTGGATTTTTACACAAAACCCTCAAGATTCTTTATATTATAAAGTAGGGTTGTGTATTTCATAAGTTAAGATTTTCATGTTAAACTTTAAAGATTTTTATCTTTAAAAATTGATGGAATTTGTTTGTGAAATTTCAGGGGTGAGACCCTTATATTGTTCTCTATTTTTACATATAATTTTTTTTGAAAATTCTTTTTAATAAAAAATGACACTATTCACATCACTATTCACGTTTAGGAAATAACGACTTAACATATGTCGTTATTTGGAACGGAGATTTTTTGTATTCACTCTACACTAACCAAAATTGTCTATATACCCTTTCTCACTTTCTAAATTATGTTTATCCTTTAACACTTCATCTATATACCCTTATTTCTTCAAAATAATGTAAAAGTTGAAATATGAAATTTTCTAAATTATGAAAATATGAATTGACATCTTGTAAAAGTGATGTTTATCCTTTAAAACACTATCTATATAACCTATTCCCTATTTCTTTGAAATAGTGTAATATTAATTTCCTAAGTGATTGAAAATATAAATTGGCATTTCCTAAAATATAATTTGGCATCTTCTAAAGCATCCATTCGTAACTAAATATTTTAAATGGTTAATCCAATAGAATTATAATGAGTTTAATAATTAAATATATACATATATATGTATATATAAATTTTGTATATTTCTATTTTAAAATTCCCGGGTGTTACATTACAACTCCCATGGGCACAAGTACGTTCGGGTGCTCCTCCCAGGACCAGATCAGGCCCTATATGCGCAGGCATTGATCATGTATTTTCTGACATCCACTATAGTTATAGCCAATATAGAATTCCAAAGGAATAAGCTTGTAGGACTTTAAGGAAGATCATATAGAATAGAATGTCAAGGATTGATCAGGACGTGTAAGGACGATAATAATGGGATAATCATGATTAACGATAAAACTAGGTGGAACGGCTCCCTAATTGGGTGCCATGACATTAAGAATAAGCGCTCATATAGATATAGTCGCTCGTCCTTGTATAAGATAAGGTAGATAGAATTAGTGTCCACAAGTATGGCACATAATTCTTAAGGAATATTAATGGTATGGTTTCCCCATTCCATTATTTAAAGAGTATTCTCATGACATCCAAATAGCATGTCATGAGGGCCGGTATACCATGTTTCTTTAGAGTGACATGGCAAAAAAATAGTGTCATGGGTTTTAATGGTACAACCAGCTCAATCGGTCTTGAGGGAATCCAAGGCTTTGAGGAGTCTTACGGAGGTCTCTCTGATAAAATCACCAGTCCGAAGGAACGGAATGTCCTGTGGAGGGTTCATCTATCACTAAGAAATAGCGGGATAATCGATAAAACATCATGAAACGTGGGACTATACTCACCGAATGGAATATAGTGCCTATATATATAACCCACTGTCAAGGGTTACAGAAAACCACGAAAATCAGAAACTCAGGTAAATGGCGCCTAAGATCAAGTCTTCAATTTATGAATTAGCACCCTGGGCAGGGTCGCCATTTCAATATATAACGACTATTCATTCAGTCATTGTTTCCAAGTTCTAATTATATTAAGATCTGTAAAAATTCATAAAGTTTAGATATTATGTAAATGGCGACTTAGCTTAAGTCTTCAATTTAGTAATTAGCGCCCTTGTCAGGGGAGTCATATCTCAAATTCATGGCATGGTGCATGTCGTTACTTCAAAATCCATGTAATTAGGTCACGAACAGTTTAATGTTCACAGGATATCACTAATTAGTGCCTGAGTGTGGGGGCGTTCATTCAATTGACGACCTGAAGACGGTCGTTATTTCTTTGTCATATGATACGCACCGGGCAGGTACAATCATAGACACATGAATTTTGTAGTATGTCCAATCAAGAAGCTAGAGACATGTACAGGTAGAGAAAAATAGCAGGAATCTAATAGTACATTCATGCATCAAATTAGATGTCATGGTTCATAGTTATTAAATTTTAAACATGTGTAATTATTAATTAACTAGTTAATTGACAACGGTTTACACGGTCATTATATCAAATAGCGCCCTAACATAGGTCGCTATTTTATTGAAACTCCCAGAAACATATCAAGCTCTACGGAAATTAATCTAACAAGCCTATATGCATGCTTATGAACTTGTAGCAATTAGATTGGGCTTGTACTTAAGAACACCTACCTTGTGATGATTTGGTTGATGGAAATGTGAAGAGTATACGAAGAAAATAACCATAAACGATACTCTGTTTTCAACAGAGTAACCGGTTAGAGGGAAGAAGATGATAGCAGCTTGTTCTTCTAGCTTCAGTATCTGAAGGCAATAGCAGCAGCAGCAGCAGCAACAGATGGTGAAGCAGCATAGGGTGAAGCACGAAAAGAAGCCTTCTTCTTCACGTGATAACAAGAGCAACAGCTGCTTGGTCAGAAGAAGTAGCAGTAGGTTTATCACAACTTTTGAAAACAAGAACCTGTAGCAGAGAGAAAGAAGAAGATGATGAAGAACCTCCACATTCTTCATGTACACGCAAAAGTGGCAGCCTCTCCACTATACGTCCACGGGCAAAAGAGGAAGAGAGTAGCAATGCAGTAGCAGCACCTCCTTAATCCACAGGGAAGAAGCAAAGCTTCTTCTTGCTTCTGCAACAGCAATGGCACCATGGCTGCAGACAACACAGGGAGCGAAAACGTCAGCCGAGGTCGACGATGGAGTTGGAGCAAAGAACTCAGAGGTAATAACCTCTAAAGTTCTCCGGAGGAAACTATTTATAAGGAGAAGGTTCCCTCGTGGGTGGAATTCAATTGGAAGTAATATTTCTACAGGAATAATCCTATTGTTATTCAAACTTCCCTACGTGTTAATCCTTCCCAGATCAGAACTTTTCCGAAAAGCATCGTAGTTCGAACAAAACACTACAACGTTTCCATTTTTGACTCTGCAGAGAAATAGCGCCTAGAATAGAGGCGCCCTTTAGGTAAATAGCGCCCATGATAGAGGCGTCATTCATGTAATTGGCGCCTTCGTGAAGGGTCTTCAATTTATGAAATAGCGCCTTAAGAGAGGGCGCTATTTAATTTTGGCCCATTTGTTATTTGTTTTAAGTGTAAGGCCCATTTGGTGTATATAAATGGTTTTAAATATACATACATACATATATATATATATATATATATAGGGGTTGGCCTTTGATCATTAGTTTTCAATTTTCAATCCTTCAATTTGCCAGGGTTGCTACACCCTCCCCCACATAAAAGAATTTGGTCCCCAAATTCAATATATATAGACGTGGAGGGTGCAGAGCACACACCATTTAGAATAAGTAAGGGAATCACTTCCTCATGGACTCCTCGGTTTCCCATGTGACTTCGTCCTCTCAGCATTTACTCCATTGCACCTTTAGCATGGGAATCGTTTTGTTCCTCAGTGTACGCACCTCACGATCGAGGATCTTCATAGGCTTTTGTTCATATGTGAGATCTTTTTGAATCACCAGGTCACCATGATCGATGATATGTGACGGATCATGCACATACTTCTTTAACATGGATATGTGGAACACGTTATGAACTTCAGACAATTGAGGAGGCAAAGCGACTCGGTAAGCAACCTCGCCAACTCTTTCTAATATCTTAAAAGGTCCGATAAACCTTGGTGTAAGCTTGTCCTTGACACCAAATCTCCTAATTCCATGTCTAGGTGATATCTTGAGAAATACATGATCTCCGACTTGGAATTCGAGATCTCTTCTTCTTGTGTCAGCATAAGCCTTCTATCTAGACTGAGCCACTTAAAGTCTTCATCTAATGAATTGAATCTTTTCGGTGGTATCCCTTACGATATCTGGGCATAAGAGTTGTTTCTCGCCAACTTCATCCCAACACAAGGGTGATCAGCAACTCCTTCCGTACAAAGCTTCGAAAGGTGCCATCTGTATACTTGCCTGGTAGCTCTTATTGTATACAAACTCGACCAAAGGCAAGTGATCATGACAGCTTCCACCGAAGTCAATAATACAAGCTCTGAGCATATCTTCTACCACCGGATTCATCCTTTCAGTCTAACCATCCGTTTGAGGATGAAAAGATGTACTAAAGTTAAGTCTCATCCCTAACGAATATTGTAGACCCTTCCAAAAATGTGAAGTAAAGCGCGGGTCTCGGTCAGACACGATTGAGACAGGAACTCCATGTAATCTGACTATTTCCTTAATGTATAAAGTAGCAAGAACATCAACTGACCATCGGCTCTTAATTGGCAAGAAGTGTGCCGACTTAGTCAAACGATCGATGATGACCCAAATTCCATCATGTCCTCCTTTAGATTTAGATAATCCCATAATGAAATCTATACCGATATCCTCCCACTTCCACTTGGGAATATCAAGAGGATGTAGCTTATCGACAGGCTTTTGGTGTTCCGCCTTGACTTGTTGGCATGTGAGACAACGAGACACGAAGTCCACTACTTCTCTTTTCATGTTGGGCCACCAGAAGGTCCTTTTTAAATCTTGGTACATTTTGGTAGATCCTGGATGAATGGTGTACCTTGATCTGTGAGCTTCATCTAAGATCTTCTTCTTCAGCTATGGACAATCTGGTATACAAGTTCTATCTTTGAATAACAACCTTCCATCTGAAGCTAAATTGAAATCAGGTTGTTCTTCTATTTTACCCTTGATTTCTACTAAGATGGGGTCATTATCTTGAAGTCCTTGTATTTCAGAAGTAGATCTCGCTGTATGCTCATATGGGATAGCGTAACACACCTACTCTCTTATCCATGCTTATATCAAGTCTAGTGAATTGTTCTAGCAACTCCCACTCCCGAATCATACAATTGGCTAATATTGCTCTTGGCTTCTGACTTAGGGCATCAGCTACATGATTACCCTTTCCAGGATGATATTGTATTGTGAAGTCGAAGTCCTTGAGATATTGTAGCCAACGTCTCTGTCTCATATTCAATTCCTTTTGAGAGAAGAGATACTTGAGACTCTTGTGATCGGAGTATACAGTGAACTACACTCCGTATAGGTAATGTCTCCATATTTTTAATACAAATACTACCGTAGCCAACTCCAAGTCATGAACTGTGAAGTTCTCCTCATGCTTCTTCAATTGGCGGGAAGAGTAAGGTATAACTCTTCCTTGTTGCATCAAAACACATCCGAGGCCAATGCCAGACGCATCCGTGTATACCTCGAATTTCTCTCCTTCAACTAGTAGGGCTAAGACCGGGGCTGTAGTTAGGTGATCCTTGAGAGCTTGGAAGCTTCTATCACATTCCTCGCTCCATTCATAACGGATCTCCTTGTGAGTTAGCCTCGTGAGTGGTACGGCGATCTTGGAGAAATCCTTGATGAATCACCTATAATAGCCTACAAGACCTAAGAAACTTTGGATCTCACTAGCATTGGTCGGTCTTTCCTAATTCTTTACAGCTTCAACTTTTGATGGATCTACGGATAGTCCATCCTTTGAAATCACATGACCTAAGAAAGATACTTCTTCCAGCTAGAATTCACATTTACTGAGCTTTACATATAATTGATTTGTCCTCAATATCTGTAATGCAATCCTTAAATGCTCCTCATGCCCTTCCTTGGTCTTTGAATAAATCAATATATCATCAATGAAAACCACTACGAATTGATCAAGATGAGGCCTGAATATACTATTCATCAACTGCATAAAGGCTGCAAGGGCATTTGTTAGTCCAAAAGACATAACAACAAATTTATAGTGCCCATACCTGCTTCGGAACGCGATCTTATGAATATCCTCATCTTTGATTCTTAGCTAATGATATCCCGACCTGAGATCAATCTTCGAGAAATACTTGGATCCAGATATTTGATCAAATAACTCATCGATTCTCGGCAGTGGATACTTGTTCTTGATCGTAAGATGATTCAACTGTCGATAGTCGATGAATAACCTCATGGATCCATCCTTCTTCTTTATAAATAGCACAAGTGCTCCCCACAGGGAAGTGCTTGGTCTAATAAATCCCTTCTTTAGAAGTTCCATTAGTTGCTCCTTTAGTTCCTTGAGTTCGGCCGGGGACATCCTATAAGGTGCCTTAGAAACTGGGCCAGCACCAGGGATCAAGTCGATGGTGAAGGCCACTTCTCTTTATGGGGGTAATCCAGGCAAATCTTCCGGAAACACGTCTAGGAATTCTTATACAAATGGAATGTCTTCTTTCTTAGACTCCTTAGTCTCCTTAATGGTGACAAAAGCAAGGAAGGATACACATCCTTTCCATATTAGCTTGCTAGCTCGGAGAGCCAAAATAAGAGGTGACTTGTTCTAACTCCTCGACTAGTATAGACCAGTTCCGAGAATTCCTTGAAAGTAACTTTGTTGTTACGGCAATCAACGGTTGCCGGGTATTTGGATAACCAATCGGCTCCTATTATGATATCATAGTCCCTCATATCTAGGCATGTTAAGTCGATAGGTAGATTTCTTCCTTTTACTAAGACTTCACAATTTATGTAATGATGAGCAATATCAGCTTCGTTTCTGAGAGGGGTCGAAATAACTAATTTTATCTATTCCAGTTCCATAGGTAATGGGTCAGCAAACTTCTTGAAAATAAAAGAATTCGATGCACTAGTATCAAATAAGACATGTGCAGACTTGGAACAAACTTGCTGTGTCACGCCCCAAACCGATAGCAGCGGAACGTGTCGTTTGCTCGGAACGTGGCAGTTAAACAGTCATGTCAATCAGAGCATAGTCATTTCCACAAAACACAATTTGGACAAATAACAAATTTCATTTCAAATATAAGTTCTTTACATATTCGTGCCCATAATAAATGAAAAGACTCAATAAAGAAAAATTACAATGAGACTCTTGAATCGACTTAACATAAGACACAAGATAACCACACTAGATGGTTCATCTGGGTTGTCGGGGTACTCTTCACACTTGCCCTTGCCCATCATGTTCGGTCTCGTCGTCACTAAGGTCATTACCTGAAAAATATTTAAAAAACGCAGGGTGAGCGAACGCTCAGTTGGACTTAATATCTCATGATTCCAAGCTAGCATTAAATCAATTACAGTTTAACATGCTCATGTAGGTCATGCAAGATATAGAAATCGAGAACTATAATAACACGAGATAAATTCAAGAACTATAACAAACAAACGAGTGAGCAAGATAAAGTCATGAAGAGTAGGGACAATGATAATCAAGAAGGTATAGCAAGATCTAATCAAATACTTTTTCAAGTTAGGTCAAGAGCATTCATGAAGAAATATAACATTCATCTCTCTATGACGAACATTATCACGAGAGCTTCAATGTATCCATTATTATGAAGGATCTTTGTGACAAGATAACGAGTACTATCAATGAGATAATTCCAAGAACTTTTAGGATGATCGATATAGAAGTAGAACAATTACTTCTACAAGCACTATATAGCAGTTGCCAAGACACTAACCCCTCCAATAAGGCAAATCAAGATCTTTTCATGACGAACAATAAGTTGTAGAAAGATGTACTATGATGGCAATTACTCCCGGTCATCACTATCACGAGAGCGTTTGCACATCTAGCACTATATAGGATTGATCAATGCACTAAGGGGATATCACGACGATATGACCACCCCTCATGGAAATATCACTAGTTAGTATTTGGTCGTACACTTAGGAGTTCTCACGACTATATGATTGCTCCTAAATGCCAATAACCGAGTTGGTAAATGCCAGCACCCGATCATCGTATACCGGTAACGTTTGGACTTTGCCTCACCCAATACGGTCAGACCAGGATCCGTAGCATTTAAAATATCATTTTTGTGGGACCCATAGCCCCTGACTTTTAGTCTAGACTAATTCCATATTAATGGCCAAGAATTTCAAGGATCAAGCATGTAAGAACATTAAGATAGATTTCATGAAACATAGAGTTCAAGGACAGAATTTGTAATAAGGATGATATATCAATAAACCAGATGAAAACCATGTCATTCTGGAAATCTGGGTGATTAGGTACAACCAGCTCAATCGGCCTTGAGGGAATCCAAGGCTACGATGAGACTTACGGAGGTCCCAATGACTAACTTGCCAGTTCGAAGGAGCGGAATGTCCAACGGAGGGCTCGTATGTCACCGGGAGTTGAGTGTATAACGTGAACCAATCATGAAACATGGACTCCATCTACGGACGTGAGATGAGAGTGCCAAAAGACCCGCGGTATGGGTCAAAGACAGAAGTAAATGGTGAGAACATGATTGCGTTAATTATAGAATTCAAGTCCCTCCAATTCTATAATTAACTATAATTAAATAAACTTATATTATTTGACGCCCGTGGGTGGCGTCATTTATTAATTAGCATCCTCTTGGAGAACGTTAATTTTTATGATTTTTAACTCAATTTATTTAACAAGAATTCACATTTCTATCTATTTAATTGAATAAATTCAAAAACATACATTAAAAGGCACATTGATTTATTTAAAATAATTTAAGGAAATATAATATATGATAATTAGGAGAAAAATACAAGGATTCCAAATATATATTTTTCATAATTTTTTGTTATATATTTTAATAAATGTGGATTTTCAAAGATACACATACATGATATATGTATATATATATTTATATATATATTAGTTAAATATGACGCCTAGGACCAGTGGCGTCCAATTATAGTAACACGACCTTAAGATGGTCGTCATTTCAAAAATCCATTTTTTCACACCTCTCGTTTCTATACTTAACCATGTCTTAACCATGTCGGAATCTGGCTTATAATATACCGAAATGATTGGCTCGAAAAACTCTGCCAAACCATACGTTCAAAATAATTTTTCGCTGAGAGACGGGAGATCTTACGATAGAGGGCACGAAAAATGGTACAACCACTTTCACTACCTCGGTCTCCACCCCAATAGTACGCCCATAAATTTTCATGGCCAAAGGATACTCCGATACCCATAAACAAAATATTAACGTGAAAACTCATATCTAACATCTTTGCAATTGACGACTGGTAGCTGACCATTTTTTTGAATTTTATGAAAAGACGACTTGATCGCTGCCCTCTTCCATGAATATAACGCCCTTGACAGTGGCGTCATTTTCAGAAGAGACGACGTACATTAAGTCGTCATTTTTTTATTTTTCCCATGAATAGTATCACTTTAAATTTATCAAGAATTTTATAAAACAAAGTATATGATAAATAGGAGAAAAATATAAGTACCCTAACCATGTAATATCATAAATTTATTCTCTCTATTTTTAAAGATAAAAATCTTTGAAGTTCATGTGAAGTTTTAACCGAATAATCGGGGTCAATTTTATTCTAGCAAAATTTTAATAAAATAAAATTATAAAAATTATTAAAAAAATATAGGGATCATAAAAATGTGCACTTTACTATTTTTATTAACATGATTCAATAGATATTAAATTTTAAACGATTCATCAGTTATTAACAAATAAAAAAAGATACATATTTTCTTTGAACGGAATATGCAGAACGGGGCAGTTGCACAGGATCAACAAAAAAAAGATGAAATAACTTGAAGATCATTTAAATTTTTACTTGGGAGATTGCCTACCTTTTGGTGTTTATAAGGATGGAGATGCAGAACAGTGAAGAACAAATAATAATAGAGGAAGCCTGCTTGCTTCATCCACTACAGCAACAACAATAGTTTTACATAGCTGCAATAGCACTTCAACGGTAGTAGCACACTATAGCAGAGGAAGAAGACATGCATGTGTGTCAACGTAGGGAGGAAGAAGACCCCACTATCCTGCACGAACTCCACGAATTCCCTTTCGAATGAAGTCTTTTTGCAATAGTAGGGTTCTGCTACTTAGAAGAGCTCTTATTTATAAGATTAACCTCTTGAGAGTCTTACTGCAACTCGTATTTCCTTTATTTAAAATCCTTAACCAAGTTATATCTAAAACCTATTCCTACCCAAACGACAGCCGCCTGCCAAAATTTGTGTGAAACCCTAAAACTTGTCATATGCACAGTCGATCATGGGTACGTGGATTGGCATATGGAGTTGGCTATTATGAGTGTTGGGTTATAAAAGGAGGTGTGGGCTTTGTAGCTCATGTGGCAAGTGTTTGGGGTTGATGTAAGGTGAGGGTTTTGATATATATATATATATATATGCACACGTAGATACCTTAAAAATGTTTGGCCTTTATATATCGAATATGGGTGTAAGTCTTATTAAGTATTTCTCTATTTTATATATAATTAGATTAATGGATAAGAAAAGCCCATTACATTAAGATAATTGGGTTGGGTGTTTAAGTTTAGTTGGGCCCACTAATTATATTTAGTAGACTTATAAATATTTTTATCTAGTTTAATCGATAGAATTATATATATAGATATATAGATATTCTCTAAAGCCCATTAGTTATGTATGCTAAAATTATCATAATCTTTTTAGCCTAATTATTTAATAGGACTCCATATATATATATATATATGTGGGTCTTTTTCTTATAACTTTATTAATTCCCTTTGTCGTCTCGGATATCAGAGTCGAGTTCTATCATGGGACTCTTTATATCTATATGTATGTGTGTAGTTATACTTTTGGAATGAGATTCCTTCTAAATACGGGAATTGTATTTTCTTTAATTTAAAAAATATATATATTTGATTTCTATTTCTCAATCATTTACTTATTCCTTTAATTGTGACAATTTATTTAGGCTAAATAACTATTTTAGCTAATAACACTTTTCCTTTATCAAAATATTTAATTCTCAAAATTTTCTATGACTAATAATCATGATTATGTTTATTTATTCTATATTTAAATTTTCAGGGTGCTACATGTTGTGTACCTTCCATTAGTCCGCCCTCGTCTTGATCTGCCTCCTTAATAGCTTCGAGACGTGCACTCTTCGTCATCGTGCGCTTCCCGTCACCGGCTTGATCGTTGAGCAGGGGACTGTCGTGAATCCGATGATCACAGCTCCCACAACGAAGACAAGCTCCGATTTTTCTCCAACATTCGTCGACCTTGTGTCCGGCCTTATCAAAAAATTTACACATCACTTTGGAAGGTGTGGTGGTGATGGAGAACGGCTCGTTGTTCTTCCTGACTTTCTTTTCCTGAGAGAGCTCTCCTTCATTGTTTGGCCTTTTCTTGTTGAAAGTGGTCTTGAAGGTACCGGAGCTAGTGACATGCTCCTCTTATCTCTCCCATGAATCCTATCAGATAGTTCTGTGGCATCTTCTCGTAACTGGGCTCGGCCCACTATCTCCGAGTAGACTTGTATGTCCATTGGCGCCAGTTGTGTGATAAATTGAGGTCGAAGCCCATTTATAAATCTTCTTGCTTTCATTTTCTCGGTACTTACTAAGTGTTTTGCGTATCTTGACAGCCTAGAGAATTGGGCCTCATATTCGGCCACTGACAGAGTTCTTTGTTTGAGTGAGGTGAATTCTGCAGCTTTCTTCTCTTGCACTCGGTCAGAAAAGTATTTGTCATTGAAGTACTCGGTGAATTCAGCCCATGTGATGGGTTCTTCACCTAAGGTGGCTTCTATGGACTCCCACCAGGAACAGGCATCCCTTTCTAATTGGAACATTGCTAGCAATACCTTCTCTTCATCCGTGCATTGCATAACACGGAATATCCTTTCCACTTCTCAGAGCCAATGCTCGGCATCATCGGGATGTGATGAGCCAATGAACCTTGGTGGGTTCATGTTTCTAAAACTACGGTGGAGATCACCAGCTCCACGGTTCACCGCTCCTTGCGCCACTTACTGTAGTGCCTGGGTCATGCCTTGGATAGTGCGTTACATGTTACGCCACTGGGCACGTTCAACAGCCATCGTCCTACAATGATTTTAAATAACTAATCAATAAGATTTTGGACCAAGAGTTTGATTTCCCTAAGTTACCTTAACCCATGGTTCTACCCAATTCTCACCGGGTGAAGGTTTAAAACCTATCCTTGGACTTGGGTTTCCTAGGAATTGAATATCCAAGGCTCTAATACCATAAAAATTGTCACACCCCGAGCACGGAAGGAACTCGGAGAGCGTAACGAGTTTATATATCGATCATGTCAATCATTGCGTTAGTGTATTCGACACAAAGACGGAGTGCACAAAAGTAAATATAACCCAATCCTTTCTTTCAATTGCAACCTTAAAGTACTTTTAGTACAACTTCACGTAATGGAAATGCTAAGACCCAATAAAGAAAAGTACAATGAGTGACTCAAGAAAATAGAAAGATAACACTAGTTGATACTTGGATAGACGGAGTAGCTTTAATCTCTTCACTCTTGACCTTCCCCATCCGATTGAGTCTCGTCGTCAGACTTACCTGAAAAATAGGGGAAACACTGGATGAGTGAATGCTCAGTAGGAATTATATCTCAAGTGCTAGCTTGCTTTAAGTAGATTACAAGTTACATGAATGCAATATAGCTATGCATGTTCGCATGAAACGACAATAGAGAGTGTATATCAAGGGATAGTGGAATGAACTAGCATGTCTTTCAAGAACTCATGTCAATAATATCAAGATATTCAAGCAAGTATATTCATCATGTCATGTTGAGAATTAGCTATCATGTTTCAAGCAAGTATATAAATACCGTTTCGAGTCACGCAAGTCCATGTCAAGTCGAGTCAAGTACGAGATTGTGGAATGTCATCAAGAACGACAAGTACTTCGGTGCAATGCCACACCGCGATCATTACAACTCCCATGGGCACAAGTTCGTTCGGGTGCTCATCCCAGGACCAGATCGGGCCCTATATGTGCAGGCATTGATCATGTATTTTTCGACATCCACTATAGTTATAGCCAATATAGAATTCCAAAGGAATAAGCTTGTAGGACTTTAAGGTAGATCATATAGAATAGAATTTCACGGATTGATCAGGACGTGTAACGATGATAATAACGGTATAATCACGATTAACGATAAAACTAGGTTGAATCGGCTCCCTAATTGGGTGCCATGACATTGAGAATAAGTGCTCATATAGATATGGTCGCTCATCCTTGTACATGATAAGGTAGATAGAATTAGTGTCGACAAGTATGGCACATAATTCTTAAGGAATATTAATGGTATGGTTTCCCCATTCTATTATTTAAAGAGTATTCTCATGACATCCAAATAGCATGTCATGAGGGTCGATATACCATATTTCTTTAAAGTGACCTGGCAAAAAAATAGTGTCATGGGTTTTAATGGTACAACCATCTCAATCGGCCTTGAGGGAATCCAAGGCTTCGAGGAGTCTTACGGAGGTCTCTATGATAAAATCATCAGTCCGAAGGAACAGAATGTCCCGCGGAGGGTTCATCTATCACCGAGAAATAGTGCGATAATCGATAAAACATCGTGAAACGTGGGACTATACTCACGGAATGGGATATAGTGCCTATATATATAACCCACTGTCAAGGGTTACAGAAAACCACGAAAATCAGAAACTCAGGTAAATGGCGCCTAAGATCAAGTCTTCAATTTATGAATTAGCACCCTGGGCAGGGTCGCCATTTCAATATATAATGACTGTTCATTCAGTCATTGTTTCCAAGTTCTAATTATATCAAGATCTGTAAAAATTCTCCAATTTTAGATATTATGTAAATGGCGACTTAGCTTAAGTCTTCAATTCAGTAATTAGCGCCCTAGTCAGGGGGGTCATATCTCAAATTGACGGCATGGTGCATGTCGTTACTTCAAAATCCATGTAATTAGGTCACGAACAGTTTAATGTTCACAGGTTATCACTAATTAGCGCCTGAGTGTGGGGACGTTCATTCAATTGACGACCTGAAGACGGTCGTTATTTCTTTGGCATATGATACGCACCGGGCAGGTACAATCATAGACACATGAATTTTGGAGTATGTCCAATCAAGAAACTAGAGGCATGTACATGCAGAGAGAAAAAGTAGGAATCTAATAGTACATTCATGCATTAAATTAGATGTCATGGTTCTTAGTTATTAAATTTTAAACATGTGTAATTATTACTTAACTAGCTAATTGACGACTGTTTGCACGGTCATTATATCAAATAGCGCCCTAACCTAGGTCGCTATTTTATTGAAAATCACAAAAACATAGCAAGCTCTACGGAAATTAATCTAACAAGCCTATATGCATGCTTATGACCTTGTAGCAATTAGATTGGGCTTGTACTTGAGAACACCTACCTTGTGGTGATTTGGTTGATGGAAACGTGAAGAGTATACAAAGAAAATAACCACAAACGATACTCTATTTTCAATAGAGTAACCGGTTAGAAGGAAGAAGATGATAACATCTTGTTCTTCTAGCTTCAGTAGCCGAAGGCAACAGCAGCAGCAGCAACAGATGGTGAAGCACGGAAAGAAGCCTTCTTCTTCACGTGATAACAAGAGCAACAGCTGCTTGGTCAGAAGAAGTAGCAGTAGGTTTATCACAACTTTTGAAAAGAAGAACCTGTAGCTGAGAGGAAGAAGAAGAAGATGAAGAACTTCCACGTTCTTCACGTACACGTAGAAGTGGCAGCCTCTCCACTATACGTCCACGGGCAGAAGAGGAAGAGAGCGGCAATGCAGTAGCAGCACCTCCTTAATCCACAGGGAAGAAGCAAAGCTTCTTCTTGCTTCCGCAATAGCAACGGCACCACGGCCGCGGACGACACAGGGAGTAAAAATGGCAGCCGAGGTCGACGATGGAGTTGAAGCAAAGAACTCAGAGGTAATAACCTCTGAAGGTCTCCGGAGGAACCTATTTATAGGCAGTAGGTTCCCTCGTAGGTAGAATTCGATTGGAAGTAATATTCCTACAGGAAGAATCCTATTGTTATTCAAACTTCCCTACGTGTTAATCCTTCCCAGATCAAAACTTTTCCAAAAAGCATCCTAGTTCGAACAAAACATTGCAACGTTTCCGTTTTTGACTCTGCAGAGAAATAGCGCCTAGAATAGTGGCACCCTTTAGGTAAATAGTACCCATGATAGACGCGTCATTCATGTAATTGGCGCCTTCGTGAAGGGTCTTCAATTTATGAAATAACGCCTTAAGAGAGGGCGCTATTTAATTTTGGCCCATTTGTTATTTGTTTTAAGTGTAAGGCCCATTTGGGGTATATAAACGATTTTAAATATACATACATATACATATATATATACAAGGGTTGGCCTTTGATCATTAGTTTTAAATTTTCAATCCTTCAATTTGCGAGGGTTGCTACACCATCTCCGGGGTTCACCGGGCAGATAAATGGGCCTTCCCCGCACTACAAAGTCTGTCAAGCTGTCTCTCTTAACAAGCAACTCCTGCTCAGCTTTCCGGACAAGGAACAAGTCCCTCTTCCCTTGAAGGTTAAACCGCCTGAGGAAGGACATTAAATGTTTATCCTTGGGGTGATCCCTCTTGACGGCATCTCCGCGGTCATAATTGAAGGAATCACCCCCGATAATGAGAAGGCGGCTAGTGTCCACCTTATCGGTCTTTGAGTCTGAGGATTCTGCGGCCACAGCAAGCTGCTCGTGCCCTCGGTCCAAGGAGTTAACATTCTCCCATGTCACCACGGCACGGGAAATAGAAGAAGAAGAAACAGATGCCATTTTATCTGCAAAAAGTATGATAAGAAGAATAAACAAGGTCAGAAACGGTTGGCGGAAACAAAATTTCTGACGAAATTTAGGTAGAGTCTCCCCAGCTTGGGAGATTGCCAAAAAGAAGAAGGAACACGTCCATCAAGAGACAGTCCCTAAAACAGACCGTGGGTATCACACCGAGGCCGAAACGGAACACCCAGGGGAATAGCTCCGAGGGCAAGCCCTACTAGGAGCCACCCGGGGTCCGAAAAGAGGGATTTCAATCCCGAAGAACAAGACTCTCTCTCACCAGCTTAAGGATGCCGCCCCCGAACCCTCACTCACTCGTCGCCACGGGAAGAAGGAAGGGAGGAGAGAGAAAGGTTTAGTGAAAATGAGGATGGGTGAAGAAAAAACAAGGAGGAGAAGAGTTATATAGGGCACCCCCCTTGGGTTAATCTAGTGCGCGCTAAATAGCACGCCGTATTAACCTCCCATTCCAATAGGCGTGCCAGGATTGGTCGCGCTGTATTAACCCATGTTAAAAGGGTGCGTCGGATTAGACCGCGCCGTATTAAGCACCTTTTGACCCCGCCGGTTTAGCCACCGCGCCAGTTTAAGAGCCATTCAGGGTATCGGCTAGCCAGAGAAATAATCAGCCCAGTCAAAGTTCATCCGCTGGTCCCGCATCGCTCATGCCTTGATCGCAGCACCCGCGGTTGGGGGGCATTTATTGGCACTCAAAATATGCTCGATGGTGATCAAGCATAAATAACAAAAATGATGTGACCCATTAAAGCAGAGAAGCTGAAGGAAACCAATACACCAGGGCCTTCTTGAGCTGCCAGAGCCTCAGGTCACCCGAACTGAACACCAGGAACTTCACCTCAGGAGGGTCGAGAAGAATTCATGACAAACCGGCATCGTCGTCGGGCCTGCCCAATGAACCTGTATCGACTTGGTCGTGCTACATAAACAATATCCGTCATCTGACCAAGGATGAGAATGCTCCCGGTTGTTCGCCACTTGAGAAGTGACCCTCATGAGGTGATAGAATGTCTCTGGCCCTTTAGAATAGGAAACCGGAGCCTCCGTTAGTAGAAGTCCTGGACAACCCGGCATGGGTACAGCTTCTCAGCAAATTAGGTCCATTAGTGACCGAATGACCGCCCCGTCAAGGCGAAAGCACCCCGGGTAGTATCCTACTCCCTGAGAAGGCTACCAATGCAGGTTAAGTCGAGCCAGCAGCACAAACCACTGTGCCGAAGGCCATATCAGCAGACAACCCGCATGTTCGAGCTAAAGATGCACGGGATTCTGAAAGCGGCTGTTCAGCGGCCTGAAAGCTTTGTCAATACTTCCCACTGTGGTTTTGCAAGACCAGGAGGAGATGAAGGATCATAGTGACTCCCGGGGCCAGTTCGAGGCCCACTGTCTGGCTCGTGTTGAACGAACACGGTGAATGGATTTAGCCCGACGCACCCCTGTCTGGCACCCTCCTCTCTTCGCCGCCCCTCTATCCGACGCGCTAAAACAATGATGGTCCTCCCGGCACTCGTCCTCCACGCCGAATTAGGCTCATGATATATATATGGACTAATGGAACCAAAAGAAGAGAGAGGAGGAGAATACGAAGAGAAAAAAATGCGAGAAGAGAAGAAAAGACTAGGGAGAGGGTAGCCAATCGCCTGAGAGGAAAAAGCTTGGGAAAGAAGCAGGGTTTCTGAGAGTGATCCTCAGAGAACCGCCGCCCTTCCCGGCCATCCGCCTGAAGAAGCCCGTAGTCGAGCTAGAAGGATCGATTTCTGATACTCTATTTCTGCGATGAAGTTTAGGTGGGTTCTGACGATCTCTTTGGCCATTCCCCTCTGCCTCCTCATTGATGTAACACGATGGGAGGGGCGATGATATGAGCCCATCTCCTTTCTGCTGTTCTTCTGGGTTTTCTTTTCCTTTCGTAGCTGGGTTCCAGTCCCATCCGTGTAAGTAGTGGGCGGCCTCCGAGCGACAACGTCGGGCCGTGCCGAATGTGTATGATATCAAGTGTTCCTTCCCCTAATGTATCGAATGATATCAGATGTGGCAGTCCCTCTATCGATCTTCATCTTCCCTTTCTGATTTAAACGAAATCGATGATGTACGCTCAGATTCTCCCTCTTTCTATGTGATTGCATTAGTTTCTCCGTGTGAACGCCGAACAAGCCCTGGGATGTTCCAAGGCAACATTAACCTCACCACCCCTCTCCCCGGGGTTTGTTTTCTAATGGGATGATCATATTAAGACCCCACTATCGTTGTCGAGGATTTAATCGCCAGGGGAGTATACACCCGTGCCTCCGTAGTTAACCTCGGGATTAACCCTTATTATCCCTTCGTTCTCAGTCATGAGCCGAGTAGAATGGGGCCATCCCTATAATCTGGGTGCATGGTTTCCTCATACCATCGTCTCCCTAACTGCTAGGTACCAACTGTGCGAAGAGTTGCCTTCCCCAGTTGTCGTAGCCCTTGCTCTAGTTTGTTGGTTCGGGACTAATATGCTAACTAGCTAACCCGCTGACCCATTCATGCATATAATCAGTTGTGGTCAGGCCATTGGTCGAGTCCATTCTGCATGTACATCATAAGTAACTGTTTTCTTTCTCGAAGAGCCCAGTGGCCGGGGAGAGGGGACATTCCCCATCGATACTTCTGAATCGCCAGTGGATCATAGGATCATGTCTCTTCATGGCATCCATCTTCATGAGCCGTCGGGCGAATATTAAAAGGGCTTTAGCCCAATATCAAATCCACTATTCTCAAGGGTACTATGGTTACAATGGGTTGTATGCCCCTCGTAGGCTGGCCCTCATGGTTTCCTCCCTCAATGGTCGTCCCTTTGATCGTGTTTTGGCTCATGGAATACTGGTGCCCCTTGTAGGCTAGCCCTCGGGGTCTTCCATCCATTTGGGTCTGCCGGCCGCCGTTGTGCCACCCGATATTAAGAAACTTACTCCAATTATGTGGGTATGCTTCCGCTTTCCCCCCGCAATCCTCTGGAGATGGGGAGATGCTGCCAAAATTTCGTCAGATTTGCTTGACTAATTGCCCTTGCAATTCGGGCTTAATAAGATATGTTTTCAAAACAATTGACTTTCGTGCTTGAGTATGAACCTCGCATGAGTCTCAACCCTGTCTCAAGGGCATCCTGGACCCCAATTCACTCATCAATCCACTCAACACATGTTTATAGTTTAAATACGTGAAAAATTACAAAAAAAATAGCTAATCCGACGCGGCCCAAATCCGGTGCGCCTTAATATGGCGCGATACCCCCCCGAGCTGATTTAACGCCACACTCAAACTCACCGAATTTCGGATGGTCACCACTCGGCGCGCCCTAATCCATCGTGCACCGGGCAGGTCACACCGGTTAAGGCCATTTGCCTCCCCGCGTTGTTTTAACCTTTTTACCCACGCTACCTCGTGCCGTTTTAACCCTTTACCTACGCCGGTTTTAATTGAAACTGCACCTGTCGCGCCGTTTTAACTCCTCACTCATTCTCGAGCCAACCCTCGCCATCCATGGCATGGGTCGATCGATGCGATCAACCATAAACCGAATAAGAAGAGAATTTTTAAGTTTAAATCATATGTCATCATGCTTTTGCTAATCTATGCATTGGATATGGATATGCGTTCCTACATGCTACGTTGATGCGTGCTTGCCTGGGTGGGACTTTGGTATATCAAATGGCACTGACGGAAGGTTGGGTTATACCCGACCAGAAGCTTCAGCTATGTGTGACGGTGGTTTTCAGACCCATGTCCTCCGCCTCGTACCGAGGGCTCGAACTTAATGAATTATGCCTACTCTGCATGATTAAGAGAACGACAAGCGAATCATTTCACGCGGTCTTGAAAGTCTCATCATCACATGCATTTTCCTACAACTATTTCAACCTCGGGCTACCCCTTATCTCGACAATTAATCAAAGGTTTTCCTCCTTATTAGAGGATGTAATTCACGTCATAGCCTTTATGGTATGGTAGACTTCTGGTCCTGATACGAATCCCGCTTTCGCCCGACCCGGGTCAGATTGAGCCTATAATAAACTCGTCACCTAGTGACTGGCACGCCCACGCGAATAAACCAAATAAATAAAATCAATTTTCCCCTGATCAAACAAAACCCTAGCTCGAATGGAGGACTTTTGGGCGGGAATTGGACCTTGATTATTTTTAATAAAATGAAGATAAAACTCCCAGCCGCCAACAGGATCAAACGGCGCCCAATTTAGCTGAGAATCTGTGGAGAAATCTATGGATAAAGCAACCACTCTGACCATGGATAGAGAGAGAAACTGCCTGTCGACGCAGGAATCTCGGTTGATAAAAATGGTTCATCGATAGACCGCCCAGGATGCTAAGCGGCCCATCGCCCGACCGCTATTTCTCTAGCCGTTGAAAAATAAAAAACAAGATAAATACGCTCATTTATCCAAAGCCTAAGTCAAAACAAGAATTCCCGCCAAGTATAAATGGTCCTTGACAGACCGCCGCCTTCATGGAACGGTCTATCGTGTGACCGCTTACAAAAACAACAGGTCGATGCAGAAAAAGCCAAGTCGACGCAGAAAAGAAACAAGTCGATGCAGAAAAGGGACAGGTCGATGTAAACCAGAAAAAATGGTCATCCAATAGACCGCCACCTTCATGGAACGGTCTATCGTGAGACCGTTATTAAGGTGGCTGTTTGAAAAGAGAATAAGAGATAAACATGCATACTTAGCCCAAATACCTAGTCAAACCGAGTTTCGTCAAGCCCAAACTTGAAAAAACATGGGAGCAAGTCCAACCAGAGAGAAAGATGCCCGTAAAATAGGCCCAAAAACTATCAAAAATGGTCCGATAAATGACAGACAACTTGGGACATCATAAATAAAGGCAAGAAAATGACTCAACTCGAAGGCACAAAGCGGGTGTCAACACCCGGTACGCGTGACAAGTTTATATCATTCATGTCAATCAGAGCATAAAGAATTCGACCTTATAGACAGAGTGCACAAAAGTAAAGTTAATAAACCAAATCCTTTATTCCATTAATAACACGAACATTCAAAATTATGACCATTACATAATCTATTTTTTTTGGTAAGTAATTTGTATTGTATTAAAAAAAGTGAAAACTGTACATCTTGAAAATGCTAGTCTAGCTAGCAAATAAAAGAAACAACCGTCGGACCACACAGGCTATGGACTCTAAGGTTAACTTAAGTTAAAATTAAACTTGTTGAATATAGCTTTCTACCTCTTTGAAAAGCTACTAGTCCCCAAAAATTCTAAACAGCTTCTTTCATCCTCAGTTATTTTTAATAAGAGCTTTATTTTTGAAGTGGCTACTGAGTCTTCAAAGGTCCTTAAACATCTTTCCCTCCATGTCTTCCAAATAGTAAACCGAAGGAGAATTCTGATCAACTTGACCAAAGGAGAAGATCCTATGAATTCCTATTGTAGCTTCATTATTTCCTGATGAATACCTGTGAAGATCAAACGGAAGAAGTATGTGTTTCCAAATCCAATTAGTATAAGGGCATTCAAAGAATAGATGATCTTGAGTTTCACTTGCATTTCTGCATAACATACAAATACTGGGTATATGATGTCCCCTGGATTGGAGATTATCTACAGCAGGCAATTTTCAGAGAGCAGCTTGCCAAAGGTAGTGAGAAGCCATCTAAGCAGTATGATTCTTCCAAATCCATTCATAAAATAGCATGGCAGAGCTCTTTTCCCTAATGACCTCCCATATGTTACTGGTTTTAATGACTTGCACAGGATGATTTCATTTGATGACATCTCGACCACCATTATGGATTGGAATTGAATTAATTCTATTCCACAGTTCTAGCATTTCATTGGACAGGGCAGTAGGCAGACTCCATATTCCTACTGAAATTATTATCTCTACCTTAGCATCTTTGGGTAGTTCAAGATCCTCTCTGATATGGTCACCATATAGCTGCTTAATACTTTCTCCATTAATCCATGGATCTGACCACAAATTAGTATCTTTACCATTTCAGATTTGGTAAGTAATATGCTCTTTAATCCAGCTTCTGGCTCGTAGAACCCCCTTCCATGCTGAGGAATAATAATGCTTTAGCTTATAATCCCAAATGTTTTTCTTCTCAAGATACTTAAACTTAACCCAGTTATACCAAAGTGACTCTTTCCTCTGAAGTATCTCCCAAAGCAGCAAACAAGAACTAGCTATGTTCCACTCTTTCAGATTTTTGAGACCCAGTCCCCCTTCAGATTTAGGTTTGTATATTTGATTCCAAGAAACCATATAAATGGATGGTTTTGATGAATGGCCCGTCCAATAGAAGTTCCTCAATAATCTATCAATATCATCAGTTAATCCTGTTGGCAAAGAAAAGGCAGCATCCCAATAAAGTGAGAATGAAGAGAGAACAGATTTAACCAATTCCAGTCTTCCTGCTCTATATAGCAACCTATTTTTCCAGGAATATATTCTTCTCTTAATTTTCTCAATAATTCAGAGGCAATTTCCCTTCTTAATCGATTTAGAGATTAAGGGAAGTCCCATGTATGGAACTGGGAGTTCACCCTGACTGACTCCCAATTGACTGATTACTTCTTGCTGGTCTTGAACACAGCCCCCTAAATAAGCCTTGCTCTTGTCAGAATTCAGAATGAGACCTGGCATATTAGCAAAATGTTGAAGAAGAGGTCTCACTTGGTTGATTGTCTGAGGGTCATTCTTCAAAAAAAGAATCAGATTATCAGCAAATAGTATATGGGAAATCTTTAAGTTACCTGCATTGGGGCATTTAATTTCTCCTTTTGAAACCTTATCATCCAACATTGAAGTTAGCCCTTCCATGACAATAGTGAATAAGTAAGGAGATAATGGGTCTCCTTGTCTGATCCCATTAGTGCTTTTGAAAAAACCTTGAGGTGAGCCATTTACCAAAACTGAAAAAGCAGGCCCTTCTAAACAAGCTGAAATCCATCTAATGCAATCAATTGGAAAACCCATCTTGTTCATCAGGTAATAGAGATACCTTCTATTAACATAATCAAAAGCTTTCTTGAGATCAACCTTCAGACAAATAAGCTTTCCTTTTGTCTTGGAATGCAGATCCCTAACAATGTCATTGTCCAGAAGAATGTTGTGATGAATACACCTCCCCTTGATAAAGGCAGATTGATTGTTGCTGATGAGCTTCGAAAGAACACTCTGAATTCTATTTGAGATTACTTTAGAGATTGTTTTGTAAATAAAATTGCAGAGTGATATAGGCCTAAATTGTTCAAAAGAATCAGCCCCATCTATCTTGAGAATGAGGGATATAAAAGTATAGTTGAATTGCTTTAAGAGGCTATTGGAGGAGAAGAAATGCCTTATAGCTGAAATGACTTCCTCACCAATAATATCCCAAGCAGCCTGAAAGAATTCTACTGGAAAGCCATCAGGTCTCGGACTTTTGTGTTTAGGAGCTTTAAAAATAGCTTGCTTAATCTCTTCATCTGAAATAGGAGCAATAAACATTCCTGCTTCCTGTTCTGATAGCATAGATTTAGGAACAAAATTCTAGTCTTCTACATTACAAGATGAATGTTGATTAAGAAGCTTGGAAAAAAATTGAACTTCATGTCTATTGATCTCATCAGGAACAATAGTAGTACTTCCATCTTCAAGTCGACATTTCTTAATGCTATTAACCACCTTCCTGCTCTTCATTGCTGCATAAGAGAATTTTGTATTGGAATTGCCTAAAGCAAGCCAACTTTGTCTTGACTTCTGCCTAGCAAATGATTCCTCAATTTGAGTATCTTTAGAAAGTTGCTATCTCAGCTCCTTCACTTTACAAACCAGATTTATGTTCATGGGATCCGAATTGAGTTTATACTGAACTACAAGAAGTTCCTTTTTGGTCTTCTGAATATTGTCAGTTACATTACCAAAACAACTCGAATTCTATTCCCTGAGTACTTCCTTAAGCCTTGTAAGTTTAGACCATAGTTTAAATTGAGGGGTGCCTCTGAAGCTCTCCTTCCAGACGTCCTTCACAATATCTAGAAATTGAGGGTGCTGAATCCACATGTTGAAGAATTTGAAAGGCTTTTTCCCTATGTTTACCTCTTTCTCAGAAAAAACTCTTAGCATCAAATGATCTAAAAATAGGTTAGAAGAGTATTCTTCATAAGAGTCTGGAAAGGAATTCAGCCAAGCATCATTGATAAGACATCTGTCCAACCTTGCCACAATCCTTTTGGGAGGAAGCGAACAATTGCTCCAGGAAAAATAATTGCCAATAGACTTAATATCACCCAGATTTGATGAAACAATCATTTTATCAAAATCTTGAAGAATGGCTGTCGGGACTTGATTACCACCCAGTTTCTCATTCTGATATCGGATGGTGTTAAAGTCACCTATCACCATCCATGGAGAACCCTTGATGTTAGTTGATAAGTCATGAATATCCTTCCACGGATTCCTTCGGAGACAAAGAAGGATAGAAGCATAAACAGCAGTTAATAGAAACTGGAGACCCGATACTGCATCAATTGCAGATATATGGATGAAATGGTCTAAAAATTTAATCACACTAGTTTTAAGTTTCTTAGGATTACTAAGAATCCATATCTTGCCTCTAGAATTCTGATTATGAATAAGATTAGCATCTGGCCAAATGCTCTGCTTAAATCTTAAAGAATTTCTAGAGTGAATCTTAGTTTCAACAAGGAATGCAATGTCACATCTTGAACGAGAGATAATGAGCTTAAGTTGAGCTCGTCTCTCTAGTTTATTTATTCCCCTAACATTCCAACTAACAATCTTCATAAGATTAAAAGAAGAATAAAGTTGAGGCTGTTATGAAGACAGGCGAGGACATCACCTTGATTTTGAAATACCACTCTGACTACCTACCTTCCCTTTTCCCTTCGAAATAGGAGGCAATTGAGAATCATTCCCTGACTTCTACACAACCACTTCCTATAAACTCGGAAAGTCTGCTCGATCCAAATTCAAATCTCCAGAAAGATTCAAAGATTTGAATTTCGTATCCCCTTCCGCAAGAGAAGACTATAATTTGTTACCTTCTGAGGGAATATCGGAGAGACAAACCATTGTTGGCTCATGCTATGCATGAACTTGTCTTTGAAGATGATGACCATTACCAGCCTGCCCTTCATGCACGATAATTTCATTGGACCCAGAATCATTCTGAATTGCTTGATTAATATCCTGAAATGAATCATTCTGCTCTGTTGAAGAATCCAGAAATGAGAATTTGTTCCCTGTAGAAACTAAAGTGACTGAAGAATCTGGCTTCTTGTGCATAGAATTCTATCTAACAGTCTTTTCCTTATGCTTATTAACCTTCTCAATTAGAGGAGCCTTTGAAGAACACTGTCCTTCTATATGACCGAAGGAATTGCAAACAATACAAGGTTATGGCTTCCAAGTGTAAGACAGTGAAACTCTCCGAGTCTTACCTTCAAGATCCTTGAAAAAAACTTCCTCAGGGAGTTCGCTATTGGCTGACAACATAACACAAGCTCTAGCAAAAGAAAGGCATTGCCTTGAAGCCGTGAGCTTATCAATGTGGAGAGGTGTCCCTATGACACTACATATGCGACTAAAGAATTTCTTAGTCCACAAATGCATAGGAACACCATGCAAAGAAATCCACAATGGAATGGTCTGAAAACTATCTAGTTCAAAAGAAACATCTGTGGACCATCTACGCAAGATCATCCGGTGACCTCTAATAGTCCACATCTTCTAAATCAAATTTGCAGAGAAAGAACCCATTATCCAGCATGAAGAGCTGGAACCCATTGGGACTCCATCTGGTTTTGATGAATGCATGAAGAGGTAGGTAGGAGGTGGAGAGGCCCACAACATAGCCTACAAGAGCAGTAGACCATACCTCCTCCAGCTCTGCTGAGTCTCCTGCTTCACAAACTGTAATGCTCCGAGAATCAAAGAAGGAAGGCTTAAGGTACTCCAACTTGAGCTGGTCCTGATCTTGGGTTGGTACAGGAGTCTTGAAGAGGCTGGTCCACGTCTGCGGCTGGGAAGACACTCGAGCAGGCACTCTGGAGCGAGATCGCGAACGAGCTCTGAGCTGAACTCTCCCTTCCAAAGCTGATGGAGACTTCGACTGAATAACAGGGAGGGGGTGGGATGGCTCCTATAGAGAGGGAAGACGAGGGGAAGCCGAGCCATGTAGAGCGGAGCTGCTGGCCCCAGAATCGCCAGAACTTCTCTCTCCTCTCATCATGACTTTTAAAGAACTCACGGCCGAGGACACTTACAGCTACATAATCTATTGATGACCAGACTCAATAAAGGGAAAAGTACAATAGTTGACTCAAGAAAATAGAAAAGTGATGACTAGATTACAACTCCAATGGTTGGAACGGCTCTTGGCTCTTGACTCATGTCCGTCCCTATCCGAATGAGCTTCGTCATTGGAGTTACCTGAAAAATAGGGGAAAAACTAGGGTGAGCGAATGCTCAGTATGAATTATATCTCAAGGTCAAGCTTGCTTTAAGTAAATTACATGTTACATGAACTTATGCAAGTATGATCATGCATGTACGCAAGATAAAGACGAGAGTAGAGTATCATGAAGTATCATAGATGAACTAGCAAGATTACAAGTGTTCATGTGAAGAATATCAAGATGGTCAAGCATATAAATATCAAGTCATGTCATGTGAATTGGCTATTATAATATCAAGCAAGCAAATACCCATTCTGGGCCACATAAGTCATGTCAAGTCAAGTACGTGTCGTGGAATGTCAAAATCTAGGGAGTCATGCACTTCGGTGCAATGTCATACCGTGATCAATCAAGTCCCATGGGCACAAGTATGTTCGGGTGCTCCTCCTAGGACCAGAACTTGCCCTATATGCACAAGCATTGAGACATGTATATTTTTAGACATCCATTATAGTTATAGCCAATATGGAGTTCCAAAGGAATAAACCATTGTAGGATGATAAGGGAGATTTCACGAATGAAGGGTTTCAAGGAGAACTTGAACAAGTATGATACAACGTTAAACCACATGAAAAACCAAGATATGTCATGAAACTGGGTAATTGGCATCCACTCAGTAGCCATCAATTATAGAAATAGCGCCCACTGTGTGGTCGCTAATTCCTGTGAACAGTACAGGCTCGATTAAATAGCGTCCACACGTTGGTCGCTAAATCAAGGAAATAGCGCCACTGGCCTGGTCGCCAATTCCTTATGTCACCCAAGTCATGGTCGGTAATTACTCACAGAGACAGACTTCTCAAAAGAGGCCATAAACAACGCTATGTGAGGGTTAAAGCATCACGTTTCTTCAGAGTGACGTGAGAAGTAAGGGTTCTAGGGTTTTTAGGGTACAACCTACTCGGCTGCCTTGAGGGAATTGAAGGTTAGCCTAGACTTACAGAGGTCTCAATGAAGAAAGTATCAGTCCGAAGGAAGAAATATCCTGCGGAGGGTCCAATCATAACCAAGATTTGAGTGTGTAATCGATAGAAACAAAACAAGGACTCCATCTACGGATGTGAGATGAGAGTGGCAAGTAAACCCACGTTATTGGCTAGAAATGTGATGAAAACTGAGAGGCGATAATTGGTGACCATTCAGACGGGTGCCCAATCATGATTGTGCATCAGTGTGAAGTGTCGCTCAATCAATATCTTAACAGAATTCCGAGGAAAATACTGGGAATTAGCGACCCTATGAACGGCCGCTCATTCTAGTAAATTCCAGAAATCAATAACAAATAATTATAAATAGGCGACCTTTTTCAAAGGCACTCAATCTTTAAATAACGTCCAACATTTTGTCGCCGATTCATGTTTTTCACGAAATTTCTATTTTACTAACTTTTCACAAAACTGCGCCTCCTTTATGGGGCATTTATTTATTAATGTGCAACCACTTGAGTGGTCATCCATTCTATTTTCTATTTTTATTAAATCACTTCAAAAACAACGCCTCCTTACAGAGGCGTTAATCAGGAATTAGCGACTGTTAGGCAGTCATTCATTCTTTGTTTGATGCTGTGCATCGCGTAGGTACACTCTTAGACACATAGCACTGTTCATATCCTTTGAGTTTACATAATTAGGGAAGAGAAGACATGGATATACAGAGAAAAATATCAAAAATCTAGAAACATGCTCATGCAATAATTTTAACGTCAGGTTACATAGATATTTAATTTTTAAACATGGTTGATTATTAATGTTGTTTATAGTAAATAGCGGCATGGGTGGGGTCATGCATTAAACTACGCCCCGAAGTCTATCGCTAATTAAAAACTGACGACATTCTATGAGGTCGTTCATTAATAGACGGCCAAAGCTCGGTCGCTATTTTCATGCAGACAGAAAACTTGAAAATTGAAGACACAAATCATGGATATGAGATCTAAACATGTTGTTATGATCGTATATGCAAGTGCTATTCAATTTACCAACTTCTTGGGCTTAGAACTTGAGAAAACCTACCTCTTTTGGCTTGGTTTGGATGACGAACGAAACAAATAAGATAATAAAGAAACTAAACAGCAACAGCGGCTTTGGTGGTAACTGCAGCAATACTAGGGCAGCAACGAACGCTGCAACAAGATGGAAGGAGAAGAGAATGAAGCTTCTACACGGTTGCTACGATAGGAGTATGCAGTAGCAATAGGAGAAGAAAAAGCCAAACTCCTTCGTAGCTTAAATGGTAGGAAGAAGACTTTGTTTGCCAGGAAGAAGAGGAATCAGAGGAAAATGATGAGCTCTCTTCCCTCCGTTCATGGCAGCAAGATGCGGTAGGAACTTCCTTCAAACACAGAAGCAGCAGTAGCCTTTGCATGTTCGAGAGGGCTTAAATTTATAGGGAAGGAAAACCTATGGGGTTGTAGAATCCTAATGGGATTTAATTCCCATGTAAACAATCCTAATAGATCTAAAGTTTCCCATGCTTATTCATTTTTATCCATATCTGCAGCCACCTTCCCAAAGGAAACTAAGAACCCTAAAGTCCATGCAGGCTTCGAACGTGAGATTGTTTTTAGGCTTTTGTTTAATAAGACCCATGTAGATGGGTTAAGACTACGTAGGAAGGTTTAAGGCCCATTTACCTTAGGCTAAATCCTTATACGAGAGGTCCATCTATTTAAGTGAGAGGGTTGGGTTCAAGGCCCAAATAAAGGTTAAGGCCTTTTGGCTTCATCATTTGGGCTTTTATAATTTGTTTGATTTGGCCCCTTTGACTAATTAATTGGAGGTTTAATTTATTTAGGGAAATTTTATTCCTATATTTTATTTGGGTTGCTACACCCTCCCCCACTTTAAAGAATTTGGTCTCCAAATTCAATTCTATATAGACATGGAGGGTGCAGAATACTTACGATCTCGAAATAAATCTGGAAATCTCTTCTTTATCGATCCTTTGGTCTCCCATGTGGCTTCTTGTTCTGAGTACTTCCTCCATTGTACCTTCTTTTTTATCAGAAAACCTTGCCTAGGTACATTGGGAGATCCAATCCACATCTAGGAGGTGAATTTTATTAATAATGAAAGATATAAAGAATTACATCAATCGGATGCTAAGCATGCCTAGCTTATCCAACCGGGCAGCACCTTGAATATAGCTAGGAAGTTGCTGCTAAGAAGAAAAAAAGGGATTATATTTTGTATTGCAAGCAAAATTAGCTAAAGAATCTGCCACTTTATTTGCCTCCTGAAAGATATGAGTAATTGAATCATTTGCTGAAAGAAGGGTCCGAATTTGCCTTAGAAATATGAGAATCTCCTAGGGGCATGGAATCTTCTTATTGATTACTTTGACTAGAACCTGTGAGTCACACTCAATTTGGCTCGGCTGGGATGTGATAGTTCTCAAATCATTTAGACCATCCATGAGTGCTCTAGCTTCATCCATCATGCTACTAGCTTGATCATAGAAGTGAGAGAAAGCAAATATAATTGAACCATGAAAGTCCCTTATTACTCCACCACCACCCAAAACTACAGACTGCTTTGATGCACCATCCGTGTTCAGTTTTAGAGAAGGCCATGGTGGGAATTGCCATTTAGTGATTTTCACCCTTGGGCTGTTGCTAGTAGAAAATTGAATACCACATGCAGACAAGACTTTCTTTCTATCATACTTGTCTTCCTGGAGCTTGGAAAGGTAGAGAGTGTGCTTAATCTATGATAGAATTTTATGTATCTTGTTCTGTGGCTTTGAGACTTTACCCTCGTGAGTAACAGAATTTCTAGCAGTCCATATTTCCCACAGGCTGTATCCAATCACAACAATAGTGAAGAGGCCAAAAAGAGATTTACCCGAAGCAATATGTATCGCTTGTGAGATTAAATCTCTGATTGTGCTACCCCCAATCTCCAATCCTTTAGACTGAAAAAAGGACCAAATGGCCACAACCCAATCACTCTTAGAAAATAAATGGTCACTGTTCTCTTCAAAATGTTTCTGACAGCATCTACATTTAGAGTAGATTGGGATTCCAGAAACTTGAATATTTTTATCAGTGGGCAGACAGTTGAAGAAAACCTTCCATATATGAATTGATATTTTGGTTGGAATCCATTGAGACCATATACGATTCCAATTTGGATTCATCTCCATCAACTGTGAGGTTTGAGAGTGCATCATGTTCATATATGCAGAAGAAACTGAATAGATCCCATTACCTGATAGACACCATATAACTTGGTCAGGATATGGAGTCAACAAGGCCGGTGATATTGCTCTTCTGATATCAGCTGGCAGAAAAATTTCCATAGCCTGAATATCCTCCTGACTAGGATTCAGAATAATATCCCTAACAGTCACATTTGGATTTGCTATACTATCATTGGAAGCATAGGATTCTAATTTCCTATTCCCCAGCCATATATCCTTCCAGAAGTGAGTTAAGGCCCCATCACCCAGGATTGTCCTCTGGTTTTGTAGGATCACTATTTTTGCTTTAATCCATCTACCTCTGTTAACTCCTTTCATGGCTTTGAAACTTACCTCAGTGAGGTGTCTATTTTGAATGTATTTCACCCTGAAAAACTCAGCCCAGAGTGAGTTAGATTGCAGACCATTCCAAAGCATTTTAATCCGCAAAGCAAGGTCCATATGTCTTAGAGGCATTATCCCAAGACCACCCTGTGCAATAGGTTTGCAAACAGTTTTCCAAGATCTCCAGTGTTTTCTGTTTCCATATTTGGAGGACCCCCAAAAGAAGTTGGTAAAAGATCTATCAAGAAGCTTATGTATGCCAGCTTGAAGAGGGGTGGATGCTAAAATATAGATGGGAATGGATGAAAGAACATGTTTGATTAAAATCAGCCGGGCACCTTGTGAAAGAGTCTAGCTTGCCAGCCCTCTATACACTTCTGAATATTGGTGATAATATCAGCAAAGAAGACTTTTTTAACTCTGCCCAAGACCAGAGGATAGCCCAAATATTTGTGTGGAAATGCTTGTCTGGAAAAACCAGTAATATTATCAAGTCTTCTTTGAAGAGGTAGTTTGCTATTAGGGTGTATGAGATATCCACTCTTGTTAACATTTATCAGCTGACCCGAAGCATGCTCATAGGCTTTTAATGTGTTCATGAGGTTATGGATGGAATCAGCATTGGCATTTGCAAAAATTAAAGTTGCATCCGCAAAAAGAAGGTGAGACATGAGAGGGCACCTCCTTGGGCCAGAAAACCATCCCACTTTCCCTTTAACAAAATTATCCTTGAGTAATCTGCTTAGTGTCTCTTGGGCTAGAATAAAAAGATAGGGAGCAATGGGATCACCTTGTCGGATGCCTCTGGAAGATTTTAAAAATCCAACAGACTCACCATTTAATGATATAGAAAACCAACAATTAGTAATCATATTTTCAATCAGATTGATGAACTGGTTGTCAAAGCCAAACCTCTTCAATGCAGCAAATAGAAAATCCCATTCTATTCTATCATATGCCTTTGCCATATCCAACTTAAGGATGACATTACTGCCTCTAGTTTTTCTGCCCACCTCTTGAACCATTTCATGTGCTAAAGCAATATTCTCAATAATGTACCTTCCTTTGACAAAACCTATTTGCTCCATAGAGATGAGAGATGGCAGAAATCTGCATAACCTGTTGCTCAGAATTTTGGAAATGATCATACAAGAAAAGTTACATAAACTGATAGGCCTGTACTCCGAGATATCACTTGCATTCTTATTCTTGGGAATAAGGGCGATAATGGTAGCAGTGAAACACCTGGGAAGAGGTTTCCTTTCAGTGAAGAATTCCTAAATAGCCTTGATAACAGTATCTGCAATAATAGGCCAAGCCTTGTGAAAGAAACTACCAGTAAAGCCATCCGAGCCTGGGGCACTGTCAGGGGACATAGAGAAAATAGCATCCTTGATTTCCATATCTATAGAAATAGCATTCAAGAAGTTGTTGTCATCCTGAGTCACCAAATGAGGAATGCAGTTTAGACTATCATTGTCAATATAATGAGGTTGGGAGGTGAAAGCAGCTTGAAAATGGCTAATAGCAATGTCCTTGATCTTCTGTCTGTCAGAGGTAAGGTCACCAGAGGAGGTCCTGAGATAGGGGATGTTGTTATTCCTTCTATTGGCCGTAGTAGTCATATGGAAAAATTTTGTATTTCTGTCTCCTTCTGCCAGCCAACGGATCCTAGACTTTTGTTTCCAAAAAATTTCTTACTGATGAATTCTCTCTGTAAGGATGTTTTTACCACTTTCAAGAGTTGAAACAGTACTAGGAGAGGGTTCCTAGTCATAGCTATATTCAGCCATTAGCACAAGATCTTCAGCTTCCATCAGGTTTTTATGAACATTTCCAAAAACATTCTTGTTCCAATCCCGGAGCATAAACCTCAATGACTTAAGCTTAATACACAAAGTAGTAATAGATGAGGAGGCTAATGGACTAGTTCTCCAGCATTGATCCACAACCTAAAGAAAAAGTTCATGCTTTGTCCACATTTGCTGGAAATAAAATCTGGTTTTTAAAGTACTTTGTAAAGCCAATTTAACTAGAAGGGGAGCATGATCTGAAGCTTCTCTAGACAGGTGTTCCACAGTAATAGGAAAAGAGTTCATCCATGAATTATTGATGAGGACCCTGTCTAGCCTAGCGCATATGCCTTTGGCACCTGTTTGTTGATTGTGCCAAGTGTACTTGGAACCCATAAAACCAACATCCATAAGACCACAGTCATTCATACAATCCTTAAAATCAGTCATTGATCTAAAACAAGGCATGTTCCCCCTCAATTTTTCATCAATTTCCATAATGCTGTTGAAATCTCCAGCCACAATCCACGGACCACTAATCAAAGAATTGACATGAATAAGAGAGACCCATAGAGATACTCTTTCAGCTGGTGTGCACTTAGCATAAACAAAGGATGCCTAGAATTTTGGCAGGTGTTGTTGAGACTGTTTGATAGTAATTTACAGCTCATGCAGAAGAACAATATCAAAGTCCATTTTGCCTTTCCACATAATCCATATATGAGCATGCTCATCATGATTAGCTATAAATTTTTCCATGCCTAACTTCTTACAAGTTTGTTTCCTATTGCTGACATTTATTTTAGGCTCAAGAATGACAATAAAGTCTACTTTGTGTTCTTTAATCAATAATTTAGCACGACCCACTGACAGATCATTTCCAATGCCCCTAATATTCCATATGATAAAAGTCATTAGGGCTGTGTTTTGGAATGGATCTTACCTTTAGATCCAGTCCTCTTCATTCCTCTGGTTAAGACTCCCGGTCTAGCAGCATGAATAGCACTGACATTATAAACCTCAGCTTGAAGAGCAATTTCCTGTCGACATGCTTGCCAATCCTCTTGTCGACATACTTGCAAATCCTCCTGAGCATTGGATGTTTTGAGAGTATGTTTCTCCAGCTGCAAAGAATGAGTGTTATCAAAATTTAAACTTGTGTCGTGGCCCTCATATTTGGATGAGGTGGGATCTGGACGAAGGCTGTTTTGGATAGAAGGGAGCTCTGTGTCATGGGCATTAGTAAAAATTATTGGTCTCTGGACATTAGAGGAATCGATAGGTTCTTCCAAAATAATTGTAGTGAAATCACCGGGATGTGCTAGTTGATGTTGTGAGGTATCACTGCCATTATCTGTATCAACATGTGCTGAAAGTGTATTAGGCCCATTGATCAACCTTTCCTCCATTTGTACAGTCTGCATTTCCATTCCCATAGTTACATCCATTACCTTGGCCGATTTTATAGGCAAATTCTGGGTTGGCATTTCTTCTGAATCCTGTAACAGAGCATTGAATCTATTGGCATTAGCTTCAAAGATTTTGGTAGGTGCAGGGTGAGGCCTAAATTCCATAAGCTGCTTTCCACCATTCAATTTTGGATCACCCCGAGATGAAATATTCTTGTTCCCTGGGATAGTAGCATTTAGTTTCTTCTTACATTCAGCTTCAAAGTGCCCAAGTTTATGGTAGGAAGAACAAAGGGGCGAAATGTTATGATAGCGAATAGACTACCAATAACCTTCCCCTTCCATATCAATCCACAGTCTCTCTCTGCGAGTGGATGTGAGATTCAATTCCACACAAACCAAAGCTTCTGAAGTCTCTGTCAGAGCCAGAGTGTTGTCATGAATGCGGAGAACCTCCCCTATATTTCCTGCTATTAATCGTAGCATAGGTTCATTGAAAAAATTTATAGGTAGAGAAGGAAATCCAATCCATACCGGTGCCGAATCGGGATCTACTTCAAAATCAAAGTTATGGGTCCATCTGAAGAATCTGAACAGATAACCCTTGATATACAAATTCTTCCAGATGAGCACCTTTACAAAGTCCTCTTCACAGCCAAGGTGAATGAGAATGTGCCTAGGGGAGAGCCGGCTTATTATGAAATCAAAGGATAGTCCTAGTTGCTGAGCCATACATGCTTTGATCTCAGGGATAGAAGGGCGACCATATGCACATTTAGCAATCATAGCATGTTGAAATGGTTTCATTGAAGCTTTGATTTCTGCCCGTAAGAAAAATACCGCAGGTTCTCCATGATCTGTGAAAGCTGGTTTATTTATTGGGAAGGAGGGCTGAGGAGTAGGATTCTATGCCATTAACATTTGAGCATAAGAACGACGAGGAGGAGAGGAGGTTTTCTCCCCAGTGGATACCGGAGGGGGGGGGGGGGCTCCCCCCTCTCCATCCATGGCCGACGGGGAAAAGCGACCTTAGGGTTTCACCAGGGTTTAGACGGGGGGGAGAATTGACAACCTCCATTGTACCTTCACCATGGGAATAGTTTTGTTCCTTAACATACGAACCTCACGATCAAGGACCCTTAATGGTCTTTGTTCATAAGTAAGATCCTTTTGTATCTCCATGTTGTCATGATCTATGACGTGAGAAGGATCATGAACATACTTCTTGAGCATGGATATGTGAAATACATTGTGTACTTCGGATAGTTGTGGTGGCAAGGCGATCCGATAGGCAACCTCACCAACTCTTTCTAGCACTTCGAAGGGACCGATATATATTAATGTAAGCTTACCCTTAACACTAAATCTTCGGATACCTCATCTTGGGGAAACCTTAAGAAAGACGTGGTCTCCAACTTGGAACTCGAGGTCTCTTCTTCTAATATCAACGTAAGTCTTTTGTCTAGATTGAGCCATCTTGAGTCTTTCTCTAATGAGTTAAACCTTTTCAGTGGTGTTTCTTACCATGTCAGGGCCTAGTAGTTGCTTTTCTCCAACTTCATCCCAGCATAGTGGTGAGCGGCAACTCCTTCCGTACAATGCCTCAAAAGGGTGCCATTTGGATACTTGCCTGGTAACTGTTGTTATATGCAAACTTGACTAGGGGTAGATGATCATGCCAGCTTCCATCAAAATCAATGATATAGGCTCGTACAACTTGATTGGTTCTCTCTGTCTGACCATCCGTTTGAGGATGAAAAGTAGTACTGAAGTTGAGTCTTGTCCCTAACGAATGTTGTAGACCCCTCCAAAAATGAGAATTGAAGCGCGGGTCTCGGTCAGACACGATTGAAATAGAAACTCTGTGTAGTCTAACCACTTCTTTGATGTACAAGGCGGCTATAACATTGACCGACCATTGGCTCTTTATAGGCAAGAAATGTGCCGACTTAGTCAACCGATCTATAACAACCCATATTCCATCATGTCCACCTTTGGATTTAGTCAAACCCATGATGAAGTCCATGCTGATATCCTCCCACTTCCACTTGGGAATGTCTAGAGGATGTAGCTTACCAGCAGGGTTTTGATGTTCCACCTTGACTTTTTGGCATGTGAGACAGCGAGAAACAAAGTCTGCTACCTCCCTTTTCATGTTAGGCCACCAAAATGTCCGTTTCAAGTCTTGGTACATCTTGGTGAGCTTCTTCAAAAATCTTCTTCTTTAATTCCGGATAATCTGGTACACAAGTCCTTTCTCAGAACAATAATCTTCTATCTGACGCTTGCTTGAAATCAAGTTGTTCTTCTAACTACCTTTTATTTCTACCAGCACTGGGTAATCGTCTTGAAGTCCTTTGATTTCAGAGAGTAGATCCGGTTGTATCCTCATGTGTGATAGAGTAATACACCTTCCCTCCTTGTCCATGCTTTTATTAAGCATAGTGAATTATTCTAGCATCTTCCATTCTTGGATCATACAGTTGGCCAATAATGCTCTCGACTTTCGACTGAGGGCATCAGCTACGGGATTACCATTTTCAGGATGATATTGTATAGTGAAGTCAAAGTCCTTGATGAATCACCTATAATACCCAGCTAGACCTAAGAAGCTTCGGCTTTCAGTTGCATTTGTAGATCTTTCCCAATTTTTGACAACCTCGACCTTTGACGGATCTACATAAATTCCATCCTTCGAGATCACATGCTCTAAGAAAGATACTTCCTCGAGCCAGAAGTCACATTTGCTAACTTGGCATAGAGTTGATTCCTTAAGATTTGCAATGAAATCCTTAAATGCTCTTCATGTTCTACCTAGGTCTTTGTGATGAGGACATCAAAGCAAGACCACTGACTTTTTTTATTTGCATTTATACCCTTGTGTTAAATGGGTTTACAATTATATGGCAACTATAAGCCAAAGTGTGAGTCTATAGGTTTTAGTGGGTTTCATTACAAAAGGCCATGTTGGCCAGGCGGGACCCCCACCTTCTTTTTCATTGGTCCACCTAGGCTCTAGGGCCCATGTGGGGCTGGTTCAAAGTCCAAGGTGGGCTTAGACCAAGACCTTTCAAAGTTGGACCAAGAAAAGTCCAAGATGCCCACTTGCCATTTATCATTTTTTTATGTTGTTTTGACCACATGGGAGAAGGGAAAAGGAATTAAATATTCTCATCCCCTAATTGCCCCTCCCCAACCCTTGATCTGAGAGTAGTGATGGTCATTTAGTTAGGTCTATAAAACTCATGTATTCTCATTATTTTGACAATTAATGTGAAGAAAATCAGGAATTTACCTTGAGCAGCCCAAGGGCGCAGCCCCTCTCCCTCTCTCTCCCAACCCCTTTCAACTGGATTACTGCAAATTTCTTGAGGTGTAAGGCGTCCTTATCATGCCCTCTTTCAGTGAGAAGCTCAGCACCGTCGTCACCATCGAGCAGCCGTCGCACCACCACCGCCACATCGTCGGAGTTCTGTCCACCTCTAGATAGAAGCTTGAAGCCTAATTTTTATCTCCCAATCAGAAGATCTGATCAAGCTCAAAATTGGAGGGTGAGTTCTCCACGTTGTTCCCACTCTCCCTAAAAAGTTTTAGACCAATCAGCCTACGTTTTCTATTTTTCCCAGTCACTTAGTTCCACCCGTGCAATCTGCCAGTTTGAAGATCTACGAGGCAGTGTCATGTTCTTCCTTTTTTTCCCACCCCTTAAACCACTTCAGAAAATTCCCAAAAATTTTGAGCATGTCCCACACATCCCCCTTTATCCACCATAAAATCCCCAAGATCTAGATTTACATGTTCCCTATTGATCAAAGGCCATTTTCCGGCAGCTCCTTATCTATCCTGACTGTCTGTAATCCGACCCAGCAGAAACAACTGTGCCACAGTGATTTTCATTTCCAATCTGTTTACTAGATGGATGTGAAATTAATTTTTGTTGTATCCCTTTGAGTCCTCTGTCCAATGGCGCCGACCTCGCCTCGATCCACTTCCTGATCTGGGCGCAACAATTCTTTTCGCCGGGTCGCGCAGATCTGTCCCGAGGTAGGACTGCAGAACATAGTTGGGAGTTAATTCTCCCATAAATCCCCGGCTCCGAACCAACAATCGCCGCTCCCGGGGATCGACTAGCAACCCCACAGCAGCGTCCCAGCCAGCCGCCGCAGCAAGGGAACGTCCGAAAGCTGCCATCCCAGTAGCTGAATTCACTTGTTGTCCAGCGAGTTTAAATAGTACCGAGTCGGACTGGCAGCCCACCTCCGGCCCGAAAGCCCTTCCGGCTTGCTGCCCGTCAACCCGAGTCCGCTACTCCCGGGTCCCACGTGTAGCCCTTTACCTCCCTGCGTGGAGTGGGCAGTATAATTCATTTCTGTAATTATTGTAATTGTTTGTACCGGGAGTACGAGTCTTGGCTGGGGACACCTTCCCCACGCTCGGTAAGGTGGAGGTATCGTTTCTGCTCCCCTCTCTTGGTAATTTGCTTATTTCGTATGTGTTTTTATGCCGCTGCGAGAGTGATAGGGTAACTAGCTCGTTCATATCATCTCAATCACTGATGTGTGAGAGAGAGCGAAACTCGTCCCGTGACCCGATCCAGGGCACGAAAGTGAGTTGACCATACTAGCTCATTGCCAGTTTCTCAACTGCGCACATCCGCACGCTTCCCTCGCCAGGGACAAGCCGCAAGTTTGCCAAGAGTCCAAGGTCGCATCAAATTGGCATCGAGTCGCATCCCGTCCCGCATCAAATTGGTATAAGAGCGGGTTGAGTCTAGGGTAGTTTTGTCTTAGGTTGCATTTGCATTACCCGGTATATTAAAAGGTGTCCCCGGAATGATAGGTTACGCCTATTGGAAAGGTAGCACACTTGCGTGAGTGCGATCTTCGGATCAAACCTCTGCCACGTATGAGATACTAGTTGAGTCTAGGTTTGAAGTTGGGTCTACATTTCAACTTTGCATTGTTATTTTAGGGTCATGTCTAGTCCATTAGGGAGTCAGTTTGTCTTGTCCCGAGTGTCTGCATGTCCAACTCACCCATAAGTTCTCCAGTTCCCCATGGGTACTCAGTACCATCACCCTGACACTATGGGTGAACCCCTAGGGAGGCCGATCTCTAGATGACTTGTTCACTCTACTCATGGAGTGCATGGATAGGTCCGACCAAACTTGTTGGGAGCATACCGACCGCTTGGTGGGCTGCTTCAAGGCCATGGAGGACCGTGCTGAAGCTTTCGACCGATCTGTCCAAGGTCTGGTTGAAAAGTTAGAGAGTGTGGGAAGAATCCCCTGCCAGGAGCTCCCCGGAGCTGTTCTGGCCCCTCATGCGCCGACTGCCCAGCCCGCCCCTCTGGCCACCCATAGTAGGAGTAGCCATTTCTCCGACCAGTGTCCTTCACATTCCCCTACCTTAGAGGACAACCATTCGGAGGATGCCCCACGAGGACTTATTCTAGTGAGTAATGAGGCTGACCAAGAGTTGGCCGAGGAGTACCTCGCTGAGGTTGAGGGGTTCGAGAGCGATCCCATAGAGTGCCTAGTGGGCCAGGGTGTGGCGCTAGCTGTTAGGTCTCGCGAGGTGCAATAGGATCTAGAAGGGGGGGTTGAATAGATCCTCTCACGAACTTTGCCCAATTTATGTTCTTAAGGATAAATCACATGAACCATTTAGATAAAGCACTTAATGCACATCGGAATAGAATAGGAATTGCTGAAATGATGACGACAAAGCACAATGCCCAGATGGCACAGGTCGACACTCTTAGATGGGCAGGTTGACACTTCTTCAACCAATCCTATCAATATGGAAGGCTGAGGTTGACACTGCATTGTCATGGAGTCAACACTCCTTCTATGAATTACTGAATAGGTCGACACTTCTATGTAATGATGCCAGCGCTCCTTCAGAGGCCGATGTGATCTAATATAAGAATTAAACCATGTAATGCAGAGATCATAAGGCAAAACACTTAACCATGAGATGGCATGTAGTGTGTATGTGTGTGCAGGGTGATTTTCATTGTTTCGGAAAACCCCTTAGTGCCTGTGTGCAAGAGTGCAGCAGACAGCTAAGAAGCTAGGCTAATGCAAATGAAGAAACAAATGAAAAAGCGGTGTGCATGAGTTATACAACTTCCTTTTGCTTGGATGGTACTCCCCAGTGCCTGTACGCAAGAGTGGAGCAGGCAACTGAGGAGATGCAGGTGTAGCTATGATATGATAGCTAAGGGTGTCGAGAGAAAACAAATAGTGCAGATCAGAAACATATGCAATACAAGTGATCAAGAGTGCATTTGCTCAAATCGGCACACTAACCTATGAATGGGGATAGAAGATATAGAGCGAGACCACAAGAAGTTCAACCCATAACACAAGGATTTTAAGGTGGTTCGGTTGTAAACCCACAACCTACGTCACCCCTCACCAAACCCGGTGAGGCTTACTCTTGCAGAAGCAAGACCGTGGAGAACCTCCACAACATCCGCTGACTAACAGCTTGAACCGCTAATTAACAGCTTGAACCGCTGACTAACAACTTGCAATCCACCAGAGGATTTGATCCTCTCTTCCTCTGAGAACCCAGAGGGTTACCGGAGGGACCACCCTCCCTTCTTCTGATTGCTCAGAAGGAACCTAGTCCCCAAAATAGGGGATCGAAAGAGCAAAAGGATTATACCGTAAACACAAATGAAAATACTACAAGTGTAGTGAAGAAACAAGAGTGACAAAAAGAACACCCGCTGATATCAATGGATCAAGATCTAGAAGCATGTGACTGCAGCTATAAGCTTCAGATCCAAAGATCTATTTCAACGAGCTCAGATAGACTGTAGGGCGGCTCTCACTCTCTCTCAGGGCTTGTCTTCTCTTCTTCTTTCTCTTACAGCACTGGACTGAAGTCAACGAGTGCTTGGCTGCTCTCACACTATTTACTAAAATGTTCTTTGTAGATGCTCAATGGCGTGGCTCTCTCTCTGGGTAGTAGCGACTTTCTCTCTTGAGGAAGCTTGATTTTTATAGCCGAGCCACAAGGAAATGTGGTGAAAAACTTTCCCTCTAGAAGCTTTTCTAGTGTTTGAGGAAGATACTCTACAGGATTTGGCTTGAGCTAACATTGCTTCTTGTCCGGGGAAAGGACGGTGGCAGACTGAGGAGAAGGAAGAGACCAAATCTCACTTTAGTCAAATTCAGGTCTTCACATTAAATGCCCTCTTGAGGTGTTGAGTTCTTATGGGCTGAAGCCTGCTTTCAGTTGGTTGAAGACTGCTAGGACAGAAATCACATGGGGTGGCAGACTATATTGACTTTTCCCAGTGGTAGACTGTGAGGTGTCCTTTCTCTAGCTGGATTTCTAACACAAGTTGCTCCAAGAAAGTGACATGTTGATAGGGACAAAAGTCAAACCTGGGTACCCCATCCAGACCTCGAAATCCATGAATTTAGACATTTACGGTACCTATTTTCTCTTTCTGGAACTTCCATTGACTTGACAAACAACAAGCTTGAAAGCTTCTGGAAGAACAGAGGTGTCGACCTCCTGTAAAGAAAGTGTCGACACTTCTTGGTTAAGCAGTCAATATAATGCTCTCTAGAATGCCATAGTGTCGACCTCCTGTAAAGGACGTGTCGACACTTCT
The DNA here is from genome assembly GCA_022559845.1 of Amorphophallus konjac. Taxonomy (NCBI): domain Eukaryota; kingdom Viridiplantae; phylum Streptophyta; class Magnoliopsida; order Alismatales; family Araceae; genus Amorphophallus; species Amorphophallus konjac. The sequence goes on along the minus strand of CM040122.1, from coordinate 197,415,904 downwards.
TATGAAGTTTTCTTATATGACTGTATCTGGAAGCCCAAGGTGTCGACATGTGATAACTGAGGTGTCGACACTTCTTTAAGGAACCAGTCTTCAATGTTTGGAACCATCAAGGTGTCGACACTCTATAAGTGAAGTATCGACACTTCTTGGCAGATGTGCATCGACATTCTTGCGAATGTGCTCAGACCTTTTGAGGTTGGAAGCAGACATTGCGCATACCTTGATTTCAACTTGAGAATGTACATGGACCTTATAGTGTTGACACCAAAACATGCACCGACCTTGAAGTCACATATGCTTAGACTTCGGCTATGTGCACCGACCTTGAAGCGTTGAAACCAAATGAGCACCGACCTTCAGCAACATGCACAGACCTTGTTTTCAAATGAGCATCGACTTTGACTGATGTGCACCAACCTTGCTGATAACCAAGTCATGAACATGCATAGACTTTACTACGTTGACCTGCATTGACCATTTGTGTGCTTCGACCTTGACAGCAATGTAGCATCGACTTTCCTTTGCTGAGGAATGGCTGTGGTGTCGACACTTCTCTTGTAACACCTTCTTTCTTTAGCATGTGCATTAACTTCACCAACTACACTGACTTGACTGCATGGACTTCTGTGAAACCTGTTACATTGAATTCTGTGTAGCCAATGGCTTGATTTCTTGCACTTATCAGTGATGGCACAGAGATGTATCTTTTTGCTTATGTTGTCATGACATGAAATGTATGAATGTGTGTTTATCAAATGTAGGTCAGACTTATCAATGAGTCATAGTCAGACATCATCAAAACTATGGAATTAAGCATGTTAAACACATGCCCAACATTCTCCCCCTTTTTGATGACGGTAACTATGAGTCATTATTAGTCAAAGTGCAAGGAAATATAAGTATGAATTGAAGCACAATGACTTTCTCTCCCCTTTATGCATACCCTAGTTAATGACACATATAATTCTTAATGACACATATAATACTATCCCCCTTTGACATCTTCAAAATGCCACACTAGAAAGAATATATGGCATTGTACAATAACATATAGTTGGGTCCCTTGTGAATGTAAGTAACGCAAGTAATATACAGAGAGGAGACAGTGCAGACAAGGAGATGATGCCACTTGTTAGGAGTGATGCTGAGTGTTTAGAGAGCAAGTGATACCAATTGTTAATGATCAGTACAATGCAGATTGTTAGGTGTTTTTGCATGGTAGAAACATATTTACACAATTAGACATCATATGCCATGAAGGCTTAGCACAACAACATATAGTGAATCATGAGAGGCAGTCATGTGCATGACATTTAACCATGACAATCATGATGCAGTGTGAGAGAGACATAGCAGTCAGAAAGCAAATTTGTTTTGAAGGTTTTTCAAATTTTTACTGGTTTTATGTTTTTCATATTTTTAAGATTTTCTATGCAAGGCAAGGAATGTCACGCCCCGAGTGCGGAAGGAACCCAAAGATGCATGACGAGTTATATCAATCAGAACGTAAGTGTATTCGACATACATAGACAGAGCGTGCACAAATAATGATAACCAAGTCCTTTATTAATCATAATCCTTCAAGTATTTCTATTATAGCTCTTTAATGAAAGCACTAGGACTCAATAAAATAAAAGTATAATGGATGACTCAAGAAAATAGAAAAGACAGGATTAGATAACGCTTGATGGTTGGAATGGCTCTAAACTCTTCACTCTTGTCCATCCTCATCCGAATGAGTCTCGTCATCGGAATTACCTAAAAAATAGGAAAAAACACTAGGTGAGCGAACGCTCAGTAGGAATTATATCTCAAGTGCTATCTTACTTTAAGTAAATTACAGGTTGCATGAATGCAAGTACAGCTATGCATGTTCCCGTGAAACGACATTAAAGAGAGTGTATAGCAAAGGATAATAGCATGGACTAGCAAGAATTTTCAAGATTTCAAGAGGACAATATCATGAAGAACAAGCATGTATATTTATCAAGTCATGTCCAAAATTGGCTATCATATTCAAGCAAGCAAGTAAATACCCTTCCGGGGCACGCATGTCATGTTACGTCAAGTCAAGTACAAGAGTTTGTGGAATCCCATTTATCTAGAACGACGAGTACTTTGGTGCAATGCCACACCGTGATCAATAATAGCTCCCATGGGCACAAGTACTTTCGGGTGCTCCTCCCAGGACCAGATCGGGCCCTATATGCGCAAGCATTGAGTCATGAATTTCGACATACACTTTAGTTATAGCCAATATAGAGTTTCAACAGAATAAACTTTTGTAGCAATATAGGGTAGATCTTGTGGCATAGAATCACAAGGATAGAACTTTCAAGTAAGGACATACTACGGTCAAGTCGGTACAAACACGATACTCATAGAAACTGGGTGGATTTGACTTCCTAGTGGGTGCCAAGTGAACAAGAACAAGCACTCATATCCTCATGATTGCTCATCCTTTGTACATGATAAGGCAGGAAGAACTAGTGTCCACATGTAGGGCACTAAATCTTTGAGTGATGGCAATGGTATGGTTTCCCATTCCATTAACTTAAGAAATATTCTCACGGTCTCCGAATAGCATACCATGAGAGCCGGGTTACCATGTTTGTTAGAGTGACATGGCAATCAAAAAGTGTCATAGGTTTTAGTGGTACAACCTACTCAATCGGCCTTGATGGAATCGAAGGCTACAAGGAGTCTTGCGGAGGTCCCAATGACTAACTTGTCAATCCAAAGGAACGGAATGTCCAACGGAGGGCTCGTATGTCACCAAGAGTTGAGGGGTAATCGATAAAACATCGATAAACACAGGACTATACTCACGGACTGGAATATAGTGCCTATATATAGATAAACCCACTGAGATGGGTTACATAAAAACACTCGGGAAAAACAAGAAACAGGAGAATGGCACCTTAGCCCAAGTCTCCATTTCATTCATAATTTAATTGGGAAAAATCACTATTCAGGGTAATGGCGCCTGCATGTAGAGTCATTATTTCTCTAAATCCAGTTTGAAATTTAAAGCACATAGATTCAGGATTCACTTATATATATAATTACAAAACTCTTTTCTAGGAATATTACTACTCAAGGTTAATGGCGCCCTAGGTAGTGTCATGTTTTAGTTGAATAGCTCCCTTGCTGCTGCCTCCTTTTCGGAATATAGCGCCCAGGTCAGAGGGGCTATATAGAATAGTGACAAGCTGACAGACGTTGTTGTATTTGGTCATGAACAATAGCACTTTTCAATTAAAAATAATTTCGCAGGAACAAGTACATGAACATGTAGAGAAAAATAGCAGGAATCTAGCAGTATACTCATGCATTAGATTAGATATCATGGTTCATAGTTATTAAATTTTGAACATGTGTATTTATTAAATAACCAACTGAATGATGACTGTTTACACGGTCGTTAATCAAAATAGCGCCCTATAAGGAGGCGCCTTCTATTGAAACTCACAAAAACATTACAAAACCCACTGGAAAATAATCTAACAGACCTATATGCATGCTCATGATCTGATATCTATTAGATTGGGGTTGTACTTGAGAACACCTACCTTGTAGTAATCTGGATGAGAGAATCGTGAAGAGATTGAAGGGTCAGCAACACGAATAACCCCAGAAACGAACTCTGTTTGCAATAGAGAAACTGGATACAAGGAGTAATAGCAACAACAGCTTGTTCTTCTGGCCCTAGCAGTCGAAAGTATGCAGCAGTAGGCTTTGTCTAGCAGGAGGAAGAAACCAAAGACACAGATGTTCTTCCTTCCGCTCACCGTAGCGGGAGGAAGAGGAACTTCAACAGGTTTAGAGAAGAAGCAAAAGAGGCTTCTTTTTACGTCGTGGTAGCAGTTGGTAGCAGAGGGGAAGAAGCTAGTCGTCGGACGTAGATGAAGCAGTAGCCGGTGCTCGATCGAAGAGGCAGGGTATTTATAGAGTAGAGAATCTTAATGGGAATTAGAGTTTGATTAGGATCAATGTTTCCATGGAAGGAATCCTATTGATATTTAAACTTCCCTACGTATTAATCCTTCCAGATCAAGACCTTCCCGAACAGCAACCAACATCCTAGTTCGAACGAAACACTGTAGTCAGATTTCCAATTTTCACTCTATAGGGAAATAGCGCCCATGATTGGGGCACCCTTTATGTAAATAGCACCCATGCTAGGGGCGCCCTTCATGTAAATGGCACCCTCAGGAGTCTTCAATTAATCAATTAGCGCCCCCCTAAGGGGTCTTCAATTAATTGGTGCCCTAAGAGGAGGCGCCCTTCATCTTTGGCCCATTTGGGTTTAAGGGTAAGGCCCATTAGGGTGTATGTGAAGTCTAATAGCATAGGTTGCATTGGATATATGGCGTGGGCCTTGGTTACTTGTTTGTTTTAATCTATTTAAGATTTGTATTCCTTCAAGTTACCTGGGTTGCTACACCCTCCCCCACTTAAAAGAATTTGGTCCCCAAATTCAATCGTATATAGACGTGGAGGGTGCAGAGTTCATACCATTCATAAATAAGTCAGAAAATCTCTTCTTCATGGAGTCCTCGATTTCCCATGTGGCCTCATGTTCAGAGCATTTGCTCCATTGCACCTTGACCATGGGAATTGTCTTGTTTCTTAATGCACATACCTCGCGATCAAGGATCTTCATGGGCTTTTGCTCATAAGTGAGATCCTTTTGTATCACCAGGTCTCCATGATCTATGACATGTAATGGATCATGCACATATTTCTTCAACATAGATATGTGGAAAACATTATGGACGTCGGACAATTGAGGAGGCAAGGCAAGGCTGTAAGCAACCTTGCCAACTCTCTCTAATACCTCAAAAGGTCCTATATACCTTGGTGTAAGCTTGCCCTTAACACCAAATCTCATGATTCCCCGGCCTGAAATTTTTTTTAAGAATACATGATCTCCGACTTGGAATTCGAGATCTCTCCTTCAGGTATCGGCATAAGCCTTTTGTCTAGATTGAGCTACTTGAAGTCTTTCTTGATCTAATCAGTTGGATCTTCTCGGAAGTATCTCTAACCATGTCTGGGCCTAGTAGTTGTTTCTCGCCAACTTCATCCCAACACAAAGGTGATCGACAACTCCTTCCGTATAAAGTTTTGAAAGGTGCCATCTATATACTTTCTTGATAACTGTTGTTATATGTAAACTCGACCAAAGGCAAGTGATCATGCCAGCTCCCACCAAAATCAATGATGCAAGCTATGAGCATATCTTCTACTACCTGATTTGTTCTCTCGGTCTGACCATCCGTCTGAGGATGAAAGGTTGTACTAAAGTTGAGTCTTGTCCCCAACGAATGTTGTAGACCCTTCCAAAAATGAGAAGTAAAACGCAGGTGTCTGTCAGACACGATCGAAATAGGAACTCCATGTAGTTTGACTATCTCCTTTATGTATAATGCAGCCAGAACGTCAACTGACCATCGGCTCTTGATTGGCAAGAAATGTGCCGACTTGGTCAATCGATCTATGATGACCCATATTCCATCATGTCCTCCTTTAGATTTTGACAGACCCATTATGAAGTCCATACTGATATCCGCCCACTTCCACTTGGGAATATCTAGAGGATGAAGCTTACCGACAGGTTTTTGGTGTTCTGCCTTAACTTGCTAACAAGTGAGACAACGAGACACGAAATCGCTACCTCTCTTTTCATGTTAGGCCACCAAAAGGTCCACTTCAAGTCTTGATACATATTGGTAGATCCAAGATGAATCATGTACCTTGACTTGTGAGCTTCTTCTAATATCTTCTTCTTTAGTTCTGCACAATCTGGTACACAAGTTCTCTCTCTGAATAATAATCTTCCATCTGATGCTAATTTGAAATCATATTTCTCTTCTATCTTGCCCTTGATTTCTACTAATACTGGATCGTTGTCTTGAAGACTTTGTATTTCAGAGAGTAGCTCTGGTTGTATCCTCATAAGTGATAGTGTAACGCATCTGATCTCCTCATCCATACTGATGTCAAGTCTATAGAATTGTTCTAACAATTTCCACTCCCGAATCATACAATTGGCTAAGAGGGCTCTTAGCTTTCGACTAAGGGCATCATGTATATGATTACCCTTTCCAAGATGATATTGGATTATGAAGTCAAAGTCCTTAAGATATTCCAGCCAATGTCTCTGTCTCATATTCAATTCCTTTTGAGAGAAGAGATAGTTGAGACTCTTATGATCGGAGTATACAATGAATTGCACTCCGTACAGGTAATGTCTCCAGATCTTTAATGCAAACACTACTGCAGCCAATTCTAGGTCGTGGACCAGGTAGTTCTCTTCATGCTTCTTCAGTTGTCGGGAAGAGTAAGCTATGACTCTTCCTTGTTGCATTAATACACACCCGAGGCCAATGCCAGATGCATCGGTATATACCTCAAATTTCTCTCCTTCTATCGGTAAAGCCAAAACCGGGGCAGTAGTCAAGTGATCCTTTAGAGCTCGAAAACTTCTTTCACAATCTTCGCTCCATTCATAATGGATCTCTTTGCGGGTTAGCCTAGTAAGCGGCACGGCGATCTTGGAGAAGTCCTTAATGAATCGCCTATAATAGCCTGCAAGACCCAAGAAACTTCGGATCTCGCTAGCGTTGGTTGGTCTCTCCCAATTCTTCACAGCTTCAACTTTTGATGGATCTACTGATAACCCATCCTTGGAGATTACATGTCCTAGGAAGGATACTTCTTCTAGCCAGAATTCACATTTGCTAAGCTTTGCATATAATTGATTTATCTTTAATATCTATAATGCAATCCTCAAATGCTCTTCATGCTCTTTCTTGGTCTTCGAATAGATTAGTATGTCATCAATAAAGACCACCACAAACTGATCTACATGAGGTCTGAATATGCTATTCATCAACTGCATAATGGCGGCAGGGGCATTTGTTAGTCCGAAAGGCATAACAACAAATTCATAGTGCCCATACTTGCTCCTGAACGCGATCTTATGAATGTCCTCATCTTTGATTCTCAGTTGGTGATATCCTGACCTGAGATCAATCTTCGAGAAATACTTAGATCCAGATATCTGATCAAACAATTCATCGATTCTCGACAATGGATACTTATTTTTGATAGTGAGATGATTCAACTGTCGATAGTCGATGTATAGCCTCATAGATCCATCCTTCTTCTTTACAAATAATACAGGTGCTCCCCACGGGGAAGTGCTTGGTCTAATAAATCCTTTCTTTAGAAGCTATATTAATTGTTCCTTTAACTCCTTGAGCCCGGCAGGGGACATCCTATATGGTGCCTTAGAAAATGGACCAGCACCAGGGACCAGGTCGATGGTGAAGGCCACTTCTCTTTGTGGGGGTAAACTAGGCAACTCTTCTGGAAATACATCTGGAAACTCCCGAACTACCAGGATGTCTTCTATCTTGGTCTCCTTAGTCTCTTTTATGGTGACAAAAGCAAGGAAGGAAGCACATCTTTCTTTATAAGCTTGCTAGCTCGGAGAGCCGAAATAAGAGGTGACTTGTTCCGACTCTTAGGGCTAGTGTATACAAGTTTCAGAAACTCCTTAAAAGTTACCTTGCCTTCATGGCAATCGACAACGGCCTTATGTTTAGATAGCCAATCGGCTCCTAAGATAACATCGTATCCTTTTAAGTCTAGAAATATTAAGTCTGCTGGCAGATTTTTCCCTTTTACCATAACTGTGCAGTTGGAATAGTGGTGTGAGATATCTGATTCATTTCCGAGTGGGGTTGTAATTACTAGATCTATCCACTCTGGTTTCATAGGTAATGGATCAGCGAACTTCTTTGAAACAAAAGAGTGCGATGCACAGGTATCAAACAAGACATGAGCATACTTGGAACAAATCTTGAGTGTACCTTCCACTAGTCCGCCTTCCTCTTGTTCTGCCTCCTGAAGTGCTTGCAGATGTGCATTCTTCTTCACCAGGTGCTTTTCATCTCCGGCTTAATCATTGAGTAACGGACAATCGAAAATTTGATGTTCACGGCTCCCACAATGGAGGCAAGCTCCGAGTCTTCTCCAGCATTCATCGGCCCTATGACCGATCTTGTCATAATGTTTACACACCTCTTTAGAAGGTGTGGTAGTAATGGAGAAAGGTTTAGTCTTCTTGAACTTTTTCTCTTGGGAGGGAGTACCACCATCATTGGCTCTCTATTGAAGGAGGGCTTGAAATCTCCAGGGCTTATAATACGCTCTTTCTTGTTCTTCCCACGGATCTTGTCGGACAACTCCGTGGCATCTTGTAATAGTTGAGCTCTTCGAACCATATCTGAATAGACTTGAATGTCCATCAGTGCTAGTTGGGTAATATATTGAGGTCGATGTCCATTGACAAATCTCCTTGCTTTCATCTTCTCGGTACTTACTAAATTTTTCGTGTACCTTGACAGCCTCGAGAATTGAGCCTCATATTCGGCCACTAACAGAGTTCTCTATTTGAGTGAGGTGAATTTTGCGGCTTTCTTCTCTTGCACTCGGTCGGAAAAGTATTTGTTATTGAAGTGCTCGGTGAACTCCGTCTATGTAATGGGTTCTTCACCTAGGGTGGCTTCTACGGACTCCCACCAGGAACAGGCGTCTCTTTCTAATTGGAAAGTGGCTAGCAATACCTTCTCTTCATCCGTGCATTTCATAACACGGAATATCCTTTCCACTTCTCGGAGCCAATGTTCGGCATCATCGGGATCTGATGAGCCAACAAACTTTGGTGGGTTCATATTTCTGAAACTATAGTGGAGATCACCAGCTCCACGGTTTCCCGCGCCTTGTGGCACTTGCTGTAGCGCCTGCATCACGCCTTGAATAGTGCGTTGCATGTTATGCCATTGAGCACGTTCGGCAGCCATCTTCCTACAAGGATTTTAAATTACTAATCAATATGAGATTGACCAAGAGTTTGAGTACCTAAGTTACTGTAACCCATGGTTCTACCCAAATCTCACTAGTTAAAGGTTTACGTCTATCCTTGAACTTGGGCTTCCTAGGAATTGAATATCCTAGGCTCTGATATCACAAAATTTGTCACGCCCCGAGCGCGGAAGGAACCCAGAGATGCGTGATGAGTTATATCAATCATGTCAATCAGAGCGTAAGTGTATTCGGCATACATAGATATAGCGCGCACAAGTAATGATAACCAAGTCCTTTATTAATCATAATCCTTCAAGTATTTCTATTACAACTCTTTAATGAAAGCACTAGGACTCAATAAAATAAAAGTACAATGGATAACTCAAGAAAATAGAAAAGATAGGACTAGATAACGCTTGACGGTTGGAATGGCTCTAAACTCTTCACTCTTGTCCATCCCCATCTGAATGAGTCTCGTCATCGGAATTACCTGAAAAATAGGGGAAAACAATAGGTGAGTGAACGCTCAGTTGGAATTATATCTCAAGTGCTAGCTTACTTTAAGTAAATTACAGGTTACATGAATGCAAGTATAGCTATGCATGTTCGCGTGAAACGACATTAAAGAGAGTGTATTGTAAAGGATAATAGAATGGACTAGCAAGAATTTTCAAGATTTCAAGAGAACTATATCATGAAGAACAAGCATGTATATTTATCAAGTCATGTCCAGAATTGGCTATCATATTCAAGCAAGCAAGTAAATACCCTTCCAGGCCACGCATGTCATGTTACGTCAAGTCAAGTACAAGAGTTTGTGGAATGCCATTTATCTAGAACGATGAGTACTTCGGTGCAATGCCACATCATGATCAATAATAGCTCCCATGGGCACAAGTACTTTCGGGTGCTCCTCCCAGGACCAGATCGGGCCCTATATGCGCAAGCATTGAGTCATGTATTTCGACATCCACTTTAGTTATAGCCAATATAGAGTTTCAACGGAATGAACTTTTGTAGGATATAGGGTAGATCTTGTGGAATAGAATCACAAGGACATAACTTTTAAGTAAGGACATACTACGGTCAAGTCGGTACAAACACGATACTCATAGAAACTGGGTGGATTTGACTCCCTAGTGGGTGCCAAGTGAACAAGAACAAGCACTCATATCCTCATGATTGCTCGTCCTTTGTACATGATAAGGCAGGAATAACTAGTGTCCACATGTAGGGCACTAAATCTTTGAGTGATGGCAATGCTATGGTTTCCCATTCCATTAACTTAAGAAACATTCTCACAGTATCCAAATAGCATACCATGAGGGCCAGGTTACCATGTTTCTTAGAGTGACATGGCAATCAAAAAGTGTCATAGGTTTTAGTGGTACAACCTGCTCAATCGGCCTTGACGGAATCCAAGGCTACGAGGAGTCTTACGGAGGTCCCAATGACTAACTTGCCAGTCCGAAGGAACGGAATGTCCAATGGAGGGCTCATATGTCACCAAGAGTTGAGGGGTAATCGATAAAACATCGAGAAACACGGGACTATACTCACAGACTGGAATATAATGCCTATTATTATATATAAACCCACTGAGATGGGTTACAGAAAAACACTCGAGAAAAACAAGAAATAGGAGAATGGTGCCTTAGCCTAAGTCTCCATTTCATTCATAATTTAATTGGGAAAAATCATTGTTCAGGGTAATGGCGCCTACATGTAGAGTGATTATTTTTTTAAATCCGGTTTGAAATTTAAAGCATATAGATTCAAGATTCACTTATATATATAATTATAGAAATCTTTTCCAGGAATATTACTACTCAGGGTGAATTGCACCCTTGGTAGTGTCATGTTTTAGTTGAATAGCGCCCTAGCTGCTGCCACCTTTTAAGAATATAGCACCCAAGTTAGGGGCGCTATATAGAATAGTGACAGGCTGACAGAAGTTGTTGTATTTGGTCATGAACAGTAGCACTTTTCAATTAAAAATAATTTCGCAGGAACAAGTACATGGACATGTAGAGAAAAATAGTAGGAATCTAGCAGTATACTCATGCATTAGATTAGATATCGTGGTTCATAGTTATTAAATTTTGAACATGTGTATTTCTTAAATAACCAACTGAATGATGACTTGTTTACACGGTCGTTAATCAAAGTAGCGCCCTATAGGGAGGCACCTTCTATTGAAACACACAAAAACATTACAAAACCTATGGAAAATAATCTAACAGGCCTATATGCATGCTCATGATCTGTTATCTATTAGATTGGGCTTGTACTTGAGAACACCTACCTTGTAGTAATCTGTATGAGAGAATTGTGAAGAGATTGAAGGGTCAGCAACACGAATAACCCCAGAAACGGTACTATGTTTGCAACAGAGAAACTGGATAGAAGGAGTAACTGCAACATCAGCTTGTTCTTCTAGCTCTAGCAGCCGAAAGCAAGCAGCAACAGGCTTCGTCCAGTAGGAGGAAGAAACCAAAGACACAGATGTCTTTCCTTCGCTCATCGCAGTAGGAGGAAGAGGAACTCCAATAGGTTCAGAGAAGAAGCAAAAGAGGCTTCTTTTTACGTCGTGGTAGCAATTGGTAGCATAGGGGAAGAAGTAGTCGTCGAACGTAGATGAAGCAGTAGCCGGTGCTCGATCGAAGAGGTAGGGTATTTATAGAGTAAAAATCCAAATGGGAATTAGAGTTTGATTAGGATCAAAGTTTCCATGGAAGGAATCCTATTGATATTTAAACTTCCCTACGTATTACTCCTTCCAGATCAAGACCTTCCCGAATAACAACCATCATCCTAGTTCGAACGAAACACTGCAGTCGGATTTCCAATTTTCACTCTACAGGGAAATAGCGCCCATGCTAGGGGCGCCCTCAAGAGGGGTCTTCAATTCATCAATTAGCACCTTTGAGGGGTGTTCAATTAATTGGCGCCCGAAGAGAAGGCGCCCTTCATCTTTGGCCCATTTGGGTTTAAGGGTAAGGCCCATTAGGGTGTATATGAAGTCTAATAGCGTAGGTTGTGTTGGATATACGGCATGGGCCTCGGTTACTTGTTTGTTTTAATCTATTTAGGATTTCTATTCCTTCAAGTTACCAGGGTTGCTACATGGAAATGGAAAGTGCACACCAATCATATGCTGGACGAATTAAAGTGATTAGCTTTATGGACATGATACCACTTGTTGATGAGGAATTATAGTACAAGGTTATATCCCTTCGCATGGCCGGGGCAGAACACGAACAACAGCATGAATTGAGTCAATTGAGACATGATGCAGTACATGAGAGATGTAGCAGCCATAAACCAAAGTGTTTTTCATATTTTTTGACTTTTTTGTGGTTTTTTTGTTTTTAGATTTTTAGGGATTTCATATTCTTTATGCAATGCATGGAGATAAGAATTGCAGGGCAGCCCAAGGGCATGATGGAGACATCAATGAATTCGGATACCTCTTGTTAAGAATGAAGATGTATTCATGACAGCCTAAATGAGTTATGCAGATGTGTAGAGAGGGTAGAAATCATTGGAGCATGAAGGGACAAGAGGCCAGTTTTCCTTAATGGCAGATGTCATGACAACTAGTCTGAATTCTGGTTGCAAGGGGTCGACACTAAGGGTCGACACTTGGAGATTTTTGAGGTAGAGAATCCAAGAACTGATGAGATGAGGGTTCTCATTCTGAAGGCAAGTTCATAAATACAGAGTTACAGATTTTTCAGAATTTCCAGTGGTGGAGCTTTAGTAAAGCAACCCTTACGGAAAGATTGGTTTAACATTGATAAATTCTAATCTTCTCAATAAAAATGCTTGAAAATATCTCCATTCAGTATTAATAGGAATGAACCAGAAATGCATACTGAAACAAGGTTAACCTCCTCTTACCTTACTTATTCAATTCCATTAGCTCCTTGAGAGTTACTACGAAAAGTATTGAGATTAAACACACATGAAGGCTAAATGGAAATTTAGAGTTTCAGAAGATATGCTTTTAATTTTTGCTATCACACTCATAACATTTTGTTGAGCACGAAAGGAGTTTTACGAGCATTTTAGTCCAGTCATGCCTTGTATCTTGAGGATACACGTTGGTTAGACGCCAGTATCCCTAGGTACTTGGTGTGACTGACTGTCATGCCACAATTAGAGTAGAGATAGCTTTGTCACCTCATGACATATTGAACCTCATATTGTTGATGAGAGGATATATTTCTCTGCAACTTTGTCACTGCTCTGCCTTGATTTTTCTTTTACATTACAGCAGAGATTAACGATGGCACTTCATGACATATCTTATCTCAATTTTTTTGAGGAGACATATTTCTCAGTGAACTAGTGTCATTGCTCTGACACAATTAGCTCTTATACATTCCAACAAAATAGATTTTTAAGTGCAATACTTAGCTTAAGTTTCTCAAACAAGAAAGCCTTTGTACTAAAGATAAACTTTCAGATATAAGAAGGCATATCATGTCAAAACATGAAAAACTGGTTTAAGCATATTAAGATCGAGTGCAACCATTTTCAGAGCAATTAGACGATAATGCACAAGAAATCATTAATTTTAAACCAATAGTTTTCATATACAGGGCAGTCATAAAGCTCCAAAAAAGGAAGATTCTTCTAAAAGATTTACTATGATAAATGAATTCAACAACAGACCAAAAAGCCTCCAAGAAGTTGTTGTGCCCCTGCGGTTTTGATGTCAGCAAGCACTAAGAGTATGAATGATTTATCACCATGTGTCTGCACTTGTTGGTTCTTCTGCACATTGCATCAGTGTATTATCTGCCATATGCATACACTGCATCAGTGCATTCATCAGTCGATTCAATTCAATATTGATGTGTGTTCATTATGCATACAACATATGTGCAGAGTTAACAGTCTAGGCCTATGCATTTCATAACTGTCTTTCATGTGGCCATAAGTTAGTACATGCTAGTTCAAGGGTTAAAGTCTGTACATTCTTTGGTGACTGTCTGTACAACCTCCGGTTGATTCATTTGATCAAGTCTATACAGGATGCATTCATACATCACTTCATTAAGTATGCACACGGGTGCCCGGATGACTTAGCAAGTCTGTACATTCTTCACCCGGCATTCAAAGTCTATGCATTGATTTGTCTCGCACATACACTAAGTCTGCACACTAAGTCTATACATTCATGAGCATAGTCAGTGCATTCGGTTGTTTCAATTTATATGCAAAGTATGTACATTCGCTGACAGCATGCCTGAGCACTCATCTTCGTTGTGCATACTTTGATAGATGCAAAGTCTATACACTCTCTACCATGCATTCAAAAGTCTATACATTCCATTGCAGGTACGAGTGGTTAAGTTCATGCATCATCACTTCAGCGAGTCTGTACATTGGTGTCGCATGCACACTAAGTCCATACACTCACACGCATAGGTTATACATGATGCATTCAGGCTTATGCGTTAGGCACAGAAAGTCTGTACATCGTTTGTACATTGCACGCAAAGTCTGTACACTCGTTGATGGCATGTCTGTATATTCACCTTCAATGTGCATACTTCTCCATATGCAAAATACATCACATGCATTCAAAGTCTGTACACTCGTGGATGACATGTCCATGCATTCATTATCGTTGCACATACTTTCTTATATGCACACTGCATTTTGTGCATCAAGTCTATACTAGCTCAGTTCAAATTTCTGAACTAACTCAGTGCATCCTCGTCTGTTCTAACAGGACTGTTGGTCGAGGAACTTAAGGAGGGCACGTGATCCGAGGATAAGGGGAGTGCCAGGATCGTGACACGTGTATTGAAGCCTGCTGAAATGCTTCCACGTGGTAGAATCAATTGGGCGGGAATCGTGGAGGACACACGCCCACCTACCTGCTGCTGCTATAAAAAGAAGCTTCTCCTTCGAGAGAAATGTGTGATCGTGGATATATTTTAGAGGAGCAGAAGAAAAGAGAGCATGCACGATCCAGAGAGAAGAGAAAAAGAAAGAGAGAGTAGCAGAAGAGAAAAGAAGAAGTGAATGAAAGAGAGCTCGTGAGATCGAGAGAGGTTGAGAGAGAGAGAGTGAAGAAAAAGCTTGAGGAGAGGAAGATAGAAGCTTTTCCTGAAGATTAGTCCCACTGGACCTTGGATCAAATCCAGGCCAGTCAGCTCTCTAAGAGCCACATTTGTGCTATCATCGTATACAGCTTTCTGTCGCTGTGATTTCCAGTTTCTTGTTTTTCTTTTGAACTTTCTTTCAAGCTGTTAGTCAGCAGAGCTAAGCTGTATTGCTCAGCGGTGCAGAGGAGGATTCCTCTGGTCAGCAAGCTGTGTTGCTCAGCGGGCGAGGTAGATACCTCGGACAGCAAGCTGTGAGGCTCAGCGGTTGTAGGCAAGCTGTGAGGCCCAGCGGTTTAAGCTGTGTATCAGCGGAATCCACACTCGGGTTTGAGTGTGGGGTGGACATAGGTCTGGAGGACCGAACCACCTAAAAATCTTTCGTGCTGTGGTTTGAATGCTAATTGTTTTGCTTCCGCTAGATGAATGCTTAAGCTCGATCTATCTTTCTATGTCCAGAGAGCCAATTGATTGCACGCTTCTTGTTTGATTGAACACATCACTGTACTTCAGTTTCAGTAGAACTGAATCTACTTCTAATTTCATATCTTTGAGTGTTCTAAGTTTTTATTCGGACAATATTTTAAAGGGAAGATTCATTCACCCCCCTCTGAATCGCTCGCACCGATTTCAACAATTGGTATCAGAGCGGGTCTCTGACTTTCCAGATCCAACGATCTGCAGAGGATCTTGCTGTCGTCGGTGCTATCTCGCTTTTGGTGCATTTCTTGTCGATTGTTTTGTGCGTTGAATCTGTTTGCCATCTGTCCTAATGGCTCGTCCTCTGATTTATGATGGTTCTAACCTCAGTAGTTGGCTAGGAGGCCTATGTGTTTACGTGAACTCCATTGATCCCAAATTATGGAGTCTTCTATCTAAAGGCCCACACCAATTACCTCATGATGAGACCAAATGGTCTAGAGAGGACAGATTAAAGAACCGTGATAATGTCACAGTTCTTAATATTTTGAAAGCTGCAGTTAATACTGACAGATTTCCTTTTGTTCCCAGGTGCGCTTCTGGAAAAGAAATTCTTGATATAATCACGGCTGCAAATGGGGAACAAGAAGAGAATCAATGCTTGATGGCCAACCGGGGTGATCACCACTCTGATCAACAGGAGGAATCGTCATCCATAGTAAGCTCTGGATCTGAAGAAATTTCGCTTGATGATTTATGGAATATAAATGAAGAACTTACTGATAGATGTACGAAAGTAAAATCTGAAAATAAAAGATTGAGGAAAACGATTGAACAATATAAATCTGAACTCTCTTGTGAAAACTGTCCAAATCTGAAACAATCTTATGATGCATGTATGCTAGATATTCATAACTGTAAGGAACAGATTGTGTCTTTGAAAAATGAGAATCAAACATGTTTAAACAAGATATCTGAACTGGAAAACAAGCTGAATGAGAAGAATGATGAACATCTAATGAGCTTGCAAGAGTTTAGTAAGGTTAATTCTGAAATGAATAAACTGAAACTCGAAAATAAAGAACTGAAGGAACAAAATAAGAAACTCATGGTCTTGAACATTGTAGCATCTGAAGGATGGTTAACCCATGAGAAAGAGAAAGCTGTAAATAAAGAAACTCAGTCTGAGAAAAAATAGAAATTGAAATAAGAATTAGAAATGGTCAAAAATCTAAATGATACTATGCAGAGACAAATTCTTGTATGTGAAGAAGATTTGATAAATTCTGAACTCAAAATCTCCTCTTTGCAATCTGAAGTAAATGAACTTGTTCGTTCCATGCCTAAATCTGTCAAGGGAAAAGAGAAAATGAATGTTCCTTTGTGTAATAACGCCACTGAATCAAGAGGAGAGGAAGGATGCAACTCTCAAATTGAAAAATCTACTAAGAAAAAGCTGTACACTACCTTTGTTCGCAGCTCTGATATTGCAAGCTGCTCTGGGCCTCTTAAAACATCTACATCATCTGTATTCCAATTCAAGGCCCAGAAAAATGAAAAACAAATAAGAGTTGTGAACAAGGGTAAACAATTGAACAAGAATGGTAAGAAAAATAAGGTCAAAAGTGTCCCTACTTGTGTTTTGGAAACTGCTAGCTCTGCTGTATCTGATGGGTCAATGCATACTTCTCATAACTCATTTACTTATTCGTATGCATCTGATAAGAATGGCTCATGTCATTATTGTGGCAAGATAGGGCACGTAATGGATGATTGCAGATTGTTGCTTGAAGATGAGCATTCTGGTGAAGCAATGCATTCTAGGAATTCATTTGGTAGAAACTATGCCACTAGGAAATCTGATGCTTCATGTTACTACTGTGGAAAGCATGGTCATTTAATGAATGAGTGCGTTGCTATGAAATTCAATGATAGGATGCATGCTAGATTTTCTGCAAATCATCACGGGTATAGAAGAAACAAACCTGTATTTAACCAGCACATTATCTGCTTCAATTGCAACAAGCCCGGTCACAAGGCTGCTGAGTGCTGGTCAGGGTCATATTGGGATAAATCTGGATCCAAAGGTAAACACCTAAGGTGCTTCGAATTTGAAGGCATGGCCATACAGTCAAAGATTGTTGGCATGCTCAGGGAAGTAGATTTAATTCTAAATCTGTAAAATTTCCTGCTCCCAATACTGCTAGTAAGAATAAAGTTGTTAATAAAAGAAAATTTTCTCTATGCTTTGAATGTGGAAAGCCAGGTCACAGGGCTGCAACCTGTTGGCTGGCAGGATATCAAAGCCAGACTGTTTTTGGTAAACAGAATTTTAATTCTGTTAACAAAAATCTTCATGCATATGCACATAGAATTCATGCTAATAAGAATGTGCATAAATCAAATCTAAAATCTGGTGCATCATGCCATTACTGTGGTCAAATAGGTCATTCAATGAATAATTGCTACTTGATGAGATTTGATGACCTTCATGCACTAAAATTGTTGAGAAAACCTGCTAGGAATGTCACTGTTAATTCAGGACCCAAGACCTCTTGGGTCTTTGTTTGTGCAAAATAAACTTTGTTTCGCAGGTGTGCCTTGGATTGGAAAATGAGTTGGGAAAATAAACCAAGGCACTCAAAGGAAAATCCCTTTCTGGACTTTTCAGGTAAATTCTCTACACTTCCTGTTCTTAGATTTATTGCATATCTTGTTAAAATAAATGTTCATCTTTCATTGCAAACATTGCATAATGTCAGGGGGAGTCTGTCTAGCTCTTGCATGCCTTCATGCCACAAGAGACTTGTGTAGTCACTGAAAATCTGATAAGACTACATATGCTCTCGATGCATCCATAAGCATAGTTCATGACTTCCCATACATAAAGTCCCATGCACCATCTTCATAACATGTATGATGATTCAATGCATTTAGTTAGGGGGAACTGATCGTTCTTGAATAAATCTGCCTGATGATCTTCTGGTATTTCTGACTCACCTTGACACATCCTTTGCTGCACTTCTTGATAGTTTTCTTTTAGAAGTGTCGACACAGTGAGTCGACATCATCTTGGATATGCTCTGTCAAATGTCGACACCTTCACTATTGTGCTCTTCTTTGTTATATGCTTGAAGCTCTGGTATAGTTCACAACTTGTATGCTGTTGAATTTCATTGAAAATTCCAAAGATTTGAGAAGAGTTCAATTCGTATAGCTTGATCATAAATCTGAAAATCAACTCATTAAAGAATCTTCCATTATAAAGATTTATGAATGGCTAAAAGATCAGATTGGTTTAAGCCTAATGTATTCATTGAGCTTGGATATGAAAATCTTGAAAATATCTGAGTCATTTTTAATAAACTTTAACCAACTATTTCATGTTGAATCTTGTAAAATCTTCCGAAATCTGAAAATGTTAATATCATGGCTTTATTTGGTTGATTTATATGAAATCAGTGTTGTTTTTAAACATCTGATGAATCTGAAATGTTCCTAAGGGTAAATTCTATCAGAGCAATGATTTTGGTCACTGAGAAACCATGTCCATTGACCATGAAGTCTAGAGGACTGTGTCATGAAGTGCCATAATTAACTCTGCTAAATAAAATTCATGAAAAATGCAGGCAGAGCAATGGCTTGAATACTGAGAAATATACCTCACTTATCAATGAAATAAGGTGAAGTATGTCATGAGGTGACAATGCTATCTCTGAAGCATGACAGTCAGTCATACTAAGTGCTTAGGGATACTGGCATCCAAACAACGTGTATCCTCTAGTTACAAGGTGTGCACTGAACTTAATTGCACCTGGTAAACTTGCTGAAAAATGCGTGCTAAAAGAAAAATCTGAGATAAATTGAAGAAGTATGGCTGATCCTCAGGAACCAAATTTGAATTCCTTCATGATGTTTAACCTCAATACTAATGATTGTAATTCCTGAAGAAGTCATTGAAATTGACTGAGTAAGATAAAGGGAGGTTAATCAAGATATAATATGATGGCTTGGCTCACTTTTATTAAACATTGATGTTCAGATATGAGTACATAAGTTTATTGACAAACTGTGTATACATCATATTTAAACCATGATGTTCAAATAAAAAAATTCATAAGCCCCTATAATGGAAGAGTTGAACCATTCGTTTATTCAGATTTATGAAATAAGTATCTTATTGAAAATCTTTTATTTCCTTGAAAGATCTTGTAGTCTGCATGCTGCCATGTCATCCTTCCTGAATGTCTTCTTGACATATCCCTCTCCTTACACCCTTGAAAGCCTTGCTACATATCAGGGGCATTGGATTGTTAAGGTCTTGTCTAGACTGCACTTATTGCTTGGTTCTTGTATTGTTTGCATCATGTAAGCATCAGGTTCTCCTTGAATTCCATTCATTTATTAAGGAGAGAATACATCTCCTCTGTCGCTACAAAGAAGCATCTATTCAGGGGGTGTTTACTTGTCTATGTATCATGCTGCATATTAAAGGGGGAGATCTTCTCAGCATCCTTCATGTCCCTTTTTCTTTGCCTACCACTGGGGAGATTTTATTCAATCATATCATGCACACTTTTATTTCTCTCTCAAACTTTTCTCTTTTTGATGAAGTCAAAGGGGGAGAATAGTTTGAGTCTGTGTGACTCATAGTGTTGCCATCATCAAAAAGGGGGAGATTGTTGTGCCCCTGCGGTTTTGATGTCAGCAAGCACTAAGAGTATGAATGATTTATCACCGTGTGTCTGCACTTGTTGGTTCTTCTGCACATTGCATCAGTGCATTATCTGCCATATGCATACACTGCATCAGTGCATTCATCAGTCGATTCAATTCAGTATTGATGTGTGTTCATTATGCATACAACGTCTGTGCAGGGTTAACAGTCTAGGCCTGTGCATTTCATAACTGTGTTTCATGTGGCCATAAGTTAGTACATGCCAGTTCAAGGGTTAAAGTCTGTACATTCTTTGGTGACTGTCTGTACAACCTCCGGTTGATTCATTCGATCAAGTCTATACAGGATGCATTCATACATCACTTCATTAAGTATGCACACGGGTGCCCTGATGACTTAGCAAGTATGTACATTCTTCACCCGGCATTCAAAGTCTATGCATTGATTTGTCTCGCACATACACTAAGTCTGCACACTAAGTCTATACATTCATGAGCATAGTCAAAGCATTCGGTTGTTTCAATTTATATGCAAAGTATGTACATTCGCTGACAGCATGCCTGAGCACTCATCTTCGTTGTGCATACTTTGATAGATGCAAAGTCTATACACTCTCTACCATGCATTCAAAAGTCTATACATTCCATTGCTGGTACGAGTGGTTAAGTTCATGCATCATCACTTCAGCGAGTCTGTACATTGGTGTCGCATGCACACTAAGTCCATACACTCACACGCATAGGTTATACATGATGCATTTAGGCTTAAGCGTTAGGCACAGAAAGTCTGTACATCGTTTGTACATTGCACGCAAAGTCTGTACACTCGTTGATGGCATGTCTGTATATTCACCTTCAATGTGCATACTTCCCCATGGGCAAAATGTATCACATGCATTCAAAGTATGTACACTCGTGGATGACATGTCCGTGCATTCATTATCGTTGCACATACTTTCCTATATGCACACTACATTTTGTGCATCAAGTCTATACAAGCTCAGTTCAAATTTCTGAACTAACTCAGTGCATCCTCGTTTGTTCAAACAGGACTGTTGGTCAAGGAACTTAAGGAGGGCATGTGATCCGAGGATAAGTGGAGTGCCAGGATCGTGACACGTGTATTGAAGCCTGCTAAAATGCTTCCACGTGGTAGAATCAATTGGGCGGGAATCGTGGAGAACACACGCCCACCTACCTGCTGCTGCTATAAAAAGAAGCTTCTCCTTCGAGAGAAATGTGTGATCGTGGATATATTTTAGAGGAGCAGAAGAAAAGAGAGCCTGCACGATCCAGAGAGAAGAGAAAAAGAAAGAGAGAGTAGCAGAAGAGAAAAGAAGAAGTGAAAGAAAGAGAGCTCGTGAGATCGAGAGAGGTCGAGACAGAGAGAGTGAAGAAAGAGCTTGAGGAGAAGAAGATAGAAGCTTTTCCTGAAGATTAGTCCCACTGGACCTTGGATCAAATCCAGGCCAGTCATCTCTCTAAGAGCCACATTTGTGCTATCATCGTATACAGCTTTCTGTCGCTGTGATTTCCAGTTTCTTGTTTTTCTTTTGAACTTTCTTTCAAGCTGTTAGTCAGTAGAGCTAAGCTGTATTGCTCAGCGGTGCAGAGGAGGATTCCTCTGGTCAACAAGCTGTGTTGCTCAGCGGGCGAGGTAGATACCTCGGACAGCAAGCTGTGAGGCTCAGCGGTTGTAGGCAAGTTGTGAGGCCCAGCGGTTTAAGCTGTGTATCAGTGAAATCCACACTCGGGTTTGAGTGTGGGGTGGACATAGGTCTGGAGGACCGAACCACCTAAAAATCCTTTGTGCTGTGGTTTGAATGCTATTTGTTTTGCTTCCGCTAGATGAATGCTTAGGCTCGATCTGTCTTTCTATGTCCAGAGAGCCAATTGATTGCACGCTTCTTGTTTGATTGAACACATCACTGTACTTCAGTTTCAGTAGAATTGAATCTGCTTCTAATTTCATATCTCTGAGTGTTCTAAATTTTTATTCGGACAATATTTTAAAGGGGAGATTCTTTCACCCCTCTCTGAATCGCTTGCACCGATTTCAACAGAAGTTCAAGGTATTCAAGGAACTATGGAAATAGTTAGCTGAACATGCAAGAGATGGCAGTTTCCAAATAGATCAGGCATGTCCAGAGATATCACAGGAATTTCAGACCCGAGGGAGTACATAGGATATGATCATTATGATGGAGGGGCCTGATTTAGGCAAAAGGTGTAGATGAGAACATAGTGAAACAAAATATGAATCACTCCCCCTGAGGATATAGTGAGCTCAGTCTTGAATGGGTGACATAGACCCAGCAGATGCGAAGGAAGTGTCAACACTGGCACTTGATAGTGTCGACACCCTGAGCTCAGACAGAAGAAAGCTTTCAGGTAGAATGACTTGAGAGGTTGACATGTCTGGATGTGAGGTCGACCTGCTTGATCAGCTAGGAGTGTGATCAGCCAAGGAGAGAATTAACAAAGTTTTTCAAAGGTTGAACATGCTCCCCCTAAGTCGATGCATCCCATGCAAGTGTCAACAGTAATGTGCAATGATGCATGCTGAAATTTTGATGATGACTCCCCCTGAATTTGTGCACTGGTTGTCAATGGAGTGTGCAGCCTTGACTTACGTGAACACATGTTGCACTAAAAATGATGCCACTTGATATGCAATCTTTGAGTTCTTTTTAACATGGTGTGCATTGGCGTGTATGAGACCACAAAATGATGCAATCTTGGAATATTTGTAGTGCATTCTGAACTGAAATGCAGATTGGATTTTTAAAGTGCAGATGGATGCATGCTACTTACTCCCTCTATTTGATGATTTCAATATGGTATGTAATCCATTTTGAAATCAGTATTTGCATTGTAACAGATGCACATGAATAAACTATGAACAACGTGTACAGATTCAGCCACATGCCATGCATTTCTACGCTTAGGTGCAAACTCTTAAACTCCCCCTTTATTGAATGCTCATGGAAGTTAAGATAGACAATCAGTATATTATCAGTCCACATGAGTGATAAGTTGAGATGTGGGTGTGTAGCCATAGCCCATGTCAGACATCATCAAAAGCAATGATCATCAATGCTAAGCAAAAAGTTCACATGGCTGCTCAAGGTAGCAGGAATCAAATAGCAACTCATCATCAAAGCAATTCCATCATCATGACAAATTTTTCTTGGATTACATAGCTAAATTAATTGATCTCTAGTACAAGGCAGAGGTATGGATCTGAGACCCTGCTCAGGCATAGTAAGAGTTCCAAGCAGGCTTGACCTGCCTTTCTATTCTACACCATTTAATATACCAGAGGTTAAACAAGGTCTAAGCAAGTAATCTATCTTAGATGTTCATCTCACACCTTGGGGGAAACTTTAGCAGTTCAAGGAGATCAATTCAGTTTTCAGCACTTATTGACAGCAAGACAGACTTATGATGTAGAAACTAAAATGCAAGCCTATCATGCAAGATTTTGAGCAAAATAAATTAGTTACATACATGTGCCTTGAGCTTTTATTTACTTGAGCATCCAATGTTCAGCTCCAAGGCACCCTACACCCAAAATTCTCATTTGAAATGTTTTGGTACCCAAGCTTGCTTGGGTCCTGGTTGGTTAGAAGCAATTCTCGCAAATGACTTTATTTTCTTTGCTGCTTTCTTGTCACCCACTCTTGTCCAAGGACAGTGATTGGATATATGTCCATATTTACCATAGCAGAAGCAGCGCATAAGGAATTTACCATTATTTCTTTGTATAGGTGAATTGAATATTGGTGGGTGAGCATGGATACCACTGTGTTGATCATGAGGGTGCGTTTTACCTTTCAGACGCCAACAGTCTTTGACTGTGTGGCCAATCTTTCCACAGTGGAAGCAGCGAGGAGGATGGTTTCTTCTATTTGCTGATTGTTCAGCCTTGAAGAGTGTCGACCTGTTCAGATGAGTGTGTCAACACGTAGGGTCATACCTGAACTTTTGAGCATGAGTGTGCAGAAGATGCTTCCTCCCAGTGTTGACCTGTCCCTTGCCATTGTTTTCAGCAACAAATCTTCTATTTTTGCCAACTCTTAGTTTATCATTGCACAAGGTGAGGCAATCATGCACAGTGTGACCAAGCATACTGTTGGGTCCCTCGATCAATGACACCCAAGAGGGGGGGTGAATTGGGTGACTACAATTTTAAATAAAACTCTTGACCTTTTATCAAAGGCAATGAGACAACAATTAAAACACCCAAAACTGTTGATCTGGCAAGCTTGATAACAACAAACATTATGAGACAAGACGAGTGCACACGGTGCAGTTAATGACATATAACAGAATTAAGGAAGTTGATTAAGCCATTAAACCGATTCTCTCAAGTTCACCGATCCCACACGATCATATAGATGGATACACAAAATAAACCAAACCAGTGCGCAAAGCAAACCACAATACACAGGGATTTTAAGGTGGTTCGGGACCACGACGGGCTCCCTACGTCCACCCCTCACTAAACTAGGTGAGGCTTCACTCGGGAATAAATTCCCAACCGGAGACGACGCTCCAAATACACACGCAGGATGACGCCTGCACACACACACGGGGACGCGCCCCAAAACACAGACACACACACAGAGACGTAGTCTCCCACACGGTCCAACGACCGGAATAACAACACACACACGATCCGATGGCCGGATCACCAACACGAACACACACTGCCACAAGTGCAGCAAACCACACACAAGATACAGAACTGATCTAACTAGACACCCACACACACAAACGTAGATCTAGGAAGACCTACGTACACACACGAATAAATCACGACACACACGACCACGGATCCAACAATGATCCACACACACAAATATCTGAGATAAAGATTACAACATATGCTGAAGTTTAAACTCAAAGAATCAGAATGAAAGGTGTGAAGAGAGAATGATTTATCCTTGTAGAAGCTCCCCCTTTCTCTTCTCGGAATTTAATCGAACACTTGTGCAGCAGGAAGACGTTCTTGACAATCTTGAATCGGATGAGCTTGAATCTTGTTTTCACTCGCAGCCAGCAGTAGAGGGTTGATTGGAACTTCGAATCCTCCTTCTTCCCTTCACATTCACGCACAAACACAAGAGGAACAAGGGCTGGAGGTGGCTGCTGCGACCTGCACAAAGAAGGGTTAGAAAGAAACCTGAAAATAGTGTATACGAAAATCCCTTAGGGTTTACACCCTTAACAAGATGATTTATACTCCTAGACAGGTCAAGGGACGTTCAGGGGACCAGATCCATATATTATGGAGTGATTCCCGGAGACCCTAACAGCTGTATAAGCCCATGTGGCTCGAAACCAACAAGTCAACAAAACCGGCGCCGCCCAGAACAGAAGGGTCGACCCTTGGGGTCGACCCTCGTGCTGTGCTAGAGGTCCAGAAGTTCATGGGTCGACCCCAGGGGTCGACCCTCTCAGAACCAGGTTCTGGTTCAACAAAAACAGCAAGAGGACCTGTAGGGGTCGACCCTTGGGGTCGACCCTCGGGGCATGGGTCGACCCTTGGGGTCGACCCTTGGGCATACAGAAGTCAAACAGAATGGATTTTGTGTTCTGTTTTACATGGGTCGACCCTTGGGGTCGACCCTCGGGTTTCCAGAATTCAAGGGGTCGACCCCAAGGGTCGACCCTTGGGTTTCCAGAACCCAAACAGAACAAATTTTGGTTCTGGTTTACAGGGGTCGACCCTTAGGGTCGACCCTTTCTTGAGGGGTCGACCCTAAGGGTCGACCCTTTCAGGCAGCTTCATAAAAACAGCTCTGCACGCTTCGGCGGCAGGAATTAATTCTCCTAGCTCCGAACTCCGATCGAAGCGAGACTGGAAGCGTTGGAAAGAGGACTCCCAGAGCTATAACATAAAATTTTTAGAATGGAGATCCAATGGTTGGATTGAAAATGGTGAAGACTGTAAGGCAGTTTGAGTTTGAAAAATAACTAAAACCTCCATCAAACTAAAGGGAAACAATTGATTAAATATTACCATAATCCCATGAAGATCAACAATGATTTTGCATCCTGAAAAACATGATAAACCAAGAGGTTAGATCAAGATCAAAATATATGGGTCATGCATTAACATATGAAGCTAGTTTTGAGACCAAGACCCAAATGACATGAAATATGATTACGAAAGCATTATCATGAGGCATATAAGAATCCACATGAAAGATCTGTATGAAAGCACTTGAGAACCCATTTTTCAACTCAAGATTAGAAGAGTGTCACCATGGATTCCAATATAAATTCTTACCTTGAATCCATCATAATGTGGGAAATATTAACCTGCACTTTCCGGGAATTTAGAAGCAAGTTAATATTCAACCAACGAATCTGAAGATCCCAACTTCAACCCAGTTCTCCCTTAAACCATTTCAAAGCATTTAAGCCATATGATCAGAATGACTAGGAGCCATCACTCATGCATTCATGATATACAAGAACCAGAGGAAATCCTCAACAGAGCATGTAATGAAATGGCTATGCATTTACACAACACAAGGCCATGCAATCAATTTCATATCCATAAGGACTCAACCATTTCACTGAGAAGCATAGTCTTCACATGAAACCTCCAAAGACTAATGTGCAGCATGCATGATTCAATCATCAACCTACTTAGTAAAGCAACCTGCAAGATAAGATAGCCACATGTGAGTTCATTTATCATGAAGATGTTTTAGTAAAGCAACCTGTAAGATAATATAGCCACATGTGAGTTCATTTATCATGAAGATGTTTTCCACTAATCAAGCACACAATATGTTGTGATTATCAAAACCACTATCATCACACATGAGGTTTAGTTATCATCAAAG
This sequence comes from Amorphophallus konjac, assembly GCA_022559845.1. NCBI lineage: Eukaryota > Viridiplantae > Streptophyta > Magnoliopsida > Alismatales > Araceae > Amorphophallus > Amorphophallus konjac. The sequence continues at coordinate 197,388,942 of CM040122.1, read as the reverse complement.
TCATAGCTCAACAATCTCCATCACACATGAAGTTTAGTTATCATCAAAACCATAGCTCAACAATCTCCCCCTTTTTGATGATGACAAACTTAGTGATGAATGATGACAATCTTAGTGAAGATGACAAACGAGTGGCAAGTTGTTCTCCCCCAATCATGAAACCCCAATCATGAATCTAACAAGCATGAATCACATGAAATATTTCTCCCCCTTTGACATTATCAAAAAGCGGGGTAATGCCAATCATACTCCCTCATGAAGAAGAAACAGTGGAGATGCACATTGTAGCATGATAAAAGTGCAAGGAACAGTAACCCACATTTGAAATTCTGATGAAGCAGGAGTAAGTTATAAATAAATGGGTTCATGGAAAGGATGGGAAACACCAATTGTGGACTCGAGAACCAATTGTTGGCTAGAGAGGATATCAAATGTTGATTACTTGGTTGTGCCCAATCTTTCTCCCCATTTGCCAAGCAAACACAAGAATTTATTGAGCAAGTAAATAGCATGGGAAGTTCACTCAATTTTTGGTTTTCAGTATTTTCCAGATTTTTTAATTTTTGATTTGTGGTTTGAAATGCATGAGATGCAACTTATGCATGTGATGGCATGTGAGATGCATACACAAGCAAACAAATAGATACATATATATACATGCAACACTGCTCCCCCGTACTTATTTAAGAAGGGATGGGTATAGGAAAGATGCAAGAGAGTCATGACAATCGGAATACACATGTGTAGCACATGGGAGATTTTCCAATCATATAGGAGATTAATGCAATTGCTAATGCAGTCAATCAACTTTCTGAATACATATTAAATCAAATTCTCAAATGTGTAAGTGAGTAACATGAAAAATGATAGTTTCAATATGGATATTTAGATTTTCAGATCAACACAGGGAGACATTTTACAGACTGCACTTCAATTTTGAGAGCAGCGTATTGGAGGCTTCGCTCTACCACAATGAGTTTTCACCATCATTTTTTCAACTCAACCAGTACCACATGATAGTCAGAATTTTTCAAGAGTGATCAGGTCCAAAATGATTCCTTTTTACGCGAGTAGACGCATGGAGCTCATGCCAGAATCCCCGGTTACTTAGAATACTGAACCATCTCACCTCATTTTGAACAGAGGTACTAGTCCACACTTTTCAGATATGAACCACATCACGTCTCAGGTGACATGTGCCCAGTTTACTCAGTGAGACCAAGCATTGCTCTACCGTTCATTTTCATTTCAGATTTTTCAACAAAGATAGGTAGGCAGCTTTTTCCTCAACTGTCTCTTCAACATACATGCAGCAAGTTTAACATCTCGAGAGTGTTGAAAAGAAAAACATATATCCTTATTCTTAACACTCATTTTCATATTCTGTGCATGAATTGTGTGAATTTGATTCAGCATGTATACCGAAAATACCATGAATACATAACAATACAACTCCCCCTAAATAGATGCACTTTACTCCCCCCAAAGTGTACAACATGAAGCACACCAATAATGACTCAAATGCAACATTATTTATCAAGAATGCATAAGGTCATAGAATTTTCAAGGATGGGGGTGAATAGCATATAATAACACACAAGCACACATTGGGAGTTTATGCAAATGCACTATGACATGTATGCGAGCAATGTGATGTCAATTTGATACTAATTGAATGGATGCCAAACGAATGAACTAAGTGTGACGAATGCATGAGTTCTAATGCAATGCAGAAATTAACATGGGTGCAAGGTGTGTGTTTTTCATTTGAGAGAACTAAATGCACCTAATGCATTGGATTCTGATGCATGCAGCCTATTACTGTATGAGAATGAAGGATAGGATGCAAAAAGAAGATGAGAGCTTTCATTTCCAAGTCAGTGTGACAGAATTCTTATTAAGTTCATCCACATTCAATCCATGAATCAGCAAACATTGTTTATGACAAGACCTTTATGAATGAGGGTGCATAAATGATCAAAAGTAAGCAGTGCAACCCAAATTTCAGAATTGTTCAAAAATAGATTTTGAAAGGTCTTTCACAAGTTTTGAAATGAGAGTTCATCCAAAAGTCAAATGTATGGATCATATAATCACAAACATATTTTCAAGTCACATAACTCATCTCAAGGATTCATTCTGTTAAATCAATTAAGTATGTTCATCACATCAAACTAGATTCAACCAATTTGTCACAGCATGCTAGTAAATGACAACTCAAGTTTTTAGAATCAACACTTGTCATCTAAAGGTATCACCAAGTGATAAAAAGACCATTGCATGATTTAACAAGGTTGAATTACCTTGGTTCAGGAGACAAGATTGGAAGCCTTCAATCACTGAGATTGCCAACCTCACAGGGGTTGATATTTCAGATTTTACTTTCTTACCTTTGCCTTGAGAATCCTTTTTCTTCCAAGTCTTTCACCTATTGAACCCATCCTTTGTTAACAGAGACGCGCACTTTTCATACCATGTCTTGGGTACTATCAAAATCACTTCCTATCTCCCAGTGGTGGATTGAGAAAATTTTTATCATTTTCATCCTTGCAAGGTATTCCTCATTTGATTCAAACTTGGTCACGGCCAGCCCATCAGCATTTGGATTTTGGGAGTGTAATCTGTATCCAAGAACAACAAGAATTGATTTGTCAATTTTGATTCAAATTTATTAACTTTGGCATAACAAATTATTTTAACAACCAAAATCCACTAGATAGCTCAAGATGCAATGCATGACTCATGTGTGAACCTTAAACACTAAGCTCATATGAAGAATGTGGTTGCTCCCCCTTAGTGTGTGCAAGAATGCAAGATGTTCAGTAACAATCCAATGTCATATGCAGCCTTTTAAGTAAACGACTCATAGTACTAGGCGGAGAACTTAGATCCAAAGATCACCTCACGCGTAGTGATAGCTTTCAGACAGGCATAACCTGTCCTTCCACATGTCACCATTTGATATACTATGTAGTCAAGGGTGATGAAGGTAGGAGGAATGCTATGCATTATGACATGACTTCACAATGTTCAACTTATGCAAGATAATATGTGAAAGGGTGTATGCAAACATGAGGGTGCATGCAAGCTCAACAAATGTAGTGAACTTTATTGATGGTTTCAAAGCACCACTTCAACAAGATGCTATATGAGGATGATATGCACAAGTGTATGCAACTATCTATGGATGGAATGCATGAACAAACATGTGCATTAACACAAGACAATTCAGCACAATATGAATCAAACAATGACATAATTACTGAAGAGAGTGAGAGGGATATCACCTGAATTTTCAAATTTCAGTTTTGGTTTTTTCTTTTAACCTGATTTATCCCACTTGTGTGCCTTACCTTCGTGAGAAAAATAGATTTCATGCTTTACATTCCCAAGGCACACCTGCAAAACAAATTTCTCATTTGGCATTCTTAGGTACCCAAACCATCTTGGGTCCTTGTGGGTTAGCAGCATCTTTGGCACGTGGCTTCCACTTCATAACAACATTCAAATCATCAATTTTCTTCAGAAAACAATCATGCACCATATGTCCAAATTTACCACAGTAGTTGCAACATGACTTTGAGTTCTTAAAAGCACGAGGATTCTTTGAAGCATGTGATTTTTTGTTCCACTCTTGTTTCCCATTTGCAAAAGGTTTCATTCTTTTCCTACATGCTTCTAAATCATCATTCTTTCTCATAAAACAATCATGCATGGCATGTCCATATTTTCCACAATAAAAACATGAGAATTTCTTTCTAGGTGGTTGTGTGTGTGTGGAAGAAGTATGTTCAACATGCATGGAGATGCTAGCAGCATTTTTGGATTTTTGATGCATGTTGATTTTCTGATTTTTGTTTTCTTTTTGAAGCTTTTGGACATTCACATTATTTTTCTGATTTGATTGGGTTCTTGATACAGTGGGTTGCTGGGAGTAAGATGTGGAGGTGGTAGGTGCACAATTGTCATGAACAAATGAAGTATATATTTTACTTTCAAATTTCTTTTTGTTCACAGGATTGAACCCCAGCCCTTCTCTTTGAAAGTTTACTTTCATTCCCAACAGTTTATCCAAGTTTTCTTGACCATTGACAAATCTAGATAAAGAAGCATTCAAATCAGAAATTTCTTTTTCAAGTGATGAAATGTGCAATTCATAGGAGACCATCTTATTTTCACAAGTCTTGACTTGTTCATGTAGTTGGGTGTTGATGATTTTGTAGGTTTCCATTTCTTGTTTCATCACATGCATTTCTTTACATTGATCAACAAGCAAACCTTTTCCTTTTTCAAAAACAAGCAATTTTTCAGAAATGGTATTGTTCAATTCCTTCAGTTTCTCATTTTCCATTTCAAGATTTTTATCATGAGCAAGCTCATTTTGACCATTGTTCATAAGACTAACTCTCTCTCTCAGCTCTTTGTTTTCATTTCTCAAGGAAGAGATTTGATCTTTGTGAATTTCAATGTCAAACATGTAACCATCAATCAATTCCTTAAGGTGTAAGCATTCTTTACAAGAGGAATCAGTTTTATTTTGACCTACATTCTTTTGCAATTTTTTGTTTTCAGATTTTAACTTCTTGTATTTTTCAGCAAGCTCTTCATAAGCATTCAACAATTCTTCATAGTTAAAATCATCTTCATAATCAGAATCAGAGTTTACCCTTGAGCTCGATTCACTTGGCTGACCACTCCTTTGTTCACTCGTGCCCGCTATAAGACATCTGTCTTTAAGCTCCTCCTTGAGGTCTGCTAATCCATCCAATATTTCCTTCGCGGATCTGCAATGGGAGACAAAAGGAAAATAGTTAGAGTCAACTGCAGCAATAAGTAATTTTAGAGTCAAACCATTTTGATCATGTTTAAGTTTTTGATCTGCAGTCCAAACACTTTTGTCTTTAGGCAATTCATAAGGACCATGTGAAATAAGCTTCCATAGCTTAGGGTCGTATGAATTGACTAGACTACACAACCTTCCTAACCACAAATCAAAATTACAGCCATCAAACACGGGTGGAGAATTCAAGGTGTAGATCATGGTAGTCATTGATTCGGATAACTCTAGATCGTTAGATCTATCAAATTAGAGCCTTAGCTCTGATACCAATTGTTGGGTCCCTCGATCAATGACACCCAAGAGGGGGGTGAATTGGGTGACTACAATTTTAAATAAAACTCTTGACCTTTTATCAAAGGCAATGAGACAACAATTAAAACACCCAAAACTGTTGATCTGGCAAGCTTGATAACAACAAACATTATGAGACAAGACGAGTGCACACAGGTGGAGTTAATGACATATAACAGAATTAAGGAAGTTGATTAAGCCATTAAACCGATTCTCTCAAGTTCACCGATCCCACACGATCATATAGATGGATACACAAAATAAACCAAACCAGTGCGCAAAGCAAACCACAATACACAGGGATTTTAAGGTGGTTCGGGACCACGACGGGCTCCCTACGTCCACCCCTCACCAAACTAGGTGAGGCTTCACTCGGGAATAAATTCCCAACCGGAGACGACGCTCCAAATACACACGCAGGATGACGCCTGCACACACACATGGGGACGCGCCCCAAAACACAGACACACACACAGAGACGTAGTCTCCCACACGGTCCAACGACCGGAATAACAACACACACACGATCCGATGGCCGGATCACCAACACGAACACACACTGCCACAAGTGCAGCAAACCACACACAAGATACAGAACTGATCTAACTAGACACCCACACACACAAACGTAGATCTAGGAAGACCTACGTACACACACGAATAAATCACGACACACACACGACCACGGATCCAACAATGATCCACACACACACAAATATCTGAGATAAAGATTACAACATATGCTGAAGTTTAAACTCAAAGAATCAGAATGAAAGGTGTGAAGAGAGAATGATTTATCCTTGTAGAAGCTCCCCCTTTCTCTTCTCGGAATTTAATCGAACACTTGTGCAGCAGGAAGACGTTCTTGACAATCTTGAATCGGATGAGCTTGAATCTTGTTTTCACTCGCAGCCAGCAGTAGAGGGTTGATTGGAACTTCGAATCCTCCTTCTTCCCTTCACATTACGCACAAACACAAGAGGAACAAGGGCTGGAGGTGGCTGCTGCGACCTGCACAAAGAAGGGTTAGAAAGAAACCTGAAAATAGTGTATACGAAAATCCCTTAGGGTTTACACCCTTAACAAGATGATTTATACTCCTAGACAGGTCAAGGGACGTTCAGGGGACCAGATCCATATATTATGGAGTGATTCCCGGAGACCCTAACAGCTGTATAAGCCCATGTGGCTCGAAACCAACAAGTCAACAAAACCGGCGCCGCCCAGAACAGAAGGGTCGACCCTTGGGGTCGACCCTCGTGCTGTGCTAGAGGTCCAGAAGTTCATGGGTCGACCCCAGGGGTCGACCCTCTCAGAACCAGGTTCTGGTTCAACAAAAACAGCAAGAGGACCTGTAGGGGTCGACCCTTGGGCATACAGAAGTCAAACAGAATGGATTTTGTGTTCTGTTTTACATGGGTCGACCCTTGGGGTCGACCCTCGGGTTTCCAGAATTCAAGGGGTCGACCCCAAGGGTCGACCCTTGGGTTTCCAGAACCCAAACCGAACAAATTTTGGTTCTGGTTTACAGGGGTCGACCCTTAGGGTCGACCCTTTCTTGAGGGGTCGACCCTAAGGGTCGACCCTTTCAGGCAGCTTCATAAAACAGCTCTGCACGCTTCGGCGGCAGGAATTATTTCTCCTAGCTCCGAACTCCGATCGAAGCGAGACTGGAAGCGTTGGAAAGAGGACTCCAAGAGCTATAACATAAAATTTTTAGAATGGAGATCCAATGGTTGGATTGAAAATGGTGAAGACTGTAAGGCAGTTTAGTTTGAAAAATAACTAAAACCTCCATCAAACTAAAGGGAAACAATTGATTAAATATTACCATAATCCCATGAAGATCAACAATGATTTTGCATCCTGAAAAACATGATAAACCAAGAGGTTAGATCAAGATCAAAATATATGGGTCATGCATTAACATATGAAGCTAGTTTTGAGACCAAGACCCAAATGACATGAAATATGATTACGAAAGCATTATCATGAGGCATATAAGAATCCACATGAAAGATCTGTATGAAAGCACTTGAGAACCCATTTTTCAACTCAAGATTAGAAGAGTGTCACCATAGATTCCAATATAAATTCTTACCTTGAATCCATCATAATGTGGGAAATATTAACCTGCACTTTCCGGGAATTTAGAAGCAAGTTAATATTCAACCAACGAATCTGAAGATCCCAACTTCAACCCAGTTCTCCCTTAAACCATTTCAAAGCATTTAAGCCATATGATCAGAATGACTAGGAGCCATCACTCATGCATTCATGATATACAAGAACCAGAGGAAATCCTCAACAGAGCATGTAATGAAATGGCTATGCATTTACACAACACAAGGCCATGCAATCAATTTCATATCCATAAGGACTCAACCATTTCACTGAGAAGCATAGTCTTCACATGAAACCTCCAAAGACTAATGTGCAGCATGCATGATTCAATCATCAACCTACTTAGTAAAGTAACCTGCAAGATAAGATAGCCACATGTGAGTTCATTTATCATGAAGATGTTTTAGTAAAGCAACCTGTAAGATAATATAGCCACATGTGAGTTCATTTATCATGAAGATGTTTTCCACTAATCAAGCACACAATATGTTGTGATTATCAAAACCACTATCATCACACATCAGGTTTAGTTATCATCAAAGTCATAGCTCAACAATCTCCATCACACGTGAAGTTTAGTTATCATCAAAACCATAGCTCAACACATACCACAATGTAAACAATAACCATTCATTTTATGAGTAGCATGGTACTTAGCATGAGATTTCGTAGCATGCATTTTCGCATTAGCAAGATCATATTTCCGTTTATGCCAGGAGACATTCTTTTTCATATTGCCATTTTGATTTTGGTTTTTCTTTTGAACAGCATGCGATTTTGGATGGCTGTAAGAAGTGTTGGCTTCAAGTGAGCCAGTGACAAATGAGGTATACACCTTGCTTCCAAGGGACTTTTTGTTCACAGCTTTGTACCCTAAACCTTCTCCTTGAAGGTTGACCCTAGTTCTCAGAATTATGCCTAAATTATCTTTGCTCTGATTAAATTTTGACAGAGAATTCTTTAAGTCTTTGTTTTCACTCTCCAATGAGGAGACATGTAGTTCAGACTCAGCAAGGTCCTCTTCGCACTCAGCCAATTGCTCATTGAGCATGGCATTCATCCCCTTGTAATTTTCAATTTCCAATTGAGGTTCATTCAATTTCTCAGGGCTATTATTAACAATGCCCTTGCCTTTTTCATAGATAGATAGTGATGAGGACATCACCAGCAATTTCATATGATCGAGGATCCCGATACTCGCCGCCTAAGCTACATCTTGTTCACCACGTTATTTCGAGTCCTATGATGTAATTTTCATTTTCTACTCATGTAATTTACCTTTTATTTGAGTCTTGTACCTAGGTTATTAAGTCATTTCCCTAAGTTCGAGTCTCATTAGGCTATGGTGCTTGCTATTGGGCCTATTTCTTTGGGCTAGGCGCATGGGCGCACCCCCCTTCCTTGGTTATCTGTTAGTATGTTAAAAGTCAGGGTCTTATATGTAAAAGTGGGTTTCCTATAAATAGGACCCCAATCGCTCAGTTGTAAGCTAATGAATATTTGAGTAAAAATTTGCCAAGGCATTTGTGCATCTCTCTCTCTCTCTAGCTCTCTCTCTCTGCTTCTCTCTCTCACTAAAAGGGGCGAACCCCATTCTCTCTCCTCCCCACTCCAAATTCGAAATTCACTCTCTCTCCTCCCTATTCACCTTTATTTAAGACCCCTCCCCCTTCCCCATACCTTCCATTTACTCCCCTTCCAACCCCTAGGTGGAACCCCTTTCTCCTAGGCACCTCTCCCCCTTCCCAAGCAACCTTTCCCCTTCCCCATACAACCCCTTCACATTCCCAAGGGAGAATCCATTCTCCTAGACACCCTTTCCCCTTCCCAAAGCAACTCTTCCCCTTCCCTAGGCCCCCATTAGCACCTCCATTAACCCTCCACCCAATTCGAAGGGAACCCTCCCCATTTCCCCAAGCCACTTGCGCCCCCATCTCCCCACCTCCACCCCCCCTTGACCATTTGTGCAATCACCCCCCCTCCCCTGCTAGCTCCGCCCCTCCTTCCTCCCTCACCTCCCCTTGCCACCTCCCAACCATTCCCCATCACCAAAGCAACCATTTCCCCTCTCCTTCCACCAAAGGAACCACCCCTCCACCCTTTTCCCTCTTCTCATTTGCATACAGCTGAAGACCTGCAGAACAGCCACCAGTTGCAGTGCTGCCCACGACCTCTTCCCAAAGCTCCTGGGGGCGTGGCCTACATCGACGGGAAGGTCTGCGAGTCTTCTTCGCAAGCGAGGTGATCTCATCCCATTCTGAGTTCGGGGCTGTCCGGGAGAGCCATTCTCCCCTGACTGCGCTGGGCTCCCCCTGCAGAGTACCAGAACCGGCTTTGAAGCTGTGCCACGGCCAACCCTAGCAGAACCAAGCCGAGGCCTCTTCATCAAAATTCTTCCATGTCCTGTCCTCTTCCAGGATCAGGAAGCGGAACTGTGTTCGGTTTCCGTGAGACAGAGTTATAGAGTTTCTCCTCCGACTGCTCTAAGCTGCTTCCCCAAGTCTGCTTCGACCTATCAGCACCTTTTTGGGTCCCCCGGTCTCCTCCGACCTCATCCGGCTTCCCTGTCGATTTCGCTGTTAAGTAGGCTCGACCACGATTCCAGCAACTCCAATGGCTCGAGATTCAGAGGTCGGGAGCGGCCGGTGTAGCTTCTGCAAGTCACTGTTCATATCAGGTAGTTGCTGCGGCCAGATTCTGCCACGCTGTTCGAACCTACACCACGGCCACATCCTTCAACTTCTGGAGGCGCCACTTGGCCGAGAGCTGCAACCACAAGTCTTCCACCATCACCAACAAGCGGCATCCCTTTAGGCATAAGGAAGTGCCTTTCCCATTTTTTCTCTCCCGGGCGCGCAAACAGTTCATTTAGGTCCTTCCCCAACAGTGCCTCACTCAACGGACTCCTCCTCACCGCCCCGACATCCTCTGGTGCTATTCTTGGTTGCTACTCGAAGAAGACTCATCCACGGATGTCCTCGACTTGGTCCCGCCTCATTCGGACTTCAGGAGCTGCCGTGGTGACTTTGGCCATCCACTGCTGTCCCTGGGAACACTCTGCTTCTGCACGCAAGGGACCTGTTCCAGAGCCCGTCCCCACCGGCGACGACCTAGGGACCGCCCACTAAAAATCACAGTCATACCTGGGTACGTCAGCGATATTTTGGCATAAGTCTCATCAAGTTCTGAGTCCAGGGGAGCTCACAGCGGCGACTACATCAACCCCCTATCTTGCTGTCCCAGACCCGGGCAGATTCGGCCGGGTGCTCCGTCGGCACGGTCGAGCTTATCTCCCCTCCCCGCCTGGCCGGCTTAGCGCCCCTCCCTATGCGGAGGTAGTGTTTGACTTGTAATACAAAAATCCTCACCCCAAGTCCACCCTCCTGTGTGAGGTGTAGTGATTGTAATCTTTAAACAGGTCAAGCTTCATCGGCGCAGTGTGCGGGGAATCCACACTTCCCCGCTCGCCCTCGTCTCCGACCGGGATCGGTGTCTTCACATCGATCAGGTGAGCCTCGGGTTGCCCTACTCTACTGGAATTGCTTTGCTTGTTTAGTATTGCTGCTTAGTGCCGTCGGTCGGTGAGTGTGTGCCCGATCTCAAAATATCATCGATTTGAGTGCCACCGCGGAGCGAGTTGAGAGAGAACCACTACATCCCACGCCCTTGGCGTGCTGGCCGCCCACGGAATTGGGGCATCCCTGGCCCATTGGGGTCCATCCTTAGCTGGCCATACCCTTGGAACATTGAGGTCCAACCTCGGACCCTCACCGTCATCACTGGTCCTCCTACGGACCCGAGTGTGCCAACGCGAGTGAATCCGCTTGTGTCACGTTGCCAAAATCGTTGTGTTGCTTGCAATTCTAGGTCCGAGGGGTTGTGTCACATCAGTTGGTATCAGAGCAAGTTCACAACTTGTCTCTCTACAAGTTGGTCCTAGGGCGCATTCGCATTTAGAGTCATTTTCGGGCCACCCAGTGCATCATCATGTACACTCCACATTGGTTAAGTCCCCTCAACACGGCCGTCCACAAGAGTCCGATTGACCCCCTCCTCATGGACATCATCCTAGAAGGAGACCTTAGTTTTGATGGATCCAATCCTAATGCCTACCTAAAGTGGGAGGCAACCATGGATAAACACTTTCATAGGACTAGGGTCTATGGACATGCTAGGGTCCGCAGGGCCACAGGGTGGCTTCGGGGACAAGCCAAGAAGGAGTGGGATCGCATAGTGAGCTTAAGAAGGATTTGGAGGCAAGAACCCATAGGATCATGGGAAGAGATGAAGATTGAGCTTAGGAAGATCAACGCTCCCCGACCCTCCCACTCCTACCTTGAGCTTAGGAAGAACTACGCTCCCCGACCTTCCCACTCCTACCTTGAGAACCATAACCCGAGGAGCACTCCCACTCCCCCTTTCCCTCCCCGTCAACCCAAGACCTCCCTTAGGGTCCAATCTCCACCACCCCAAATGATTCCAATCCCGATCACCACCACCATTAAAATCAAATTAGCCACCACCCAACCCAACATTCCCCATCAAACCCACACCCCACAAGCTTCCACAAATCCTCATCCCACCCATTTCCAAAAGGAACTTACGGAGGTGACCGAAGACTATGAGGCTCCCCTAGATTGGGAAGAAGAATATGAGGCCCAAATAGGTCAAGAGAACTCATTCCTATCCAAAGAAGACCCATTGAGCCAAATGGGGTGCACCCTTCCCCATGAGTTACAAGATGCCCAACCTAGGCCTCCACTTCTACCCCTCCCCATCCTATCCCAAGTCCCCCATTACCCACCACCCCAAAAGAGCCATATGCCAGTCATCATCACCCCACAAACAATGGACTTACTCACCTCCTTGGTAGAGGAAACCATGATCCCCATACCCGACCTCATAGTGGTGAATACTCCGGACCCAACCCTCGCCATGGAGATCACCCATGTCCAGGAAGAAGAAGAAACTTCACATGGTGGACTTCACCTTACACCACTCTCCCTAGTAGGGGCCGAGCTCATCTTAGGAGAACCCCTTTCACGTTGGCTAAAGGAGAACCCATTTAGAGATCTCATGGCCCATGTTTGCCCTCCTATGGAACAAAACCTCCCAATAGTACCCTTACCCACCTATTACACCACAATCCAATCATCCTATCAAGTGGAAACATTAGGGGATTTTCTTAAGGGTCTATCTTGGCAAATGGAGTTAACTAGCATGTTGACCACTATAGCCGACCAACCTAGGAGCCTTGACCTCCTACACCTATGTGTCGGATCCATCTCCTCGATATACAATGTGGGTTGCTACACTAGCGACCTTCTTTTATTCCTCCCAACACCCGAAGAGCCCGATGCTATCCGCGAATTAGAGTTGCTTATTTCGGGTAGGATGCCAAGCCCTCCATTCATGGCTAACCAACCCGCCAAGGATTTCGGTTCAATTACTTCATTTAAGGAGGAGAACTCACGATCATTTGAAGACCTTGAGGAGATAGAATACCCCTTCCTTGGTAACACATTCCATGACCCCTTTGATCCCTCCCTATGGAAGACATTGAACCCATGGGACCTAGCCGCCTTACCCACCACCCACTCCCTCCTACCCTCACCCACCATGTTGAACCCAACCCACCCATTCCACTACTTAGTTCACACTATGAGAGCCATGACCGAGGGTGACGTCCACCTAGGAAATGAGGAAGTGACCTATCCCAAAATATCCACCTTCTTGGACCCCTTCAACCCCTATGAGTGGAAACCCCCAAATCCACCCCCACTTAAAGATGGGACCATCTTGATTGTAATGCATGTGCCACAACATTTTGCCCCACTTGGTAGGGCTAGTCATCTCATTTGTGTCTCATACACACTAGGTCCGGTGCATGACAGGTTCACATTTGGATATGTAGGTCCACCCCCATTCATCGTCCATCTTATGCATGATAGGAGTCTACATGGAAGTCCAGGTCCTCCGGCATTCATTGCACCCATACCTGATAGAGCCACATTTGGACATGCTGGTCCTCCCCCACTCTTCATCCACCTCAGGCATGATAGGGCCATTTGTGGCTGCCCCGGTCCACCTAAGTGCATCAAGGTCCACATGGCATCACAACATGATAGGTCAATTTATGGTTGCCCCGGTCCACCTTTACACACCAAGCTTTTCACACCCACACCGCATCATAGTACATGGCATACGCATTCATGCAAGCATCTAACAACGAGCGGTGAGGTTCACAAAGAGCGGGCAAAAGCTTGCGAGCGCCACTTGGAATTCCAAGTAGGCAATCTGGTGATGATGGCCTGGGAGTGGCTCTACCCTAGGGTCACCTCCAATTCGAGGGCACGTGGACTTGGACCTTCCCAAGTTCCAAGTGATTTTGGCAACCCGGCCATCGGGTTGGACTTACTAATGGGTTTTAGGATTCACCCTATTATCCACATGGCGGATCCGGCACCCTATATGGACACCGCAGTGGATCCTAGTGAGTGCCTCGAGCCTTTATCTACCTTTGAGAGGGACACTCTCGGAGAGCCACCAAAAAATGGCCTGAGAGTCCGACGTGTGCACACGAAGGCAATACTAGGCAAGCAGGGTCCAATCACCAGTAAGAGGGTGCGCCTGAGCCACCTCGAGAGGATGAGGGACCGTCCCCTGGTTGCGGACGCAGGGTTGAGTTTGGAAGTTGAGGCTCACTCTGAGTTTCTGGAGAGGACCACTTTCCCGGTGGGCCCATACTCGACAGAGTCGAGTTTTCCGCACCCCGAGGGTATGATGAGGACATCACCAGCAATTTCATATGATCGAGGATCCCGATACTCGCCGCCTAAGCTACATCTTGTTCACCACGTTATTTCGAGTCCTATGATGTAATTTTCATTTTCTACTCATGTAATTTACCTTTTATTTGAGTCTTGTACCTAGGTTATTAAGTCATTTCCCTAAGTTCGAGTCTCATTAGGCTATGGTGCTTGCTATTGGGCCTATTTCTTTGGGCTAGGCCCATGGGTGCACCCCCCTTCCTTGGTTATCTGTTAGTATGTTAAAAGTCAGGGTCTTATATGTAAAAGTGGGTTTCCTATAAATAGGACCCCAATCCCTCAGTTGTAAGCTAATGAATATTTGAGTAAAAATTTGCCAAGGCATTTGTGCATCTCTCTCTCTCTCTCTAGCTCTCTCTCTCTCTTCTTCTCTCTCTCACTAAAAGGGGCGAACCCCATTCTCTCTCCTCCCCACTCCAAATTCGAAATTCACTCTCTCTCCTCCCTATTCACCTCTATTTAAGAGCCCTCCCCCTTCCCCATACCTTCCATTTACTCCCCCTCCAACCCCTAGGTGGAACCCCTTTCTCCTAGGCACCTCTCCCCCTTCCCAAGCAACCTTTCCCCTTCCCCATACAACCCCTTCACATTCCCAAGGGAGAATCCATTCTCCTAGACACCCTTTCCCCTTCCCAAAGCAACTCTTCCCCTTCCCTAGGCCATTAGCACCTCCATTAACCCTCCACCCAATTCGAAGGGAACCCTCCCCATTTCCCCAAGCCACTTGCGCCCCCATCTCCCCACCTCCACCCCCCCTTGACCATTTGCGCAATCACCCCCCCTCCCCTACTAGCTCCACCCCTCCTTCCTCCCTCACCTCCCCTTGCCACCTCCCAACCATTCCCCATCACCAAAGCAACCATTTCCCCTCTCCTTCCACCAAAGGAACCACCCCTCCACCCTTTTCCCTCTTCTCATTTGCATACAGCTGAAGACCTGCAGAACAGCCGCCAGTTGCAGTGCTGCCCACGACCTCTTCCCGAAGCTCCTGGGGATGTGTCCTACATCGACGGAAAGGTCTGTGAGTCTTCTTCGCAAGCGAGGTGATCTCATCCCATTCCGAGTTTGGGGCTGTCCGGGAGAGCCATTCTCCCCTGACTGCGCTGGGCTCCCCCTGCAGAGTATCAGAACCGGTTTTGAAGCTGTGCCACGGCCAACCCTAGTAGAACCAAGCCGAGGCCTTTTCATCAAAGTTCTTCCACGTCCTGTCCTCTTCCAGGATCAGGAAGCGGAACTGCGTTCGGTTTCCGTGAGACAGAGTTATAGAGTTTCTCCTCCGACTGCTCCAAGCTGCTTCCCCAAGTCTGCTTCGACCTGTCAGCACCTTTTTGGGTCCCCCGGTCTCCTCCGACCTCATCCGGCTTCCCCGTCAGTTTCGCTGCGAAGTAGACTTGACCACGATTCCATCAACTCCAACGGATCAAGATTCAGAGGTCGGGAGCGGCCGGTGTAGCTTCTGCAAGTCACTGTTCATATCAGGTAGTTGCTGCGGCCAGATTCTGCCACGCTGTTCGAACCTACACCACAGCCACATCCTTCAACTTCTGGAGGCGCCACTTGGCCGAGAGCTGCAACCACGAGTCTTCCACCACCACCAACAAGCGGAATCCCGTTAGGCATTAGGAAGTACCTTTCCCATTTTTTCTCTCCCGGGCGTGCAGACAGTTCATTTAGGTCCTGCCCCAACAGTGCCTCACTCAACGGACTCCTGCTCACCGCCCCGACATCCTCTGGTGCTGTTCTTGGTTTCTACTCGAAGAAGACTCATCCACGGACGTCCTCGACTTGGTCCCGCCTCATTCGGACTTCAGGAGCTGCCGTGGTGACTTTGGCCATCCGCTGCTGTCCCTGGGAACAGTCTGCTTCTGCACGCAAGGGACCTGTTCCAGAGCCCGTCCCCGCCGGCGACGACCTAGGGACCGCCCACTAAAAATCACAGTCGTACCTGTGTACGTCAGCGACATTTTGGCACCAGTCGCATCAAGTTCTGAGTCTAGGGGAGCTCACAGTGGTGACTACATCAACCCCCTGTCTTGCTGTCCCAGACCCGGGCAGATTCGGCCGGGTGCTCCGTCGGCGCGGTCGAGCTTATCTCCCCTCCCCGCCTGGCCGGCTTAGCACCCCTCCCTGTGCGGAGGTAGTGTTTGACTTGTAATACAAAAATCCCCACCCCAAGTCCACCCTCCTGTGTGAGGTGTAGTGATTGTAATCTTTAAACAGGTCAAGCTTCATCGGCGCAGTGTGCGGGGAATCCACACTTCCCCGCTCGCCCTCGTCTCCGACCGGGATCGGTGTCTTCACACCGATCAGGTGAGCCTCGGGTTGCCCTACTCTACTGGAATTGCTTTGCTTGTTTAGTATTGCTGCTTAGTGCCATCGGTCGGTGAGTGAGCGCCCGATCTCAAAATATCATCGATTTGAGTGCCACCGCGGAGCGAGTTGAGAGAGAACCACTACATCCCACGCCCTTGGCGTGCTGGCCGCCCACGGAATTAGGGCATCCCTGGCCCATTGGGGTCCATCCTTAGCTGGCCATACCCTTGGAACATTGAGGTCCAACCTCGGACCCTCACCGTCATCGCTGGTCCTCCTACGGACCCGAGTGTGCCAACGCGAGTGAATCCGCTTGTGTCACGTTGCCAAAATCGTTGTGTTGCTTGCAATTCTAGGTCCGAGGGGTCGTGTCACATCAGATAGTCTTTCAAGCAACTCAATGTTTTCATTTTTTAGATTTTCATTCTCATTCTTAAGATTTTGATTTACTTCGGTGAGAGCTTTGTTTTCAGTCAAGCTTTGATCATTTGATGTAGATTTAGACTTATCTTTAAGCCTTCTTATTATGTCTTCTAATTTACTGATCTCAGCTTGGAGGATTCTATTTTCATCTTCTAGGCAAGCAATGGTTTCTTTATGTACATCCATATTAATCATGATAGTATCATTGAGCTCTTCAAAAAATGAACAATTTTTACAGAAGGAACTCTCACCTTGATTATTATTTTTTTTCAAATCCTTTTTCAGTTTTCAGTTTTCTGGTTTAGCTTTTTGAGGTGCTTGGTTAAATTATCGTAGGCTTCTATAAGTTCTTCAAAAGTAAAATCACCGGATTCAGAACTTACCTGAGTTGAGGACGAATTGCTTGACTGTTCTGGTTGGTCGGCCATGAGGCATATATTCCTTTGTTCTCCTTTTTCATGGCTGTTCACCAATCTGTTCAAGATTTGTTTGGCTGTGCTGCAAGTGGACACAAGATGAGATAACCTGAAATCAACTGCTGCTTTTATCAAGTTAAATGTAGCAAGGTTATCAATATGTTTGGTCTCTTGTTCAGCAAACCATTTATCTGGGTTTGATGGCAGCTCATGAGGACCAATGTATATAAGGTTCCACAATTGTGGATCTCTGGATTTGACATAGATGAACATTCTCCCTAGCCACATTGAAAAATCTGAACCATCATATATAGGCAGAGAAGCCATCAAAGCATATATAGCAGATGAAGCCATTTTCTCAAAATGCACTGGGATCTTTCCCTGCAGATCGTAGGATCTAGGAATGGCAGAGATTGGCTCTGATACCACTTGTTAGGTCCCGCGAGGTGCAATAGGATCTAGAAGGGGTGGTTGAATAGACCCTCTCACGAACTTTGCCCAATTTAAGTTCTTAAGGATAAATCACATGAACCATTCAAATAAAGCACTTAATGCACATCAGAATAGAATCGGAATGGCTGAAATGATGACGACAAAGCACAATGCCCAGATGGCACAGGTCGACACTCTTAGATGGGCAGGTCGACACTTCTTCAACCAATCCTATCAATAGGAAGGCTGAGGTTGACACTGCATTGCCACGGAGTCAACACTCCTATGAATTACTGAACAGGTCGACACTCCTATGTAATGACATCAGCGCTCCTTCAGAGGCCGATCTGATCTAATATGAGAATTAAACCATGTAATGCAGAGATCATAAGGCAAAACACTTAACCATGAGATGGCATGCAGTGTATATGTGTGTGCAGGGTGATTTTCATTATTTCAAAAAACCCCTTAGTGCCTGTGTTCGAGAGTGCAACAGACAGCTAAGAAGCTAGCCTAATGCAAATGAAGAAACAAAGGAAAAAGCTGCGTGCATGAGTTATACAACTTCCTTTTGCTTGGAGCGTACTCCCCAGTGCCTGTACGCAAGAGTGGAGCAGGCAACTGAGGAGATGTAGGTGTAGCTATGATATGATAGCTAAGGGTGTCGAGAGAAAATAAATAGTGCAGATCAGAAACGTATTCAACACAAGTGATCATGAGTGCATTTGCTCAAATCGGCACACTAACCTGTGAATAGGGATAGAAGATATGGAGCGAGACCAGAAGAAGTTCAACCCATAACACAAGGTGATGGGGACATCACCTCCCATGCCCACGTTCACAGCTCGTCTCCTCGCCCCGGTTGCATCCAGCATGGTCTAGTTATCTAATTTTGAGTCCTATGTAATTTGTATTTGAGTCATTTGATGTATTTTCTCTTTTATTTGAGTCATGTCCCTAGGTCTTTGCTAAGTTTGTGTGTCATTAGGCTCATTAGATTGTTTAGAATGGTTATTGGGCCTAATTCTTTGGGCTAGGCCCAGGGGCGCCCCTACCCCCTTGGTCTTTGGTCATTGTAGTAAGAGTCAGGGACTTTTGTAGAAATGTGGGTTGCCTATATATAGGACCCCATTTCCTCCATTTGAGTTAATGAATCAATGAATGAAAAACTTGCCATTTTGAGAGTTCAAACTTCTTATCTAGTGGAGAGATTCCATTATTTGGGTGAGAGACCCTAGGGGAGAGATTCCCCACCCATCCCTCTCTTAATCTCTCTCTTTCACTCCCCTTTCTCTCTCCTCCACACCCAAGTTCAAAAATTTTCTCTCTCCTCCCTTCCCAACCACCACTCTCCCACCTACCCCCATTAAAGGCCACTCCCCTTCCCCACACATCCCATTACTCCACCCCCTAGTCCCAAGAGAGCTTCCACCAATTCTAGCTCCACCTCCCAACCCCCAACTACCCCACCCACATCCCCAAGCACCCTTCCCACTACCCCAAGCACCGCTTCCCTTCCCCAACACAACCCCTCCCATCCCCAAGATCACCATTGAATACCCTCCATTAAGGAAAATTCAAACTCACCTTCCTTCCACCCACTTGTGCCCCCCTCACCTTCCCCTCTCCCTCCAAGACCAAATTCGCAGCTCCTCTCTCACCCATAGCAAACACCCCCTTCCAGCCCCCATTCTCCCCTTCCCACACCTTGAAACCCCCCCTCCTAGACCCCCTCACAGCTGGGGGTGGCCCCTACACACGACCACCTCATTTCCCCTCCCATCTACCCCATTCCCCATTACCTATCTCCACCCTCTCAAGTTTTGGTTGCAGGCAGCAGATTGGCCACAGGTTACAGAGGCCACCCCGTCGTCCTCTGGGAGCTTCATGTGGCATACCATATATCGACGGAAGCGTCTGCCTGTCTTCTTCGCAACGGTGGTGGTCCCGTCTCATTCTGAGTTCGTGATCGACCATGAGAGCCATTCTCCCACAACTGCGTAGATCCCCCCTGGCAGGAGACCAGAGCCGGATTGGAAGCTCGACTGCGATGATCGTGTTGGGAATCAGATCGAGGGTTCTTCTTCAAACATCTTCTACTACGAGTCTTCTAACATCCCCAATAAGCAGAGCCCCATTTGGCGACCGGACCTGAAAGTTATCAATTTTCTCCCTTGAGTGCTCGATTCTGCTTCCACTTAGTCTACACCGACCCCTCCTCAGTGTTCAGAGCCTATCAATCGACCTCGACATCAGCTGGCATCCCCGTCAGTCTTGCTTCGAAGAGGACTTGTCAACAGTTCCAACGACTCTGGCGGCACCTGATTCTGAGCTCGGGAGCGACCGTGGCAACCTCTGCTTCCTGATGTTGGGAACCTGAAGCTGTCAGATCTGAGGGTCTACCTCCCTGTTCGAGGCTCTGCTCCGGCCAACAGAGACCTCCCGAAATTTCGGCAAAATTTGGACGACTTCCCCATCCTCCTACGAAGAATTTCCAGGTGGTTTCGTCCACACAAAAATTCGGGAGCAGTCACAGCAACTACTTCTTAGACCTTCTGTCAACACTCACAGAAAGCGGGCAGAGCCGACATCGGTCTCCTTATTGGCTGCGAGTTCGGTTCCACCCCTCCCCGCTTGGCCGGCTGAAGCCCCCTCCCTGTGTGGAGGTAGTTTTAGTTGTAATATTAGTTAACCCCCACCCCAAGATCCCCCTCCTACGAGAGGTGTAGTGTTGTAATCGTTTGAGCAGGTCAAGCTTCTCCGACGCAGCGTGTGGGGAACACTCGCCTCCCCGCTCGCCCTCGTCTTCGAGCGGGACCGGTTTCTTCAAACCGGTCAAGTAAGTGCTCCAACCTAGTTCCATTTTGTGCTTGTTCTTTCCAATATTAGTTCATAGACTCCGCTGTCCGTGAGAGTGAGAGCCCGATCCTTGAGCTCCTTGCTTCAAGAGATCACCGTGGGGTGAGGAGTGTAACCCGTGCCTTGGCACCTCGTCGGCTCCCTTGAATTGGGCAGCCATACCCTTGGGGAAATAAACCTTGGCCTTGTTGGCCCTCTACCAGCAAGGGCCCAGCCCACACAACGTCCACTTGGCATTGCCAAGTTACCCCGGGTCTTGGTGAGCATCGGGTGAGCGGTCGCCAATATCTGCCCGTTTGAATGCTAAATTGTGCTTGCTTGGTAAGTCATAGGTGGTTTCACATCAAGTGGTATCAGAGCAAGTCATTGACTTGTCTCTACAAGTCAAATCCTAGGGCATGCTTGCATTCTTGTCCAAACCGTGCATTGTCAACCCCTCATTGTTAACATTGAGTCTTGGGTCACATGGCCCCTGTCCCAATCATATCCCATGCATGCTTACCTAATGGAGAGCCCATAGAAATTGATTTCATTGACCTAGAATCTGAAAATTGGGTGTCCTTTGATATCATTACCTCTCTTTGTAAGACCGGACAAATTGTGCACAATGGAGACCAAGTCTTTATTGAATTCCATAAATGGTTCGGGAAGACTAAGTATTTGGATGGGGCTTGGTGTCAAAAGGGAACATTGGCGGGTCCATGTATAATCCTAGGTAAGAAATGGTTAGATGAAATGAATGCCGACATCGACCCAACACGTCGGACTTGCCTAGTGCATCCGCCACACCTTTCGGGAACCTTTAAATTCAACAACCTTGTATTCTCCCACCCGCGGGGATCCCACCCTTGTTCACCACCCCGGATGCACCATACTCCGGCCATCATCACCCCACCATCAAAGAACCTTCCCACTCCATTAGCTTTGGAAGAAGTAGTCCACCCGCTTTGCCACATGAAGACAAATACCCCTCGGGAACCTATCCCCTCCATGGAGAGCACCTATGTTCCAATTGAAGAGGAAGCCTTACACGAGGATCTTCACCCTACACCACCCCCTCTAGATAAGGCCGAATTCAGAAGAGTCCCTTGTTAGGTGGCTAAGGGAGAGCTTGATTAGAGAAATCATGACCCATACCTATCTACCCATGAAACAAGATCACCATCTAGTGCCCATCCACACTCCTCACACAACAATCCAATCCTACTACGAAGTAGAGGGTTTTGATGACCTCCTTAAAGGCCTAGAATGGCAGTTAGACCTGACTTGCTTGTTGACCTTAGGGACGGCCCACCCAACAAACCTTAGTCTCATCCACCCTTATGATGGGTCTATCACCTCGGTCTGCACCATTGGTTGCTACACTAGCAACCTTCTTTTCCTTATCCCTATGGTGGAAGAACCCATCTCGGTCCACTCCCCTACCATTGAGATCCCAAGTGCTTTGGTCGCCCAACCCACTAACGACCATGGCCCAATTATCTTGGAGGAGTATGACCCATATTTTTGGGGCTTTGAGGATGTGGAGTTCCTATCTCTAGGTAACCATTTCCACGATCCCTTTGACCCCTTCAGATACCCATGTGGCCAACCCATCTTACCCACCACCCACCCTTTCCTACCCTCACCCACCATATTGGGACAAACCCACCTCATCCATGACCCAGGTTACACCATGAGAGCCATGACTTTGGGCGATATACACCTAGGGATCGAGGAAGTACCCCACTTCATGATATCTACCTTCCTAGACCCCTTTGACCCATTCCAATGGAAGTCCAAAAGCCCACACATAGGAGACCTCTTTGGCACAACAATGCATAAATCTTGGCGCAACACACCACTTGGCATGAACACTATGTTGGGTCCATTCATTCATATCACCCACATGTCAAGTAGAAAGTATGAGTGGTCCATGTTCGGATGTAATGGTCCACCTTCATTCATCATGGGTCTTAAGCATGTCAAAGGCATCTACGGATGTCTGGGTCCCCCGATATTTATCACCACTTTGCATGATAGGGCCACCTACGGGTGCCCGGCCCACCTAGGCTGACCAAAGTCTACACTGCATCATTGCATGATAGGTCTACTTTTGGTTGCCCAGGTCCACCTATCACCTCTAGAATGTCAACATTCACAAAATTGCATGAAAACCTTCGCAAGCACATTAGCAAGGAAAATGAGATCTATAAGAGGCAGGCTGACTCCCTTCGGCGTCACCAAGAATTCCACGTGGGTGACTTTGTGATGGTGAGGAAGGAGAGGCTCTCCCCGGGAGTCATCTCCAAATTGAGGCTACGTGAGGCTGGTCCCTTCTAGGTCTTGAGGCGCATTGGCGCTAATGCCTATGAGTTAGATCTCCCCGAGGAGTATGGAGTGAGTCCCACATACAATGTAGCCGACCTAGTGCCATATAAGGGACCCACGGTGGTACCTAGTGAGGATATTGAGCATATTCCCTCCGTTGAGAGAGCACCCACCCGTGAGGAGAGACCACCAGCCAAGAGAGCCCAGCGTGAGCGCATTGAACGAATATTGGATGAACAAGTCACTATCACCAGGAGCAAGGTATATGAGCGCTATCTCGGCAGGTGGATGGATCGGTCTCGTTCGGAAGACTTGGGGGCAGTACCACTTCTACACCCTCCGAGGAGGGAAGGACACTTACTCGACAGAGTCGAGTTCTCCACACCCCGGGAGTATGATGGGGACATCACCTCCCATGACCACGTTTACAGCTCGTCTCCTCGCCCCGGTTGCATCCGGCATGGTCTAGTTATCTAATTTTGAGTCCTATGTAATTTTTATTTGAGTCATTTGATGTATTTTGCCTTTTATTTGAGTCATGTCCCTAGGTCTTTGCTAAGTTTGTGTGTCATTAGGCTCATTAGATTGTTTAGAATGGTTATTGGGCCTAATTCTTTGGGCTAGGCCCAGGGGCACCCCTACCCCCTTGGTCTTTGGTCATTGTAGTAAGAGTCAGGGACTTTTGTAGAAATGTGGGTTGCTATATATATAGGACCCCATTTCCTCCATTTGAGTTAATGAATCAATGAATGAAAAACTTGTCATTTTGAGTGGTGAGGACACGCGCCGCTTCACTCGACGGAGCACACGGAGCACGCCGGCATCCCTTTGGCTCGGCGATCATTTAGCAGACTAGCATAGTTATCCCCATTTATTTCATGCTTTAGGCCATGTTGGGCCTTGGATTAGTCCCTGCGTGGACACTTCTATCTAGTTGTAGGCCTTTGTAGGCCAATTAGACATCTTTTGTGCTTTGTAGGCTTATTTAGAGGGCAAAGGGGTTAGTGGGCCATCTTGTGCTCCACTTCTCTTAGCCCATTTGGGGTTTGCGCACCCAACCCCTAGGGTTAGGGTTTTGGGCGCACCTCTCACCTCCTCCAAGTGGAAGAGGTGGCAGCCGCCTTCCCCTTTCTCCACTCCCTCCTTTGGCCGCCCCTTCCTTTGATCCCTCCTTGATTGGAGGAACCTCCTTGATTGAAGGAGAGATTCCCTCCTTGATGGGAGGAGAGCTGGCCGCCCCTACCCCCTCCCATTTGCGCCCCCATCTCCCCATTTGGTGGTAGAAACCCTAGCTCCCCTCCCCAACTATATAGTCTTAGCATTTTCTTTGGAGGAAATTAATGAATACATGAAATATTTTGATTGAGCAGCCATCGGCGCAGCCACCCCTTGGAGAGGGCGACCCTCTCTTCCTCCTCTGCTCCTGCGACGGGAGCAACCCCGGGGTGCGACTCCCCATCCCCTCGGTGCGACGCCGAGGTTCTTCCTCCCTTCTACTTCGTCTCCGGTTCGAGTTCGCGTGTTCCAGATTTGGCCCCGAGTTGCAGCGACGTCCCCATCCGGTGCGGATCGAATCCGAGCCCCTCCTTTTTTTGGTGGATACTTCTACGAGTCGGCAGCGCGTGGGCTTTGGTTTCGCCTCGATCCGAGGTTGGCACCACCCGTGGCGAGTTTTCTCGTGAGCTAGCGCAGGAGCCTCCCTCTCTGCGCGCCCAGATCCACCCTCCTTCTTGCGAAAATCTCACAGGGCGTACAACTCCGATTTTGGAGCTGATTTCTTCAGCGTTTGTACCTCTCGTCGTCCTCTTTCCAACGCCGCCAACCTCGTCTCGTTCCGACGTCCGAGCTGTTCGTGGCGTCCGTTCCCGTGAGGTCGCGCGGGTCTGAACAGTCCACCCGGTGCCAGGACAACCGGCGATTTCCAAAGTTCACAGCGTCCAGCTACGACCAGATCTGATCGAGCTCTTTGGTCCAGACCTGCTGCTCTGCGTCCCCGACGTCCTCCCACAAGCGGAGCCTCGTTCGCCTACCGGAGCAGCGAGTTACCATTTTCCCCGCTCGACAGCGCAGTTCTGGGAGCAGATTCCTTGTCCCCACTTGCAGGTGCGGCCACGGCTTCCACGGACGGAATCTGAGCACGCCTTTTGGCCGAGGCTTCCTCCTGCGACCTAACTACGCGCCCTCGCTGACGGCGCCCCAATCGGACTCCGGATCCATTCGTGGGAACGTTTACCACCGAGTCACGCGTTGCTGCGATTCTGCCGATCGTCATCCGGACCCTCCTCGTGGCCAACCCTTCACCGAGTGCCGCCCGTCAGCCCGTGTATCGGCCGCCCCGAATGGAATTGTTGTAGCCTGTTATCTCCCTGCGAGGAGTGGGCACCATTGCTGGCTTGTACCTATTCTTTCATTGTGTGTATCGGGGTTGTCGGTCTCGGCCGGGGTTCCTTCCCCACGCCTAGGCGTGGAGGTACGTGCGACGCTCCCCCCCTTGGCAATTTGCTTTACTAGTATGTGATCTTGTATGCCGCGTGAGAGTGTAGGGATCCTAGCTAGCATTCAACACCGCGAGATCGTGAGTGAGAGTATCCCATTCCGTGGCCCTAGTCGAGCACCGAGCTCGGACTAGACTCCTATAGTTGCGCGTCGGCTCCTTTGCCGCTTTGATCCACTCGCTTCCCTCATAGGGACGACCGTGGACTTGGGTTTCTTGTTGAGAGACGCCTCTCTTCGAAGGAATAGTACGGAGGTCGATCTCTCGGCTTGCCTTGTCACATGTGAGTGCTGGCCGCACTTGGTCTTCATCATAGGTTTAGTCCATTTGTCAGTTCCGTCCCGCATCAAATTTGGTATCAGAGCCTGGTCGTCCAGTTTGTCCCTACAGACTGAGGTCCTAGGCCATGTCGAGTCATTAGATTTGCTGGAGTTCTGGTGAGGACACGCGCCGCATCACTCGACGGAGCACACGGAGCTTGCCGATATCCCTTTGGCTTGGCGACCACTTGGCGGACTAGCAGAGTCCCTTTTATGCTTCGGGCCATGCTGGGCCTTAGTTTAGTCCCTGCGTGGACACTTTTTGCATTGTTATGGACCTTTGTAGGCCATTTGGAGCCAATTAGGTTTTAGTTGGGCCCTTTTATGCTCATTAGATAGGAGATAGGGCTATTGGGCCATTTCTTTGGTTCAATCTCTGGCCCATTTGGGCTGGCCACCCACTCCCCTGCTTAGCCCACCTAGGGGTTTGCGCCCCCACCTCCTAGGGCTAGGGTTTGGGCGCCCCTATCACATCCTCCAAGAGGAGGAGGTGGCAGCCGCCCCCTCTCCTAGAATATAGGAAGAGGGTGCGGTCACCTTCCCCCCCCCCCTCTCTTGACCGATTCCTTTCCCCCCCTTTCCCCATGCCATGTGCGGCCCCCTTTCCCCTCCCTCTTGGCTAGGGTTCCTACCCTAGCATATAAAAGAGCTTATGTACTTTTCTTTTGAAGTTAATGAAAAATTTATTTTGTGAGAGAATTGCTTGGTGCGCAACCAGCTCCAAAGGAAGAGGGCGATCCTCTTCCCCATCCTCTAAGGGGTGCGACGCCCCTCCCACCTCCGCCATCTTCTTCTTCAGCCATCTCCTTCAGCCTCTAGGGTGAGACGCCCTGGAGTTGAGGCCTGGAGGTCACGTGGTACGCTTCAACGCCAGCGGTCTTCTTCCCCACGTCCACGGGCGATCCGGTCGACGAGGTGACGACGTTCGTGGTGGCGTGCTGCTCAACCCCGGAGTGCCTGTCCGACCTGCACACTAGGGGTCCAAAGATGCAAACGGTACGCCCAGTTCCCGACAGCAAATCCCAGGGTTGTCTTCAAGGTTTTTGTTCCTTTGCCTGTTAGCTTTCCAACCCATCCGGCCTCGCCCCAAAACTCTTTCGTCACAGAAAGTTGTCTTCACAGGCACTTTCGTTGCGCAGATCGCATCCCTGGCAGTCTCGCCTGTGACCAGAGTCCACTTGGGCACCCGTTTACGGACCCTTGCCACCATTTCTAGCCCCATTTCCCTTCATAAGAATTGTTCCTCTGCCAGTTACGAAGCCACTCCAAGTGGTCTCGCCTAAAAATTCCATCGGGGCTGAGAGTTCCCTTTTTACACACTTTCTGTGCGGAGTTCTCTGCTACAGTACCCGTGCGGGACCAGTCAGCAGAGACATCCAAAGGGACCACCCTCTAGCCACCTCTGATTGACCTGAAATTTGGTAGGCCACCCCCTCACACATTACCCCATATCCAGTAATCGCCACAGGCCCGGAGTCCACCTACAACCCCTCGCCATTACTGCCCTCCCGGGAGTCACAGTTCTGACTGCCCTGAAGTGCAGACTGTGACCCCAACTCCCATCGCCACCCACGCCCAAAAGTCCCACGGCACCCCGCCAGCCACCACAACCCACCGTTAGCCTCCCCTGTCAGTCACCTACCAGAGAAGACCCCGCCCCTATTGCTGTCCGGAAGGCCCCGTACCAGCCGCGTCTCTGCCCCCCTGTTGCAGCAACCAGCAAGCAGCAAGCGTTGTGGATCGTCACTCTTCACGGACCATCACCGGCTCGTGACCCCAGCAGCAGTTCAGCATCCTAGCGCACGACCTCGGCAACGTGGACCACCTCTACACCCAACTTCGGAGACGAGTGAGGCCCCGGAGATCGACTACCGGCGCCTTCCACCCACTTCGACTGCTGCCCGTCAGCCCGTGCGCCGACTGCCCTAATTATTTGTGTTGTTGTAGCCTGTTATCTCCCTGCGAGGAGTGGGCACCATTTGGGTTTGTAATAGTTATCATCTTGTGTATCGGGTTGTCGGACTCGGCCGGGGTTCCTTCCCCACGCCTAGGCGTGGAGGTACGTGTCTCGCTCCCGCCCGTAGTACTTGCTTATCACGTATATGATTGATTGTGCCGCGTGAGTGAGTGTAGGGTCTAGCTAGTTTCATTTATTACTGCTGGTTGAGAGAGACGAGAGCTGCCCCTTTTCCCTTGGCCCTAGTCGAGCACCGAGCTCGGACTAGACTCCCGTGTCGTCCAGCGGCTTCTCGCCCGTTGTGACCCCGTTGCGCCTCCCTCCGTGGGACGGCCGTGGTTCGGAGTTCTGTTGAGAGACGCCTCCGCCCGGAGGGATTTCACGTTAGTCGGTCACACCGGCTTGCCTTGTCTCGTGCGCGTGCTGGTCGCGTTCTTTAGCGTCCTAGGTTAGCTAGCGAGTCAGTTGTCGGAAGGGTCCTGCACCGCGGTCCTGGAGTTTCTTCACGGCCCCAAAAGGGAACCGTTCAGGTCTGACCCTGACCATGACGTACTCTCCCTCACGGAACTCACGCGTGCGTCGATGCACATCAGCTAATTCCTTATAACGTGCGTTGCTGGCCTCGAGGGGGTGATGATGATGTAGACTCCGAACTAGCTGTGTTGACTCATACCTATGTGAATGCAGTGGTGGTCCTGGACATCCAAACACAGACCTAGCATGCCTATGACTCCTCCATGAGTGGACAACACGGGGAGGACCAGGACAACCAAAGTTGTATCTATCATGCATGGGTGTCCTACGGAATGTGGTAGACTCATGGGGACTAAATTGCCCAAACTCACTCATGACATTCCCTACATGAGACAAACCCCTATATGATGGTGGACATGCAGAAACATGGGGAAGAGACATGTGTCCCTGGCCTCCTAAGCTCGGGCATCTGGATGCCGGTAAGGTGAGGTGTTGACTAGAAGTCCTAGGTGGTGTATGATAGTGGACCTCCTCGACAAGGTGGGGAAAAGAATATGGGTCGAGAGGCTCACTAGGGAGGGGATCGAAAGGGTCAAAGAAATGATGACCCCTCCCGACAGGTCCCTTCACTATACTTGCCCATGTGCGACATTCGCCCAGGTGCAGATAATCATCTTCAGGCACTCTCATGTATGGGGCAAGGGGCTCATGAGGAAGGCAAGGAAGGCAAGGTTCCTCCCTCGGGACCGTGAAACCATAAGCGGGGACAAAATCAACCTCCACGGGTATAGGAAATAATAAAAGGACCTCGGATGTGATATGTCCTATGGTGTAGACCGAGGTAATAGACCCCAAAGCAGGGAGTGTAAAGCTATGACTATAGGGTTGGTCAGACCCTAAGGTCAACATGTAAGTCAACTCCCATTGATAATCTAAACTCCTAAGGAAGTCCTTCACATTTTCAAGAAAGCAGAAGGACCGAAAAGTGGTGTGAAAGGAGTTAAGGGGTATTATTGGGAGGGCTGGTCCCATGGGTGTATAGCAAGGAATGGAGACATCTAGAAGTGGACCCTCCCTTAGCCAGCTAGCTAAAGACTCTCCAATGACCAGTTCACCCTCGGAAGGTAAGAATGTCTCTATATGAGGGTATAAGGGTGAAGCCTCTCTCTCGGGAGTGGAAAC
The DNA here is from genome assembly GCA_022559845.1 of Amorphophallus konjac. Taxonomy (NCBI): domain Eukaryota; kingdom Viridiplantae; phylum Streptophyta; class Magnoliopsida; order Alismatales; family Araceae; genus Amorphophallus; species Amorphophallus konjac. Next base: position 197,359,677 of record CM040122.1, on the reverse strand, counting down.
TGAGTCCTCTATGATGTGGGGGGGGTCACTCCCTAACTCCTCAACCTCAGTTAGGTACTCCTCCATCAACTCCTGTTCAGCCTCGTAACTCACTGGAACAAACCCAGGTGATGACATGGAGGTGGTCGGCGTAACGCCGTCATGGAAGACAAACTCACCGGGAAGGTGAGATGGGTGTAAGGTGCAGGTCCTCCTATCCAGGTCGATGGTCGCACTTCTTTCCTCCAACCAAGTTCGCCCTAAAATGATGCATGGACCAGCAAGTGTGCTGATCTTGCACCAAGCGCCATCGAAATATTTAACGGGGCCAAACCACCGTTGAAACTCGATAAAAGCTAAACCATCACGGAGAACAATCTCCCCAGTCTTAGAGAGTGACTCAACAATGTCTTGTGAGACACAGTTAGACGACACCCTACTGATGAAGTCGATCTCCGTATGCATCCCATTAGGTAGGATGGCAGTGGACATGACAGGGCGCTGGAATGACTCGGTCATCGGTATAGGGATCGGGTCTAATGCGTATGAGATTGAGCTGCCAGACGATTATGGGATCAGTTCGACGTTCAACGTCTCTGACCTAGTGGCCTATCGGGATCCCGCAGTGATTCCCAGTGAGCTTTTTGGGCCTTCCCCTCCTGTTGAGAGCCTTACACCCTCTGAGAGTCCACCTCCTCCAGCCCCGTTACCGAGACGCGAGCATGTAGATTGCATACTGGATGAGCAGGTGACCACGACCCGGAGCGGAGCCTACCAACGCTTTCTAGTGCGTTGGAGAGGGCGCCCTGCGACAGACGACACCTGGATCACACGTGGAGAGCTGGAGCGGATCGACCCGGACCTGCTGGAGCGTTACTTGAGCGACCGTGACCCTTACTCGACGGGGTCGAGTTCTTCCCACCCGGGGAGAATTGGTGAGGACACGCGCCGCATCACTCGACGGAGCACACGGAGCTTGCCGATATCCCTTTGGCTTGGCGACCACTTGGCGGACTAGCAGAGTCCCTTTTATGCTTCGGGCCATGCTGGGCCTTAGTTTAGTCCCTGCGTGGACACTTTTTGCATTGTTATGGACCTTTGTAGGCCATTTGGAGCCAATTAGGTTTTAGTTGGGCCCTTTTATGCTCATTAGATAGGAGATAGGGCTATTGGGCCATTTCTTTGGTTCAATCTCTGGCCCATTTGGGCTGGCCACCCACTCCCCTGCTTAGCCCACCTAGGGGTTTGCGCCCCCACCTCCTAGGGCTAGGGTTTGGGCGCCCCTATCACATCCTCCAAGAGGAGGAGGTGGCAGCCGCCCCCTCTCCTAGAATATAGGAAGAGGGTGCGGTCACCTTCCCCCCCCCCCCCTCTCTTGACCGATTCCTTTCCCCCCCTTTCCCCATGCCATGTGCGGCCCCCTTTCCCCTCCCTCTTGGCTAGGGTTCCTACCCTAGCATATAAAAGAGCTTATGTACTTTTCTTTTGAAGTTAATGAAAAATTTATTTTGTGAGAGAATTGCTTGGTGCGCAACCAGCTCCAAAGGAAGAGGGCGATCCTCTTCCCCATCCTCTAAGGGGTGCGACGCCCCTCCCACCTCCGCCATCTTCTTCTTCAGCCATCTCCTTCAGCCTCTAGGGTGAGACGCCCTGGAGTTGAGGCCTGGAGGTCACGTGGTACGCTTCAACGCCAGCGGTCTTCTTCCCCACGTCCACGGGCGATCCGGTCGACGAGGTGACGACGTTCGTGGTGGCGTGCTGCTCAACCCCGGAGTGCCTGTCCGACCTGCACACTAGGGGTCCAAAGATGCAAACGGTACGCCCAGTTCCCGACAGCAAATCCCAGGGGTGTCTTCAAGGTTTTTGTTCCTTTGCCTGTTAGCTTTCCAACCCATCCGGCCTCGCCCCAAAACTCTTTCGTCACAGAAAGTTGTCTTCACAGGCACTTTCGTTGCGCAGATCGCATCCCTGGCAGTCTCGCCTGTGACCAGAGTCCACTTGGGCACCCGTTTACGGACCCTTGCCACCATTTCTAGCCCCATTTCCCTTCATAAGAATTGTTCCTCTGCCAGTTACGAAGCCACTCCAAGTGGTCTCGCCTCAAAATTCCATCGGGGCTGAGAGTTCCCTTTTTACACACTTTCTGTGCGGAGTTCTCTGCTACAGTACCCGTGCGGGACCAGTCAGCAGAGACCTCCAAAGGGACCACCCTCTAGCCACCTCTGATTGACCTGAAATTTGGTAGGCCACCCCCTCACACATTACCCCATATCCAGTAATCGCCACAGGCCCGGAGTCCACCTACAACCCCTCGCCATTACTGCCCTCCCGGGAGTCACAGTTCTGACTGCCCTGAAGTGCAGACTGTGACCCCAACTCCCATCGCCACCCACGCCCAAAAGTCCCACGGCACCCCGCCAGCCACCACAACCCACCGTTAGCCTCCCCTTTCAGTCACCTACCAGAGAAGACCCCGCCCCTATTGCTGTCCGGAAGGCCCCGTACCAGCCGCGTCTCTGCCCCCCTGTTGCAGCAACCAGCAAGCAGCAAGCGTTGTGGATCGTCACTCTTCACGGACCATCACCGGCTCGTGACCCCAGCAGCAGTTCAGCATCCTAGCGCACGACCTCGGCGACGTGGACCACCTCTACACCCAACTTCGGAGACGAGTGAGGCCCCGGAGATCGACTACCGGCGCCTTCCACCCACTTCGACTGCTGCCCGTCAGCCCGTGCGCCGACTGCCCGAATTATTTGTGTTGTTGTAGCCTGTTATCTCCCTGCGAGGAGTGGGCACCATTTGGGTTTGTAATAGTTATCATCTTGTGTATCGGGTTGTCGGACTCGGCCGGGGTTCCTTCGCCACGCCTAGGCGTGGAGGTACGCGTTCCACTCCTTCCCTTGGTACTTGCTTATTTTAGTATGTGATTGCATGTGGCGCGTCCGAGCGTAGGATCCTAGCCAGCATACACAATCACTGCGGATTGGTGAGGAGAGTGTCCCCTTTTGTTCCACGGGCCCTAGTCGAGCACCGAGCTCGAACTAGACTTCCATTTTTGCTCGGCGGCGCCTTGCCCGCTTAGATCCTAACGCCTCCCTCATAGGGACGGCCGTGGGTCCGGAGATCTTGTTGAGTGACGCGAACGCCCGAAGGAATACCACGCTAGTCGGGAACTCCGGCTTACCTTGTCACGTGTGAGTGCTGGCCGCACTTGGTCTTCATAGTAGGTCCAGTCCTTGTCAGTCCCGTTCAGCATCAAGTTCATTTGAGTCCATAGGTCTACTACTTGCATTGGAGTCCATTGTTGCGTTAGGAGTTTTCTGTCTAGGTTCGTGTCTAGTACCCTTTCATCCTTGTCCCTTAGAGTCTTGCATGCCCACCCGGCGTGGTACATCCTACCATCGCCCTATCCAGATGGCTGACCCTAGGAATCCCGTCCCAGATGACCTATCCCTGCGGGAGATGATCGAGACCCTGAGTCTCAACTTTAGGGACCACGCCGATCGGATGGAGGGCCGGATGAAGGCCATGGAGGATCGGCTGGGAGATGTGGAGGGTCGGGTTGAGGCCTCTAACCGGACCATCCAAGGTCTGGTTGATCGCCCCCAGGGTAGAGCCCCACCGGTAGATGTTCCCGAGCAGGCCCATGGCCAACGTGACCCTGCTCCTCGACCCGACCAGCCTAGGGGAGGCAATAGGAGACCCCACGTGCATGAGGTAGATGATTTTGGGTCCGATAATGAGAGTGAGGGCTATGGCCGTGATCGCCAAGGCCATCGGTATTATAGGGATGAGGAAGATGAGCGTCTCCTTAGATCCGTGCGGGTGGACCCTCCTACCTTTGATGGGTCATTGGACCCCGATGTTTTTAGTGATTGGGCTGCTAGTATGGATCGTTATTTTGAGTGGGTCGACATGGCAGAACATCGGAAAGTCCGATATGCCAAGATGAAGTTGATTGGAAGGGCCCAAACCTACTGGGCCAATGTGGAGAGCCTAGTGAGACGTCAGGGCACACCCCCGATTGAGACGTGGGTAGATATGAAAGAGAAGCTCCGGCAGAAGTACGTCCCTCGTTCCTACCGCCACCGGTTAGTTGATCGGTGGCAGACCCTTAGTCAGGGGAACCGGCCTGTGGCAGAATACATCGCCGAATTTGATGATTGTCTCCTGCGATGTGGAGTCTCGGAGGAAGCCATCATGACTATAGCCCGCTTCCGTCGAGGTCTGCGACGGAACCTCCAGATTGAGTTACTCCGCCGCCACATGGCTACCTTAGATGAGGCGTACCAGGTCACTCGTGATATGGAGCTGTTTGAGTTTGAGTTTGTGCCCGATCAGCGCCCCGCTCCCACATACCCTCGTGGGACGGACTCTCGCACTAGCACAGGACAGTATGCGAGGGGACCCGTGGCCCGACCACAGGACCCCACTCGTCCGGATTTTGCTCCTAGGCCCCGGCCTCCACCTCCCCAGAGGGACTATCCACCTCGCCCCCAGGCCCCAGCTCCCGCACCCTCTCGGCCCCAGCATCCCACTATTCCTACCCGACCTCAGCTTCCACCACCCCCGGCCCGTCGTGATGACAAGGGAAAGGGGCCGATGATTGCTGGAGCACCGCAGGGCTCTAGGCCTCGTGGAGATTGTTATCGATGCGGGGGGGTCGGTCATTATGCTGCTCTGTGCCCTTCTCGGCAGCAGACCGTGGCCTTTGGAGATACCTCAGCAGGTGAGGCCGCACCCGAGGTCGAGCCTGTCAGTTATGAGGCAGACCCAGAGCTCGCCGAGGAGTTCTTTGATGAGTTGTTAGAGGGAGAGTCGTCAGGTGTCCAGGGCACGCAGTGCCAGGATGGTGTTCAGCTAGGTGTTGTCAGGTGCGTCTTGACCCAGCCTTTGGTGAGTGATGACTGGCGTCGCACCACCATTTTTCACACCTTTTGCAGGCTGGGTGGGAAGGTCTGTAAGGTGATTATTGATAGTGGGAGTTGCATTAATGCCATTTCCACGGGTACAGTGAAACGCTTGGGGTTAACCCCCGTGGACCATCCCTCCCCTTATCGTGTGTCATGGGTAGACACCACCTCTATTCCAGTCAGGCAGCGATGTCTGGTGCCTTTGCAGTTCCACGCCTACCAGGAGGAGATTTGGTGTGACGTGTTGCCTATGGAGGTAGGCAGCATTATCTTAGGGAGACCCTGGCTTTTCGATAGAGATGCTACCCTCCATGGCCGGTCGAACACATGCACCTTCGATCACAAAGGCCAGAGGATCACCCTTCATCCATCCCAGCCGACACGCCCTCCCGTTCGGGGTCCCACTGGGCCTAGTACCCCCAGCACTGATATTCCTGGGCCCAGTACCCCATCTTTGGCTCCGACCACGACACCCCCTCCTGTTGCTCCCACCCCGATTGATCCTCCGACTAGGAGGCTGATGCTTATTAGTCCCCGGGAGATGGAGCGCGAATTCATTAGAGGGGACCCCATCTACGCTGTCGTTGTTCGGGAGAGGGTTAGTGAGGCGGAGGGTGAGCTCCCTTCTGATGTTGCTGTTATCCTTCAGGAGTTTTCTGATGTTTTCCCTGCTGATTTGCCTGAGGGTCTTCCCCCCATGCGGGATATACAGCACGCTATTGATTTGATCCCGGGGTCATCTCTACCCAACTTACCCCATTTTAGGATGAGCCCCGCTGATCATGCTGAGCTCCTGCGTCAGATTGAGGAGTTACTGGCTAGGGGATACATTCGTGAGAGCATGAGCCCTTGTGCCGTCCCTGCATTACTTGCCCCAAAGAAAGACGGTACTTGGAGGATGTGTGTAGACAGCCGTGCAATCAATAAGATCACGGTGAAGTACAGATTTCCCATTCCCCGCTTGGATGATATGTTGGATATGATGGCGGGAGCCACTGTGTTTTCCAAGATAGATTTAAAGAGTGGCTATCACCAGGTGAGAGTCAGGCCTGGTGATGAATGGAAGACGGCCTTTAAGTCCAAGGATGGTCTTTATGAGTGGCTGGTCATGCCCTTTGGGCTGACCAATGCTCCCAGCACCTTTATGCGGCTGATGACCCAGGTTCTACGGCCATTGATTGGGGTCTTCGTGGTTGTCTATTTCGATGATATTCTCATTTATAGCCGCACCCGGGAGGACCACCTAGAACACCTTAGGCAGGTCTGTCTTATTCTGAGGAGAGAGAGCCTTTATGCTAACCCGAAGAAGTGTGCTTTCATGACTACACAGGTCACTTTCTTGGGGTTCATTGTATCTAGTGATGGAGTCTCCGCCGACCCGGAGAAGGTCAGGGCTATAGTGGAGTGGCCCGAACCTCGCACCCTGCACGATGTCCGTAGTTTTCACGGGCTGGCGACCTTCTATCGCCGATTCATTCGAGGTTTCAGTTCCATCACCGCCCCCATCACTGATTGCATTCGAAAAGGGGCGTTTGAGTGGACCAGGGCCGCTTCGGCTGCATTTGCGCTCCTCAAGGAGCGCATGACCCAGGCACCTATCCTTCGTCTACCGGATTTCACGAAGGTGTTTGAGGTCTCTTGCGATGCCTCTGGGGTTGGTATTGGAGGAGTTCTGAGTCAGGAGGCTCACCCCGTTGCCTTTTTTAGCGAGAAGTTGGGCGATGCCCGACTGCGTTATTCTACATACGACAAGGAGTTCTACGCAGTTGTGCAGGCTCTGCGGCATTGGAGACACTATCTTCTACACCAGGAGTTCGTCCTATTTTCTGATCATGAGGCACTCCGATATCTCCATGCCCAGAAGAAACTCAACTCTCGTCATAGTCGTTGGGTAGAGTTCCTCCAGGAGTATACTTTTGTGCTGAGGCACAAGGCCGGTGTGGAGAACCGGGTAGCTGATGCTTTGAGCCGCCGTGCTCACCTTTTGACCACCATGAGTGTAGAGGTGGTGGGGATGGATAGGATGAGGGAGTTGTACGCTGATTGTCCGGACTTCGGTCCGATCTACACCACCCTCCAGGCAGGCCCGTCCCGAGAGTATTCGGATTACATGCTGCATGACGATTATCTTTTCCATGGGAGTCGCTTATGTGTTCCGCGGACCTCGGTTCGCGATTTTCTTGCTTGGGAGATGCATGCTGGCGGTCTAGCCGGCCACTTCGGCCGGAATAAGACCGTCGAGGCAGTTGAGCATCGCTTCTATTGGCCTAGCCTGAAGCGTGATGTTGCCCGGATCGTGGCCCAGTGCCGCATTTGCGCTATGGCCAAGCAGAGGAAGCAGAATACTGGCCTGTATACTCCCCTCCCCGTGCCGGACAGTCCATGGCAGGACATCAGCATGGACTTTGTGTTAGGTCTGCCCCGTACCTCGCGTCGTCATGATTCCATTTTCGTGGTGGTAGACAGGTTCTCTAAGATGGCTTTGTTTATTCCCTGTTCCAAGACATCTGACGCCTCTAGAGTTGCCCGTCTGTTCTTCACTCATTGTGTCTCCCGATTTGGGCTTCCACGTACCATAGTGTCTGATAGGGATGTGCGTTTCACGAGCTACTTTTGGAAAACCCTTTGGCATATGATGGGCACCCAGCTGAAGTTCTCCACCGCCTACCACCCCCAGACCGATGGTCAAACAGAGGTAGTCAATAGGAGTTTGGGGGATCTTCTTAGGTGCCTAGTGCGTGATCGTGTCGGGGACTGGGACTTGGTTCTGCCTTTAGCAGAGTTTGCTTATAATGACTCGGTCAATAGGTCTACAGGTCTGAGCCCTTTTGAGATTGTTACTGGTCGTAGACCTAGGAAACCGATAGATTTGGTCCCCTTACCCATCCAGGCCCGTGTCTCTGAGTCAGCTGAGTCCTTTGCAGAGCATATTAGGCAGTTGCATGAGCATATACGTCGTCATATAGAGGCCAGCAACGCACGTTATAAGGAATTAGCTGACGCGCATCGACGCACCCGTGAGTTCCAAGTGGGAGAGTACGTCATGATCAGGGTTAGACCTGAACGGTTCCCTTCGGGGGCCGTGAAGAAACTCCAGGACCGCGGTGCCGGACCCTTTCGAGTCTTGAAGCGAATTGGGTCGAATGCGTATGAGATTGAGCTGCCAGACGACTATGGGATCTGTTCGACGTTCAATGTTTCAGATCTGGTGGCATATCGGGATCCCGCGGTGATTCCCAGTGAGCTTTTTGGGCCTACCCCTCCTGTTGAGAGCATTACACCTTCTGAGCGTCCACCTCCTCCAGCCCCATTACAGACACGCGAGCATATAGATTGCATACTGGATGAGCAGGTGACCACGACCAGGAGCGGAGCCTACCAGCGCTTCCTAGTGCGCTGGAGAGGGCGCCCTGCGACAGACGACACCTGGATCACACGTGGAGAGCTGGAGCTGATCGACCCGGACCTGCTGGAGCGTTACTTGAGCGACCGTGACCCTTACTCGACGGGGTCGAGTTCTTCCCACCCGGGGAGAATTGGTGAGGACACGCGCCGCTTCACTCGACGGAGCACACGGAGCACGCCGGCATCCCTTTGGCTCGGCGATCATTTAGCAGACTAGCAGAGTTATCCCCATTTATTTCATGCTTTAGGCCATGTTGGGCCTTGGATTAGTCCCTGCGTGGACACTTCTATCTAGTTGTAGGCCTTTGTAGGCCAATTAGACATCTTTTGTGCTTTGTAGGCTTATTTAGAGGGCAAAGGGGTTAGTGGGCCATCTTGTGCTCCACTTCTCTTGGCCCATTTGGGGTTTGCGCACCCAACCCCTAGGGTTAGGGTTTTGGGCGCACCTCTCACCTCCTCCAAGTGGAAGAGGTGGCAGCCGCCTTCCCCTTTCTCCACTCCCTCCTTTGGCCGCCCCTTCCTTTGATCCCTCCTTGATTGGAGGAACCTCCTTGATTGAAGGAGAGATTCCCTCCTTGATGGGAGGAGAGCTGGCCGCCCCTACCCCCTCCCATTTGCGCCCCCATCTCCCCATTTGGTGGTAGAAACCCTAGCTCCCCTCCCCAACTATATAGTCTTAGCATTTTCTTTGGAGGAAATTAATGAATACATGAAATATTTTGATTGAGCAGCCATTGGCGCAGCCACCCCTTGGAGAGGGCGACCCTCTCTTCCTCCTCTGCTCCTGCGACGGGAGCAACCCCGGGGTGCGACTCCCCATCCCCTCGGTGCGACGCCGAGGTTCTTCCTCCCTTCTACTTCGTCTCCGGTTCGAGTTCGCGTGTTCCAGATTCGGCCCCGAGTTGCAGCGGCGTCCCCATCCGGTGCGGATCGAATCCGAGCCCCTCCTTTTTTTGGTGGATACTTCTACGAGTCGGCAGCGCGTGGGCTTTGGTTTCGCCTCGATCCGAGGTCGGCACCACCCGTGGCGAGTTTTCTCGTGAGCTAGCGCAGGAGCCTCCCTCTCTGCGCGCCCAGATCCACCCTCCTTCTTGCGAAAATCCCACAGGACGGAAAACTCCGAGTTTGGAGCTGATTTCTTCAACGTTTGTACCTCTCGTCGTCCTCTTTCCAACGCCACCAACCTCGTCTCGTTCAGACGTCCGAGCTGTTCGTGGCGTCCGTTCCCGTGAGGTCGCGCGGGTCTGCCCAGTCCACCCAGTGCCAGGACAACCGGCGACTTCCAAAGTTCACAGCGTCCAACCACGACCAGATCTGATCGAGCTCTTTGGTCTGGACCTGCTGCTCTGCGTCCCCGACGTCCTCCCACAAGCGGGGCCTCGTTCGCTTACCGGAGCAGCGAGTTACCATTTTCCCCGCTCGACAGCGCAGTTCTGGGAGCAGATTCCTTGTCCCCACTTGCAGGTGCGGCCACGGCTTCCACGGACGGAATCTGAGCACGCCTTTTGGCCGAGGCTTCCTCCTGCGACCTAACTACGCGCCCTCGCTGACGGCGCCCCAATCGGACTCCGGATCCATTCGTGGGAACGTTTACCACCGAGTCGCGCGTTGCTGCGATTCTGCCGATCGTCATCCGGACCCTCCTCGTGGCCAACCCTTCACCGAGTGCCGCCCGTCAGCCCGTGTATCGGCCGCCCCGAATGGAATTGTTGTAGCCTGTTATCTCCCTGCGAGGAGTGGGCACCATTGCTGGCTTGTACCTATTCTTTCATTGTGTGTATCGGGGTTGTCGGTCTCGGCCGGGGTTCCTTCCCCACGCCTAGGCGTGGAGGTACATGCGACGCTCCCCCCCCTTGGCAATTTGCTTTACTAGTATGTGATCTTGTATGCCGCGTGAGAGTGTAGGGATCCTAGCTAGCATTCAACACCGCGAGATCGTGAGTGAGAGTATCCCATTTCGTGGCCCTAGTCGAGCACCGAGCTCGGACTAGACTCCTATAGTTGCGCGTCGGCTCCTTTGCCGCTTTGATCCACTCGCTTCCCTCATAGGGACGACCGTGGACTTGGGTTTCTTGTTGAGAGATGCCTCTCTTCGGAGGAATAGTACGGAGGTCGATCTCTCGGCTTGCCTTGTCACATGTGAGTGCTGGCCGCACTTGGTCTTCATCATAGGTTTAGTCCATTTGTCAGTTCCGTCCCGCATCATTGAGAGTTCAAACTTCTTATATAGTGGAGAGATTCCATTATTTGGGTGAGAGACCCTAGGGGAGAGATTCCCCACCCATCCCTCTCTTAATCTCTCTCTTTCACTCCCCTTTCTCTCTCCTCCACACCCAATTTCAAAAATTTTATCTGTCCTCCCTTCCCAACCACCACTCTCCCATCTACCCCCATTAAAGGCCACTCCCCTTCCCCACACATCCCATTACTCCACCCGCTAGTCCCAAGAGAGCTTCCACCAATCGACACCTTGGGCTCCAGAGACGATCGTGTTAGGAATCGGATCGAGGGTTCTTCTTCAAACATCCTCTACTATGAGTCTTCTAACATCCCCAATAAGTAGAGCCCCATTTGGCGACTTGACCTGAAAGTTATCAATTTTCTCCCTCGGGTGCTCGGTTTTGCTTCCACATAGTCTACACCAACCCCTCCTCAATGTTCAGAGCCTACGGGTCGACCCCGACATCAGCTGGCATCCCCGTCAGTCTTGCTTCGAAGAGGACTCGTCAGCGGCTCCAACTACTCCAGCGGCACCTGATTCTGAGCTCGGGAGCGACCGTGGCAACCTCTGCTTCCTGCTGTTGGGAACCTGAAGCTGTCAGATCCGAGGGTCTACCTCCCTGTTCGAGGCTCTGCTCCGGCCAACAGAGACCTCCCGAAATTCTGGCAAATTTTGGACGACTTCCCCATCCTCCTACGAAGAATTTCCAGGTGGTTTCTTCCACACAAAAATTCGGGAGCAATCACAGCAACTACTTCTTCGACCTTCTGTCAGCACTCACAGAAAGCGGGCAGAGCCGACATCGGTCTCCTTATTGGCTGCGAGTTCGGTTCCACCCCTCCCCGCTTGGCCGGCTGAAGGCCCCTCCCTGTGTGGAGGTAGTTTTAGATGTAATATTAGTTAACCCCCACCCCAAGATCCCCCTCCTGCGAGAGGTGTAGTGTTGTAATCGTTTGAGCATATCAAGCTTCTTCGACGCGGCGTGTGGGGAACACTCGCCTCCCCGCTCGCCCTCGTCTCCGAGCGGGACCGGTTTCTTCAAACCGGTCGAGTAAGTGCTCCAACCTAGTTCCATTTTGTGCTTGTTCTTTCCAATATTAGTTCATAGACTCCGCTGGCCGTGAGAGTGAGAGCCCGATCCTTGAGCTCCTTGCTTCAAGAGATCACCGTGGGGTGAGGAGTGTAACCCGTGCCTTGGCACCTCGTCGGCTCTCTTGAATTGGGCAGCCATACCCTTGGGGAAACAAACCTTGGCCTTTCTGGCCCTCTACCAGCAAGGGCTCCGCCCACACAACCTCCACTTGGCATTGCCAAGTTACCCCGGGTCATGGTGAGCATCGGGTGAGCGGTCGCCAATTTCGGTCTGTTTGAATGCTAAATTATGCTTGCTTGGTAAGTCCTAGGTGGTTTCACATCACAAGGATTTTACGGTGGTTCGGTTGTAAACCTACGTCCACCCCTCACCAAACCCGGTGAGGCTTACTCTTGCAGAAGCAAGACCATGGAGAACCTCCACAACATCTGCTGACTAACAGCTTGAACCGCTGACTAACAGCTTGAACCGCTGACTAACAGCTTGCAATCCACCAGAGGATTAGATCCTCTCTTCCTCTGAGAAGCCAGAGGGTTGCCGGAGGGACCACCCTCCTTTCTTCTGATTGCTCAGAAGGAACCCGGTCCCCCAAACAGGGGATCGGAAGAGCAAAACGATTGTATCATAAACACAAATGAAAATACTACAAGTGCAGTGAAGAAACAAGAGTTATAAAAAGAACACCCGTTGATGTCAATGGATCAAGATCTGGAAGCAGGTGATTGCATCTATAAGCTTTAGATCCAAAGATCTATTTCAACGAGCTCACATAGACTGCAGGGCGGCTCTCTCTCTCTCTCTCTCTCATGGCTTGTCTTCTCTTCTTCTTTCTCTTACAGCACTGGACTGAAGTCAACGAGTGCTTGGTTGCTCTCACGCTGTTTACTAAAATGTTCTTTGTAGATGCTCAATGGTGTGGCTCTCTCTCTGGGCAGCAACGACTTTCTCTCTTGAGGAAGCTTGATATTTATAGCCGAGCCACAAGGAAATGTGGTGAAAAACTTTCCCTCCAAAATTTCCCTCCAGAAGCTTTTCTAGTCTTTGAGGAATAAGATACTCTACAGGATTTGGCTTGAGCTGACATTGCTTCTTGTTCGAGGATAGGACGGTGGCAGACTGATGAAAAGGAAGAGACCAAATCTCCCTTTAGTCAATTTCAGGTCTTCACATTAAATGCCCTCTTGAGGTGTTAAGTTCTTATGGGCTGAAGCCTGCTTTCAGTCAGGTTGAAGACTTCTAGGACAAAAATCACATGGGATGACATGTTGATAGGGACAAAAGTCAAACATGGGTACCCCATCTAGACCTCGAAATCAATGAATTTAGACATTTGCGGTACCTATTTTCTCTCTCTAGATCTTCCATTGACTTGACAGACAACAAGCTTGAAAGCTTCTGGAAGAACAGAGGTGTCGACATCTTGGTTAAGCAACCAATATAACGGACTCTGGAATGCCATAGTGTCGACCTCCTATAAAGGACGTGTTAACACTTCTTATGAAGTTTTCTTGTATGACTGTCTCTGGAAGCCCAAGGTGTCGACCTGTGATAAATGAGGTGTCGACACTTCTTTAAGGAGCCAGTCTTCAATGTTTGGAACCATCAAGGTGTCGACACTCTATAAGTGAGGTGTCGACACTTCTTGCCAGATGTGCATCGACCTTCTTGCAAATGTGCTCAGACCTTTTGAGGTTGGAAGCAGACATTGCACAAACCTTGATTTCAACTAGAGAATGTGCATGGACCTTATAGTGTTGACACCAAAACATGCACCGACCTTGAAGTCACATTTGCTCAGACTTTGACTATGTGCACCGACCTTGAAGCATTGAAACCAAACGTGCACCGACCTTCAGCAACGTGCACAGACCTTATTTTCAAATGTGCATCAACTTTGATTGATGTGCACCAACCTTGCTGATAACTAAGTCATGAATATGCACAGACTTTACTGTGTCGACCTGCATTGACCATTTGTGTGCTTCAACCTTGACAGCAATGTAGCATCGACTTTCCTTTGCTAAGGAATGGTTGTGGTGTCGACACTTCTCTTGTAACACCTTCTTTCTTTAGCATGTGCACTAACTTCAGCAGCTGCACTGACTTGACTGCATGGACTTCTGTGAAACTTGTTACCTTGAATTCTATGTAGCCAATGGCTTGATTTATTGCACTTATCAGTGATGGCACAGAGATGTATCTTTTTGCTTATGTTGTCATGACCTGAAATGTATGAATATGTGTTTATCAAATGCAGGTCAGACTTATCAATGAGTCATAGTCAGACATCATCAAAACTATAGAATTAAACATGTTACACACATGCCCAACACCAGCCAACAACCTCGCTATGTTAGTCACCCCAACCCCACCGGTCGTCTAGGAGCTGTCTGTCCCACCCACTTTGTCCTCGGTGGATGTCCCATGCACCGACCCCATGCAGTCAGCCATCCCACTTTTACCCGTCTCCCCTACAGTGGTGCAACCATTAGTCACTATCGTACCACTGTCGCCCTATGTTGACACGGTGTGGTCTGATTTCTTCCACGCATTCGAGAGACAACGTCCGAACTTCCTTTTTGCCGTGCTTCACAGCAAATGTCTGGATGACTTTCCCATCACCCACCTCCTTGTCCTCACACATTTCTGTACCCGAGGACGAGTCTTCTCCAACTGGAGATGGTTGACGAGAGTTGAAACTTGCGACCTTAAGTTGTGGGTCAGTCTTTCTTTACACTTGGTATATGCATATGGTGTCCGTCATTCTCACCGAGTCATCCCTTGTGTTTGTATCTCTTTGTCGTAGGTCATAGTATACTATGAGTGTCTAAGTTTTCCTAGGGTCATGTATGGCCTAGGGGCATGTGTGAGTCTTTGTTTCGTACAGCCTGTGAAAGTCTGCATACGAGTCAGTCTAATGTAAGCTCGCAAGTGTCATTCCCTTTCGAGTGTGAGGCAAGTCGGATCTCATGCGTACGTTGTAGACTTTCCAGAATTTTGGATCAGCTCTACCACAATGTCTCAGATCTAGTATCATAAAGGGACCCAACGGTGATTCCTAGTGAGTCTTTGAGCCATCTCCTCGCTTTGAGAGTGACTCCACCCAGGAGTGTCTACCACTAGCCTCATTCCCACAGCAGCGTGATCATATAGAACATATACGGGATGAGCAGGTGATGAATACTAGGAGTGGAGCATACCCGCGTTACCTGGTACGGTGGAGAGCACGGTCCACATCCGACAGATCCGCAGGAGCGATACATGCGCAACCGCACCCCTTACTCGATGGGGTCGAGTTTCTCCCACCCGGGGAGAATTGATGGGGACATCAAAGCAAGATCACAAACTTTTTTTATTTGCATTTATACCCTTGTGTTAATTGGGTTTGCAATTGTATGGAAACGATAAGCCAAAGTGTGAGTCCTTAGGTTTTAGTGGGTTTCTTTACAAAAGGCCTTGTGGCCCGACGGGACCCCCACCTTCTTTCCCATTAGTCTACCTAGGCTCTAGGGCCCATGTGGGGCTGGTTCAAAGTCCAAGGTGGGCTTAGACCAAGACCTTTCAAAGTTGGACCAAGAAAAGTGCAAGATGCCCACTTGCCATTTATCATTTTTTTATGTTGTTTTGACCACATGGGAGAAGGATAAAGGAATTAAATATTCTCATCCCCTAATTGCCCCTCCCTAAGCCTATATCTGAGGGTAGTGATGGTCATTTAGTTTGGTCTATAAAACTCATGTATTTTCATTATTGTGACAATTAATGTGAAGAAAATTAGGAATTTACCTTGAGCAGCCCAAGGGCGCAGCACCTCTCCCTCTCTCTCCCAACCCCTTGTAGCTGGATTACTGTGAATTGTTTGAGGTGTGAGGCCTCCTTATCATCCCCTCTCTGAGTGAGAAGCTGAGCGCCGCCGCCATCGCCGCCATCGAGCCGCCGTCGCACCACCACTGCCACATCGTCGGACTTCTATCCACCTCAGGATAGAAGCTTGAAGCCCAATTTTTATCTCCCAATCAGGAGATCAGATCGAGCTCAAAATTGGAGGGTGAGTTCCCCACATTGTTTCCACTCTCCACAAATAATTTCTGGCCAATCAGCCTATGTTTGCTATTTTTCCAAGTCATTTAGTTCCACCCCTGACATTCTGCCAATCAGCAGATCTGCTGGATAGTCGTCTGTTAGTTTATTTTTCCCACCCCCCAACACACGTCCGAAAAATCCCAAAAAATCCATGTGTGATCCTCACTTCCCACTCTATCCACCATAAAATCCTAAAGATCCAGATCCACCACTTCCATGTCGGTCAATGGCCATTTTCAGGCAGCTCCTTGTCTGTCCTGACTGTCTGTAATCCAACCTAGCAGAAACAATTGTGACACATTGGTTATCATTTTCAATCCATTTACTGGATGGATGTGAAATACATTTATGTTGTAGCCCTTTGAGTCCTCTGTTCTATAGCGCTGACCTCACCTCGATCCGCCTCCGGATCTGGGCGCAACAATTCTTTTTGCCGGGTCGTGTAGATCTGTCCCGAGGTAGGATTGCAGAACAGAGTTGGGAGTTAATTCTCCCATAAATCCCCGGCTCTGAACCAGTGACCGCCGCTCCCGGGGATCAACTGGCAACCCCCTAGCAGTGTCCCAGCCAGTTGCTGCAGCAAGGAGACGCCCGGAAGCCGCCATCCCAGTAGCTGAGTTCACTTGTTATCCAGCGAGTTTGAATAGTACCGAGTCGGACCAGCAGCCCGCCTTCGGCCCAAAACACATTCCGGCTTGCTGCCCGTCAACCCGAGTTTGCTACTCCCGAGTCCCACGTGAAGCCCTCTACCTCTCTATGTGGACTGGGCAGTAGAATTCATTTCTGTAATTGTTATAATTATTTGTACCGGTAGTATGAGTCTTGACCGGGGTTGCCTTCCCCACGCCCAATAGCATGGAGGTATCGTTTCTGCTCCCCTCTTTGGCATTTGCTTTACTCGTATATATTTCTATATGCCGCTGCTTGCATGTGATAGGTCCTAGCTCGTTAAAGTATTTTTAATCACCATTGCGAGAGAGAGAGAGAAACTCGTCCCGTGACCAGATCCGGGTTCGAGATAGAGTTGATCACCCTAGCTCATTGCCGATTTCTCAACCACGCATGTTCGCACGTTTCCCTCGCTAGGGACGAGTCGCGAGTTTGCCTAAAGTCCAAGGTTCACATTCAAATTGGCGTCGAGTCGCGTCCCATCCCGTAGCACTTTGAATATATCAATATATCATCAATAAAGACCACTACGAATTGATCTAGATGAGGTTTGAATATTGTTCATCAACTGCATAATGGCTGTAGGGGCGTTCGTTAGTCCAAAAAGCATAACAGTAAATTCGTAATGCCCATACCTGCTTCAGAATGCCGTCTTGTGTATATCCTCATCCTTTATTCTTAATTGATGAGATGCCGACCTGAGATCAATCATTGAGAAATACTTGGCTCCATATATCTGATCAAATAATTCATCGATCCTCAGTAGTGGATACTTGTTCTCGATGGTAAGGTGGTTCAACTGTCGATAGTCGATGCAGAGTCTCATCGATCCATCTTTCTTCTTTACAAATAGTATGGGCGCTCCCTATGAGGAAGTACTTGGCCTGATGAATCATTTTTCAAAAGCTCCATCAATTGCTCCTTCAATTCCTTGAGCTCGGTAGTGGACATTGATGGGAATCAACACCAGGCACTAACTTTTTATTTTACATTTGAGTCTTTTTATTTGCATTTATGTCCTTGGGAAAATATGTATGCTATTGTAAGGCTTTATAAGCCAATTTGTCATTCCTTAAGAATCTTTGGGTTTTTGTGTAAAAGTCCCGTAGGTCCAGCAGGGGCCCCTCATCCCCTTCCCCATTGATCCACCTAAGCCTTAGGGCCCATGTGGGGTCAATCAAAGGTCCAAGGTGGGCTTCTAGATGACTTGACCATTGAAGGGGACAATTGGATTAAAAAGTCCAATATTCCAACCCTTAAAGTCCAAGATGCCATCCCCATTTATATTTGTTTAATAAGTTTTATATTTTTATTTCAATTGAGTCAAAACACATGGGGAATTAAATGTGAACTCCCCCTTTTACCCCTCCCCTAATTTAGATCTGAGGTTAGCTTAGGTCTTTTTACACTTTCTATAAATACCTTGTAATTTATGAATTACTTAGCATTAATGAAGGAAAATTTCATTTTATGCTCAATTGCCCAAGGGCACCCCTCTCTCCCCCTAGCTGTTGTGAAAGCTGCGAATTTTTAGAGGTGTGAAGCCTCTCCACCACCACCTCCCTGAGTGTGAAGCTCAGCACCGCCGCCGCCGTCGCAATCGAGCCGCCATCGCACCGCCACTGCCGCTACGTCGGAGCTCTGTCCAAATCAAGATAGAACCTTAACTCCAGAATTTTATCTTTCTTTCTTGTTATCTGATCGAACCTTAATTTTGAGGGTTTGTTCTCCCTGTCACCCCTAGTCTCCAGTTTAAATTTCGTGCCATTTGGCTTTTTTTTGGGTATTTTTACCATATTTTGTTCTTCCCCTCAATATTATACTAGTTTGTAGATCTGCGGGACAGTGTTCCCTTTTCGTATTTTTCCCACCCCCTTATCAATTTTAAAAAATCCATAAAAGTTTTCTGGTGTTCTTAACACCCACCCCTTCCCCCAATAATTTTCATAGCACCCATAAAATTCTCCTGTCCACCGGTCAAAGGTCAGTTTCAGGCAGATCTCTTTCTATCCTGAGTGTCAATAATCAGATCCATAGAAAAAACATAGTGTTGCAGAGCCTCCCTCTTTCTCATCCCTTCGTTGGATCGACCTACAAAAATTATATGTTGTAGAACTGGGAGTCCTCTTTCCAACGCCTCTAGTCTCACCTCGATCTGATTCTGGATCTGAGAGAATTATTTCTTCCCGCCGAGGCATGCAAATCTATTTCCTGTGTAGGTCTGAAATAGCAGTCCGGGAGAAATTCACAAATAAATACCAAAAGTCAACTTCAGCGACCGGCACTTGAGGGACGTCCAGCCATCGTCCCAGCCAAGCAGCGCCTTCAGAAGATCTCAAGAAGGTGACGTTCCTTTGGAGGCAACGACTTGCTGCCTAGCAAGTCAGAACCGAGTAGGCGCAGCACCGAGTCGGCACAGGACCGAGTCGGACCAGCAGGCCGAGTTCGCCCCGAGAACCCTCCCAGTTTGTTGCCTGTCAACCCAGGGTCGGTCCTCCTGGGCCCCACTTGTAGCCATTTACCTCTCTGCGTGGAGTGGATAAAAAAATTCACTATTGTAATTAAGGTTTTACCATTGTACCGGGAGTTACCGTAACTGGTCGGGGTTGTCTTCCCCGCGCCCAAAGCGTGGAGGTATCGTTTCTGCTCCTCTCGTAGGCATTTGCTTTACGCGTATTGATTTGTATATGCCGCTGCTAGAGAGCATGTGATAGGATTATTAGTTCGTTATATCAATTTTATCACCGCTGCGAGAGAGAGTGAGTGATCTGTCCCGTGACTCGATCCAGGTACACGCGGAAAGGCCGATACCCGAGACTCACTGCCGATTTCTCAACCACGCACGGTCCAGCGTTTCCCTCCCATAGGGACGATCACGAGCTGGAGTCCCAGGTCGTGTGTCCGTCCTGCATCAGTTTGATATCAGAGCGCTAGTTGAGTCTAGGGTAGTCATTAGTCATTGCTTAAAAACACAAAAAAAGAGTCTAAGTCTAAGTCGGTCCAAGGTTGCATTTGCATCCCAATAGCCGGTATATAAAAAGGTGTCAGCCGACCATTAGGTTACGCCTATTAGAGAGGTGATTCACTCGCGTGAGAGGATCTTCGGATCCCCGGACTCTGCCAGGTACCGGATCTTGGTTTAAGTCTAGGGTCCTTAGTGTGCATTAGTTAGTGCATTCCAACCTTACACAGCCGTGTCTAGTGTCTTGTCCAAGTATCTTCATGTCCATCTTATAGCTCCCCATTTCCAATGGACTCCCGGTCGCCCAGGCGATATGACCGTTGGCCCACCCATGGGCTTGGCAACCATCCTCTCCACTTCTGTAGGCCTGAAGCCTCGAATTTTTATGGCTCCAATGACCCGAGCGACTACCTAAAGTGGGAGGCCACCATGGACACATACTTTGATTGTTATACCATGTCCGAAGCCGGGCAATTCTATTTCGCCAAGGAGAGGCTTCTACACGAGGTCACAAAAAAGTGGGACCATATTGAGCGCTTGAGAGAGGTTAGGAGGCAATGGCCCATCGAGTCATGGTGGGACATGAAGAGAGAGCTTAGAAGGGTCTACCTTCCCCATCTGGTTCCTTCCAACCCATCCCACCCATTTACTTCCAACCATGTGGGTCACACCTCCAGCCGACCCCACCAACTCAATTCCAACCAAGTGGGTCATATCCAGAGGCAAGAAGCCCCTCAGGTACCCAAGCCTAGGCCGGTTGATTACGAGCGAGTCCACTGCGATACCCCTACTCCAACCCATACTGTTGCCGAACTCGTGCAAATGATTTTGGATCGGGTGGATAGGAGATGTGCTTATTTTGAGTCGATGGTCTCCCCTTGCCCACCTACGAGTCCGAACGTAGCCACCACCAAATCTACGGAGGTCATAGCAGGTAGTCCCAACCCGGCCCGACCTATGGGGTCCCAAGGGCCTCTTCCCCGTCTCGTGGACAGCCCTTCCTCTAGTGCTCCTTTGCCACCCATTTTTGATCCTCACCCGGAGCCATTTCATTTGGAGCCACCTCAGCCCGAGCCACCCGTGTTTCTAACGGGAACGCTTTTCGTCGCCGAGCCACTACTTAGCTGGCTCAAGGATGGTTTGGTCCCACCTCCCTACCCATCCATGGACCCCACCCTACCATTAGTGCCGGTCAACTCATTTCATGCCACATTCCGGTCTAATCACCATGTTGATACATTGGATGACCTTATTATGGGATTAGACTCGCAATGGAAGTTGACGCACTTATTGGCCCGAGGCTTCGACCAACCCACTAGTCGTAGCTTCACCCATTCGGCCTTTGGGTCCATTACCTCCTTATGCACCGTGGGTTGTGTCACCACAGAGATTCTCTTAGTCATCCCTTTGCCGGCCGAGCCAATCTTCATACCTTTTTTCCCGAAGGAGGAACCATACCTCCTATATGAGATCACCGTCCCCTATACCCACATGCATGAAGGTGACAACCTACACCTTCAAGATTTCCAAATGTGGGGCCATGACTTGTGGGAGCCCAATTCGAGGGGTCATACTTTCTTTGATCCTTTCGACCCATTCTCTTGTGGACCCCTTGACCCACCACCTTTACTCCACCTTCTCGAGGGAGTCCACCATCATACCTCTTCTCCATGGGCCGATCAATCTACACCCACCAAGCCCATTCACGATACACCTACATATCGGGATGATGTAGAAGATGGACCACCCAAACCTTCCAAATCAAAGGGGCCGTCCGTGCATGAATGGATCACTTTAGGATGCCTTCCCCATTCTGCCAACCACCGGTTACATCTAGTGTATGCATGGCACACATTCGGGTGTCCTGGTCCACCCTTGCATGTGTATGGGTCGGACTAACATTTGGTTTGTCTAGGGTCTCGTGTGTCTGTACATGCATGTGTCGAGCCGAGTCGATCTTTTGTACGCTCGCGTTGTCAGTCCCTCTTGAGTGCGATACTTGTCGGACTTTGGGATCGGCTCTCCCTCAACATATCGGATCTAGTCACATGTAGGGACCCAGCGGTGATTCCTAGTGAGTCTTTGAGCCGCCTCCCTCTTTTGAGAGTGACCCCACCCCGGAGTGTCCACCTCAAGCCTTATTCCCAAAACAGCGTGAGCATTTCGAATCTATACGGGATGAGCAGGTGTCGATTACTTGGGGTGGAGCGTACTCCACACTTCCAGGTTCGAGGACGGATCCGCAGGAGCTACTTGAGCAGTCACGCCCCTTACTCGACGGGGTCGAGTTCTTCCCACCCGGGGAGAATTGATGGGAATCAACACCGGGCACTAACTTTTTATTTTGCATTTGACTCTTTTTATTTGCATTTATATCCTTTGGAAAATATGTATGCAATTGTAAGGCTTTATAAACCAATTTGTAATTCCTTAAGGATCTTTGGGTTTTTGTGTAAAAGTCCTGTAGGTCTAGTGGGGGCCCCTCATCCCCTTCCCCATTGGTCCACCTAAGCCTTAGGGCCCATGTGGGGTCAGTCAAAGGTCTAAGGTGGGCTTCTAGATGGCTTGACCATTCAAGGGGACAATTGGATTAAAAAGTCTAATATTCCAACCCTTAAAGTCCAAGATGCCATCCCCATTTATATTTGTTTAATAAGTTTTGTATTTTTATTTTAATTGAGTCAAAACACATGGGGAATTAAATGTGAACTCCCCCTTTTACCCCTCCCCTAATTTAGATCTGAGGTTAGTTTAGGTCTTTTTACACTTTCTATAAATACCTTGTAATTTATGAATTACTTAGCATTAATGAAAGAAAATTCCATTTTATGCTCAATTGCCCAAGGGCACCCCTCTCTCCCCCTAGCTGCTGTGAAGCTGCGAATTTTCAGAGGTGTGAAGCCTCTCCACCACCACCTCCCAGAGTGTGAAGCTCAGCACCGCCGCCGCCACCGCCATCGAGCCGCCATCGCACCGCCACCGCCGCTACGTCGGAGCTCTGTCCAAATCAGGACAAAACTTTAACTCTGGAATTTTATCTTTCTTTCTTGTTGTCTGATCGAGCCCCAATTTTGAGGGTTTGTTCTCCCTGTCACCCCTAGTCTCCAGTTTAAATTTCGTGCTATTTGGCTTTTGTTTGGTATTTTTCCCATATTTTGTTCTTCCCCTCAGTAATCTGCTAGTTTGCAGATCTGCGGGAGAGTGTTCCCTTTTCGTATTTTTCCCACCCCCTTATCAATTTTAAAAAATCCATAAAAATTCTCTGGTGTTCCAAACATCCACCCCTTCCCCCAATAATTTTCGTAGCACCCATAAAATTCCCCTATCCACCGGTCAAAGGTCAGTTTCAGGCAGATCACTTTCTGTCCTTAGTGTCAGTAATCAGATACATGGAAACAATACAGTGTTGCAGAGCCTCCCATTTCTCATCCCTTCGTTGGATCGACCTACAAACATTATATGTTGTAGAACTGGGAGTCCTCTTTCCAACGCCGCTGGTCTCACCTCGATCTGATTCTGGATCTGAGAGAATTATTTCTTCCCGCCGAGGCGCGCAAATCTGTTCCCTATGCAGGTCCGAAATAGCAGTCTGGGAGAAATTCACTAATAAATACCAAAAGTGAACTTCAACGACCGCCACTTCAGGGAGTCGTTCAGGGACATCCAGCCATCGTCCCAGCCAAGCAGTGCCTTTAGAAGATCTCAGGAAGGCGACATTCCTTGGGAGGCAACGGCTTGCTGCCTAGCGAGTCAGAAGCGAGTCGGCGCAGCACCGAGTCGGACCAGCAGGCCGAGTTTGCACCGAGAACCCTCCCACTTTGCTGCCTGTGAACCTAGGGTCGGTCCTCCTGGGCCCCACTTGTAGCCCTTTACCTCCCTGCGTGGAGTGGACAAAAAAATTCACTGTTGTAATTAAGTTTTTACCATTGTACCGGGAGTTACCGTAACTGGCCGAGGTCGTCTTCCCCACGCCCGGAGCGTGGAGGTATCGTTTCTGCTCCTCTCGTAGGCATTTGCTTTACGCGTATTGATTTGTATATGCAGCTGCTAGAGAGCAAGTGATAGGATTATTAGTCCGTTATATCAATTTTATCACCGCTGCGAGAGAGAGTGAGTGATCCGTCCCGTGACTCGATCTGAGTACACGCGGAAAGGCTGATACCCGAGACTCACTACAGATTTCTCAACCGCACACGGTCCAGCGTTTCCCTCGCATAGGGATGATCGCGAGCTAGAGTCCCAGGTCGTGTGTCCATCCCCCATCAGGCATCCTATAAAGTGCCTTAGAAACCGGACTAGCACCAGGGACCAGATCGATGGTGAAGGCCACTTCTCTTTGTGGGGGTAATCCGGGCAAGTTTTTTGGGAATACGTCGAGAAACTCCCGAACCACTCGGATGTCTTCTATCTTAGACTCCTTAACTTCCATGGCGGTCACAAAAGCTATGAAAGCCATACATCCTTTCCTTAAGAGTTTACTAGTTCGGAGGGCCGAAATAAGGGGTGACTTGTTTCGACTCCGAGGACTAGTGTAGACAAGTTTCGAGAATTCCTTAAAAGTTACCTTGCTGTTTTGACAATCGATCACTGCCTTATGTGTAGATAGCCAATCGGCTCCTAGTATGACATCATACCTGTCAATATCTAAGCATATCAGGTCGGCAGGTAGATTTTTCCCTTTCACCATAACTTCACAATTTAAATAATGGTGTGAGATCTCGGATTCATTTTCGAGAGGGGTTGAAATAACCAGATCTATCCACTCCGGTTCCATAGGTAATGGATCGGCAAATCTTTTGGAAACAAAAGAACGAGTTGCGCCGGTATCAAACAAGACACGAGCAGACTTAGAACAAATCTTTAATGTACCTTCCACCATCATCTTGTTCCGCCTCTTGAAGCACTTGGAGACGGGATTGCTTCTTGGTTGGGCGCTTCTCTTCATTAGCTTGTTCATTTAATAAGGGACAGTCGGGAATCCGGTGATCACGGCTCCCGCATCGGACGCGTGCTCCCAAATGCCTCCAGCATTCCTCGGCCTTATGGCCGGCCTTGTCGCAGTGCTTGCACACCTCCTTGGAAGGTGTGGTAGTGATAGAGAAGGGCTTGTTATTTTTCCTAAGCTTCTTCTCCTGAGAGGAATCTCCTCCAGTGCTTGACATCTTCTTGTTGAATGAGGATTTGATAGTACCAGAGCTAGGGACGTGCTCCTTCTTGGCCTTCCCACGGATCCGATCAGACAGCTCTGTGGCATCTTCTAGCAGTTGTGCGCGCCTTATCATCTCCGAGTAGACTTGAATGTCCATCGATGCCAGTTAGGTTATATACTGCGGCCTAAGTCCGTTGAGGAATCTTCGGGCCTTCATCTTCTCCGTATGCACTAGATGCGGTGCATACCGGGACAACCTTAAAAACTTGGCCTCGTATTCGTCTACCGACAGGGTCCTTTGTTTAAATGCGGCAAAATCCGTAGCCTTCATCTCCTAGATAGGATCCGAAAAGTACTTGTTGTTGAAATAGTCAACAAATTCACCCCATGTAACATGTTCTTTGGACAAAGTAGCTTCTACTGATTCCCACCAGAATTGGGCATCCTGTTCAAATTGGAAGGTTGCTAATAATACTTTCTCTTCGTCTGTGCATTGCATTACACAGAATATCCTTTCTATTTCCCGTATCCAGTTTTTGGCTTCGTCAAGGTCAGACGAGCCAGCGAACCTTGGCGGGTTCAAGTTACGGAATCTCCGGTGTTGATCACCAGCTCCGCGTTGCATTCTCCCTTGCGCCACTTGTTGTAGCGCCTGAGTGAGGCCTTGCACGGTACGTTGCATATCGCACCACTGAGCATGTTCGGCGGCCATGATCCAACAAGATTTCAGTAACTATATTAATATATCATTAATCCTAGGGTCTAAGTCCCTAAGTTAACTTAACCCATGGCTCTACCCGATATCACCGAGTGAAGGTATAAACCTATCCTTGGACTTGGTTTCTTAGGAATTGAATATCCTAGGCTCTGATATCACAAAAATTGTCACGTCCTGAGCGCGGAAGGAATCCGGTATGCGTGACGAGTTTATATCACTCATGTCAATCAGAGCATAAGGAATTTGACCTTATAGACAAAGTGCGCAAAAGTAAAGATAATAAACCAAATCCTTTATTCCATTAATAACACCAACATCCAAAAGTATGACCATTACATAATCTATTGATGACTATACTCAATAAAGGGAAAAGTACAATAGTTGACTCAAGAAAATAGAAAAGACATGACTAGATAACAACTCCAATGGTTGGAACAGCTCTACGCTCTTCACTCATGTCCGTCCCCATCCGAATGAGCTTCGTCATCGGAGTTACCTGAAAAATAGGGGAAAAACAAGGGTGAGCGAACGCTCAGTAGGAATTATATCTTAAGGTCAAGCTTGCTTTAAGTAAATTACATGTTACATGAACTTATGCAAGTATGATGATGCATGTAAGCAAGATAAAGACGAGAGTAGAGTATCAAGAAGTATCATACACCAACTAGCAAGATTACAAGTGTTCATGTGAAGAATATGAATTTGCTATTATAATATCAAGCAAACAAATACCTATTCCGGGCCACGCAAGTCATGTCAAGTCAAGTCAAGTACGAGTCGTGGAATGTCAAAATCTAGCAAGTCATGCACTTCAGCGCAATGCCACACCGTGATCAATCAACTCCTATGGGCACAAGTATTTTTGGGCGCTCCTCCTAGGATCATATCAGGCCCTATATGCACAAACATTGAGTCATGTATATTTTTAGACATCCACTATAGTTATTGCCAATATAGAGTTCCAAAGGAATAAACCATTGTAGGATGATAAGAGAGGTTTCACGAATGAAGGAGTTCAAGGACAGAACTTGAACAAGTATGACACATCGTTAAACAACATGAAAAACCAAGATATGTCATGAAACTGGATAATTGGCGTCAACTCAGTCGCCATCAATTACAGAAATAGCGCCCACTGTGTGGTCGCTAATTCCTGTGAACAGTCCAGGCTCGATTAAATAGCATCCACATGCTGGTCGCTAAATTAGTGAAATAGCGCCACTTGTTGTGCCACTGTGCTTTAATACTTTAAATGTGTTTTAATGATGCTTAAACTATGAGTCATACATATTGTTGATCATACTGTTGAAAATGGCATTTCAAATGTGTTTCTGATCCATGAATTTAACATGTCGGTGAACCTTAAGTTTCATACGATTTTTGCTCTTTGAGTTTCATACGTCTTGATTCTTGAGTTTCATGTCTTCAAAAGTCCACACAGGTCAACAAAGGTCGATGCACCTCTCGCTCGCCTGAAGACCAAGGTCTGAGCATGTCACTATTCTCAAGACTAAGGTCGATGCTACTTCAGCTAGCATGCAAGTAAGGTCGATGCTACCTCAGTCTCAGAAGAACTAAGGTCGACGCTACTTCTGTGAGCACGCAGTTAAGGTCGATGCACATATGCTCTTTGCATTAGAAAGTCTATGCACTTTTTGAATCAAGGTCGATGCATTTCATGCCAGTACAAGTGAAGGTCGGTGCACATTTTCCTTCAACACTTCAAGGTCTATGCATGTTTACCTTCTGGCAACATAAGGTCTTAGCACATGTGGTTTCCAAGGTCGGTGCACATTTTGCTAGCGCAAGACTAAGGTCAGTGCAGGTTTTGCTTCAACATACCAAGGTCTGTGCACATGAGAAATCAGGGTCGATGCACGTTTGCCCTCACCCATTACAAGGTCGGTGCATGTCTGTCTTCGATGCAACCAAGGTCGGTGCACATGCTGAAGAGATGCAACCCAGGTCGGTGCATATGCTGAAGACGTGCAACCAAGGTCAGTGCACATGCCCAACCAAGGTCGGTGCACATGCTGAAAATGTGCAATCCAGATCTGTGCATATGCTGAGAACATGTGAGTCCCAGGGTCTGTGCATGTTTTCCCAAGAGCACATATCAAGTTTGAGCACATTTTTAACAAAGTATGAGCACATGAAGCTCCAAGGTCGGTGCATGTCTGCCTTTGCTGCATCAAGGTCTAAGCTATGCTTGCCTTCAACATGTGAAGCACAAATGAAGGTCGGTGCATACTTCCCTTTAACACTACAAGGTCTGTGCAATGTCTGCCTTTATCTCTACAGGGTCTGAGCATACTCTTGTGTAAGGTCGGTGCACTCTGAAAAGGCATTTCATCAAGCATGTGTGGAGATCCAAATCTCAATATCAATTAAACTTAAAGTATGACTCTTTTGGACTTCTGTCTCTAGCGAAAGAATGGCGCATGATCCAAGATGAAGTGGCACGGTCTTCCAGAATGTTCTAGAGAAGAACCTTAAGTGCCAGGTGGACCAATCAAAGTGTCACGCCCCGACGCAGAATATCGAGGGCGTGAGCGAGTCGTAAACAAGCGTGTCGATCAGAGCATGTACACTTTGATTTCTAAAGCGAAAGATAGATGAGAAAATGATACTTTTATTCCATCAAATGAAGTTTACATCACTAATTCATAAGACATAAAGGCAAATTACAACTTCCAATCCCAAAGTACATCATTCTTGTAAAAACACTAATAATTTACATAAATCCTAGGGAAAAGAAAAATACTCTTTCACTCTTGTCCATTCCCTTTTTCGATTTCATTTCCTGCAACAATTTACCAAAACGTAGGGTGAGCAAAAAATTCAGTAGGATTTTATATCTCTATAATCAGACAATATTTAAGTATTTATCATTTTGAACATTCTTTTCAAGTAAATTGGGAAGTGTTTAAGATCATGAATAGCAAGTAGGAAATTGTATACGAAATTTCAAGTAATAACATGATAACAAGGTTCTAAGATAATTTCAAGTATTGAATATTGAACATGTAAAGAATATCATGAAAGAATTTGGCAATTTCCTACAAGTCAAATATATCATGTAATTTCAAGTAATTTCAAGTAACAAGCAAACAAGTACAATAACGAAGTGTGGAATGTCATAAATAATCTAACAAGTCATGCACTTCGGTGCAATGCCACACCATGATCAATCAACTCCCATGGGCACAAGTACTTTCGGGCGCTCCTCCCAGGACCAGACCGGGCCCCATTAATGCCAGACATTGGGTCGGTGGATCATAAGATCCCAAGTATGTTTAGACATCCACTTAACACTATGGCCAATGAATTTCAAGAATAAGCTCATTTGTAAAAAATACAGATCTGGCAAAAATCTCAGAAGTAGCAAGAGGAGTGAATAATAATTTTAAGGCATCATGTTTAACGACATTAAGTCGTGGAATTCAAGAAAGAACAGTAACTAGGAAGAAAATTCAAGTATTTAGAGTTTAATAGAATTAATTTAATTCCATGGTTTAATCCTGTGTGCATTTGGTTTACAAGTATTTAGACATGTTTACAGGAAGTTTTTGTACATTAGAGATGCATTAGTTTTAGCCAAAAACGGTGATTTATTATTTAAAAATCAGAATTTTGTTATGAAAATAGATTTTTATGCCGAAAATAATTCTAACTTGCTGAAAATAACGTTAACATGCTGAAAATGATTTTCATATGTTACTTTACTGATAAGATGATAAAAATAAATTTTTTATGCTGGATTTAATTTTTAACATGTTGGAAATTAATATTTAACATGCTAAAATTTATACTTAACATGCTAAAATAATTCTCATATATTAACTTACTGATAGGATGATAAAGATAAGTTTACCATGCTGATTATAGAAATTTTCGGATAACAACATAAATTTTATCATGCTGCAAATTATTTTAATATATTTATTTACTTATTATTTGATAGGAAAATAGAATTATCATGCTGAAAAATAGCTTTAATATGCTGAAAATAGTTCTAACATGCTAAAAATAATTCTAATATGCTTGAAATAATTTTATCATGCCGGAAGAAATTTTATCATTGCTGGAAGTAATTTTCATGCATCAATTTACTAATTATTTAATAAGAAAATTTGGTTTAGCATGCACAAAAAATAGTTTAAATAGATTTTAACATGTTGAAAATAATTTTTATATCTCAGTATGTATAAAATAATTTTATCATGTTGGAAGTCATTTTTAACAAGCTGGAAATATTTTTCATGCATTAATTTACTAATATAGTTAAAAATAGATTTTTACATGTAAAAAAATAATTTTATCCTAAAAAAAATAATTTTTTAACTTGCTGTAAGAATTAAAACATGCTAATATCGCCTTTCCTTACTTTTGGTGACTAAATGCATATAATTAATGTGGATTTCCAAATGTTATAATTTCTATTGTATAGTGACTAACCTTTAGTCCCAGATTGGAAGTTTTGAAAATTTTCATGACTTTATATGTTGGAGAGCTCACCCTTGGGTCAGGACCCAAGGGGCAAAGGATGTGGGCTCGAGTTGTGAGTTGAATTGAATGGATACGAAAATCTTAGTATATTTATTTATTGACACTTCGGTTCCAAGAAGCAAAGTCATGAGGCAAGTGTCGACACCCCAAGAACAAATCCAAGTTGAAGACATTTCTGTCTGGGCTCTGGAACGACCAAAGTGTCGACACCCTGTGAGCAAAGTTTCGACACTTTGGCTCCAAGATGCAAGCCCTACTTCCCTCTGGTGCTTACGTCCCGACACCTCCTAGTGAAGCCTCGGCACATGGCACGATCCGCACGGCGAGTATGGGGCACGTGTCGACACTCATCCAGCAAAGTGTCGACTAGTTTTACATAGAAGCCACGGTCTTCAAGATCAAAATGGGATGTGTCGACACCGTGTGAGTAAAGTGTCGACATGTTCATCATAGTCAAAAATGGATTTAAAACCAATAGAACCCGCACTTCAAGATCTGGAACTTGTCTTGGAGGATTCGTTCGCTCCGGAAAAAGCCATCAAGAGGCTCACTGCATCAGAGGATCATTGTCTGGCAGAGACATCCTCTGAAAAGATGGTACCTTTGCTTATATGGTTCCCTACCTATCCACATACCAGCAGGTTGGCAGACAAAAGTCAACTATGCAAAGGAAGCTAATCAAATAATGTGGATGTGACATCCTGGGTATGGCGTCTGTAGTGGACGATGTGAGAGATGCCATGAACCACTGATATAGAAGCTACAGGAGCTCCAGTTTAAAGGAAGAAGAGCTGAAGGTAGAAAAAGAGTGAGAGGAAAAGAGGAATAAAAGAAGCAATCTCGGGAAAGTGCTCTCCCATTCCTGGTGTTGCTGGTGCTAGGGCAACCAAGAAGATCCTCTTCCTCCACCGCAAGAGCGCTCAAAGCATGAGAGATAGCATCCATCTACTGCTTCATCTAGTGGCAGTGAAGGCTGAGGAGCTCATCCATTGTTCCCCTTGTGGTCACAGAGAAGACCCAGGAGAAAGACGAAGACAAGCCAGTCTTCATCCTTTTCTCTCCAGACAGGAGTTCTCTTCTTCTATAGAGCTTATTTGTCATATTCTGTCTGGGTGTTCCTTTTACAGTTTTGTTTTCTTTCGAAACAAACTTTCATACCATGCTCCCTGCCTGCATGTAGGAAGATAGACGGTGTGCTCACCAGTCTGTGGGTGTTTAGGGTGTGTACCCTCAAGCTATGTGCCAGCGTTGTTGAGAGAGCTTGTCTCTCTGATTAGAAGCTGTGAATCAGTGCTTGTGCTTTGGCACTAGTGAAGCCTCGCCGAGTTGTGTGAGGGGTGGACGGAGGTCTCTAGATAGAGACCGAACTACCTTAGAACTTGTGTCTTATGGTTTGTCTTCCCTTGGGTAATGACGCTAGATTCTTCGTAGGAACGTCTCTGATCATCATCCGTGCATCTAGCCTATTAGCTATCAACTATCTTTTGCTTTACTAGTCTTAGTTTTGCATATAGTTTTTATTTCCGCAAAGAAGGGCAAAAAGGGGCTGATCTATTCACCACTCCCCTCTAGATCTGCCTATCACCACATATCACATGGTATCAGAGCTAGTCTCTTTGTATGTGGTCCAACGACCTGAGAGAACAAGTGATATGGCAACTAAGAGTCCTATGTCCGAAGGACATTCTATAAATAGACCTCCCTTTTTCTCTGCCACAAACAATCCTTACTGGAAAAACCGTTTGCAGGTCTTCATCAGAGCACAGGATCATGAGGTCTGGCGGGTGATCAGTAGGGGACCCTTTGAGCTGCCTCCAGATGAGGACACATGGACTAAGGAACAGACCAGGACATCGACGCTGAACTGGGGTGTCAAGCACATAATGTAGTGCTCCCTTCATCCAACCGAGTACTCAAGGGTGTCAACTTATGCAACTGCAAAAGAAATGTGGCACCGCCTTGAGGTAATATATGAGGGACACAACAAGTACGTGCAACTAAAGCAAACATGCTAGTATTTGAATATGAAAATCTTCGAATGAAATCTGAAAAGTCCATTTCAGACATGTATGCTACGCTAACCGTGCTCACAAATGGCATGATTGAGTTAGGTAAGACCTATTCCGAGCAGGAGATAGTAAGGAAGATTCTGAGATCACTAACCCCTGCTTGGCATACAAAGGCCACGGTGGTTGAAGAATCAAAAGACTTGACTACCATCAAGGTAGAAGAACTCATAGGGTCCCTGATAACCTATGAGATGAATCTGAAGAACAAAGAGGCTGAGGTAAGTAAAAAGAAGCCTCCGGCTCTCAAAGCTGGACCAAGCACCAAGGACTTATCTGAAGATGAAGAACCTTCGAGCAGCAACTCTGAAGAGGATAGAGTTGCTATGTTAACCAAAAAGTTCAAAAAGTTTCTAAAAAAGGAAGGTAAATGCTTCACAAAGTGGAAGCCTCAGGTGAAGAAAGGGTTCAGGCCAGAACCTGAAAATGATAAAAAGTTTGACAAGCTCGTCTGCTACTCATGCTGGAAAACTGGACACATCAAGTCTGAATGTCCAGAGGGAGCCAAGAGAACAATGCCCAAGTGGAAGGGCAAAAAGAAGCAGGCCATGGTCTGTACCTGGGGTGACGAAGAAGAAAATGAAGACAACTCCTCTGAAGAAGAGAAAGATGACCTCTACTTAATGGCCAATGGAGAAAATGACAGTGAGGTGAGCTCTCCTTTTGAACACTTCTCTACTGATGATTGCGAAGATGCTTACTTCGAATTGATGAACAATTATGAAGTGTACAAAAAGGAAAATAAAGCCCTAAAAAAGAAGGTTGACTCCATTGTGCATGATAAAACCCTTAATGAAAAGATAATCTCCCTAGAAATTGAGATTGAGGACCTAAAAAAAATGAATGAAAATCTTGAAGAGGGAAGAAAAGAGGTGAGTGATTTGGAGGATGAAAATGAAAGCCTGAGAAATGAAATTGATGAGTTAAAACTAAAAAATGTAAGGCTATGTGAAAAATAATAATCTGTGCAATGAAAAATCGGATGCCTTTGAACAAGTCAACTCTCAACTGTTAAAATAAAATGAAAATCTTCAAAAGGACATAGCAGATAAACAAATTGCTCTTGAAAAATTTGTTGACGGAAGTGAGAACATAAACGCTCTGCTAAGGACTAAAATAAACTTTAATAGAGAAGGGCTCGGGTATGAGCCAACCAAGAAAAAAACATTTGGGCTAAAAACAACAACTTTTGTCTCATCTTCCGAAGCATCAACCTCCAAAACAACAAACCAAGAAAATGTTAAAAAGAAAGGACAAGAAAAGGTAGGAGAATCAATAAAGAAAACTTCCCATCAACCTAAAGAGGTTCACCAACAATCCCAAGCAGGGCAACACCTACCTAAGTCCAAGTCTGCACATCCCAAGGGTAAAAAGAACTTCAACAATAGGACATGTCAAGACTACCCTAAGGACAGGTCGACACCTTCATGCTCTACCACCCGTCATTTCCCCAGATTTGCAACCGCAGGTCGACACTTTACTCACAGGGACTCGACACATCTCTCAAATAGAGACCATTATAGATGGGTTGAATGAGAGATAGGTCGACACTTTCCACATAGGGTGCCGACACATCCGTCATCCAGAGACCAGTATAGATGGTCAGAACAGGGGAGAGGTCGACACTTCGCCTCCCACAGGTTGACACCTTCGTGGGTCTGGGGTAGTTATGAATCCTATGGTCATAGGGTCTACCCAACCTCAACACCCCAGGGACTATGACACCTTCTACACCTCCAGACCAACCAATTGGAATAGATGGTCCAACAAACAATCCTCTTCTAACATTCCAAAAACCCATAAAGCCTAGAAAGCTAAAGAGAGAGACGGAATGTTAATGAATGCAAGAAAAACAATAATGTTAAGAAAGTCTGAATTTCAAAGTTTGTGTTATCTTGCTTTACAGAAATGAAGAAGTTATTGGGACCCAATTGTCCATGGGTTCCAAACATTGTCACTTAATTCCATGTGCAGGAGTGTCTTGCAGCCGTGCACAATCTCTGGTATCTTGACAACGGCTGCTCAAGACACATGACTGGAGACAGAACCAAATTCTGTCTCTTGGTAGAAAAGGAAGTTGGACATGTTACGTTTGGAGGGAACAACAAAGGAAAGATCATCGATACAAGTAAAGTTGGTAACAACCCCTCCAACTCAATTCATAATATATTACTTGTTGATGGTCTGGAGTATAACTTGCTGAGCATAAGCCAAATGTGTGATAAAGGTCATACTGTTGTCTTTGACTCTAATGAATGTAGGATCTTGCACCCTAATTCAAAAGAAACCATGTTTTTTGGTAAAAGATGTTGTGCCTCTTAGGCACAAGCATGTGCTATGTTGCTTTGATGATAGCAATGCTATTTGGTTTTGATGATAGCAAGACAGTGAGTGCATTTGAGTGCATTTGATATTGTATTTTGATGATAGCAATGCTATTGTGTTTTGATGATTGTAATAAACAAAGTGCATTTCTGTGCATTCTTATCCTTGAGCATTCTGCATATGATAGCAACATGAATGATGATGTTTAGCATTGATGGCATTTGTTCTTTATATATCTGAATTGCATTTTGTCAGATATCATGTCTCTGCATGTATCTGCATAGTCTGAATGCCTCTGCATGTATCTGCATAGTCTGAATGTCTCTGCATGCATCTGCATAGTCTGAATAGCAGTAAGTGCTAGTCTCTACATTGGAAGTGTGCATCATTTGCATTCAAGCCTTGAAGTCTGTACATCATGTTCATTCAGTTCACTTCAAGTCTGTCAGCCGTGTGCATTGGATTCAAAGTCTATACTGCCTCTGCGTGTTCTTTGCATTCCATTCACATTCCATTCACTGCTGTTTACATTTCTCATATGTCATGGGTCGACACATCCTCTGATGGGTCGACTCCTTCAGCAGTCATGCTTAAGAACTCAAGTCCATACACTGGAAACTCTTCAATTGATTGAGACTATACATTGTCCTAGGCTGCAAGTGTGTACAACGCCCTATGTAGGCACGACAAGTCCATACACTGGTTGCACATTGCACAACATGCGAAGTCACCAAGTGTGTACATTGCATAGCATGCAGGCGTCAAAGTCCATACATCCACAGTGCATTGGCTAAGTCTATACACTGTCTGTCTCACTTAGAGTCTAAGGCAAAGTCTGTACAGTGAGCGTCTCATTGGTGAAGTCTGTACACTCACCAGTTGAACTTCAAAGTCCATACATTGGATTGTAGCTTGCACGAAGCTAAGCCCATACATCGCTCAAGTCTGTACAGAGTCCAGCGTCTTAGTTAGCGTCTCATGCATTTCGGCAAAGTCTGTACATCGATCTTTCAGCAAGTCTGAACAGTGCATCTTGCGTCTTTGTTAGCGTCTCAGGCATTGGGCAAAGTCTGTACAGAGTCCAGCGTCTCATTCACCATCTCATTTAGCGTCTCATTGCATGGGCTAAGTATGTACAGTGAGCCCCTTCTCATCTGAAGTCTGAACATTGCTTTACACTATATCAACTCCATACACTGCTTCAGATCTGATTCATAACGTCTATACATTGGTTCTCAATGTACACACTTATTCCTTGTGCTGCTTCACGCATAAAGTCTATACACTGGCTTTGATGCCAAGTCTATACGTCGACTGGCAGTATTCAGCTAAGTGTATCCTTTGCTTCATAACATAAAGTCTCTGCATTGCATTCTCATTCAGCGAAGTCTCTACATTGCATACAAGCATCACAAAGTCTGTACAGTCCAATGTCTATACATTGCCTTTGGGATTTAAAGTCTATACAACCATTGTCTGCACTGCATTGCATTCATTAGTTGTAAAGTCTGCACTCGAGTCCAGTGTCTTCAGTAAAGTCTATACATTGGCATCGGGCTTCACTTTGAGTCTGTACAGCGGCTGCTAGGAAGTATGTACAGCCGTTGCCTCCTTATATGAAGTCTATACTTTGGGCAAGTCTGTACATTGGATTCCTTTTATGAAGCCGATACATTCATTAAGTCTATACACTGCGTTGTGCATGCTTTACATTGCTTTTGCCTTCACAGCAAAGTCTATACAATGCAATGCATAAACTTAGAACTGATGACTTCGTTTCATCTGTCTGACAGGGACTGAAGAGGCTAATGAACCCCTTAAAGCAAGAGGGCTGAAGCCATCAAACTTCTGCTACTGGAACACACCAATGCGTCAACGCCTTGATCAAGTGGCGTGAACGCAGTAGTTCAAACAATCAAGAAAGAAGCTTGTGGATTACTCTGGTGCGTCAACGCATTGATCATGTAGCGTGGACGTAGCAGTTCAAGTATCCCTTATTGCAGCCTCTGGAGTACGTTGGCAGCATCGACGCTGCAGCTCCATGCGTCAACGCAGCATGCTGAGAGCGTCAACGCAGCACGTCTATCTGCTGAAGACCTGCTCACTGGAACGCATCAATGCGTCAACACCACGGGTTAGAAGCGTCGACGCAGCAGTTACAAAGGGTTGAAGATCTCTGATGGCTGCGTCAACTCCTTGAAGCAAGTGGGTTGACGCCACCTCAACTCCAGTTACTGAGCGTACTAATGAAGGGCACGTGATCTGAGGTGCCTGGCTCGTGATCCAAGGGTGGACGAGATACCAGGATGCTGCCACGTGGTCCGAATTTCTAGGGCAGGAAATGTGGAAGCCACACGCGCCCAGTGTGCCTGCTGCTGCTATATATACGAGTCTTCATCCTCTGAAGAAGACTGATCATGATCGAAGCCAGTGAGCAGAAGCTGAGAGAAGAAAGGGAAAAAGAAGAGAGAGCCTCCATGATCCAGCAGAAGAAAAGAAAAAGAGAAAGAGAGAAAAGGAGAACAGAGATCGAGAGAAGAAGAGAAGTGCAGCAGAGAAGAAAGAGAAAGAGAGAGAGAGTGAAGAAAGAGAGTGAGATCGAGGGAGATCTGTTCTTGATGGACCGTGGATCAAATCCAGGCCATCCAGCTCTTTAAGAGCCACATTGTGCTTCATTGCTTACAGCTTTCCGATTGCTGTCTTGTTCTATTTTCTGTTTTCTATTTTACTTCTTTGTTCAAGCTGTTAGTCAGCGGATTGCAGAGGTGCTGCCTCTGGACGGCTAAGCTGTATTGCCCAGTGGTTTGCAGTGGAGGATTCCACTGGACAGCAAGCTGTGTTGCTCAGCGGGGCGAGGAGGATTCCTCGGACGGCTAAGCTGTAGTGTCCAGCGGTTTGCAGTGGAGGATTCCACTGGACAGCAAGCTGTGTTGCTCAGCGGGGCGAGGAGGATTCCTCGGACGGCAAGCTGTGTTGCCCAGCGGATGTATGGCAAGCTGTGATGCCTAGCTGTTCAAGCTGTGAGTCAGCGGAATCCACACTCGGTTTGAGTGTGGGGTGGATGTAGGTCTGCTGGACCGAACCACCTAAAAACCCATTGTGCAGTGGTTTGATATATTTGTGGTTTGCTTCCGTTAGATGATTGATTAGGGGAGCACTAAGTGTTGGCTTTCTGGTTGAGCAGAAAAGTTGATTAGCTCTCTTAGAGTGTCTTAATCTGTTAAGTAATCGAAATTCAAATTGAGCTATAGTTCGTCTAACTTGTCTTGTTAGAGTGCTCACTGTCTATTTGTTTAATTCCGCATCTGCTAATTAGTCTTCCAGATTTGATAAATCTGTCTAGTTAGCATTCTAAATAGTTAGTGAGCCTAATATTTTAATTGGGTGAAAGTTTTTATAGGCCATATTCATTCACTCCCCCCTCTGAATACTTGCACCGAACCCAACAATTGGTATCAGAGCGGGTCTCTGATCTATCAGATCTAACAATCTGCAGAGGATCCTGCTAGTGTTTGGTGCATTTCAGAGTGGGTCATTTGGAATCATATTTTGATTTACTGTCTTAGTGCTTTACGTTGACCATCTAGTTTACTGCATTTCTGCTTGGTGCATTCCAGAGTGTGCTTTCTGTGTTCGTTGCTTTGATTCTCCGACTTAGTGCTTTGTCTTGCTTATTTGGTTTAGGTGCTTCAGTTTTTCTGTGTCTTCAGATTATTTGTAATGGAACCAATCGTGTTGAAGGCTGGCTCCAGCAAAGCAATTAGATCCAGCCACAGTGGATCATCAAGCGAGAAAATCAGCCTGTCGCAGTCTGAAATTGATGAAGACCACATTGGAATGGTGATTAGTGATTTCAGGAAATTTCTGAGAAAAAGAGAAGGAAAGCTTGATGGTGGCAAAAAGAAAACAAGGTATAACTCTAATCCTGCCAAGATTGCTGACACTAATGTTTGCTACAAATGCAGGAAGGCTGGCCACACGAAGGATGATTGTCCAGAACTATCGAAACTCAAAGGGAACACCTCGGACATTGATAAAGATGGAGGAAAGTCAATATGCTTAATGGCCAACCGGGATGATGAGGAATCCTCATCCAAGGTAAATTCTGAATCCGAATCAGAAGGATACTCTTTTGATGAATTGATAGTGATATATGAAGAATTGTTCAAAGTATCCAAGAAATTAAAATCTGAAAATAAAAACTTGAGAAAAGAAGTGAAAATTTTGAAATCTGAAAACGAGCACATTAGAGAAGATAATTCTTGTAAAGCTTGTGTTATCTTGGAAGAAATGATAAATGAGTTTGATTCTTATCACTATTTGCAAAAGGAACAAATCAAATCTCTAAAAGAAGAAAATGCTTATCTGAAGGAACAAAATAAAAACTAATGGTTCTTAATACTGTTTTCTCTGAAAGATGGATGACAATTGAAAAAGAGAAATTAGTATTGAAAGAGTGTATCAATTGCAGTGACGAAGAAATTGCTAGTTTTTTAATACACACTGCTGATTTGGAAAAAGAAATTGGTTCGTTAAAAGAAAAACTGGCTGGTTATGAGAAGGAGAAAGTTGATTCAGAAAATCGTATAATCTCCTTGGAAAGTAAAATTACTGAGCTGAA
The DNA here is from genome assembly GCA_022559845.1 of Amorphophallus konjac. Taxonomy (NCBI): domain Eukaryota; kingdom Viridiplantae; phylum Streptophyta; class Magnoliopsida; order Alismatales; family Araceae; genus Amorphophallus; species Amorphophallus konjac. Next base: position 197,320,964 of record CM040122.1, on the reverse strand, counting down.
TAGTACTTCATCTAAGGTTGATAAGAATAAAGGCAAAATGAAAATATCCTCTGAAGATGAAGTAAGTGATCAATGTGAAGGGATTGATAACATTTCTGAAATTAAGCAAGCTAAGAAGAAAGAGCTGTACACCACTTTTATTCGTAGCTCTGGCTCAGCTAGCACTTCAACTTCTTCTTCATATGTGTATGCTGTTCAGGAAATTCAAAAATGAAATAAAAATCAGAAAACCCCAAAAACTCAAAGGAACTATCTGCATGCTAAAAACTCATCTGATAAGTGCCATGTTTTAAAAAAATTTAATGGTTCTTGTTCTTGTCATTATTGTGGTAAGCATGGACACTGTATGAGTGAGTGTTTTGTGATGAAACAAGATGATAGAAAGCATGCTAGAAAAGTTCTGTCTGATCAGAAAAAGGGTAATCTGAATGTTAAAGAATTTCATGCTAGAAACCATGATTCTAGGAAAAAGAATCTAAACTGTTTTTGTTGTGGGAAGTTTGGCCACATTGCTGCAGATTGCTGGCATGCTCAGGGAAAGAAAGTCAATTTAAAACCTGTAAATCTCCCTGCAAATAAAACTGCTTCTGGTAGAAGAACTTCAGCATGCTTTAAGTGTGGGAAGTATGGCCATACAGTCAATGACTGTTGGCATGTTCAGAAGAATCATGTTAACTCCCATGTTTTTAAATTCCCTGCAAAATATTTTGAAAAACTTGCATGTTTTAATTGTGGGAAGCCAGGTCATAGAGCGGCTGATTGCTGGCTGGATGATTCTGGTAAACAGAATTTTAATTCTGGTAATAAACATGTTCATGCATATGCACTTAGAACTCCTGCTCATAGGAATGTGCATAAAATAAACTTCAGAACTGCTGCATCATGCCACTACTGTGGTCAGCTTGGTCATTTCATAAATAATTGCTATCTGATGGAATTTGATGATAAACATACGAAAAATCTGTTGAGAAAACCTGCTAGGAGTGTCAGGGTAAATGCAGGACCCAAGACTGCTTGGGTCCCTGTAGGATCAAATTGATTGACTTGCTGCAGGTGTGCCTTGGAGGGAGAAATAAAAGGGGTTAACCAAGGCACTCAAAAAGAAAACCCCAGGACTCAATTCAGGTCAGTTCTGAAATCTGTTTTAAATTCCATTATCTGAAATTGTGAGCATGAAAATTGTGAGTTTCATGTTGATTTGCTTGATTGATCGTTAATGATCTCTTCATGTACTGTGTTTTACTTTGCATATATCTGATGCTCTTCTCTCACTGATTATTGCACTGAATAAATGGACTGCATGCTTGTTGTTGAATGCATAACTTGCTGATTGTGAATAGTTCTTCAGTGTATAGAGTCATTGCATGTGTCTAATGTCTGCACACATTATTTGTATGACTGACTTTGAAGTTGTTCAATGCATATAGAACTGATTTGCATGATTGTCATTTGCCTATTGTCGTAGACTGCATGTTTTTCAATGCATAATAGGGCTGCTTTGCACTGCATTATCATTTGCTTAACCCTGGTATATCAAATGGTATGTTACTAAAAGACAAGGAAATCTACCCGGAGGTTTCTACCATGTGTGAGATGGTCTTTGAGACCAGGTTCTCCGTCGAGTACCATGGGTCCTGTCTTCATGTAGAACAGTGCACTGTATCATATGTTGAAAAATCTGAAAAAGGATGAAAATGCTTATAACTTGGATGCATAAACCTGAATTGATTGCATACTTGTCTCATGTATCCTTGGTGCATAGTCTGCATGTAGGACAGTATGTTGCATAGCATATCTCTTGCATCATGATGTCAGGGGGAGCTGAGAGTTCTATTCAATTCATTGAATCCTATTCACTTCTCAGTGTTCTCATTCAAATGATTCATATTCTTTGACATCAGTTGCTCATTGAACCATATTACCAATTGCTATCTTTTCTCTATCATTTTCACTAAAACAACAGCTTTGCATCTGGTTTAGTACATTGAAGGGTGATTATTGTAATTGTCCACTTATAAGAATCACACTTACAAATTGAAAGGAACTAAAGGTTTAACCTTTATAAATTGGAGAGTTAAGTGTCTGCACTTCAGAATTTGAGATAAAAGAAAACTTTTATATCTCTTAATCTTTGTCTCATGGTAAGATTAGAAAAAGTTTTTGTAATGCCTAATGTGTTGATCTGAAAATTTCTAGAAACGGTGAATAAGAGTGTGTACTGTTTTTCAAACAATCACTCTAAAAGAATTAAGGGCAGCAGTAAATAAGATCATAAATGCTATGAACTGAACATAGTGACAGAGCAATGGCTGAATTGCACTGAGAAATTGTGATCTCCTCCAATGAAGCATGAGAACTCATAGTCATGAAGTGCTTCAGAATATCTCTGTTCAAAGGGTCAAATCTATAGGGGGAGTTCTCACCAAGTAACTGGGGTGACTGGCCTCTAATCAAGGTGTACCCTTAATGTCAAAAGTGAAGACTTTTCTTTGTGGGTTTTGATCTGAAATAGGTCTAGTAGTTTATGCCTAGTAACTGGGGGTACCTGCCTCTGATCAAGGTGTACACCTAATGTCAACAGCATAAATGCCACTGATCTATTTACTTAGTTCAGGTTCTGAAAAATTCAAAAGTAAAAATCAAACTACTATAACCTTTCGAAAAATCAAAAGTCAATGAGTGAAAATTATTTTTATCAATACATGTTCAAGTTGCCTCTCTTGAATTTCCTTGTTTAATCACAAAAGGGTATTATCTCTGACTTATCCATTAATACCATGTGCCCTAGATTCATTGCTATAAATGGAATCAATAAACTCTTGTTCAAGGGTCAAATATTTTACTCTAGATTTATCACTGTTAAACCTGAATTTTTTTCAAAACTGTATGTTGCGGATTCTTATACTTTAACAGTTGTTTATAATCATGCTTCCCTTCTGAACCTATGATTCAGCTGTTGTCAAGTGACCCTCCTACCTTCTCTACCTTGTTTATCTGTTCATATTCCTTCTCAAAACGGGAGCATTTATTTAGGGGGAGAAATAATTCAGGGGAGTCTTACATTCAGGGGGAGAATGTTCTAGAGGAATTTGCATGCATAATGCACTTTGCACTCTTGTTTTTACTATTTTTCTTTTTTTGATCATGTCAAAGGGGGAGAAAATCTTGTGTGTGACTCATTGTCACATTGTGTTGCCATCATCAAAAAGGGGGAGACTGTTGTGCCTCTTAAGCACAAGCATGTGCTATGTTGCTTTGATGATAGCAATGCTATTTAGTTTTGATGATAGCAAGACAGTGAGTGCATTTGAGTGCATTTGATATTGTATTTTGATGATAGCAATGCTATTGTGTTTTGATGATTGTAATAAACAAAGTGCATTTCTATGTATTCTTATCCTTGAGCATTCTGCATATGATAGCAACATGAATGATGATGTTTAGCATTGATGGCATTTGTTCTTTATATATCTGAATTGCATTTTGTCAAATATCATGTCTCTGCATGTATCTGCATAGTCTGAATGTCTCTACATGTATCTGCAAAGTCTGAATGTCTCTGCATGTATCTGCATAGTCTGAATAGCAGTAAGTGCTAGTCTCTACATTGGAAGTGTGCATCATTTGCATTCAAGCCTTGAAGTCTGTACATCATGTTCATTCAGTTCACTTCAAGTCTGTCAGCCGTGTGCATTGGATTCAAAGTCTATACTGCCTCTGTGTGTTCTTTGCATTCCATTTACATTCCATTCACTGCTGTTTACATTTCTCATATGTCATGGGTCGACACATCCTCTGATGGGTCGACTCCTTCAGCAGTCATGCTTAAGAACTCAAGTCCATACACTGGAAACTCTTCAATTGATTGAGACTATACATTGTCCTAGGCTGCAAGTGTGTACAACACCCTGTGTAGGCACGACAAGTCCATACACTGGTTGCACATTGCACAACATGCGAAGTCACCAAGTGTGTACATTGCATAGCATGCAGGCGTCAAAGTCCATACATCCATAGTGCATTGGCTAAGTCTATACATTGTCTGTCTCACTTAGAGTCTAAGGCAAAGTCTGTACAGTGAGCGTCTCATTGGTGAAGTCTGTACACTCACTAGTTGAACTTCAAAGTCCATACATTGGACTGTAGCTTGCACGAAGCTAAGCCCATACATCGCTCAAGTCTGTACAGAGTCCAGCATCTTAGTTAGCATCTCATGCATTTGGGCAAAGTCTGTACATCGGTCTTTCAGGAAGTCTGAACAGTGCATCCTGCGTCTTTGTTAGCGTCTCAGGCATTGGGCAAAGTCTGTATAGAGTCCAGCGTCTCATTCACAGTCTCATTTAGCGTCTCATTGCATGGGCTAAGTATGTACAGCAAGTCCCTTCTCATCTGAAGTCTGAACATTGCTTTACACTATAGCAACTCCATACACTGCTTCAGATCTGATTCATAACGTCTATACATTGGTTCTCAATGTACACACTTATTCCTTGTGCTGCTTTACGCATAAAGTCTATACACTGGCTTTGATGCCAAGTCTATACGTCGACTGGCAGTCTTCAGCTAAGTGTATCCTTTGCTTCATAACATGAAGTCTCTGCATTGCATTCTCATTCATCGAAGTCTCTACATTGCATACAAGCATCACAAAGTCTGTACAGTCCAATGTCTATACATTGCCTTTGGGATTTAAAGTCTATACAACCATTATCTGCACTGCATTGCATTCATTAGTTGTAAAGTCTGCACTCGAGTCCAGTGTCTTCAGTAAAGTCTATACATTGGCATCGGGCTTCACTTTGAGTCTGTACAGCGGCTGCTAGGAAGTATGTACAGCCGTTGCCTCCTTATATGAAGTCTATACTTTGGGCAAGTCTGTACACTGGATTCCTTTTATGAAGCCGATACATTCATTAAGTCTATACACTACGTTGTGCATACTTTACATTGCTTTTGCCTTCACAGCAAAGTCTATACAATGTAATGCATAAACATAGAACTGATGACTTCGTTTCATCTGTCTGACAGGGACTGAAGAGGCTAATGAACCCCTTAAAGCAAGAGGGCTGAAGCCATCAAACTTCTGCTGCTGGAACACACCAATGTGTCAACGCCTTGATCAAGTGGCGTGAACGCAGTAGTTCAAACAATCAAGAAAGAAGCTTGTGGATTACTCTGGTGCGTCAACGCATTGATCATGTAGCGTGGACGCAGCAGTTCAAGTATCCCTTATTGCAGCCTCTGGAGTACGTTGGCAGCATCGACGCTACAGCTCCATGCGTCAACGCAGCATGCTGAGAGCGTCAACGCAGCACGTCTATCTGCTGAAGACCTGCTCACTGGAACACATCAATACGTCAACGCCACGGGTTGGAAGCGTCGACGCAGCAGTTAAAAAGGGTTGAAGATCTCTGATGGCTGCGTCAACTCCTTGAAGCAAGTGGGTTGACGCCACCTCAACTCCAGTTGCTGAGTGTACTAATGAAGGGCACGTGATCCGAGGTGCCTGGCTCGTGATCCAAGGATGGACGAGATACCAGGATGCTGCCACGTGGTCTGAATTTTTAGGGCAGGAAATGTAGAAGCCACACGCGCCCAGTGTGCCTGCTGCTGCTATATATACGAGTCTTCATCCTCTGAAGAAGACTGATCGTGATCGAACCCAGTGAGCAGAAGCTAAGAGAAGAAAGGGAAAAAGAAGAGAGGGCCTCCACGATCCAGCAGAAGAAAAGAAAAAGAGAAAGAGAGAAAAGGAGAACAGAGATCGAGAGAAGAAGAGAAGTGCATTAGAGAAGAAAGAGAAAGGGAGAGAGAGTGAAGAAAGAGAGTGAGATCGAGGGAGATCTGTTCTTGATGGACCGTGGATCAAATCCAGGCCATCCAGCTCTTTAAGAGCCACATTGTGCTTCATTGCTTACAGCTTTCTGATTGCTGTCTTGTTCTATTTTCTATTTTCTGTTTTCTATTTTACATTTTTGTTCAAGTTGTTAGTCAGCGGATTGCAGAGGTGCTGCCTCTGGATGGCTAAGCTGTATTGCCCAGCGGTTTGCAGTGGAGGATTCCACTGGACAGCAAGTTGTGTTGCTCAACGGGGCGAGGAGGATTCCTCGGACGGCTAAGCTGTATTGCCCAGCGGTTTGCAGTGGAGGATTCCACTGGACAGCAAGCTATGTTGCTCAGCGGGGCGAGGAGGATTCCTCGGACGGCAAGCTGTGTTGCCCAGTGGATGTATGGCAAGCTGTGATGCCCAGCTGTTCAAGCTGTGAGTCAGCGGAATCCACACTCGGTTTGAGTGTGGGGTGGATGTAGGTCTGCTGGACCGAACCACCTAAAAACCCATTGTGCAGTGGTTTGATATATTTGTGGTTTGCTTCCGTTAGATGATTGATTAGGGGCACACTAAGTGTTGGCTTTCTGGTTGAGCAGAAAAGTTGATTAGCTCTCTTAGAGTGTCTTAATCTGTTAAGTAATCGAAATTCAAATTGAGCTATAGTTCGTCTAACTTGTCTTGTTAGAGTGCTCACTGTCTGTTTGTTTAATTTCGCATCTGCTAATTAGTCTTCCAGATTTGATAAATCTATCTAGTTAGCATTCTAAATAGGTAGTGAGCCTAATATTTTAATTGGGTGAAAATTTTTATAGGCCATATTCATTCACCCCCCCCTCTGAATACTTGCACCGAACCCAATAAAAGAGTCAACAATGTGTATATGATTGACTTAGATGACCCTGCTCACATAAATCATTGTCTTGCTGCACCCAAATCTGAATTAGCATGCTTGTGGCATCGTAGACTAGGTCATGCTAGCTACAATACCCTTCATAAATTGCTGAAGCATTCACTTGTTAAAGGTTTTCTAGAAATAAAATTCAAACTGAATTCTAAAATTTGTGATGCATGCACTCAAGGAAAACAAACTAGAAAGTCATTTAAAAGAAGAACTGAAAACCTATCATCCAAACCACTTGAATTAATTCACATGGACTTGTTTGGTCCAACCAAAAGAGCTAGTTTAAGTGGTAAAAGATATGGCTATGTTTTAGTAGATGACTTTACTAGATTCACTTGGGTGTTCTATCTTGCACATAAGAACGACGCATTTGATGAGTTTCAGGCACTCTTCATGCAAATAAAGCAAGATGGTAAGTTCAAAATCTCTACTATACTTTCAGACTATGGTCGTGAATTTGAAAATGCTGATTTTGATAATCTTTGCAGGACTGAAAGAATTAATCATATGTTCTCATCACCAAGAACCCCTGAACAGAATGGGGTGGTCGAAAGGAAGAACATAACTCTCATAGAGATGCTACATACAATGTGATGGGAATCGACGCTGAGTACTAACGTTTTATTTTTCATTTGAGTCCTTTTATATGCTTTTATATCCTTGGGAAAGTATATGTGCAATTGTAAGGCTTTGTAAGCCAATGTGTCATTCCCTAGGATTGTGTGGGTTTCTATGTAATTTGCCAGTAGGTCCAGCAAGGGGCCCCCGGCCCTTTCCCATTGGTCAACCTAAGCTATGTGGGGCTGGTCAACCATCCTAGGTGGCCATCTAGAAGGTTTGAATGCCAATTGACCACATGGGAGACAAGTGGTGTAAAATGTCAAAGTTGGCCACCTACCTTATCTACCTAGTCAAAGGAGTGTCCCCTCCATATGTAATTTATTTATTTTTGATTTCTGATCACATGGGAGAAGAAAATGGCCTATTTCCCATGAAATTATCAGCCCCCCACCCCCTTCCATTTTCTATATAAGCCTATGTATAGTGTCATTAGAGATTAATGAAGGAAAAAATTGGCATTTTGCCCCAAGAGAGCTCTTGGAGGGTGCACCCCTCTCCCCCTATCTCCTTGCTGTTCTTCCCCTTCCTCCAGAAATCTAGGGTAGGAGACCCTTTCTACCTCCCCCTCTCATCCTCTGAGTTCCCTTTCTGAAGCTTCCGCCGCCGCCGTCGCACCGCCGTCGCGCCGCCGCCACCGCCACCGGAGTTCTGTCTCCATCAGGACAGAACCCCACCTCCATGGTTCTATATTTTTATGATGTTGTCTGGTTGAGATGAAATTTTGAGAGCTTGTTCCTCTCTTTGTTAGCTTTCCATCCATATATCTTATGCCTCATTCTGAGTTCGTTTGATATTTTTGCCGCAATTTCTAGTCCACCCCTGTCAATCTGTCATTCTGCAGATCTACAGTATAGAGTCGTCTTGTTCTATTTTTGTCACCACCGTATCTAGTTTTAGAAAATCCCAAAAAATTACTGAGTCTTCCCCACGTATATCCCCTTCCACCATAATTTTCTTAGAGTCTACAAAAAGCGTTTACCCCTCAGTCATGGGTGTGTTTCAATCAGATTGTTTGCTGCCCTGTGTGTCTGTCAGTCCGGTTCAGAAAACAAAGTCAGCTTGCATAGGTTTTAATTTTCAATCCGCGTGGTGGATGAAGCTGAAAACATATTATGTTGTAGATCTCTAAGTTCTCTTTCCATCGGTACTAGCCACGTCTCGATCGGCCTCTAGATATGAGCGTAGTGATTTTCACCGCCGCAGCCTGCAGATCTGTTCTGTGTGCAGGTCCGAAAATTCAGTTCGGGGGAAAATCAAAAGTAAATATCAAAATTCAACTTCGGGTGCCGCCCCTTCAGGGAGTCGATCCGGGACACCCCGCCATCATCCCATCCAAGCGGCGCCTCCAGAAGACGTCAGGAAGGTGACGTTCCTTTGGAACGTATTGCTTGCTGTCCACCGACTCAGTCACCGAGTTGGCACAGCACCGAGTTGCAATAGTGCCGAGTCGGACCAGCAGGCCGAGTTCGTGCTGAGTTCGCCTCCAGATTGCTGCCCGTCAACCCAGGGTCGGTCCTCCCGGGCCCCACTGTAGCCCTTTACCTCCCTGCGTGGAGTGGGCAATAGAATTACTGCTGTAATTAAGTTTTTAACTGTTGTTAACCGGGAGTTGCCGTAACTGGCCGGGAACGTCTTCCCCACGCCCGGAGCGTGGAGGTAAACTCGCTACCTCTCTCTTATCGCATTTTGCTCAATTCGTATACTTTTGAATGCCGCTGCGAGTGTAGGATTATTAGCCCGTTATCATTTCATCACCGCTGCGAGAAAGTGAGTTTGAGTGTTACCGTCCCGTGACTTGATCCGAGTCTACACGGAAAGCCGATACCCGTGACTCACGGCCGGTTTCTTAACCGTGCCCGGTCCCACGTTTCCCTCGCTAAGGGACAATTGCGAGCTCGTCTAGAGTCCAAGGATCTCATTCCTAATTCGAGTCGAGTCCGTGGTCTGTCCCGCATTAGTTTGGTATCAGAGCGAGTTTGAGTCTAGGGTGTCTAACAAAAAAAAAGTGTCATTTACATCTAGTCATTAGTCATTGTCTAAGTCGTGTTTAGGGCCATCATTGTTTTAAAACAAAAAAAAGTGTCTTTTGGGTCACATTTACATTCCTTTACTCGGTATATCAAAAGGTGTTTTTCGAGCATTAGGCTACGCCTATCGGGAAGGCCGCACACTTGCGCGAGTGATCTTCGGATCGGTTATCTCCGCCACGTACCGAGTCTTGGTGTCTTGTCCTTAGTGTGCATGCATCCCAACATTGCATAGTCGGTCTAGTGTCTTGTCCACATGGCTTTGCATATGCATTCCTAGGGATCCATTCCCATATTTTGGCAACTATGGCCAACCCATGTCGACCCGTCCAAGGCGATAGGTCTGTGTCTGAGTACATTCGGGCATATCATACGTATTGGTTGGAACATGGCTTGGGAGAGGAGAGCACCACGGCTGCATTTCAGTTCCGGAGAGGTTTATGCCTTCACTTCCAGTTGGTGTGTCTTATCTGCGATGCATTGTCTCTGGCGCAGTCCTATAAGGTCGCTCTGGAGGTCGAGCCATTTGAGTCTCGATTTAATGACGACCTACAGCGAGCCGACGCTGCCCTGGCTGCCCTTCGGCAAACATCTACCTCCCAACCGAGTCCCGAGCCGATTGGACTGCCTACCCCATTGCCTTCACCACCCGAGAGTGCTCCATTGTCACCCTCACCTTCCGATCTTATTTCGAAGCCCTCTCATTTGGAGCCACCAAAGCCCGAGCCACCCGTGTTTCTAACGGGTACACTTTACATAGCCGAGCCACTACTTAGTTGGCTCAAGGATGGCTTGGTCTCGCCTCCTTATCCATCAACGGACCCCACCATACCATTAGTGCCGGTCAACTCCTTCCACACTACCTTTCGGTCTAATCACCATGTTGATACATTGAATGACCTTATTATGGGATTAGACACGTAATGGAAGTTGACGCACTTGTTGGCCCCAGGCTTCGACCGACCCACCGGTTGTAGCTTCACCCACCCCGCCTTGGGGTCCATTACCTCCGTGTACACCGTGGGTCATGTGACCACGGAGGTTCTTCTACTCCTCCCGCTATCGGTCGAGCCTGACTTCATATCCTTTTGCCCGAGGGAGGAACCATACATCCTACACATGATCACCGTCCCACCTACTATGCATGAAGGTGACCATCCACACCTTCAAGACTTCTACACATCGGACCGTGACTTGTGGGAACCCACCACAAGGGGTCATACATTCTTCGACCCCTTCGATCCCTTCCTTAGTGAATCCCTTGACCCACCACATCTCCTCCACTTCTTCGAGGGAGATCACTACCACATCCCAACCCCACGGATCGGGTCATCTACACCCACCAACCCCAACCTTGATACATCCACACCCGGTTCCCCTAGCCCTCTCAAGTCTCCCAAATCCAAAGGGTCATCCATGTATGATTGGGTCATACTTGGATGTTTAGGTGTTCCCCATGCCACCAACCACCGGTTGCATAACATGCATGCATGGCACATATTCGGGTGTCCTAGTCCGCCGTCACCCATGTACGGGTCGGACTAACATTAGGTGTGTCTAGGGTCTTGTGTGTCCATGTATGTGTCGAGTCAAGTCGGTTTGTATGCTCACGTTGTTAGCCCTTTCGAGTTCGAGACTTGTCGGACTATTGGGATCGGTTCTACCTCATATCGGATCTAGTCACATAAGGGACAAGCGGTGATTCCTAGTGAGTTTTCGAGCCGCCTTCCCTCATTTGAGAGTGACCCCACCCCGGAGTGTCCACCTCTAGCCTCATTCCCATGGCAGCATGTGCATATCGAATTTATACGGGATGAGCAGGTGTCGATTACTTGGAGTGGAGCGTACTCCGCGCTTCACGGTACGATGACGGATCCGCTGGAGCTACTCGAGCAGCCGCACCCCTTACTCGACAGGGTCGAGTTCTTCCCACCCGGGGAGAGTTGATGGGAATCGACGCTGAGTACTAACTTTTTATTTTGCATTTGAGTCCTTTTATTTGCTTTTATATCCTTGGGAAAGTATATGTGCAATTGTAAGGCTTTGTAAGCAAATGTGTCATTCCCTAGGATTGTATGGGTTTCTATGTAATTTGCCAGTAGGTCTAGCAAGGGGCCCCCAGCCCTTTCCCATTGGTCCACCTAAGCTATGTGGGGCTGGTCAACCATCCTAGGTGGCCATCTAGAAGGTTTGAATGCCAATTGACCACATGGGAGACAAGTGGTGTAAAATGTCAAAGTTGGCCACCTACCTTATCTACCTAGTCAAAGGAGTGTCCCCTCCATATGTAATTTATTTATTTTTGATTTTTGATCACATGGGGGAAGAAAATGGCCTATTTCCCACGAAATTATCAGCCCCCCACCCCTTGCCATTTTCTATATAAGCCTATGTATAGTGTCATTAGAGATTAATGAAGGAAAAAATTGGCATTTTGCCCCAAGAGAGCTCTTGGAGGGTGCACCCCTCTCCCCCTATCTCCTTGCTGTTCTTCCCCTTCCTCCAGAAATCTAGGGTAGGAGACCCTTTCTACCTCCCCCTCTCATCCTCTGAGTTCCCTTTCTGAAGCTGCCGCCGCCGCCATCGCACCGCCGTCGCGCCGCCGCCACTGCCACCAGAGTTCTGTCTCCATCAGGATAGAACCCCACCTCCATGGTTCTATATTTTTATGCTGTTGTCTGGTTGAGTTGAAATTTTGAGAGCTTGTTCCTCTCTTTGTTAGGTTTCCATCCATATATCTTATGCCTCATTCTGAGTTCGTTTGATCTTTTTGCCGCAATTTCTAGTCCACCCCTGTCAATCTATCATTCTACAGATCTATAGTATAGAGTCGTCTGGTTCTATTTTTGTCACCACTGTATCTATCTTTAGAAAATCCCAAAAACTTACTGAGTCTTCCCCACGTATATCCCCTTCCACCATAATTTTCTTAGAGTCTAAAAAAATCGTTTACCCTTCAGTTATGGGTGTGTTTCAATCAGATTGTTTGCTGCCCTGTGTGTCTGTCAGTCCGGGTCAGAAAAAAAAGTCAGCTTGCAGAGGTTTTAATTTTTAATCCGTGTGGTGGATGAAGCTTAAAAACAATTATGTTGTAGATCTCTGAGTGCTCTTTCCATCGGTACCAGCCACGCCTCGATCGGCCTCCAGATCTGAGCGTAGTGATTTTCGCCGCCGCAGCCTGCAGATCTGTTCTGTGTGCAGGTCCGAAAATTCAGTTCGGGGGAAAATCAAAAGTAAATATTTAAATTCAACTTCGGGTGCCGCCCCTTCAGGGAGTAGATCCGGGACACCCGGCCATCATCCCAGCCAAGTGGCGCCTCCAGAAGACATCAGGAAGGTGACATTCCTTTGGAACGGATTGCTTGCTGTCCACCGAGTCAGTCACCGAGTTGGCGCAGCACCGAGTTGCAATAGTGCCGAGTCGGACCAGCAGGCCGAGTTCATGCTGAGTTCGCCTCCAGATTGCTGCCCGTCAACCCAGGGTCGGTCCTCCCGGGCCCCACTGTAGCCCTTTACCTCCCTGCGTGGAGTGGGCAATAGAATTACTGCTGTAATTAAGTTTTTAATTGTTGTTAACCGGGAGTTGCCGTAACTAGCCGGGAACGTCTTCCCCACGCCCGGAGCGTGGAGGTAAACTCGCTACCTCTCCCTTATCGCATTTTGCTCAATTCGTATACTTTTGAATGCCGCTGCGAGTGTAGGATTATTAGCCCGTTATCATTTCATCACCGCTGCGAGAGAGTGAGTTTGAGTGTTACCGTCCCGTGACTTGATCCGAGTCTACACGGAAAGCCGATACCCGTGACTCACGGCCGGTTTCTTAACCGTGCCCGGTCCCACGTTTCCTTCGCTAAGGGATAATTGTGAGCTCGTCTAGAGTCCAAGGATCTCATTCCTAATTCGAGTCGAGTCCGTGGTCCGTCCCTCATCAGTTTGGTATCAGAGCGAGTTTGAGTCTAGGGTGTCTACCAAAAAAAAGTGTCATTTACGTCTAGTCATTAGTCATTGTCTAAGTCGTGTTTAGGGCCATCATTGTTTTAAAATAAAAAAAAGTGTCTTTTGGGTCACATTTACACCCCTTTACTCGGTATATCAAAAGGTGTTGTTCGAGCGTTAGGCTACGCCTATCGGGAAGGCCGCACAGTTGCGCGAGTGATCTTCGGATCGGTTATCTCCGCCACGTACCGAGTCTTGGTGTCTTGTCCTTAGTGTGCATGCATCCCAACATTGCATAGTCGATGTAGTGTCTTGTCCACATGGCTTTTCATATCCATTCCTAGGGATCCATTCCCATATTTTGGCAACTATGGCCAACCCATGTCGACCCGTCCAAGGCGATAGGTCTGTGTCTGAGTACATTCGGGCATATCATACGTATTGGTTGGAACATGGCTTGGGAGAGGAGAGCACCACGGCTGCATTTCAGTTCCGGAGAGGTTTACGCCTTCACTTCCAGTTGGAGTGTCTTATCCGTGATGCATTCTCTCTGGCGCAGTCCTATAAGATCGCTCTGGAGGTCGAGCCATTTGAGTCTCGATTTAATGACGACCTACAGCGAGCCGACGCTGCCCTGGCTGCCCTTCGGCAAACATCTACCTCCCAACCGTGTCCCGAGCCGATCGGACTGCCTACCCCATTGCCTTCACCACCCGAGAGTGCTCCATTGTCACCCTCACCTTCCGATCTTATTTCGGAGCCCTCTCATTTGGAGCCACCAAAGCCCGAGCCACCCGTGTTTCTAACGGGTACACTTTACATAGCTAAGCCACTACTTAGTTGGCTCAAGGATGGCTTGGTCTCGCCTCCTTATCCATCAACGGACCCCACCCTACCATTAGTGCCGGTCAACTCCTTCCACACTACCTTTCGGTCTAATCACCATGTTGATACATTGGATGACCTTATTATGGGATTAGACACGCAATGGAAGTTGACGCACTTGTTGGCCCCAGGCTTCGACCGACCCACCGGTTGTAGCTTCACCCACCCCGCCTTGGGGTCCATTACCTCCGTGTACACCGTGGGTCATGTGACCACGGAGGTTCTTCTACTCCTCCCGCTATCGGCCGAGCCTGACTTCATATCCTTTTGCCCGAGGGAGGAACCATACATCCTACACATGATCACCGTCCCACCTACTATGCATGAAGGTGACCATCCACACCTTCAAGACTTCTACACATGGGACCGTGACTTGTGGGAACCCACCACAAGGGGTCATACATTCTTCGACCCCTTCGATCCCTTCCTTAGTGAATCCCTTGACCCACCACATCTCCTCCACTTCTTCGAGGGAGATCACTACCACATCCCAACCCCACGGACCGGGTCATCTACACCCACCAAGCCCAACCTCGATACATCCACACCCGGTTCCCTAGCCCTCTCAAGTCTCCCAAATCTAAAGGGTCATCCATGTATGATTGGGTCATACTTGGATGTTTAGGTGTTCCCCATGCCACCAACCACCGGTTGCATAACATGCATGCATGGCACATATTCGGGTGTCCTAGTCCGTCGTCACCCATGTACGTGTCGGACTAACATTAGGTGTGTCTAGGGTCTTGTGTGTCCATGTATGTGTCGAGTCAAGTCGGTTTGTATGCTCGCGTTGTTAGCCCTTTCGAGTTCTAGACTTGTCGGACTATTGGGATCGGTTCTACCTCATATCGGATCTAGTCACATAAGGGACAAGCGGTGATTCATAGTGAGTTTTCGAGCCGCCTTCCCTCATTTGAGAGTGACCCCACCCCGGAGTGTCCACCTCAAGCCTCATTCCCATGGTAGCATGTGCATATCGAATTTATACGGGATGAGCAGGTGTCGATTACTTGGAGTGGAGCGTACTCCGCGCTTCACGGTACGATGATGGATCCGCCGGAGCTACTCGAGCAGCCGCACCCCTTACTCGATAGGGTCGAGTTCTTCCCACCCGGGGAGAGTTGATGGGAATTGACACTGAGTACTAACTTTTTATTCTGCATTTGAGTCCTTTTATTTACTTTTATATCCTTGGGAAAGTATATGTGCAATTGTAAGGCTTTGTAGGCCAATGTGTCATTCCCTAGGATTGTGTGGGTTTCTATGTAATTTGCTAGTAGGTCTAGCAAGGGGCCCCCAGCCCTTTCCCATTGGTCCACCTAAGCTATGTGGGACTGGTCAACCATCCTAGGTGGCCATCTAGAAGGTTTAATTGACCACATGGGAGACAAGTGGTGTAAAATGTCAAAGTTGGCCACCTACCTTATCTACCTAGTCAAAGGAGTGTCACCTCCATATGTAATTTATTTATTTTTGATTTTTGATAACATGGGGGAAGAAAATGGCCTATTTGTCATGAAATTATCAGCCCCCCACCCCTTGCCATTTTCTATATAAGCCTATGTATAGTGTCATTAGAGATTAATGAAGGAAAAAATTGGCATTTTGCCCGAAGAGAGCTCTTGGAGGGTGCACCCCTCGCCCCCTATCTCCTTGCTGTTCTTCCCCTTCCTCCAGAAATCTAGGGTAGGAGACCCTTTCTCCCCCCCCCTCTCATCCTCTGAGTTCCCTTTCTGAAGCTGCCGCCGCCGTCGTCGCGCCGCCGCCACCGCCACCAGAGTTCTATCTCCATCAGGATAGAACCCCACCTCCGTGGCTCTATATTTTTATGCTGTTGTCTAGTTGAGATGAAATTTTGAGAGCTTGTTCCTCTCTTTGTTAGCTTTCCATCCATATATCTTATGCCTCATTCTGAGTTCGTTTGATATTTTTGCCGCAATTTCTAGTCCACCACTATCAATCTATCATTCTGCAGATCTACCGTACAGAGTCATGTTGTTCTATTTTTGTCACCACTGTATCTATTTTTACAAAATCCCAAAAAATTACTGAGTCTTCCCCACGTATATCGCCTTCCACCATAATTTTCTTAGAGTCTACAAAAATCGGTTACCCCTCAGTCATGGGTGTGTTTCAATCAGATTGTTTGCTGCCCTGTGTGTCTATCAGTCCGGGTCAGAAAAAAAAGTCAGCTTGTAGAGATTTTAATTTTCAATCCGTGTGGTGGATGAAGCTGAAAAACTATGATGTTGTAGATCTCTGAGTGCTCTTTCCATCGGTACCAGCCACGCCTCGATCGGCCTCCAGATCTGAGCGTAGTGATTTTCGCCGCCGCAGCCTACAGATCTGTTCTGTGTGCAGGTCCGAAAATTCAGTTCGGGGGAAAATCAAAAGTAAATATCAAAATTCAACTTCGGGTGCCGCCCCTTCAGGGAGTCGATCCGGGACACCCCGCCATCATCCCAGCCAAGCGGCGCCTCCAGAAGACATCAGGAAGGTGACGTTCCTTTGGAACGGATTGCTTGCTATCCACCGAGTCAGTCACCGAGTTGGCGCAGCATCGAGTTGCAATAGTGCCGAGTCGGACCAGCAGGCCGAGTTCGTGCTGAGTTCGCCTCCAGATTGCTGCCCGTCAACCCAGGGTCGATCCTCCCGAGCCCCACTGTAGCCCTTTACCTCACTGCGTGGAGTGGGCAATAGAATTACTGCTGTAATTAAGTTTTTAACTGTTGTTAACCGGGAGTTGCCGTAACTGGTCGGGAACGTCTTCCCCGCGCCCGGAGCGTGGAGGTAAACTCGCTACCTCTCTCTTATCGCATTTTACTCAATTCGTATACTTTTGAATGCCGCTGCGAGTGTAGGATTATTAGCCCGTTATCATTTCATCACCGCTGCGAGAGAGTGAGTTTGAGTGTTACCGTCCCGTGACTTGATCCGAGTCTACACGGAAAGCCGATACCCGTGACTCACGGCCGGTTTCTTAACCGTGCCCGGTCCCACGTTTCCCTCGCTAAGGGACAATTGCGAGCTCGTCTAGAGTCCAAGGATCTCATTCCTAATTCGAGTCGAGTCCGTGGTCCGTCCTGCATCACAATGCTTGCTGTAAAGTAACTACCAAGGAGATTTGGGGAAGAAGCGGTAAACACTGCATGATATATCATCAATCGTTCAATGGTAAGGCCACTCACCAAAATGACTCCCTATGAGTTAATCAAAGGTAAGAAGCCGTCTCTTTCTCACTTGAGAGTATTCGGTTCAAAGTGCTTTGTTCACAACAATGATAAAAGAGTTTTGGACAAATTTGAGCCAAAGAGTGAAGAAAGCATTTTCCTTGGGTATTCAGATAGGTCTAGAGCTTATAGAGTGTATAACCTTAAGACCATATGTGTGGAAGAGTCCCCTCACATCACTTTTGATGAGACTAATCATGACAATACTTGTAGGGAAGATGATGGTGGGGAATGTTTGAACATGAAAAGAATAGAAGAACTTCCACACAAGGAGACACAAGTAAATGAAGACCAAGGAGAGCCAAGCAATGGTCGGGTCACTGATGCAGATGGAGGTAACACTCAATCTGATCTAAGAGTGTTAAAAGATCATCCTTAAGAAAACATCCTAGGTAATCTGCATGACCGAACTAAAACCAGGTCTCATTTTAGAATTATGGATGAAATTGAACAACTTGCTCTTGTGTCCCAAATAGAACCTAAAAACATTGTACAGGCCTTAAAAGATGACAACTGGATAAATTTCATGCATGATGAGTTAAGCCAGTTTGAAAGAAATAATGTCACGCCCCGTACTCTATACCGTTGAGGTATTGTCCGCTTTAGCCTACCGGGAAGTCCTCCATTCTGGAGCCGATCACTGTCAGAAAGGGACAAAACCGTGAGGCCGGTAGGCCAAAGCGGACAATACCTCGACGGTATAGAGTACGGGGTGTGACAGAATGGTATCAGAGCCATACCCCAACCGGAAGTGTGGGAGCTAAGTGTCGTGCAGGATAAAGTGCTACGCTATGGGTGCCACCTCTTGAACCCGCAATGAGACAAAGTGCTACATAGTGGGAGCCACCTCTTGAGCCTGTAGGGGCCACCTCTAGAGTCCTACATGCCTGGGGGTTTGATTGCATACTATATGTGCCCAGCGATGAGGACGTCACCTATATAAGAGGGGTAGATTGTAACAGGTTTAAATATAGCTAAGTTGTACTCTATATCACCGAGGCATCTTTTGAAGTATCGGCTCAGTTCTTGAAAAGAACTTCGAAGTTAAACGTGCTTAATGGGGAGTAGTACTGGGACCTCCGAGGAAGTTCTCCATTTTGGAGCCGATCACTGTCAGAAAGGGATAAAACTGTGAGGTCGGTAGGCCAAAGCGGACAATACCTCGACGGTATAGAGTACGAGGCATGAAAATAATGTGTGGCATCTTGTTCCTAGGCCCCAAGAAAAATCTGTCATTGGCACTAAATGGGTCTTTAGGAATAAACTAAGTGAAGATGATAAGATAATCAGAAATAAGGCCAGATTAGTGGCTCAGGGGTATGATCAAGAGTTCTGCATAGACTTCAAAGAGTCCTTTGCCCCTGTAGCCATAATGCAGACCATTAGAATTTTACTTGCTTTTGCATGTTCTCATAAAATCAAACTGCAGCAAATGGATGTTAAAAGTACCTTTTTAAATGGTTTGATAAAAGAAGATGTTTATGTAGAGCAACCCCCTAACTTTGAAAGTTCTCACTTCAAAGATCATGTTTATAAGTTGCACAGGGCTCTATATGGCTTGAAGCAAGCACCCAGAGCTTGGTATGACAGACTCAGCTCACTCCTCACCAAACAAGGGTATACAAGAGGTAATGTAGATCAGACACTATTCACCAAAACACAAGGTAAGGATATCTTATTGGTTCAGATTTATGTAGATGATATAGTGTTTGGGTCCATAAAATCTCAAATGTGTGAGGATTTTGCTAAACTCATGACTAATGAGTTTAAGATGAGCCTTATGGGTGAGCTTCAATTCTTTCTTGGCTTGCAGATACATCAAAATAATAAAGGCTGCTTCATCAATCAAGCCAAATATGTGAAAGAGTTGTTGAAAAGGTTCGACCTGACCAACTTCAAGCTATTAGGAACTCCAACGGGGACTGCCACTTCACTAGATGCAGATGAACAAGGTATACTTGTGGATGCAAAGAAGTACAGAGGTATGATTGGTTCATTACTCTACTTAACTGCATCTAGACCAGACATTCAGTTTAGTGTTTGCCTTTGTGCCAGATTTCAGTCTAGTCCTAGATAGTCCCACTTGACTGCTGTCAAGCGTATCTTTAGATACCTTGCTGGCACTCAAGATCTGAGATTGTGGTATCCTGCATCTTGTCAGCTTTCTCTTATTTCATATTTAGATGCAGACTATGCTGGATGCAAACTAGACCGCAAGAGCACTAGTGGCTATTGCCAATTTCAAAGTGGGTGTTTGGTTTCTTGGGCCTCCAAGAAACAACACTCGGTTGCCCTCTCTACTATAGAGGCATAATATATTGCTGCAGGGAGTTGTGGCACCCAAGTGCTATGGATCAAACATCAACTCCAAGACTATCTAATAGATCTTGGCTTTGTTCCCATTCTGTGTGATAACACAAGTGCTATAAATCTTGTAAAAAATCTAGTCATGCACTCTAGGACTAAACATATATAAATTAGGCATCATTTCATTAGGGATGAAGTCCTTAAAAATCATTTTTAGCTCCATTTTGTTGGCTCAGAAAATCAGATTGTAGATATTTTCACAAAACCCTTGAGCAATGATAGGTTCTCAACTTTAAGGAGAGATCTAGGTCTATGCCGACCTCAATCAACTCAAGTTTGAGCTAATTACTCCTTTGTGATGCACAAGTTACTTGTCTTTGCTATGTTGGTTGCAAGCATATCTGATATGTCCAGAAATGGTCTATTGTCTGAATAAACTGTCTCATGAGTGGTGGTCACACTCAGGGGGAGCTTGTGTGCATGTTTAAATGTTTTCACTACATATCACACTTTGACTACATGGTATCTCAAATGGTGAGTTGTGGGAAGTCAGGCTACGCCTGTCAGCAAAATCTCACCATGCGTGAGGACTAACCTCTGCCAAGTACTATGAGTCAGAATTGCATGATAAGAACTGCATAGTTTATCTATAGTATATGAGCATGTCTAGAGCTTTAGCATCAAATAAAGCACTTCTCACTGGAAGCTAGAAGGAAAATGTGTTCATTGCTTGAAATCCAAAAGTCAGAGGCACTGGACACAAATGGTTCAGAATTGAAGCAATCAAAGAAGGATCAGATACAATGGCCAAGAGAAGGCTATTGAACAGGTTGAAACCCAACAGAAAGTGTCGACACTTGTAGGCCGATACCATCACACCAATGAAAGGCTGTGCAGGTTTGACAAGGTCTGTGCCGACACATGCAAGTGGACACGTCAATTGGAAGTGTCGACACATTCACTCAGCCACTCTTGGGAATGTGTTCTTTTGGAGAGTCATTCTGACCTAGTTACCCTACCGCATCACTGCCTTCTTGATTTCCTCATCACCTCTTTCACTTCTGAACCATCCCTTCCAAATGTTGATTCATCACCGGTCACTATTTCAGGGGGAGTTGAGAATGTTTTTAATACTTCTTCAACATTGGTTAAGTTATTCTGGACTACCTCTGATTATGAAAATGGTTTTTTGTTTATAACCCTCAATTTGGCTGATAAATGTGTTAAGTTGCACCAACTTTTCAGTCATAATAGGGTTAAAACTTTCATCAAGTCATTGCAACTAACCATAGCCTAAGCGTCTAAAAATTGATTGTAAAAAGGCTCCTTGGGTTAAGAAATTCTTGCTTGGTATTGTCCTTAAACATTTTCCAAAATATGAAGCTATAAAAAGAATATGCCTTCCAACACCATAGTGAAAAAATCTCAGAGCAATGGCATCATCTTCAAAGAAATTAGGCCATGCATCAATGAAATGCAAATAAATTTAGTCATGATAGAGACTGCTATCTCTGATGAAAAGAAAACAGAAAGATGAGCTACACTGAGTAACCAGGGATTCTGGCGTCTAAACAACGTGTTTCCTTGAGTCAAAAAGTCAATGCAACATCAAACTGTTTTAATTTAATAAAAAAAATTGGTTTGGGGTTGACTCTACTTGCTTCACAAAAAGGGGGGGTATTTTGTTTATCTTCAATACTTGGCCTTTTTTTCTCAATCTTGCCAATTGAACTTAATGAGTAGGATTAATAGGCTTGGTTGACACCTCAGACTTTGCTTCAATCTTTTCATCTTATTATTTGTTGCAAAACGTGGTTTTTCTTCAACCTTTATTCCTCTAAAATGAGCTTATATGCCTTAAACCGTTTAACATAAGCGCAGGGGTATGTCAACAATTTCGTATCAAAAAGGGTATTTTTAAGAATCTCCTCTTCACCTTTTTAACCGACCAGTGAATGTCTCGACATTTTTTCACTTTACCCTTTCCAAACCCTCTCTCTCTCGCAATACCCCTTCTCCAGTGTGCCTGCACGTCCTCCCCACAGAGGTCGACACCTCTCTCCGTCTCATTCTGCTTGTGCAAACATCCCTCCAGGTAGTTTTAGCAGTCCTCCGTCACCCTCCATTCCTTCTTTCCACCCTCTCCATGGTTTCTCCTGTCACCTGCGGGAACAGGAAGGATGCGGCCTCATCCAAAAAGGCCGATGCTCAAGCTCCAGTAGTGAAGAAAATGCCCAAGGAAGTGTGCTCCAAGAATTTTGAGGACAGACCAGCGGCAGAACCCGCCAAGAGGAAAGTCGCAAAGGCCCAAGGTTCTAACACGCGGCAAAACCCTCTGGCAAAGAGGAAGCGCCTGTCCGCAGCTAAAAAAGGAAAGGCCAAGGCGCAGTCAGCACCTCCGCAACCCAATACTACTCCTCCGGTCAGGGCAGAGAAGACTGATCCAACCAGAATTTTGTTTCCTAGGTATGTGGACTTCAGAGACTGTAAGATGCTTGAGAATTTTCCTGAATTAATTCCCCTCATCGAGTTCCAAGGCTGGAGGAGGTTTATGTCCAACCACCGGGTGTACTACCCTTTTCTGGTCCAGTAGTTCTACAAGAATTTAGTTTATGACCAAGACCATAGAGCCCTTACGACTAAAGTTAAGGGAGTTAAGATTAAGCTTTCAACCAAGCTTCTTCACAAAGCTTTACACATTCCCCGCCATGGGCTTGAAGAATCTGAGTTTGAAGTTGATTTGTCTGAAGCTTACACCATCCTGACAGGCAAGCCCAGGAACCCTCAGGATGACACCCACACTCTTGTCAAATACTTTGACACCAATAGGTTTCCTCCCTTACAGTGTCTCATGCACCACATGTGTACAACCATGATCACCCCACACGGGGGTGGCAGGAGTCGGTTGACAGAAACCCATCGGTTCATTTTCTTTTGCATGATCAACAATCATCAAATCTGTCTTCCAGAGATTATGCTACAGATGATGGACATTTGCATACAGAACAAGAGGAGTCTGCCCTATGCTGCACAGCTTACAACAATATTTCAGAGGGTTGGCATTCCACTGAACAATGAAAATTCAAAAGAAATCCCCAGGAGCAATGTGTAACGTATGAGATTCATTGAAAATTACATGCATTTCAAGATGCAAGGGGATAAGATTGTTAGGAACCTGCCTGGTCACCAGCCTGATCCACCAGCAGCAGTGGCCCAGCCAGCTCAACAAGTCACCGTAGACCCTGCACATTCAGATCAGCAGCCTGCCGAGGACCATGGACAATACTATGAGGAACAGTTTCATGTGGATGCTTACTTCGAGCAGGACCAACTACAGCAACAGTTTGAGGAACAACCTGGGATGTTGACAGCATTTGGCATCCAACCTCCATTGTCTCCAGACAATGAGCCTAGAGCGTTTAGTGAACGGGATGCACCTCTTGAATTCCATGTAGAGGCATCCACCTCAAGAGGCCCAGCTTTTGGTGCAACTGGTGGCCTCATGGACATTCACCCTACTCTTATCCAATTCTTAACAGCACAGTTTGGCAACATGAACTCCACTTTTTGATAGCTCAATCTACAAGTGGACCGGTTGGAAGCAAGATAGATTCGCTATGCGCAAGTCCAGACCAGGAGATGGGAGAAATTTGTTGCAGACAAACACAAGTCTGATGGTAAACTGCTTGCATTTATGCACTCCCTGGTAAATGTCTGTGAAAGAGCATGGAGAATCATGAAAAGACTACGAGAAATTCATGCTGAAACCCAAGAAAAAATAAGTGACATGGTCATGTATGCTTATGACATCCGTGAAGATCAAAGCAATCTCAACATTAAGTATGCAAGGCTCATGGACACCTCAACTCACCTCTCAGAACAAATGGCAGTAGGGACCTTATCAATCAGAGAACAAGTGGCCGCTGAGACCACTAGAACAGTCAATGCCACATCCAATCTGGCAACAACAGTTAATGCCACTACCACACGGCTACTTGATGCCTCCAACCGGATGAAAGGAAAGGTGTGTGCTGACTGCAACAAACTCATTGATGCCTCCTCCATGCTTGCAGAAAAAGTCCATTCTGATACAGCACTCATAGTGAACTACACCACCAAAGCTGAGGCCAAAATGAATGTTATGTACAACAAACTTGATATGGTTGGTACTGAAATTCTGGAACTGATTCGTCTGCATAAAGCCCAACTCCAACTAACCTTGGCCGACACAGGTGATGAATGGTGCCCTCCTCCTCAGACAGAAGCAACATCTTCTCATCTCCCACTGTTAGGATCCCAACAGAGGGCAGAGACAGAGTACATTTGTGAAATGATACACACATGGCTTAGGGATATAAATGAAAACATCAAGACTCTACATCGGTTTGTGAAACAAAGGGATGAGCAACTTACTCAGAAGGTTGACTCTCTAGCAGTCACAATCACGCAACTACAACAGCAATTCCATGAGGCACAGAAACTCCACTTCCCTGGCAGCCCAAGCTCTAGCACCATGCCCCCACCACAGCAGCTTCCTCCTTCACCCCCTCCTTGCTAATGACAAAGGGGGAGAAGTTATGAAGACTTTTGATAGTGCTACAAGCATCATCTAGCATAAACATTTAGTTAGTTTTTTTTTCTCATCTAGATTTTAGTTTTTGCATCTAGACAGTGTCATGTAAATGCTTGAATGAAAATCCTTGCTTGATATGTATAAAACTGTGGTTGATCAATGGATCAAATGATTTTGTGTTGACATGTATAAAAATGGCTTTTTGGTGAATGACATATACCTTTCTGTCTGATGACTCTTCAACCAAAATGCTGTAATGTTTTATGGATGCTTGGAGATAATGATTCATGGCTGTCATCATCAAAAAGGGGGAGAATGTTGTGTCCCCTAGTTTTGATGATAACAAACCATAAATCATTATTAGATTCTTGTGAAATATCTAACGAGTTTGGCTTAACATCTAGACTGAACAAGTACAGGAGAGACTCTCTAAGAGTGTCGACACACCCTGTGAGCAAAGTGTTGACACTTCGGTTCCAAGAAGTAAGGTCATGAGGCAAGTGTCGACACCACTGAGCAACGTGTCGACACCCCAAGACCAAATCCAAGTTGAATCCATTTCTGTCTGGGCTCTGGAATGACCAAAGTGTTGACACACTGTGAGCAAGGTGTTGACACTTCGGCTCCATAATGCAAGCCCTACTTTCCTCTGGCGGTTACGTCTCGACACCTCCTAGTGAAGCCTCGACACATGGCATGATCAGCACGGCGAGTATGGGGCACGTGTCGACACTCATCCAGCAAAGTGTCGACCTATTTTGCCTAGAAGCCACGGTCTTCAAGATCATAATGGGATGTGTCGACACCCTATGAGTAAAGTGTCGACACGTTCATCATAGTCAAAAATAGAGCTGAAAGATAGAACCCGCTCTTCAAGATCCGGAACTTGTTCTGGAGGATCCGTTCACTCCGGAAAAAGCCGTCAAGAGGCTCACTGCGTCAGAGGATCATTGTCTGGTAGAGACATCCTCTGAAAAGATGGTACCTTTGCTTATATGGTTCTCTACCTACCCACATACCAGCAGGTTGGCAGACAAAAGTCAACTATGCAAAAGAAGCTAATCAAATAATGTTGATGTGACATCCTGGGTATGGCGTCTGCAGTGGACGACGTGAGAGATGCCATGAGTCACTGTTATAGAAGCAGTAGGAGCTCCAGTTTAAAGGAAGAAGAGCTGAAGGTAGAAAAAGAGTGAGAGGAAAAGAGGAATAAAAGAAGCAAGCTCGGGAAAGTGCTCTCCCCTTCCTGGTGTTGCTGGTGCTAGGGCAACCAAGAAGATCCTCTTCCTCCACCGTAGGAGCCCTCAAAGCAAGGGAGACAACATCAGTCAACAACTTCATCCAGTGGCAGTGAAGGCTGAGGAGCTCATCCACCGTTCCCCTTGTGGTCACAATAAAGACCCAGGAAAAAGATAAAGACAAGCCAGGCTTCGTCCTTTTCTCTCCAGACAGGAGTTCTCTTCTTCTATAGAGCTTATTTGTCATATTCTGTCTGGGTGTTCCTTTTACAATTTTGTTTTCTTTCGAAACAAACTCTCATACCTTGCTCCTTGCCTGCATGTAGGAAGACAGACGGTGTGCTCACCGGTCTGTGGGTGTTTAGGGTATGTACCCTCAAGCTGTGTGCCAGTGGTGTTGAGAGAGCTTGTCTTTCTGATTGGAAGCTGTGAGTCAGCGGTTGTGCTTTGGCACTAGTGAAGCCTCACCGAGTTGTGTGAGGGGTCGACGTAGGTCTCTGGATAGAGACCGAACCACCTTAAAACTTGTATCTTGTGGTTTGTCTTCCCTTGGGTAATGAGGCTAGATGCTTCGTAGGAAAGTCTCTGATCATCATCCGTGCATCTAGCATGTAAGCTATCAACTATCTTTTGCTTTACTAGTCTTAGTTTTGCATCTAGTTTTTATTTCCGCAAAGAAGGGCAAAAAGGGGCTGATCTATTCACCCCTCCCCTCTAGATCTGCCTATCACCACATATCATAATCAACGTCCATTCTTATGCAAAAATGTGTGAACTAAACTTACTGTTCAAACAAAAATATGATGAGCCAAGAACAAAAGTGTGAACAAGACCATAGGTCAGACATAATGCTGAAATCCTGATGTAAACTTAGATATGTTCATCTTGTTTATCTTCAATACATATCAGTGGTAACTCATATCGGAGTCACTGATCTTAATTAAGTAAGATAAAAGGAGCTAAACTTGGATATGGTCTTGTAGACCAGGTTTATTTCTAATACATCTGAATGCAAAATGATTCCAACTCTACTTTTATTACCGTTAAACCATGCAGATAATAAAGATCAATCATGGGAGTTCTTATTACAGAAGAATCTGAAAACTACACGCTTATTTAATCTATAATGTTTTAGATTGACTTTTCTGATAATCTTTCTCTGACAACGATTCATTGGCCTTCAAGCTTCAAGCTTTCATCCCCATTACTTTTTGATATTGTCAAAGGGGGAGAGTAACATTAGTTAATCATGTCATGTCGAATGATTCAAGCTCTGACTGATCTCAAGCTATCTCATGCCAAGAAAATCATAAAAAGAAATGACTCATGATCATGTGTGCTCATGTGCTCTTATGTGTTCTCATGATTTTGTGACATATGAGTTTTTCATGTCTCTGAATCTAAGTAACATTAGTATATCATGTCATGTCAAATGATTCAAGCTCTGTCTGATGTCAAGCTATCTCATGCCAAAAAATTCAAGAAAAGAAATGACTCATGATCATGTGTGCTCATGTGTTCTTATGTGTTCTCATGATTATGTGACATATGAGTTTTTCATGTCTCTGAATCTCTAAATGCCATTTCTTTTAAATTATTTTTGATCATCATGACTCATAGTGTTGCTATCATCAAAAAGGGGGAGAATGTTGTGCCTCTGTGCTTTAATACTTTAAATGTGTTTTAATGATGCTTAAACTATGAGTCATACATATTGTTGATCATACTGTTGAAAATGACATTTCAAATGTGTTGCTGATCCATGAATTTAACATGTCAATGAACCTTAAGTTTCATACGTTTCTTGCTCTTTGAGTTTCATACGTCTTGATTCTTGAGTTTCATATGTCTTCAAAAGTAAACGCAGGTCAACAAAGGTTGATGCACCTCTCGCTAGCCTGAAGACCAAGGTCTAAGCATGTCACTGTTCTCAAGACTAAGGTCGATGCTACTTCAGCTAGCATGCAAGTAAGGCCAATGCTACCTCAGTCTCAGAAGAACTAAGGTCGACGCTACTTCTGTCAGCACGTAGCTAAGGTCGATGCACATATGCTCTTTGCATTAGAAAGTCTATGCACTTTTTGAATCAAGGTCGATGCATATCATGCCAGCACAAGTGAAGGTCGGTGCACATTTTCCTTCAACACTTCAAGGTATGTGCATGTTTACCATCTGGCAAGATAACGTCTGAGCACAGGTGATTTCCAAGGTCGGTGCACATTTTGCCAGCGCAAGACCAAGGTCAGTGCTGGCTTTGCTTCAACATACCAAGGTCTGTGCACATGAGAAATCAGGGTCGATGCACGTTTGCCCTCATGCTTTACAAGGTCGGTGCATGTCTGTCTTCGATGCAACCAAGGTCGGTGCACATGCTGAAGAGATGCAACCCAGGTTGGTGCATATGCTGAAGACGTGCAACCAAGGTCAGTGCACATGCCCAACCAAGGTTGGTGCAGATGCTGAATATGTGCAATCTAGGTCTGTGCATATGTTGAGAACATGTGAGTCCCAGGGTCTGTGCATGTTTGCCCAAGAGCACATATCATGTCTGAGCACAATTTTAACAAAGGCTGAGCACATGAAGCTCCAAGGTCAGTGCATGTCTGCCTTTGCTGCATCAAGGTCTGAGCTATGCTTGCCTTCAACATGTGAAGCACAAATGAAGGTCGGTGCATACTTCCCTTTAACGCTACAAGGTCTGTGCAATGTCTGCCTTTATCTCTACAAGGTCTGAGCATACTCTTGTATAAGGTCGGTGCACTCTGAACAGGCATTTCATCAAGCAGGGCTAGAGATCCAAATCTCAGTATCAGTTAAACTTAAAGTCTGACTCTTTTGGACTTCTGTCTCCAGCGAAAGAATGGTGCCTGATCCAAGATGAAGTGGCATGGTCTTCCAGAAAGTTCCAGAGAAGAACCTTAAGTGACAGGTGGACCAATCAAAGCTAATTTGGTCTTGCCTCCTCTAATCTTTACGGAGGCCCTGTCATACTTAAAGGGTGTCTGCTCCCTTGAAAGTATAAGTTCTGAAGATCAAATTGGCAGAAGAGATTCCCACTTTCTAGGTGGACCAATGGCAAATCATCTAAATTGATCTCCATCCGAAAAGAAGTCAAACCTTGATGAGATAGTCTTGTACTTGATGAGGATATGTTGGCCAGCTAATGGAAACTGTTGTGTACCGCATGAAGCAGTCTAGGCATCCAATGAGAACCCACTGAACCTTATCACTTTTGAACGAATCAGAGGTCACCCTGGTCTGGCTTTCGGTCCTCTCTGATGAAGATGGATGGCCCAGATTACCAATTACCAAATCAGGGGCTACCAACCTTGTACGTTACAGACAAGAAGAAAAGAATATCTACCCCATAAGTATATCAGCTGGGAGACATACTCTGCTAAAAGGATATGGCACATAGAGTTCAAGGAAAAAGGTGGGCTTGTTCAAAGATTGAAAGAAAAGCTTGAAGAGTGAAAGGCATCGAGCGCACAAGGGAATGAGGATAAGGGTTTAGCATATAAGGAAGGAGGATCAGCTGCGAGAAAAGATAAGCTACTGAAAGAGCTACGAACACATAGCAGAAGAAAAGAGAAAAGAAGCTGGAGAGCTCGAGTGGAAGCCAGCAGCCGGAAGAAGAAGCCTTGCGACGTGAAGCTTACTGCGAAGGCCCAGTTCTATCCTTGAAGCATTTGAAGACAGACGTCTTCATATTCTTTCTTCATCATGTGAGAAGAAGAAGAAGAAGCTTCGACTTCCTTTAAAGGAGAACCTGCCCTTCTAGGAAGCACTCCACCTGGAAGAAGAGAGGATCACCATCCAGATTCCAGACATGGCCTTTTGTTCTATCCTCAAGAGTCTTTCATCCTATCTAGGTTTTTTATTTGGATTATCTTTTCTTTTATTTGAACACTCCATCTGATACTTGGTTCGGTCCCTACAGGGAGCTGTAGGAAGACAGACAGAAGGTAGTTCTGGTATGTGGGTTGGCTTTGTGAAGCCCATAAGCTGTGTGTCAGCAGTGGCTTATGAAGCCCATAAGCTGTGTGTCATAAGTAAGGTTGCACTTAGGAAGCCTCACTCAATTGAGTGAGGGGTGGACATAGGACTCAGAGTTGAGTATGAACCACCTTAAAAAGCTTGTCTAGTGTGGCTTGCCTGTGCATTTGTTCTGCGGTAGATGCATGCTTAGGCCGTCAACGTTTCATTCATTGATTCCATCCTTGTGGATCTTCCTGTGTATTAGCATCATGTACTATCTGCTGTGCTTATTTTTGAAAAAGGGAGCTGATCTATTAACCACCCCCCTCTAGATCCGTCATTCCCACACATCACGTGGTATCAGAGCGGGTCTCTCACGCAACGGCCCAACGACCTTGAAAGAAATTGTGGAATGGCATCAAGGGGTCAAATGTTTGAGGGTCATTCTATTAGCTGGCCACCCTTCTTCACAGGTACTAATTACCCTTATTGGAAAAATTGCATGCATGGGTTCATTCGGGCAAAAGACTATGAAATGTGGAAGGTTGTGAGCAAAGGTCCCTACGAGCTACCTGAGGACGAAGAGCTTTGGAGTCAGGAGTAGATAAGAAGGTCTACACTCAACTGGGGCGCCAAGCATTTAATGCAATGCTCTCTACATCTAACAGAGTTCTCAAGAGTGTCTACATGTACAATGGCCAAAGAGATGTGGGACAGATTAGGGGTAATCTATGAAGGCACAGCTCAGGTACGTGAGACAAAGGCCAACCTACTCATTATAGAATATCAGATGTTTAGGATGAAGCCTGAAGAATCTATTTCAGATATGTACACTCATCTATCTCTGCTCACTAACAGTTTGACTGGTTTAGGAGAGACATAATCAGAACAGGAGATTGTAAGAAAAATTTTAAGGTCACTAACTCCAGCCTGGCACACGAAGGCAACTGGTGTAGAAGAGTCAAATGACCTCTCAACAACCAAGGTGGACGAACTCATAGGGTCTCTTATGACCTATGAGATAAACTTGAAGAATAGGGAAGTTGAGGTAAGTAAGAAAAAGCCTCTAGCTCTAAAAGCTGGACCAAGCACTCAAGCTACTTCCGAGGAAGGTGAGACCTCCTGCAGTGAGCAACATGAAGATCAAGTGGCCTTACTCACTCGTAAGTTTAGAAGTTTTTGAAAAATGAATGTAAAGGCTTCATGAAATGGAGGTCTCAGGTAATGAAAGTTCAAAAATCTAAACCTGGGAATGTAAACAAATCTGATAGAGTTGTGTGCTATTCTTGAAACAACCAGGGCATACCCAAGCTGACTATCTTGAAAGAGTGAAGAAAGCCTCCAAGAAATTGAAAGGGAAGAAGAAGAAGAACAAAGCCATGGTAAGTACATGGAGTGATGAGAAAGAAGAGGAAGATGGAACAAACTCCTCAGAGGATGAAACAGAAGACATTTGCCTCATGGCAAATGGGGATGAAGAATCTGAGGTACGTTCCCCTTTTGAGCATTTCTCAATTGCTGATTGGGAAGAAGCTTACATTCAACTTATGCAAAAATATGACATGTACAGAAAGGAAAACAAGGCTTTGAAAAAGAAAATTAATCAAACTGTGCATGATCATAGTGTAGATGATAAAACTACTTCACTAGAATCTGAAATTGAAGATTTAAAAAAATTGATTAAGGACATGGAACAAGGTAGAAATGAAATGAGAGATCTAGAAGTTGAAAATGAAAGTTTGAGGGATGAAATTGATGACTTGAAAATAAAAATGCAAAGTTATGAAAAAGAAATCATACTGTGTAATGAAAAACATGAGGCTGTAAAACAAGTCAACTATAAATTACTTGAGGATGCTGAAAAACATAAAAAGGAGTTGAAAGATAAACAAAGTTCTTTGGAGAAATTTGTAGATGGCAGGGAAAATCTAGATGCTTCGCTAGGTACAAAAATGAATTTCAACAAGGAAGGGTTGGGTTTCAATCCCACAAATAAAAAGAAAATTAGTTTAAAAACTGTCACCTTTGTGTCTTCAGTAGGTGTCTCAAGTTCCAACACTAAACCTGCTCTAAACAAAGGAAAAGAAAAGGTGGGAGAACCCATAAAGAAAAATATTGAAATTCCCATAAGGGCTCCTCAGAAATCCCAGCCGAATCACCAGAAATACAAATCCAAGCCAGTCTACACCAAGGGTAGAGGCGGTCCGAAAGGGAGTTCAGGTCCATATCATCCACAACAAGGGTCAAGGTATCCCTAGTCTTCGTAGAGTCAGAAAGGTAGAAATCCATTCATGCATCAACACACAAACTACCATAGGTCTATGCAGTCATACAGTTGGCCCTACTATAGGTCGGTGCAGTCATACACAAACAGTCCCTATACTTACAGACCTGGCCTAACCTATTACCCTCTGAACCACTAGAACTTCTATCAGCCTAGGATAAACTACAAGAGCCAGAAACAACCCTTCTCCAACTTCCACAAAAAACCAAAGGGTAATAGGGTTCCTGAATAAAACAGAAGAATGAAAACAGAAAATAGAAACTCTCTGTCGAGCAAGAAAACAAAAATTGTGATGAAAATGTGGTTTCCTAAATCTATTTTATCTTGCTTTGCTAAAATGAAAGGCTTAATGGGACCCAATTGTCATTGGGTTCCAAACATTGTTACTTGATTCCTTGTGCAGGAGTGTCTTACAGCCATGCACAACAAATGGTATATTGATAGTGGCTATTCAAGACACATGACTGGGGATAGAATAAAATTCGGTCTCTTGGTGTATAAAGAAGCTGGGCATGTAACCTTCGGAGGGAACAATAAAGGTAAAATCATTGGCTCAGGTAAAGTTGGCAAAACTCCATCCAATTCTATTGAAAATGTTTTGTTAGTTGAAGGGTTGGAATATAATCTATTGAGCATAAGTCAATTGTGTGATAAAGGACATAGAGTAGTGTTTGACTCTTCTAAATGTAAAATTTTAAAACCAAAATCTGAAGAAACAAAATTTTCAGGAAAAAGAGTCAACAATGTATACATAATTGACTTAGATGATCCAACCCACTTAAATCTCTGTCTTGCTGCACCTCAATCTGAAATTGCATGTTTGTGGCATCGTAGACTAGGACATGCTAGCTGTAATGTTCTACACAAACTCTTGAAACACTCTATGGTGAAAGGACTGCCTGAACTTAAGTTTAAGCAAAATAATGAAATCTGTGAGGCATGCACCCTAGGAAAACAGACTAGGAAATCTTTCTCTAGCAGAACTGAAACCCTATCATCCAAACCACTTGAACTAATCCATATGGACCTGTTTGGACTAACAAAAATTGCTAGCTTAAGTGGAAGGAGATATGTGTATGTTCTAGTAGATGATTTCTCTAGGTTCACATGGGTGTTTCCTCTTGTGCATAAAAGTGATGCTTTTGATGAGTTTCAGGCACTCTATATGAAGGTGAAGTAAGATGGTAAGTTTAAAATTTCCAATTTACTTTCAGATCATGGTGGTGAATTCGACAATGCTAACTTTGATAATTTCTACAGAACTGAAGGAATAAATCATATGTTTTCATCACCAAGGACCCTTGAACAAAATGGGGTGGTTGAAAGAAGAAACAAGAATAATAGAAATGGCCAGGACCATGCTTGCTGAAAAGTAACTACCAAGGAGGTTTTGGGCAGAAGTAGTTAATACAGCTTGTTATATTGTCAACCGCTTAATGGTAAGGCCATTCACTAAAATGACTCCGTATGAGCTGCTCAAAGGTAAGAAGCCATCTCTCTCTTACATGAAAGTATTTGGTTCAAAATATTTTGTTCATAACAATGATAAAAGAGATTTAGACAAGTTTGAGCCCAAGAGTGAAGAAGGGATATTTCTTGGATATTATGATAGGTCTAGGGCTTATAGGGTCTATAATCTCCAAAATTTAACTATGGAAGCGTCACCCTATGTTGCATTTGATGAAACTCATAATGACAAATGTAATAGGAAAAGTGATGATGATGAGGAGTTCCTAAATTCCAAGAAGAAGGATGAGCTTCCATAGGAGGAGACAAAAGAAAATGATGGTGTGATAGATCCAAGCAGTTCAAGGATCATGACTGCAGGTGCAGGTAACAATCCTACTGATATTAGAGTGCTTAAAGATCATCCACTAGAAAATATCATAGGCAATATACATGATCCAACTAGAACTAGGTCACATTTAAGAATTGTTGAAGAATTAGATCATCTTGCTCTTGTCTCCCAAATTGAACCAAAGAATATTTAGGAAGCTTTAACTGATGAAAATTGGATAAATTCCATGCAAGATGAATTAAACCAATTTCAAAGAAATAATGTCTAGCATCTAGTTCCTAGACCCTCATCAAAAACTGTCATAGGTACTAAATGGGTTTTTAGGAACAAGCTTATTGAAGATGGAACAATAATGAGGAACAAAGCCAGATTAGTGGCTCAGGGGTATGCTCAAGAATTTGGAATTGACTTTGAAGAGTCTTTTGCCCCTGTGGCTAGATTAGAAGACATTAGGATATTACTTGCTTTTGCTTGTGCACACAAAATCAAATTGCAACAAATGGATGTAAAAAGTGCATTTCTAAATGGCTTAATAAAAGAAGAGGTTTCTGTTGAATAACCCCCCAGTTTTGAATGCTCTCATCATGAAGATTATGTGTTTAAGCTGGACAGGGCTCTCCATGGGTTGAGGCAAGCACCTAGAGCTTGGTATGATAGGCTAAGTTCATTCCTCACTCAAAAAGGCTACATTAGAGGTAATGTAGACCAAACACTCTTCATAAAAACACAAGGTAAAGACATCTTGATAGTTCAAATTTATGTTGATGATATTGTGTTCGGTTCTACAAAGCCCAAAATGTGTGAGGAGTTTGCTGATCTCATGACTAATGAGTTTGAGATGAGCCTAATGGGTGAGGTTCACTTTTTTCTTGGCTTGCAGATCTGTCAAAGTGATGAAGGATGCTTCATAAACCAAGCCAAATATGTGAAGGAGTTGCTGAAAAGATTTGATATGACAAACTGCAAAACAACTACAACTCCCATAGGAACAACTACAACACTGGATGAAGATGAAAAAGGAATATTGGTCCGATGTAAAGAAGTATAGAGGAAAGATTGGTTCATTACTCTACTTGACTACATCTAGACCAGACATCTAGTTTAGTGTTTACCATTGTGTAAGATTTTAAGCCAATCCTAGAGAATCGCACTTGACTGTTGTCAAGCGTATCTTTAGATACCTTACTAGCACTCAAGACTTGGGATTATGGTATCCAGCATCTTGTGAATTTTCTCTCATTACCTATTCAGATGTTGACTATGCAGGATGCAAATTGGATTACAAGAGCACTATTGGCTATTGCCAATTCTTGGGTGGATGTTTAGTCT
Source organism: Amorphophallus konjac (assembly GCA_022559845.1). Lineage (NCBI taxonomy): Eukaryota > Viridiplantae > Streptophyta > Magnoliopsida > Alismatales > Araceae > Amorphophallus > Amorphophallus konjac. The sequence goes on along the minus strand of CM040122.1, from coordinate 197,286,027 downwards.
CTTGGGCTTCCAAGAAACAACACTCAGTGGCACTCTCTACTGCAGAGGTAGAATATGTTGCTACAGGGAGTTGTGACACCCAAGTGTTGTGGATCAAACATCAACCCCAAGACTACTTAGTGGATCTTGGATGTGTCCCGATTCTATGTGATAACACCAGTGCCATAGATCTCCCCAAAAATCCAGTCTTGCACTCTAGGACCAAGCACATAGATATAAGGCATCACTTTATTGGAGATGAAGTTTTCAATAAAAACTTTGAGCTGCATTTTGTCCAATCAGAAAATCAGGTTGTAGATATCTTCACCAAGCCATTATGCGCAGATAGGTTTTCAACTCTAAGAAGAGAGTTAGGTATTTATTTCCTCAATCATATCAGGTTTGAACTGTTTGATTGGCCTTCTTATTGTACTATTTTCTTGCATAATGACTGAAAGTACTTGTTTTCTGGAATGATCTTCTTAATTGGAAAATATCTTGATGAGAATTAACTCTAAGGGAGTTTGACTGTTTTTGCACTAACAAAAAAAAATTCATCACATGCATATTTGAATTTATCTTGTTTATGTCAGTGTGCATTATCAATGAATAATCTGAGTGATCATAGTATTTGGTGATTGATTGCCTGGCTAGCTTGTGTTTGACCTTGGTATATAAAATACTGAGTTTTGGAAAGGCAGGTTTTGCTTGCCTGAAAGCACTCACTATGCGTGAGGTGATTTTAAGATCAATGTTCTCCGCCAGCTACCAAGGGTCAAGGTATCATGTAGAATAGTCTAGACATTTATAAGCAAAATTCATTTAACTCACTACTATGTGCTATATTTAGAGTTAATCAAACACATCATGCATACAGATAGGGGGAGTATATGTCAAATTTGAAATGTCATGCATACTGTCAGGGGGAGCTTATGTCAAATACTTGAAATTGCATATGTATCAGCCAATCTGTTTCAAAAATTTCAGACTTCGGTCAACAAGAAATTCTCTACATTTTGTCTACTCTTCAACATATCAACTCTTGAAGTCATCTTATGCTTTTGCTCAATTAAACATACTACAAATTGTCACACCTTTGTACTGCCTTTGATTCAGAATATTGCCAATCAACTCATTTATTCATTACAATTGAGCAAATCATTTATAGGAATCTTCTGCCAAATAGGCTCTCTGATTGAACTTGAATAATTCTACTGGTTTAAGTCTAATACATTTCAAGAGTTTGGGAGATAAACTCCTTAAATCAAGTGTTATTTGGGTTTAATAGTTTGATGACCTCGACTCCGGATACCGGATATACCCGATAGGATTACCGAGTACGCCCGATACCACTTGGAACCCGTGAAGCCTCCCAAGAGCTGTAAAGCTCTGAAGGGATAAAAGGATTGTCGTGTAGTATATTGAAGTCGCAGATATAACAGAAAGTAATTAAATTTCATTAATCAGGTTTGTTAAAGTAGTAGAAATAAAATTACTTTTTAATTAACAGTTAAAATTAACAATTATACTAGAGTCCAGTCCAAAGGAAAGATAAGTATAGTCCAAGAGGAAGAAAAATGTACACTGAGGTCGGGGGAAGCCCAACGCAGGTACCGCTGGCAACTACGAGCACGCCACACCAGGAACCGCAAGGAAGCAGAGACGACCACACCTGAAAAGCAGGGGTGAGCCTCGTCTCACTAGCTCAGTAGGGGTCACGCGGATCCCCACTGAAAACAACGCAGTAACAGGGAACGACAACTAAAATAGCAGTAGTAGTAAAGCAGGAAAGAAAGCAGGAAAAACTACTACTAGAAAGTTGTAAAAGAAAACCGTAACAGAAGGAGTAGAACAGCTAAAAGAAAAGGGAAAAATCATACCGAACAAAACACGGCTGCCGAACAACCTTCGGCTCCTTAACTACTCCAAACAATGACAGAAGGGTGAACCCTGATCTCACAAAGTAAGGAGTTACCGATCCATCGGCCAACCATTAGCCCAACGGCTAAAGCCCACGAAACCAGGCAAAAGCTCTAGAAAAGACATACACAGACGATAGACACTGACGCATACACAACTGGATCATCGTGCACGTAACATAAAGCTATCCTCGGCAAGGTCGAGAATAGACTAACTCAGCAGGGGAACTTAGCAGGGGAAACTGAACTTGGACGGAGCCAAGAACAGACTAACTCGGAAGAGGAGCATTGATTCGGAGAAACACGAGAGTCATGCGTCAAGTGACAGAAGCACCTCCTCACTAGAAGAACAGCCAGATGCGTCCACTGATGTCTTACACTACGCCACAAGTATCTCGCTACGGACGTCGAGAACGACGGAGACTGAGATACTCACTGAACTGAACCAAGAACTACAGTAACGAGTGACAAGTCAGGGTCACGCCCGTCGGTGTTCGTCCAAAAGCCCCTGACCACGTGTGCACACACAAGCTCAATGCCTTGAGCCAGGCCTCTAGCTAGTTTTCTCCCTCAGCAGGATGCTACTACAAGGCAAGGGAGCCCAAGGAAACTAGCCTAAAAACTGTATCTCAGGAACTGCCCCGCTACCACTCCTAGGTGGGCCGACACTCGAGGTCGTCAGGCTACGACTAGTGGAGGCTCACTAGACATAGAGACTCTGAAACACGAGTGCTGAAGTACAGACAGGCTAAGTAGGCACTATCGTAGGTACTACGAAGCACAAAGGTAGTACTCCAAACTTCCAATAGACTCAAGACAGGGCAACTAGACCTACTAACGTAATGATCCTTGAGTCTCATGACTCGGAGTCAAGATCGTCGCACAATGGCGGTGACAAGCCGCCAATCAGCCTAATCCTAAGCTGAGGAAAACGACAATGGATCATCAGATCCACACAACCGTATAAAATGACTCACGGAGACCTGATGGAGCATCAAGACTCTCAACGCGCCTGGACAAACAAACTGAGGTAAGATAGTACCTCAAAGCGTCGAGAACCACTGTCTCGAGCTATCCAGAATAGTCGAGACACACACAAGGTTACTTGTCAATAACTGGGTCTCACCGGGTTGACCAGAACCTAAAACGACTCTGAAGCAGTATAAAACACTACTAGAGCTAAGGACACTCTTGGCTATCTTATAATACGGCCATAGCCCTCATAGGATATCAAAAGACATCCATGGGACAACGGGCAAACCATAAGGTCAAGCCAAAACGATTGGAAACCGAAACTTTGGAAACACAGCTCTCGGGTGGTACGTGGTCTAATGCTTGGCCACTCATCAACGTAGGCGGTCAAGTAATGGGCTGCTTACTAGCCGCAGAGAACACAGACACTAGGCGGTCACAAGGAGGGCCGCGAAATGACTGGACGGTCTAAGATAAGACCGCTAAATCAAACTGACTTAAAACAGTTATTCGATCAAAACGATCAATAACGGTCTAGCAAGGGACCGCCCAAGACAAGGAACGGTCTAGTGAAAGACCGCTTCACTAATCACCATAAAGTCGTTGACTAGAGTCAACCACACTAAGCGGTCTAGCAAAGGGCCGCTCAAGCAAGCAGAACGGTTTATCGTAAGACCGCCCAACTGCCACACGAGACGAAAGAAACGGCATGGCCACCCATGTGCCGTCCAAAGGAAACACACGGCCACCCAAGGGCCACCCGAAAGAAATGCATGGCCACCCAAGTGCCGTCCAAAGGATATGAACGGTCCAGAATGGGCCGCAAAACACATAAAACGGTCTATTGCGCAACCGCGCAGACCCAAATCGACATATATTAAACGGTCACACATTGGACCGCTTAATAACCTAAATGGTCACTGTACAACCGTTTAGGCGTCACAGCGGGAAGAACAAGGGATCGGCCGGATCTCGGCCTTTCCACGCCCCGTTCGCTCCGAGACGAAGGGGATATAACCACAATGACGATACCGACCTTCCACACTCAAGAAGGGGTCAAATCGACGCATAAACGGGTAGAAACAGGAAATTCTACCAAATTGACCAAATGGAATCACATGGGTTCCCGGGCTCCTAATGGTCCCAAATGACCACCAATCACAACGAAATCAGTGGAAATGGAATGCTGACATTCCAGGGGTTCGAATGACACAAACTGATCTGAAAACCGTCACCATTTTCTGGCGAACCCGATGAACACCCCAAAGACATGATTTTCCTGAAACTGAATGAAACCCACTCGTACTCGCACCGTTCGGAGTGAAACTGGGAGGGAACATATCAGAGTAGTAGAGCTTCCATCTCCCTACCTCCACGGAAGATTCTGTGCGTCGAAGCGACTAAACCGCACCGAAAACTGCCAAACCAACGAACCACGCCTACTTTGAATCCCTTGAGGGATCGCGCCATGCCACGCTCAATCCGCCACTCCATCACGCTCCAGTTTCACTCCATCACGTCCCCGCCTCGGCCAGCTCGACAACGGTGCGCGCCCCCCGTCGAGAGGACCAGAGAGGAGAGAGAACGAGAGAGAGAAAGTGAGGGTGAGAATGAGGGAGGGGAGAGGGTGAAAGAAGAATAAATAGAAAAGAAATTAGGAATTTTCCTAATTTCCAAAATTCTAATTTTTACGCCAAAAATCTACTAATTCAAAAAAATACGCAAAAATTGTCGAAACGATCCTCTCAAAGAGCACCTCGCAATTGTAGCGTCCTCGAGTCGATGAACTGATAAATAAACTCACCACATGGTTCCGTAACTTGTACGAGAGAAAAACCCACATGGATCGTAAAACTCAACTCAGGACCCACAAAAGTGATCCGAAAGCACTCCGATAAGGATCCGAAAGATTCAATAAGAATCCCGGGTATTACAGCCTCCCCTCCTTCAAGAAATTTCATCCTCAAAATTTAAGTAACTACCAAGGAGAAGCAGGGAAGAACAAACCCAAACATCTAGACTCGGAACAACACAAATCTCAAAAAAACACAAATCAGAGGGACACCGCCAGACCATCATCACAGGTACACGCTCTGGATCTCAAGGTAAATAGATCCGCAGAACGAGCATGGCACACAAGTGAACACAAGCCTGACACCTCCGAAACAAGGCAATGTCGCTTACGTCTCACAGGAAAGAAGATGTGACTCATGCCACGACAACAATAACCGATAACACAAAACGACAGACACAACAAGCATCAGCTTAAAGCAGGAAGCATAGTCTTCTCAGCTGACAGCTCGACAACATCGGCTTCCATGCCAAGAGCAACAAGACTAGCACGCAGAACGCCAACGACAACACTGGACCACGAGTACAATCAAGTTAGTCCTCACTCAGACGTTACATCTGATTCGAGTCACATGCCAACACTATCAGGGAAGAAGAGTACATCACAACCAACTGACAAGACTTCGGTCCACACAGTGCCAAGTCAGATTCATAGGGAAACAATGACAAAATGACAACAACAACAATAACAACACTTGCAGAATCTCGGCTCCGTACTGAACACAAAACCACGGAACACAACCGTAAGCTGGGTTACATCAAGTCACAATAACAGCTGAATACACGACTACGATGGACTAGTCATGTAGCGAGTAGCTCACCAAGAAAAGACCCACAAGAACAAGAAAAATAATCTTGGAAAATGCATCTCAAGGACCACGATCACGTCCCGAGAACACAACACCTAAGAAAAGACATAGAGAAGTGAAGGGTACCCGACCAGCAGAAATGCTGACAGATTCCCCAACACTCACCAACGCCGATGCCAACATCAGAATGCCTTCAAGAGTAATGACAAGGCAATAGACAACATCAAGGCACAGGAAGCCAAGATGAAGTCACATAGAGGAAGATAATTCTCTCGACCGGTCAGAATTTTACAACCAACGATCCTCGACCCGTGGGTTATCAACCCACACGCTTCCGCTGCGCACTCATACAACGCACATAGTCATCATAAAATACCTCGATATCCGCATCTCAGCACACACTCGGCGTCATCGCAATTCATGAAAATCGCAATATAACACGCCACGAGTACTGATCCTGCTAACAACCGATCACAAGTCACCTAAGTGCAAACGAAGGAGAGTACCAGCTTCAGCACAAAGCACAAAGAAAGGCTAATCTCAACTTACCATTACGTCCTGAAAGAATGAATGAGCCTTCACAACACATCGGCCGCTAGACACGGCACGATGAACATGATATGCGCAGCGTAGAGTGATATAGAAGGGGGGGATGAATAGATCACTCCCTAAAATTAATAATCCAGCGGTAAATCACAACTTCGATTTCTCAACCCTTCAGATACAGCGAAAGCAATAGCTAAGGCAGACAATAACCAAGACGTAAGAAAGAAGTAAGATTGAGAGAGCTGTTCACAGTGAAACAAAATGCCAAGCAGAAGGAGAGCAACACATCGATAACAGGCAAACCACAGAAGAGGCAGGGAGTTTTTAAGGTGGTTCGATTGCAGTCCACAATCTACATCCACCCCTCACTCCAAACCAGAGTGAGGCTTCCACTAGTGAAGGCTAGAATAGCAGACTCAGTCTGCAAACAGATGCTGCCGAACAACTTGATAAACCAAGGGAAATAAATCCCACAACCCAAGATCTGCAACCCACAGAAGCTTGACACCTGGACCTGCTTCCCGCAAGACCAGAACCGGAGACGAATCTCTCTTCCTCCAAACCGGAGGGGAACTGCTAGTGACAGCCTATCACTGGCAAACCAGAGATCACAGATCTCTCTTCCTCTGAAGCCCAGAGGGAAACCAGAGAATCTCTCCCTTCCTCCGAACATTGGAGGGTAACAATATGGAATAAGAAAGATGAAGTGAAAAATAGAAATACAAGACAATCGATGAACAACAATCGTTTATAAAAACCAAGAACAATGTAGCTTCCGAAGAAGCAAATCTTCACAGTCACAGACACTTCTCTCTCTCAAAGACTTTTCTCTCAGATCAATTCTCTCAAATTCTTTTCTCTGGAACGTGGAGGCTCTCCCTATTGTTCTTCTGCTCAGGCACTAATTTTCTCAGCTTTCCTCCAGTTCACCTCTTTTGATCGCAGAGGGCATCCTTTTATATGGCTTCCGACCTGAATTCCATGACTTCACTTGTGTGGCGTGAGTGGGGCTCGTGCCCTCATTTTCCAAAGAAACCGCGGATCACGTGCCAGGCACCAACCTCGGTTCACGTGCCCAATCATCAGCTTGAATCAACCTGAAAGAAGAGAAGAATGGATGCATCCAGTTAGTTCAAGCTTTGAACCAAAGGATGATGTACAGACTTGTTTTGAATAATGCACAAATGCATATAGGAGAGTATGTACATTGACGATGAGTGCTCCGGCATGCTGTCAAGCAATGTACAGACTTCATGAGAAAGATGCATGAACAAGCCATAGCGAATGTATAGACTTACTAAGTCAACAAGGCAGCCGTGTACAGACTTTAAAATAAAGACTGTACAGACTCTAGTTGATGCCATCCGAAGAATGTATAGACTTGCTATGTCGTGTGGCGTGCAACTAGATAATGTTCAGACTTGTGAAATGATGCACAAAGATATCAGCAGAGAATGTATAGACTTGGACGTTTACGTGCATGAGAAAATAATGTACAAACTTGCTGTAGTGAACAATGCCCAAATGCATAGTGTATGCAGCGATGTATAGACTTAGTGTGCAATGCAGACAATGTATAGAGTTTGAAAGCTTGAACACGAACAGGATGCAATGTATAGACTTTGAGTGAGACGCTGAGTGAGACGCTAAGTGAGACGGATGTATAGACTTGGTCTTGCAATGTATAGACTTTGTGTGTGCATATGCCAAGAACATGTACATACTTGAAGAAATGCATGCAGCGATGTATAGACTTGTCCGATGCAAACTATGCAGAACTCTGTACAGACTTTAAGTGATGCATGCAGCGATGTACAGACTTGTCGTGCATGAAGCAAAAGGGTTGCATGGACTTTGTTCAGACTTAACCTAAGCAAGGGCTATACGGACATTGGAATGTACAGACTTTGAAAGTGTGTGCGAGATAATGTATAGACTTGATCTGAATGCATGGACTATGCCCTTGAAGAATGTACAGACTTTGAAGATGCAATCTCGGGCGATGTACAGACTTGACTAATGCAGTCTAGGCAAAACTCTGTACAGACTTTATGTGCATGAAGCACATGATGCAACACTGTATAGACTTGATGCAACATCAAAGTAACCATGTGCAGACTTTGTGTAGTCTACAAGCAATGTGTAGACTTGCACATATGCATGAACAGCACTGTCCTAAATGATCAAGCATGAATTGATCTAGAGATAGAAACATATTGATTTATAGTGTGAGACATCATCAAAACCGTAGGGATGCAACAATCTCCCCCTTTTTGATGATGTCAACACTATGAATCAAGCAATATCAAGGCTTAAAAAAAAATAACAGTAGCTTTAACAATCAAGGCAAATTCAAAGCAAGCGCATGCATACAAATTAAACACTGCTGCTGAAACTCTTCTTACTCCAAAACCACTCCCCCACAACTCACTCTCAGATGTTGCCATGACAAACTATTCTCCCCCACAGCTCATGAACAAGTCTCCCCCAAAACTCATGACAACTCATGACCTACTGATATTGCAAAACCTCTCTCCCCCTTTGACATCATCAAAAGGAATGAAGGATATATGAAAGTGCTGGAGACATGAGAAAGAAGTATAGAAACTTCTTAGTGTAGAAAGACACGAGCAAGTCTTAAGAGAATAAGTGAGGTGCTAAACTCAAGTGAAGATTCTTGAACTCTAGTAAACAATTGAGAGCTAGAATGAGAGAAAAGTTTATCAACATACACAGTGTATGATTTAGAATAGGAGTGAACAAGTATGGCATGACATAGTTGAACAGGCAACTATCCCAGTAGACGACAAGAGACAAAGTCAGAGAAGGTGTTCTCAAGGTATTGAGGACAAGCAATCCATTAAAGTGTGTAACGATAAGGGATTTTGAGGTTATTTTCAAGAAGACCAGTGAGTAAGTTGGTAATTCACTCTTTTGACATTAGGGAGACACCTTGATTAGAGGCCTGAATCCTTAGTTACTCAGTGTGAGTATCTCATTACCTCCTCTTTTTTTTTTGAAAGGAACAGAGTTAGTAACTGTGGCTTTTGACATGAAGAAACACCTTGATTAGAGGCCAGAGTCCCCAGTTACTCACCAGCTAGCCACCATTGCTCTGTGATGGTCAGAATATTAATGTCATTTCTTTTCATTTTTTGTTAAGCATTTAACACCTCATGACATAGGAAAAAACTTCATTTCATTGATGAAGCTCCCAGTTTCTCAGTGACCAAATCGAGACCTTTGTTCATTCAGTTTATCCCTTGTGTTGAGAAGAAGGAATGATTGAAAACAATACCAGAAGGACTATTTCTTGAAGTGAATCTTGAAGTCTAGATTTCAAGTTGTTTTGGTCAGATATCAAGACATACAGGTTTTGGCCTGAACCGGAATCACTGACAATGTAGGAAGATATACTTTGTACATTTAATCCAGATCTATGATAGACTACCAGAGGGAAGATTCTAGCTGGACTTTAGTACCACAGACTTATAGACTTAAGAGATGAGTGTGATTCTACTGTCTGAGAGAACCGCACTAGTTCAGTCATGAGAACCAGCAATGACACACATCTTATCAATCTTTTTGAATCAGTCAAAGAACTCCCCCTCTCACAGCTCAACCAACTCCCCCTTAATCAAAGCATTACTGAAGGCTAACCATTTGACACACAGAACTCCCCCTCACAAAAGGAACATTCTTCACACTTAAGACAACTTGAATAAGCCTAATTCTCTTCTCAGTGTAGTGAATTTTTCATTGTCCAGAGGTTTGGTGAAGATGTCAGCAATCTGATTAGCAGTGCCTACATGAATCAGTTCAAAGTTGTTCTTAGAGACCTCATCTCTTATGAAATGATGCCTTATCTCTATGTGTTTGGTACGGGAATGCAAAACAAGATTCTTGGCAAGATTGATGGCACTGGTATTATCACAATAGATAGGTGTGCACCCCAGGTCTACTTGGTAGTCCTGAAGCTGGTGTTTAATCCAAATGACTTGTGTACCACAACTCCCTACAGCTACATATTCAGCCTCTGCAGTGGAGAGGGCCACAGAATGTTGTTTCTTGGAGCCCCAAGACACTAAACACCCACCCAAAAATTCACAGTGACCACTAGTGCTTTTCCTGTCTAGTTTACACCCTGCATAATCTGCATCTGTGTATGCAACTAAATCAAGTGTGTGTGAAGCAGGAAACCATAGACCAAGAGAGTGTGTAGCAGACAAATATCTGAAAATTCTTTTCAATGCAGCTAAATGTAATTCAGTGGGTCTAGATTGATACCTTACACACATACCTACACTGAACTGTATATCAGGTCTAGAGGCTGTCAAGTAAAGTAGAGATCCAATCATACCTCGATAGAGCTTGGCATCTACCTCTTTACCTGTCTCATCTGCATCTAGTGAGATATTGGTACCCATGGGTGTTGTAATGTGCTTCAGGTTGTTCATACCAAACCTCTTGAATAGTTCCATTGTGTATTTGGCCTGGTTGATGAAGCATCCATCCTCTAATAGTTGTACCTGCAAGCCAAGAAAGTACTTTAGTTCACCGACCAAACTCATCTCAAATTAAGCCGACATCATTTTAGAGAATTCATCACATAGTTCACAGCTAGTTGATCCAAACACAATGTCATCTACATATACCTGAACTATGATGAGATCTTTATTTGTACCCTTGGTAAATAAAGTTTGTTCAACCTTACCTCTGTTGTAGCCCTTGCTGATCAGAAATTCAGTCAGTCTTTCATACCATGCTCGAGGAGCTTGCTTTAGACCATACAGGGCTTTATTTAACCTGAAAACTTGGTTAGGTTGAGGAAAGAATTGAAATCCAGGGGGTTGTTCAACAAAAACCTCTTCCTTAATGACTCCATTTAAGATGGCACTTTTAACATCCATTTGTTGGAGTTTTATATTCTTGGAACATGCAAAAGCTAGCAATATTCTTATTGCTTCCATCCTAGCAACATGTGCATAGGATTCATCGAAATCAACACCAAATTCCTGACAATAGCCCTTGGCTACTAGTCTGGCCTTATTCATAGAAATGATTCCATCTTCATTCATTTTATTTTTAGACACCCACTTAGTTCCTATGATATTAACACTTCCTGGTCTTGGAAGAAGCTCCCAGAAATTATTTCTTTCGAACTGAGCTAATTCCTCACACATAGCATTGACCCAAGATTGATCGGCCAAGGCCTCTTCTACTGATTTGGGTTCAATTTGTGAGACCAAAGCAATTAGGTCTTGATTATTAACATTTCTAAAATGAGACCTAGTCCGAAGAGGATCTTCAGGGTTGCCTATGACATTATCTATCGGATGATCTTTAAGAAATCTAACATTTATTGAAGACTCACCTATTTCTTCTGGCCCTTCCTGGTTGGGAGGATTTGATGTTCCACTCGGCTGAGTCTTCTCTTCTTCTTGGTCTTCTAGGAATTCCCCATCGTGATTGGAATCCCTGTCAATATTTTCAATATTAGTAACACCTTTCTTTTCACTAAAAATGATGTGTGGAGACTCTTTAACTTTCTGGTCTGTTATGTTAAAGACCCTATATGCCCTTGACACTTCAGAGTATCCTAAAAATATTCCAGGGGAGCTTTTAGCTTCAAACTTATCTAAGTCTTTCTTGTCATTATTATGAATACAGCATTTAGCTCCAAAAATTCTGAAATGGACCAAGTTTGGTTTCTTACCTTTTAGTAGCTCATAGGGTGTTTTCTTGTGAATAGGTCTTACCATGGCCCTGTTGATTATATAATTTGCTGTATTGGCCGCCTTTGCCCAGAATTTTCTTGATAATTGACTCTCAATCAGCATGGTTCGGGACATCTACACAATAGTTCTATTTCTTCTCTCCATAATTCCATTCTGTTCAGGTGTCCTGGGAGAAGAAAACATGTGTGTTAGTCCCTCTCTTTCACAAAGATCAGAAAACATGGAATTTTCAAACTCACCTCCATGGTCAGATTGAATTGAACAAATCTTGTGTTTTCCTTCTTGTTTGACCTTATTCAAAAAATGATTAAACTTTTGAAAAGCATCACTTTTACTGGCTAAGAACAAAATCTAAGAAAATCTAGAGTGGTCATCAATGATCACATAGCCAAACCTATTCCCATTAAGACTCTGAGTCCTAGTAGGACCAAAGACGTCTATATAGAGAAGTTCCATTGGTCTAGAGGACAATGGCTCAGATCTTAGCTTGAAAGAATTCCTGGTATGTTTGCCTAAAGCACAGGCATCATAGGATTTTGAAATAGAATTGAACTTGATTCTAGGCATGCCTCTAACTAAATCATGCTTGACCAATTTATTTAAAGTAGATAAACTAGCATGGCCTAGATGTCTATGCCATTCAAAAGCATCACTTTCATAGTTAGCAGATAAACAAAGATTAGGTTCAGATTCAGCATCCATGTCTATCATGTAGACATTATTAATCCTGTTGGCTACAAATTTAACCACATCGGAATTTATTTCAAAATTTTTGCATGAGTTATCATCAAACACAACCCTATGACCCTTGTCACATAATTGACTAATGCTAATCAGGTTGTGTTGAAGACCTTCCACAAGTTGAACTTTTTCAATGGAGTTTGTGGAAGACTTACCTACTATGCCAACTCCAATGATCCTACCTCTGTCCTTTCCTCCAAATTTGACCAGACCCCCTACCTTCATCTCTATCTTGCTGAACTTGGATCGGTCTCCTGTCATGTGCCTAGAGCAACCACTGTCGAGGTACCACTTTTTGTTCTCAGCTGCCAGGCAGACCTACACAAACAAAATCAAGCAAAGTGATTTGGAACCCAAGATGAGTTGGGTCCAAAGACATTATTCAAATCTCTAAGCAGATGTTTAGGAATCTAGATTTGCTTCAACATGGTTTTCTCTGGCACCTTTACTTCGGGTTTATTGAAATTATAACTGGGGTTATGTCCAGCTGGTCTGGAGAAGTAATCTCTATTCCAGTCATTGGGCTTCTCATTCCTTGGATATCTCCTGTGAGCTTGTTGATTAACAATTTTTTGAGGATGATAGTTATTTCTCCAATAGATCTTGTTTGGACCCATCTGTTTGTAGTAATTCCAGCTTTTATTCTGATCCACTTGCTTGGTCCATCTACCATTTAGGTTCTGGTGAGTGGGCTTAGTGAAGTTCTTCACAAAATTCATTCCCCTTTTAAATGGTCGACCAGCACTGTTTGTTAAATTTTCTTTCGGATGTTGAGCTCCTTGACTGCTATTTGAGCTGGATGGTGTGTCCAGCTTCTCTTTTCCCTTCTCTGGGCAGAAGGTGGTGGTTTTGAATTGAAAAGGTCTCTTGTTAGTTGGGTCATAGCCTAGACCCTCCCTATTGAAGTTAACCCTTGTCCCTAGTATAGCATCCAGACTTGTTTTTCCTTGGACAAATTTTTTCAAAATCTTCTGTATGTCTTCCAGCTCTTTTTGCAGAGACTCAGAATTTTTTAAGAGTTCAACGTTCACTTTCTTAACAGCTTCATATTTCTCTGAGATCACTCTATTTTCTTTCAGGCTTTCTTCAATTTTGATTTTGAGTTCGTTGAGCTGGGTGTGACTCTCCTGGTTTTCTTCCTTGTGCTTTTCATTTTCTTTTCTCAAGGATGCCATTTCTTCTAATTCTTTCCTTAATGTCCGTCTTTCCTCACTAATTTGGGTTAGTTCTTCAATATTAGTATTGAATTTTCTCTTGAGGACCCTATGCTCTTTACTGAGTGAATTGAACTTGTCTAATAATTCAGCATAGGCATCTTCCCAGTCATGAATAGAAAAATTTTCAAAGACATTTGTTACCACCTCTTCGCTATTTGCCATTAGGCAAATTACTTCTTCATATTACTCCGAGGAAGTGCTTTCCAGATCTTCTTCCTCATCGCTCCACGTGCAGACCATTGCCTGTGGCTTCTTCTTTTTCTGCACCTTTGAGCTCTTCTTCTGAAAGTAGGGACCCTTCTTCTGGAGATCTGGGCAGTCCCCTTTCATGTGTCCCTATTTGTTGCAATGAAAGCAAGTTATTCTCTTAGCATTTCTGTCCTTATTATTGCTAGATTCAACGTTTTTACTAAAGGAGTATGGCTTCTTCCTCCTAAAGGTCTTCCCCTTAGTCCTTAAAAATTTTCTGAACTGTCGAGTGAGCATTGCTTGCTCCTCCTGATCGAGATCGGAAAAACCATCGGACTCAGAGCTACTGCTCCCGCTGCTGCTACCCTTGTTGCGGGATGCCTTGAGAGCAACATTCTTGCCCTTCCTGTCACTTCCTTCATCACCTCCTTTAAAGTTCATCTCATAGGTCATGAGGGATCCTATGAGTTCATTCACTGTCATAGTAGTCAGATCCTTTGACTCTTCTATCACGATGGCCTTAGTGTGCCATGCTTGGGTTAGAGATCTAAGAATCTTCCCAACTATATCTGCCTCAGCTAGCTCTTTCCCTAGCCCCTTAAGAGTGTCCGTGATCAAGGACAACCTGGCATACATTTCAGTGATGTTCTCCTCTGGTTTCATCTTAAACAATTCATACTCAGAGGTGAAGAGATTTACCTTCGTGGCTCTCACTTGAGCTGTACCTTCGTAGATTAGTTCCAGCTCATCCCACATTCGCTTGACCATCCTATAGGCTGATATGCGGGCATATTCGTCTGGGTGTACAGCACACTGGATGATGTTCAGGGCCATCCAATTAAGTGAAGATAACTTGACATGATCATCTGTCCATGCGTCCTCGTTCGGTGGCAGGTCATACGGCCCTGTAGTGATTACCCTCCACAGCTTGTGGCTCTGTGCCCTGATGAACACCTCCATCCTGTTTTTCCAGAAGAGATAGTTATTACCATCAAAGAATGGAGGGCGACTAATGGATTGTCCCTCAGCTATGAAACTTCGAGGACCAGTAGGATTACCCTGACTGTTGGCCCACATGATGCAAACCTGCTCTGATACCAATTGATATGCGCAGCGTAGAGTGATATAGAAGGGGGGGATGAATAGATCACTCCCTAAAAGTAATAATCCAACGGTAAATCACAACTTCGGTTTCTCAACCCTTCAGATACAGTGAAAGCAATAGCTAAGGCAGACAATAACCAAGACGGAAGAAAGAAGTGAGATCGAGAGAGCTGTTCACAGTGAAACAAAATGCCAAGCAGAAGGAGAGCAACACACCGATAACAGGCAAACCACAGAAGAGGCAGGGAGTTTTTAAGGAGGGTCGATTGCAGTCCACAATCTACATCCACCCCTCACTCCAAACCAGAGTGAGGCTTCCACTAGTGAAGGCTAGAACAGCAGACTCAGTCTGCAAACAGATGCTGCCGAACAGCTTGATAAACCAAGGGAAACAAATCCCTCAACCCAAGCTCTGCAACCCACAGAAGCTTGACATCTGGACCTGCTTCCCACAAGACCAGAACCGGACACGAATCTCCCTTCCTCCAAACCGGAGGGGAACTGCTAGTGACAGCCTATCACTGGCAAACCAGAGATCACAGATCTCTCTTCCTCTGAAGCCCAGAGGGAAACTAGAGAATCTCTCCCTTCCTCCGAACACTGGAGGGTAACAATATGGAAGAAGAAAGATGAAGTAAAAAACAGAAAAACAAGACAATCGATGAACGACAATCGTTTCTAAAAACCAAGAACAATGTAGCTTCCGAAGAAGCAGATCTTCACAGTCACAGACACTTCTCTCTCTCAAAGACTTTTCTCTCAGATCAATTCTCTCAAATTCTTCTCTCTGGAACGTGGAGGCTCTCTCTATTCTTCTTCTGCTCAGGCACTAATTTTCTCAGGTTTCCTCCAGTTCAACTCTTTTGATCGCAAGGGACATCCTTTTATATGGCTTCCGACCTGAATTCCATGACTTCACTCGTGTGGCGTGAGTGGGGCTCGTGCCCTCGTTTTCCAGAGAAACCTCGGATCACGTGCCAGGCACCAACCTCGGATCACATGCCCAATCATCAGCTTGAATCAACCTGAAAGAAGAGAAGAATGGATGCATCGAGTTAGTTCAAGCTTTGAACCAAAGGACGATGTACAGACTTGTTTTGAACAATGCACAAATGCATATAGGAGAGTATGTACATTGACAATGAGTGCTCAGGCATGCTGTCAAGCAATGTACAGACTTGATGAGAAAGATGAATGAACAAGTCATAGCGAATGTATAGACTTACTAAGTCAACAAGGCAACAGTGTACAGACTTTAAAATAAAGACTGTACAGACTCTAGTTGATGCCATCCGAAGAATGTATAGACTTGCTATGTCGTGTGGCGTGCAACTAGACAATGTTCAGACTTGTGAAATGATGCACAAAGATATCAGCAGAGAATGTATAGACTTGGACGTTTACGTGCAGGAGAAAACAATGTACAGACTTGCTGTAATGAACAATGCCCAAATGCATAGTGTATGCAGCGATGTATAGACTTAGTGTGCAATGCAGACAATGTATAGACTTTGAAAGCTTGAACACGAACAGGCTGCAATGTATAGACTTTGAGTGAGACGCTGAGTGAGACGCTAAGTGAGATAGATGTATAGACTTGGTCTTGCAATGTATAGACTTTGTGTGTGCATATGCCAAGACCATGTACAGACTTGAAGAAATGCATGCAGCGATGTATAGACTTGTCTGATGCAAACTATGCAGAACTTTGTACAGACTTTAAGTGATGCATGCAGTGATGTACAGACTTGTCGTGCATGAAGCAAAAGGGTTGCATGGACTTTGTTCAAACTTAACCTAAGCAAGGGCTATACAGACATTGGAATGTACAGACTTTGAAAGTGTGTGCGAGACAATGTATAGACTTGATCTGAATGCATGGACTATGCCCTTGAAGAATGTACAGACTTTGAAGATCCAATCTCGGGCGATGTACAGACTTGACTAATGCAGTCTAGGCAAAACTCTGTACAGACTTTATGTGCATGAAGCACATGATGCAACACTGTATAGACTTGATGCAGCATCAAAGTAACCATGTGCAGACTTTGTGCAGTCTACAAGCAATGTGTAGACTTGCACATATGCATGAACAGCACTGTCCTAAATGATCAAGCATGAATTGATCTAGAGATAGAAACAGATTGATTTATAGTGTGAGACATCATCAAAATCGTAGGGATGCAACAGAACACAGTGCACAACGGCTCTCAACACAAAGATTAGGTGCAAAGCCAAGCAACCGCATAACAAAGTGCAGATCAGGCTCAAACTAAATACTATCCACACATAAGTATACGCATGACAAAGGTCTCACTAAGATAGCACTTCCAAGGCTTACCTCGAAAAGACTCCACCAAACGGGATGAAAAGCATCAAGCTCACAAACAGTAGCTCACCAGGAAGGAAAATCCTAGGTTCGCTTGAGCATCTTCTCAATCGAGGCAACAAAGCAACCACTTCAACAGAAGTGAAACACCTCAGGAGCTGAGCAGACTCAAGCTAGGATGACCAAAAACAACGTAAGAACGTGTACGGCCATCACTCCAACTCGAAAAGTCACCAGCCACCTGAACAAGCCACGGAAAAATCTCGAATAATGTACTGCAGATTCAAGCCTACCGGCGAACTCTGCCAAGTACATCATGATCGAGACAAACACCACGATGAAAAAGAGCGTCCCATCACATCCTGACGAGAGCAAAACCATCTCAAATAGTGCTAACACAGCATGCACAATACCACACACGAAAAACAAAGCGATAAGGAATCGCGAAACCTAAGCCAGTGAAAGACTGTACTAGACTTTCAGGACTCTAGACACTGTATTACCTCGGATTCCCATGTACTTCACACAACAATGCTCTGATACCACCTGTGACGAGCCGGACTCCGGATACTGGATATACCTGATAGGATTACAGAGTAGACCCGATACAACTTGGAACCCGTGAAG
This sequence comes from Amorphophallus konjac, assembly GCA_022559845.1. Taxonomy (NCBI): domain Eukaryota; kingdom Viridiplantae; phylum Streptophyta; class Magnoliopsida; order Alismatales; family Araceae; genus Amorphophallus; species Amorphophallus konjac. Next base: position 197,268,006 of record CM040122.1, on the reverse strand, counting down.
CCTCCCAAGAGCTGTAAAGCTCCGAAGGGATAAAAGGATTGTCGTGTAGTACATTGAAGTCACAAATATAACAGTAAACAATTAAATTTCATTAATCAAGTTTACTAAAGTAGCAGAAATAAAATTACTTTTAATTAACAGTTAAAATTAAAAATTATACCAGAGTCCAGTCCAAAAGAAAGATAAGTACAGTCCAATAGGAAGAAAAACGTACACTGAGGTCGGGGGAAGCCCAACGCAGGTACCGGCAACTACGAGCACACCACACCAAGAACTGCAAGGAAGCAGAGACGACCACACCTGAAAAGCAGGGGTGAGCCTCGTGTCACTGGCTTAGAAGGGGTCCCGTGGATCCCCACTTAAAATAACGCAGTAACACAGAACGACAACTAAAACCGTAGTAGTAGTAAAGTAGGAAAGAAAGTAGGAAAACCTAATACTAGAAAGCTGTAAAAGAAAATCGTAACAGAAGGAGTAGAACAGCTAAAAGAAAATGGAAAAATCATACCGAACAAAACACGGCTGCAGAGCAACCTTCGGCTCCCTAACTACTCCAAACAATGACAGAAGGGCGAACCCTGATCTCATAAAGTCAGGAGTTACCGATGCATCGGCCAACCATTAGCCCAAAGGCTAAAGCCCATGAAACCAGGCAAAAGCCCTAGAAAAGACCTAGACAGATGACAGGCACTGACGCATACACAACTGGATCATTGTGCACGCAACACAAAGCTATCCTCGGTAAGGCCGAGAATAGACTAACTCAGCAGGGGAAATTGAACTTGGACGAAGCCCTGAACAGACTAACTCAGAAGAAGAGCATTGATTCCGAGAAACACGAGAGTCATGCGTCAAGTGACAGAAGCACCTCCTCACTAGAAGAACAGCCAGATGCGTCCACTGATGTCTTACACTACGCCACAAGTATCTCGCTACGGACGCCGAGAACGATGGAGACTGAGATACTCACTAAACTGAACCAGGAACTACAGTAACGAGTGACTAGTCAGGGTCATGTCCATCGGTGTTCGTCCAAAAGCCCCTGACCACGTGTGCACACACAAGCTCAATGCCTTGAGCCAGGCCTCTAGCTAGTTTTCTCCCTCAGCAGGACGCTACTGCAAGGCAATGGAGCCCAAGGAAACTAGCCTAAAAACCGTATCTCGGGAACTGCCTCGCAACCACTCCTAGGTGGGCCGACACTCGAGGTCGTCAGGCTACGACTAGTGGATGCTCACTAGACACAGAGACTCTGAAACACGAGTGCTGAAGTACAGCTAGGCTAAGCAGGCACTATCGCACGTACTACGAAGCACACAGGTAGTACCCCAAATTGCCAACAGAGTCAGGACAGGGCAACTAGACATACCAATGCAACAATCCTTGAGTCTCATGACTCGGAGTCAAGATCGTCGTACAACGGCAGTGACAAGCTGCCAATCAGCCTAATCCTAAGCCGAAGAAAATGACAATGGATCATCAGATCCACACAACCGTATAAAACGACTCACGGAGACCTGAGGGAGCATCAAGACCCTCAACGCACCTGGACACACAAACCAAGGTACGATAGTACCTCAAAACGTCTAGAACCACTATCTCGAGCTATCCAGAATAGTCGAGACACACACAAGGTTACTTGTCAACCACTAGGTCTCACCGGGTTGACCAAAACCTAAAATGACTCTGAAGCAGTACAAAACACTACTCGAGCTAAGGGCACTCTTGGCTATCTTATAATATGGTCATAGCTCTCATAGGATATCAAAAGACATCCACGGGATAACGGGGAAATCATAAGGTCTAGCCAAAACGATTGGAAATCGGAACTTCGGAAACACAACTCTCTGGTGGTACGCGGTCTAATGCTTGGCCGCTCAGCAACGTAGGCGGTCAAGTAAAGGGCCGCTTACCGGCCACATAGAACATAGACACTAGGCGGTCACAAGGAGGGCCGCGAAATGACTGGACGGTCTAAGATATGGCCACTAAATCAAACAGACTTAAAACAGTAATTCGGTCAAAACGTTCAATAACAGTCTAGCAAGGGACCGTCGAAGACAAGGAACAATCTAGTGAAGGATCGCTTCACTAACCGCCATAAAGCCGTTGACTAGAGTCAACCACACTAAGCGATCTAGCAAAGGGCTGCTCAAGCAAGCTGAACGGTTTATCATAAGACCGCCCAACTGCCACACGAGACGAAGGAAACGGCACGGCCACCCAAGTGCCGTCCAAAGGAAACACACGGCCACCCAAGGGCTGCTTGAAGAAAATGCACGGCCACCCAAGTGCCGTCCAAAGGATATGAATGGTCCAAAATGGGCCGCAAAACACATAAAATGGTCTATCGCGTAACCGCGCAGACCCAAACAGACATATATTAAATGGTCACCCATTGAACCGCTTAATAACCTAAACGGTCACTGTACAACCATTTAGGCGTCACGGCGGGAAGAACAAGGGATCGGTTGGATCTCGGCCTTTCCATGCCCCATTCGCTCTGAGATGAAGGGGATACAACCATAATGACGATACCGACATTCCACACTCCGGAAGGGGTCAAATCGACGCACAAACGGCTAGAAACGGGCAATTCTACCGAATGTACCCAAATGAAATCACATTGGTTCCCGGGCTCCTACCGATTCCAAATGACCATCCATCACAACGAAATCAGTGGGAATGGAATGCTGACACTACAGGGGTTCGAATGACACCAACTGATTTAAAAACCGTCGCCGTTTTCCGGTGAACCCGACGAACACCCCAAAGACATGATTTTCTAGAAATTGAATGAAACCCACTCGTACTCGCACCGTTCGGCATAAAACTGCAAGGGAACATAGCAGAGAAGTAGAGCTTTCATCTCCCTACCTTCACCAAAGATTCCGTGCGTCGAAGCGACTAAACTGCGCCAAAAACTGCCAAACCAACGAACCACGCTGACTTTGAATCCACCGAGGGATCGCGCCGTGCCACGCTCACTCCACCACTCCATCACGCTCCAGGTTCACTCCATCACGTACCCGCCTCAGCCAGCTCGCCAACGGTGCACGCCCCACGTTGAGAGGACCAAAGAGGAGAGAGAACGAGAGAGAGAAAGTGAGGGTGAGAATGAGGGAGGAGAGAGGGTGAAAGAATAATAAATAAAAAAGAAATTGGGAATTTTCCAAATTCTCAAAATTATGATTTTTACGCCAAAAATCCACTAATTCAGAAAAATACGCAAAAATAGCCGAAACGATCCTCTCAAAGAGCACATCACAACTGTAGCGTCCTCGAGTCGATGAACTAAGAAATAAATTCACCACAGGGTTCCGTAGCTTGTACGAGAGAAAAACCCACGTGGATTGTAAAACTCAACTCAGGACCCACAAAAGTGATCCGAAAGCACTCCGATAAGGATCCGGAAGATTCAATAAGAATCCAGGGTATTACAAATAGACCTCAAACACTTTCTACAAAATGTTGTGTCCCTGTACAATCTCACAGATTTAAGGTCACTAGCAACCTTGGTTGAGCAACCTTGATTAAGTATTGTCCTTAAACATAGCATAGTCTGAAATTTTCTAAAGGGCAACAAATGTCAAAAATTTTTATCAATGCTCATGGCAGAGTAATGGATATATGCACTAAGAAACTGGGTCCTTCATCAAGGAAATGAGGACCAACCTATGTCATGAAGTGGTATTGCTATCTCTGTTCAAAATGAGAAAGAATTAGTTACTCTCACTGAGTAACTAGGGGTGCTGACATCTAATCTGTTGTGTCCCCTGGTTTTGATGATAACAAACCATAAATCATTATTAGATTCTTGTGAAATATCTAACGAGCTTGGCTTAACTTCTAGACTGAACAAGTACAGGAGAGACTCTCTAAGAATGTTGACACCCTGTGAGCAAAGTGTTGACACTTTGGTTCCAAGAAGCAAAGTCATGAGGCAAGTGTCGACACCCCAAGAACAAATCCAAGTTGAAGCCATTTTTGTATGGGCTCTGGAATGACCAAAGTGTCGACACCTTGTGAGCAAAGTGTCGACACTTCGGCTCCAAGATGCAAGCCCTACTTCCCTCTGGTGCTTACGTCCCGACACCTCCTAGTGAAGCCTCGGCACATGGCACGATCCGCACGGCGAGTATGGGGCGCGTGTCGACACTCATCTAGTAAAGTGTCGACTTGTTTTGCATAGAAGCCACGGTCTTCAAGATCATAATTGCATGTGTCGACACCCGGTGAGTAAAGTGTTGACACGTTCATCATAGTCAAAAATGGATCCAAAACCAATAGAACCCGCACTTCAAGATCCGGAACTTGTCTTGGAGGATTCATTCGCTCCGGAAAAAGCCATCAAGAGGCTCACTGCATCAGATGATCATTGTCTGGCAGAGACATCCTCTGAAAAGATGGTACCATTGCTTATACGGTTCCCTACCTATCCACATACCAGCAGGTTGGCAAACAAAAGTCAACTATGCAAAGGAAGCTAATCAAATAATGTGGATGTGACATCCTGCGTATGGCGTCTGCAGTGGACGATGTGAGATATGCCATGAACAACTGATATAGAAGTTGCAGGAGCTCCAGTTTAAAGGAAGAAGAGCTGAAGGTAGAAAAAGAGTGAGAGAAAAAGAGGAATAAAAGAAGCAATCTCAGGAAAGTGCACTCCCATTCCTGGTGCTAGGGCAACCAAGAAGATCCTCTTCCTCCACCGCTAGAGCTCTCAAAGCATGGGAGATAGCATCCGTCTACAGCTTCATCCCGTGGCAGTGAAGGCTGAGGAGCTCATCCATCGTTCCCCTTGTGGTCACAGTGAAGACCCAGGAGAAAGATGAAGACTAGCCAGGCTTCATCCTTTTCTCTCTAGATAAGAGTTCTCTTCTTCTATAGAGCTTATTTGTCATATTCTATCTAGGTGTTCCTTTTACAGTTTTGTTTTCTTTCGAAACAAACTCTCACACCTTGCTCCTTGCTTGCATGTAGGAAGACAGACGGTGTGCTCACCGGTCTGTGGGTGTTTAGGGTATGTACCCTCAAGCTGTGTGCCAGCGGTGTTGAGAGAGCTTCTCTCTCTGATTAGAAGCGGTGAATCAGTGGTTGTGCTTTGGGACTAGTTGTCACGCCCCGAGCCTTTATTACAGCGGAAGACTAACTCGGGGAGCGAGAACAGCCGGTATGGTAAGCCTCTTGCGCGCAAGAACAATCAGAGCGCAAGACAATCACACATAAAGATGTAACTGCACAATATATATATATATATTCAAACTCCAACTTTATTTCATTGATAATCAAATTGAATGCTCAATTACAATCACTAATTCAACTTCCATTATGTACTAGACTCAAGAAATAGGAAAATTACATACACTCAATCTAAACAATATAGACTTCCTAAGTCTTCACTCTCATCTTGACAATACTTTCATTCGCTCTCGGACCTGCTACTTGAATAACCAGAATCCGAATTCGAATCACTTTCATTTCCTGAAAAGATTGGAAATAGGTAATGAGCACACTTGCCCAGTAGGTATCTTCGCATCAACATGAAGGCACTATTAAAGTAATTAACATTTTTACTCTAAAGTATGAGGTAAAAATCTTACGAATGCGATCAATCATGCGATTAAACCAAAGTAACTAGATAATCATGTAAGATAGAATGAGAGCAAGTATGAACTAGCAAGAATGTGACAAGAACATGATATTGGCCTTTCATGAACAAGAATGTATCGAGAATGTACTAGCAAGCCACATAATCATCACTCCAGTATCTTTTGCTTATGAGCAAGTAATTCGTGAATTTCTGTGGAATATCAAGCAAGAAGGTCATGTACAAGAATCAATCATGCTGCATCGTGTTGTGAATTTTCACTTCACGAGCCGTGGATAATTCACTTATTTATGAAGAAAGTACTCCCAGCGCAATGCGACGCCAGTAGCATCATACCCCATGGTTTATAAAATAGTATGTTTCTGACAATCTGCCGAGGGGACTAGCATAGAGCCCTTGAACACAATCAGTGCTCGATCGCATCTTCAAGTATAAATCAAGCTTTTTCCAGGCATGACAATAAAGTATGGCCAAGAATATAAGTTCAAACAAATTCAAGACAATAAGAATCAATGAATGAACGCTTCAATTTGAATATGAGGAATCAAGAATGACATTAAACAATGTTATGCTCATAAAATAAATCGGTAGCATAACGGTATATTTCTTAACTTCCATTCATTATATTAAGTCTATTAAGCAATATGATAAGTTCTACATTATCAAGGGTCATCTAGAAACCTTGAAATATCAACCCTTGGGTCAAACCTCAGGTTAAGTACTCAAGTAGTGTGACGGTCGTGTACTGGGCCGTTACATGATGTGACGGTCTAGTTCTGGGCCGTTACATTAGTCTGAATCTAGAACTAATAAAATAGACTCAGTGAAGTGTGACGGTCGTATAGTGGGCCGTTAGGTGCTCCTGACGGTCCAGTAAAGGTCCGTTACATAGCTAGAACCAGAAAACATCGATAGTGTAATCTAATCAAATGGGTTTTAATGGTACAACCAACTCGGCGTCCTAGTGGGAATCCCAGGCTCGCGGAGAATTACGGAGGCCTTGAAACAAGATTTCCTAGTCCATTGGAAGGAATATCCAATAGAGAGGTCTTCATGTCCAAGAATAATGTTCCTATAGTGCAAAGTGAACTAATGGACAACATACCGGAGTATGTGCCATGTACTTAAAGAAAATGACTCTATAGATAGAGGAAGAATATGTAACAACGTGAAAGCAAGATAAACTCCGTCAATACAACATTGGAAAATCATGTTTTTAATTACTAAACTATAAAGTTTTGGCACATAAAATTAACATAACTTAAAATAGTTCAAGATGCCTAGATCATGCAGATTACAATATGAATTAGTAAGTAAACTTGAAATAATAACAGGTCAAAACTTAGCTAACTAGGCTTATTTATAAGTTAACTTAACTGGTTACTATTCTATCATGGGCTGACAGAACACAGAGTCTAACGGTCTAACAGGAGAGCGTCACAGTGCTTGTGACGTCTATCGAGGGGCCGTTACAGTAATGTAACGCTCCTGTCCTGATGCGTTAGAGACAACAGGGAAATAAAAACATAACAGTGTGTGTGACGGTCGGTCGTAAGGCCGTTATATCATGTGACGGTCCTACCCTGATCCGTCAGAGCCTCTGTTGACAATAATAATTAACAATGACCTAAGTTCAACTTGCATCATGTTTAAAAATCATACATATAATTTCCCACATGATAGAATGAAGGCTAAACGAATATCATGCATGGGTTCTCTGTGAATTTCACAAGGAAGTTTCTTTTTAAATTAGTTAGGGCTAAGAATATAGATATATGCATGTCTCTACTAAAACATGAAATTCATGAGCTAAAGTGCATGTAATCAAGCAAAATCAGAGGGCTTTTATCCCTAACATGTTATTTTTGCCCTTCATGAGATAACCTACCTCTTCTAAGACCTTTAAACTTCGAATTTGATGCTAGGTGCTACCCTTTGATCCTTGCTCTTCTTGTGGTAAATCATCAACTTGGGAAGCTTCAATCTCCTTGGTTGCTTGGTCTCCTAGCACGAAATTTGGAGGGCTATTAGTCTAAAGTATACTAAACAAAAGCTTCTAAAGAACATACCCGAAATTATGACTCCTTACCTTGATTCTTTACGAGCCAAAAGTAAGGGTCGCTCAGTTCAGGACTAGGTCCTATTTATAGGGTTTTGGCTAGGGTTTGAAGATTAGATCGATTTTAGAGTCCTTGTTAAAGCTTAGATCAATTTCTAAGAGTCCTTAACACCTCTATTAGTCTTCCTATCTCGATCCCAAAGAGATAAGTTAGCAAAAATCTAATCTTTTGGCTTGTTTTTCACTTCACGGAACTGCAGGATGTAACGGTCGTCCATAGGTGCGTTACATGGCTGTGGCGGTCGCCCGATAGACCATTACACTCAACGTGTATAGAGTTCAATATTAATCAAACTCTTTTGGTTAATTATCCATATAATTATTTTATAAAAATAGTATTTATCCTTAAAATACGTGAATAAGCTAAGTACCCTTCTAGAACATGGGCCAAACTTAATGGGCTTGGTCCTTAAACCTTTTGGATAATGATTAGATAGACTAGGTTAATTATTTCAATCCAATTGGGCTTTATAAGGTATTATTAATTCAATAATCCCTTTAAATATATTTAGGCCTTTATATAAATTCCAAAAAATTATTTTGTAATTCAAAAATTATTTATATAAATTCTGGGGCACTACACCCTCCCCCACTTAGAAGAATTTTGTCCCCAAATTTAATACATGGATTGTGGAGAGTGTACTTACAGTTTAATAGTTCTGGAAAAATTTTCTGCATGGCTGCTTCGGTTTCCCATGTTGCTTCATATGGCCATATTTTCTTCCATTGAATCTTGACCATAGGAATAACTTTATTTCGTAGTTGACGCACTTCTCGTTCCAGAATCTTTATTGGCGTTTGCTCGAACGTCATATCCTTCTGAATCTCCAGATTGTCGTAAGTAATGATATGGTCAGGATCATATACATATTTCTTCAGCATAGAGACGTGAAATACGTCATGAACTCCTGCTAATTGTGGAGGTAAGGCCAGTTTGTAAGCCACTTCACCAATCCGTTCAAGAATTTCAAACGGGCCAATGAATCTTGGAGTTAGCTTTCCTTTAATACCAAATCTTCGAATTCCTCGACCTGGAGAAACCTTTAAATATACATGATCTCCTACCCGAAACTCCAAGTCACGTCTTCGATTGTCAGCATAAGACTTTTGCCTATCTTGTGCCATTTTCATTCTTTCTTGGATAAGCTTGATCTTTTCTGTAGAATCCCTAATAAGACCGGGGCATAGAAATTACTTTTCCCCTATTTCATTCCAGCATATTGGTGATCGACAACTTTTTCCATATAAGGCTTCAAAAGGTGTCATTCGTATGCTAGCCTGATAGCTATTGTTATATGCAAACTCTACTAGAGGCAAGTGATCATGCCAACTACCTCCAAAGTCGATAGCACAAGCCCTGAGCATATCTTCTACTACATGATTTGTTCTTTCCGTTTGACCATCTGTTTGTGGATGAAAAGCTGTGCTGAAATTCAATCTAGTCCCTAGTGAATGTTGTAGACCCTTCTAGAATTATGATGTGAATCGAGGATCTCTATCAGATATAATAGTGACTGGAACACCATGTAGTTTGACAATCTCCTTTACGTACAATGCTGCCAGGATATCCACAGACCATCGACTCTTTATTGGTATGAGGTGTGCAGATTTAGTCAATCGGTCTATGATTAACCATATTCCATCGTGTCCACCTCTGGTCTTGGGTAAACCCATAATAAAGTCCAACCCTATACTCTCCCACTTCCATTCGGGAATATTCAAGGGGTGTAGTTTACCTGCGAGTCTAAAATGCTCAGCCTTCAGCGAGATACGAAATCAGCTATTTCTCTCTTCATATTGGGCCACCAGAAATTTCTTTTGAGATCTTGATACATCTTTGTTCCTCCTGGATGAATTGTGTATTTGGAATTATGTGCTTCATCTAGGATCAGTTTCTTTGTAGCCTCATGATATGGTATACATATTCGGCCTTTAAATAATAATCTCCATCATTGGAAATAGAAAAATCCGACTTTTGTTCAATATTGGCCTTAATTTCTAGTAATATAGGATCATCATTTTGCAGCTTGACCAGATCTTCTATCAATGTAGGTTGAGCTCGGATATTGGCTATGAAACAATCTTCTTCCTTTATGTCAATATCTAAGTTCAACTGAGCAAATTGAGGAACAATGTTAGTTACACTTATCATAAGACTTGATAGCATACCCATTGGTTTTCTGCTGAGTGCATCTGCTACAGCATTAGCTTTGCCAGGATGATACTGAATAGCAAAATCGAAGTCTTTGATATATTCTAACCACCTCCTCTGCCTCATGTTAAGCTCTTTTTGAGAGAATAAATATTTCAAGCTCTTGTGGTCTGAGTAGACCGTAAACTTTTCTCCATAAAGATAATGACGCCAAATTTTCATGGTGAAAATAACTGCTGCCAATTCTAAATCATGCACATGATAGTTTTCCTCGTGCCGTTTCAGTTGTCTTGAAGAATAACAGATCACCTTTCCATTCTGCATGAGGAGACATCCTAAGCCAATACCAGACGCATCTGTATATACTTCAAATCCACCACCCTCCACCGGTAGTGATAAAATAGGAGCTGTAGTAAGATGATTCTTGAGATTTTGAAAGCTCTTTTCACTGTCCTTTGACCAGACAAAAGGATTTTCTTTTCTTGTAAGCCTAGTTAAAGGAACCGCAATTTTTGAGAAGTCTTTAATGAATCTCCTATAATAACCAGCTAGACCCAGAAAGCTTCTTACTTCAGATACAGTCGTTGGCCGACTCCAATTCTTGACAGCTTCTACCTTAGAAGGATCCACGGCAATACCTTCTTTTGAAATAATGTGGCCTAGGAATGAGACTTCCTTGAGCCAGAATTCACACTTATTGAGTTTGGCATAAAGCTTGTGTTCTCTAAGTGTTTGTAAAGCTATTTTCAAATGTTGTTCATGTTCCTCTTTTGTCTTGGAATATATCAAGATATCATCAATGAAGATGACGATGAACTGGTCCAGATATGGCTGGAAGACATTGTTCATAAGTTGCATGAATGCTGCTAGGGCATTAGTTAACCCAAATGGCATTACCACGAATTCATAGTGGCCATAACGACTTCGAAATGCCGATTTATAAATGTCCTCTTCTTTAATTCTAAGCTAATGGTAACCTGACCTGAGGTCAATCTTAGAGAAATATTCTGCTCCTGAAAGCTGATCGAAGAGCTCATCAATACGCGGCAATGGATACTTGTTTTTAATTGTAAGTTGATTCAGTCGCCGGTAATCGATGCATAGCCTGAGAGAACCATCCTTCTTCTTGACAAATAGAACCGACGCACCCCAAGGGGATGTGCTAGGTCTGATGAAGCCCCTGTTTAGTAGTTCCTGCAACTGCCTTTTCAATTCCTTAAGCTCCGTGGGGGACATCTGTAAGGGGCTATAGAAACAGGTGCTGCTCCTGGAATGAGTTCAATGGTGAAGTTCACTTCCCTCTCGGGTGGTAAACTGGGTAGTTCCGATGGAAACACGTCTGAGAACTCATTTACAATAGGGATGTCTGCTATGCTAATTTCTTTGGATTCGGTAATAATGACAGAAGCAAGAAAAGCTTCACATCCTCGCGAGATAAGTTTGCAAGGATGAAGTGAGGATATGATAGTGGGGTGTTTCTTGTACTTGATGCCAATAAAAGAGAATCTTGGAAGATCGGGCTTTCGAAAGGATATAATCCTATTTCGACAATTGATATAAGCATCATGATCTACAAGGCAATCTACCCCTAGAATGGCATCATAACCTTTCATGTCAAGGCATACTAGGTTTACGGGGAGATTATGACCTTCTACTATCACTTCGCTATCAGGATAATAGTTGGTAAGCTTTGTTCCAGAACCTAAGGTGTGGAAATAACGAGATCTGAAGGTAAGGGAACCGATGCGATTGGTAATGTTTTAGCAAAAGTAGTGGAGATAAAAGAATGAGAGGCACCCGTATCAAATAGCACAAATGCAGGACGAGAACAAATTTGAAGAGTACCTTCCATAAGCCATCATCCCTGGGCGCTTCCTCTTCTTCTAGAACAGCATTGAGGCGAGCCTGCCTCCTACGTCCTCCACCAGATAACTGGTCCTTCATCAGGGGGCATTCCGGCATGCGATGATCCCTGCTTCCACAACGTAAACAAGCACCGAGACGCTTCCAACACTCCTCAACCGAATGGCCAAATTTTTCGCAAAATGTGCAAGGCGGGCGACCTGCTCCTTCTCCTCCTTGATTTTCTTTTGCTTATGGGAACTTCCACCATTCCCATTCCTAGATCTCTTCTTCCTATCACGGCTTTTGTAAGGTTCCGTGATGCTGAATTTCTCTTTCTTATAACGCCGATCTGAGCGTCGGCTTGATTCTTCTCCTTTACCTTTCAATTTTTCGACCTTCTCTAAGGTCCTTTCACATAGGTACGCCCGCTGAACCATCTCCGCATAAGTACGGATGTTTTGGGTCCCGAGCTGCTGAATGAAATCGAGTCGTAACCCGTCCATAAACTGATTTGCATTGAGTAGATCGGTGCTGATAAGATGCGGTGCGTAAGGTGCAAGCCTTGAGAATTATAGTTCATATTCGGCAACCGTCATCATTCCTTGCCGAAGAGCTGGCAAACTCCATAGCCTTTCGTTCCTTTACATGCTCGAAAAAGTATTTGGCACGGAACAACGTGAGAAAACCGTCCCATGTATGAGGTGCATTGGCCAGAGGTGCCGGAACTGACTTCTACCATGTGCGAGCATCTTTGTTGAGTTGAAAGGTTACGAGACGCACCTTTTCCTGATCGGTGCATTGGATGACATCAAATATACGATTCATTTCATCTATCCAGTTTTCAGCCTCGTCGGGGTTAGATGAACCATAGAATCGCGGAGGATTTAAACTCCAAAAATTACGATGTAGGTCACTAGCCCTTGCCCCTGCGCCACCTTGCGCTATAGTTTGCAATGCCTGGGTAAGGCCGGCAACTATTTGTTGCATACCATCCCAATCTACACGATGAGCCATTTGTAAGATAAGGTACTTGGGAGAAAATAACAACTTGTTATTTCTCATGAAATTGGAATGAACAAAATAAATCTTAAAGCTAATTAATTATCTTATCCCGGGCTCTACCCACTTCTCACATGGGTATGGAAACTTCTTCCTTAGTTCATAGGTAGGGGCCCTTAAACCTTGGACTTATCCTATGACATGATTCCTTCTTCCTAAGTCCTGAGACTTAGGCTCTGATACCAAGTTAACTATCATGCCCCGAGCCTTTATTACAGCGGAAGACTAACTCGGGGAGCGCGAACAGCCGGCATGGTAAGTCTCTTGCGAGCAAGAACAATCAGAGCGCAAGACAATCACACATAAAGATGCAACTGCACAATATATATATATTCAAACTCCAACTTTATTTCATTGATAATCAAATTGAATGCTCAATTACAATCACTAATTCAACTTCCATTATGTACTAGACTCAAGAAATAGGAAAATTACATAGACTCAATCTAAACAATATAGACTTCCTAAGTCTTCACTCTCATCTTGACAATACTTTCATTCGCTCTCGGACCCGCTACTTGAATAACCCGAATCTGAATTCGAATCACTTTCATTTCCTGAAAAGATTGGAAATAGGTAATGAGCACACTTGCCCAGTAGGTATCTTTGCATCAACATGAAGGTATTATTAAAGTAATTAATATTTTTGCTCTAAAGAATAAGGTAAAAATCATGCGAATGCGATCAATCATGCGATTAAACCAAAGTAACCAGATAATCATGTAAGATAGAATGAGAGCAAGTATGAACTAGCAAGAATGTGACAAGAACATGATATTGGCCTTTCATGAACAAGAATGTATCGAGAATGTACTAGCAAGTCACATAATCATCACTCCAGTATCTTTTGCTTATGAGCAAGTACTTCGTGAATTTCTGTGGAATATCAAGCAAGAAGGTCATGTACAAGAATCAATCATGCTGCATCGTGTTGTGAATTTTCACTTCACGAGCCGTGGATAATTCACTTATTTATAAAGAAAGTACTCCCAGCGCAATGCGACGCCAGTAGCATCATACCCCATGGTTTATAAAATAGTATGTTTCCGACAATCAGCCGAGGGGACTAGCATAGAGCCCTTGAACACAATCAGTGCTCGATCACATCTTCAAGTATAAATCAAGCTTTTTCCACGCATGACAATAAAGTATGGCCAAGAATATAAGTTCAAACAAATTCAGACAATAAGAATCAATGAATGAACGCTTCAATTTGAATATGAGGAATCAAGAATGACATTAAACAATGTTATGCTCATAAAATAAATCGGTAGCATAACGGTATATTTCTTAACTTCCATTCATTATATTAAGTCTATTAAGCAATACGATAAGTTCTACATTATCAAGGGTCATCTAGAAACCTTGAAATATCAACCCTTGGGTCAAACCTCAGGTTAAGTACTCAAGTAGTGTGACGGTCGTGTACTGGGCCGTTACATGATGTGACGGTCTAGTTCTGGGCCGTTACATTAGTCTGAATCTAGAACTAATAAAATAGACTCAGTGAAGTGTGACGGTCGTATAGTGGGCCGTTAGGTGCTCCTGACGGTCCAGTATAGGTCCGTTACATAGCTAGAACCAGAAAACATCGATAGTGTAATCTAATCAAATGGGTTTTAATGGTACAACCAACTCGACGTCCTAGTGGGAATCCCATGCTCGCGGAGAATTACGGAGGCCTTGAAACAAGATTTCCTAGTTCATTGGAAGGAATATCCAATAGAGAGGTCCTCATGTCCAAGAATAATGTTCCTATAGTGCAAAGTGAACTAATGGACAACATACCGGAGTATGTGCTATGTACTTAAAGAAAATGACTCTATAGATAGAGGAAGAATATGTAACAACGTGAAAGCAAGATAAACTCCGTCAATACAACATTGGAAAATCATGTTTTTAATTACTAAACTATAAAGTTTTGGCACATAAAATTAACATAACTTAAAATAGTTCAAGATGCCTAGATCATGCAGATTACAATATGAATTAGTAAGTAAACTTGAAATAATAACAGGTCAAAACTTAGCTAACTAGGCTTATTTATAAGTTAACTTAACTGGTTACTATTCTGTCATGGGCTGACAGAACACAGAGTCTAACGGTCTAACAGGAGAGCGTCACAGTGCTTGTGACGGTCTATCGAGGGGCCGTTACAGTAATGTAACGCTCCTGTCCTGGTGCGTTAGAGACAACAAGGAAATAAAAACATAACAGAGTGTGTGACGGTCGGTCGTAAGGCCGTTATATCATGTGACGGTCCTACCCTGATCCGTCAGAGCCTCTGTTGACAGCAATAATTAACAATGACCTAAGTTCAACTTGCATCATGTCTGAAAATCATACATATAATTTCTCACATGATAGAATGAAGGCAAAACGAATATCATGCATGGGTTCTCTGTGAATTTCACAAGGAAGTTTCTTTTTAATTTAGTTAGGGCTAAGAATATAGATATATGCATGTCTCTACTAAAACATGAAATTCATGAGCTAAAGTGCACGTAATCAAGCAAAATCAGAGGGCTTTTATCCCTAACATGTTGTTTTTGCCGTTCATGAGATAACCTACCTTTTCTAAGACCTTTAAACTTCGAATTTGATGCTAGGTGCTACCCTTTGATCCTTGCTCTTCGTGTGGTAAATCAGCAACTTGGGAAGCTTCAATCTCCTTGGTTGCTTGGTCTCCTAGCACGAAATTTGGAGGGCTATTAGTCTAAAGTATACTAAACAAAAGCTTCTAAAGAACTTACCTAAAATTATGACTCCTTACCTTGATTCTTCACGAGCCAAAAGTAAGGGTCGCTCAGTTCAGACTAGGTCTTATTTATAGGGTTTTGGCTAGGGTTTGAAGATTAGATCGATTTTAGAGTCCTTGTTAAAGCTTAGATCAACTTCTAAGAGTCCTTAACACCTCTATTAGTCTTCCTATCTCGATCCCTAAGAGATAAGTTAGCAAAAATCCAATCTTTTGGCTTATTTTTCACTTCACGGAACTGCAGGATGTAACGGTCATCCATAGGTGCGTTACATGGCTGTGGCGGTCGCCCGATAGACCGTTACACTCAACATGTATAGAGTTCAATATTAATCAAACTCTTTTGGTTAATTATCCATATAATTATTTTATAAAAATAATATTTATCCTTAAAATACGTGAATAAGCTAAGTACCCTTCTAGAACATGGGCCAAACTTAATGGGCTTGGTCCTTAAACCTTTTGGATAATGATTAGATAGACTAGGTTAATTATTTCAATCCAATTGGACTTTATAAGGTCTTATTAATTCAATAATCCCTTTAAATATATTTAGGCCTTTATATAAATTCCAAAAAATAATTTTGTAATTCAAAAATTATTTATATAAATTCTGGGGCACTACACTAGTGAAGCCTCACCGAGTTGTGTGACGGGTGGACGTAGGTCTCTAGATAGAGACCGAACTACCTTAAAACTTGTGTCTTGTGGTTTGTCTTCCCTTGGGTAATGACGCTAGATTCTTCGTAGGAACGTCTCTGATCATCATCCGTGCATCTAGCCTGTTAGCTATGAACTATCTTTTGCTTTACTAGTCTTAGTTTTGCATATAGTTTTTATTTCCGCAAAGAAGGGCAAAAAGGGGGCTGATCTATTCACCCCTCCCCTCTAGATCTGCATATCATCACATATCACGTGGTATCAGAGCTAGTCTCTTTGTTTGTGTTCTAATGACATGAGAGAACAAGTGATATGGCAACTAAGAGTCCTATGTCTGAAGGACATTCTATAAATAGACCTCCCTTTTTCTCTGGCATAAACTATCCTTACTGGAAAAACCGTTTGCAGGTCTTCATTAGAGCACAGGATCATGAGGTCTGGCAGGTGATCAGCAGGGGACCATTTGAGCTGCCTCCAGATGAGGACACATGGACTAAGGAACAGATCAGGACATCGACGCTGAACTGGGGTGTCAAGCACATAATGCAGTGCTCCCTTCATCCAACTGAGTACTCAATGGTGTCAACTTGCGCAACTGCAAAGGAAATGTGACACCGCCTTGAGGTAATATATGAAGGGACACAACAGGTACGTGCAACTAAAGCAAACATGCTAGTATTTGAATATGAAAATTTTTGAATGAAATCTGAAGAGTCCATTTCAAACATGTACGCTAGGCTAACCGTGCTCACAAATGGCATGACTGAGTTAGGTAAGACCTATTCTGAGTAGGAGATAGTAAGGAAGATTCTGATATCACTAACCCATGCTTGCCATACAAAGGCCACAGTGGTTGAAGAATCAAAAGACTTGACTACCATCAAGGTAGAAGAACTCATAGGGTCCCTGATGACTTATTAGATGTATCTGAAGAACAAAGAGGCTGAGATAAGTAAAAAGAAGCCTCTGGCTCTCAAAGCTGGACCAAGCACCAAGGACTTATCTGAAGATGAAGAACCTTCGAGCAGCAACTCTGAAGAGGATGAAGTTGCTATGTTAACCAGAAAGTTCAAAAAGTTTCTAAAAAAGGAAGGTAAAGGCTTCACAAAGTGGAAGCCTCAGGTGAAGAAAGGGTTCAGGCCAGAACCTGAAAATGATAAAAAGATTGACAAGCTTGTCTGCTACTCATGCAGGAAAACTGGACACATCAAGTCTAATGTCCAGAGGGAGCCAAGAGAACAATGCCCAAGTGGAAGGGCAAAAAGTAGCAGGCCATGGTCTGTACCTGGAGTGACAAAGAAGAAAATGAAGACAGCTCCTCTGAAGAAGAGAAAGATGACCTCTGCTTAATGGCCAATGGAGAAAATGACAGTGAGGTGAGCTCTCCTTTTGAACACTTCTCAACTGATGATTGGGAAGAGACTTACTTCGAATTGATGAACAAGTATGAAGTGTACTAAAAGGAAAATAAAGCCCTAAAAAAGAAGGTTGAATCCATTGTGCATGATAAAACTCTTAATGAGAAGATAATCTCCCTAGAAACTGAGATTGAGGACCTAAGAAAATTGAATGAAAATCTTGAAGAGGGAAGAAAAGAGGTGAGTGATTTGGAGGATGAAAATGAAAGCCTGAGAAATGAAATTGATGAGTTAAAACTAAAAATGCAAGGCTATGTGAAAAATAATAATCCGTGCAATGAAAAATCTGATGCCTTTGAACAAGTCAACTCTCAACTGTTAAAAGAAAATGAAAAACTTCAAAAGGACCTAGCAGATAAACAAATTGCTCTTGAAAGATTTGTTGATGGAAGTGAGAACTTAAACGCTCTGCTAGGGACTAAAACGAACTTTAATAGAGAAGGGCTCGGGTATGAGCCAACCGAGAAAAAGATATTTGGGCTAAAAACAACAACTTTTGTCTCATCTTCCGAAGCATCAGCCTCCAAAAAAACAAACCAAGAAAATGTTAAAAACAAAGGAAAAGAAAAGGTAGGAGAATCAATCAAGAAAACTTCCCATCAACCCAAAGAGGTTCACCAACAATCCCAAGTAGGGCAACACCTACCTAAGTCCAAGTGTGCATATCCCAAGGGTAAGAAGAACTTCAACAATAGGACATGTTGAGACTACCCTAAGGACATGTCGACACCTTCATGCTCTACCACCCGTCATTTCCCCATATTTGCACCCGCAGGTCGACACTTTACTTATAGGGACCCGACACATCTCTCAAATAGAGACCATTATAGATGGGTTGAATGAGAGATAGGTCGACACTTTCCACACAGGGTGCCGACACATCCGTCATCCAGAGACCAGTATAGACGGTCAGAACAGGGGAGAGGTCGACACTTCGCCTCCCATAGGTCGACACCTTCGTGGGTCTGGGGTAGTTATGAATCCTATGGTCATAGGGTCTACCCAACCTCAACACCCTAGGGACTATGACACCATCTACACCACCAGACCAACCAATTGGAACAGATGGTCCAACAAACAATCCTCTTCCAACATTCCAAAAACCCATAAAGCCCAGAAAGCTAAAAGAGAGAGAAGGAATGTTAATGAAAGCAAGAAAAATAATAATGTTAAGAAAGTCTGGATTTCAAAGTCTGTGTTATCTTGCTTTACAGAAATGAAGAAGTTATTGGGACCCAATTGTCCATGGGTTCCAAACATTGTCACTTAATTCCATGTGCAGGAGTGTCCTGCAGCCGTGCACAATCGCTGGTATCTTGACAACGGCTGCTCAAGACACATGACTGGAGACATGGCCAAATTCTATCTCTTGGTAGAAAAGGAAGTTGGACATGTTACGTTTGGAGGGAACAACAAAGGAAAGATCATCGGTACAGGTAAAGTTGGTAAGAACCCCT
Source organism: Amorphophallus konjac (assembly GCA_022559845.1). Classification (NCBI taxonomy): domain Eukaryota; kingdom Viridiplantae; phylum Streptophyta; class Magnoliopsida; order Alismatales; family Araceae; genus Amorphophallus; species Amorphophallus konjac. The sequence goes on along the minus strand of CM040122.1, from coordinate 197,248,927 downwards.
CCAACTCAATTGATAATATATTGCTTGTTGATGGTCTGGAGTATAACTTGCTGAGCATAAGCCAACTGTGTGATAAAGGTCATACTGTTGTCTTTGACTCTAATGAATGTAGGATCTTGTACCCTAATTCAAAAGAAACCAAGTTTTCTGGTAAAAGAGTCAACAATGTGTATATGATTGACTTAGATGACCCTGCTCACAAAAATCTTTGTCTTGCTGCACCCAAATCTGAATTAGCATGCTTGTGGCATCGTAGACTAGGTCATGCTAGCTACAATACCCTTCATAAATTGTTGAAGCATTCAATTGTTAAAGGTTTGCCTGAAATAAAATTCAAACTGAATTCTAAAATTTGTGATGCATGCGCTCAAGGAAAACAGACTAGAAAGTCATTTAAAAGCAGAACTGAAAACCAATCATCCAAACCACTTGAATTAATTCACATGGACTTGTTTGGTCCAACCAAAACAGCTAGTTTAAGTGGTAAAAGATATGGCTATGTTTTAGTAGATGACTTTACTACATTCACTTGGGTGTTCTATCTTGCACATAAGAACAACGCATTTGATGAGTTTCAGGCACTCTTCATGCAAATAAAGCACGATGGTAAGTTCAAAATCTCTACTATACTTTCTGACCATGGTCGTGAATTTGAAAATGCTGATTTTGATAATCTTTGCAGGACTAAAAGAATTAATCATAGGTTCTCATCACAAAGAACCCCTGAACAGAATGGGGTGGTCGAAAGGAAGAACAGAACTCTCATAGAGATGCCACGTACAATGCTTGCTGAAAAGCAACTACCACGGAGATTTTGGGCAAAAGCGGTAAACACTGCATGTTATATCATCAATCACTCAATGGTAAGGCCACTCACCAAAATGACTCCCTATGAGTTAATCAAAGGTAATAAGCCATCTCTTTCTCACTTGAGAGTATTCGGTTCAAAGTGCTTTGTTCAAAATAATGATAAAAGAGTTTTGGACAAATTTGAGCCAAAGAGTGAAGAAAGCATTTTCCTTGGGTATTCAGATAGGTCTAGAGCTTATAGAGTGTATAACCTTAAGACCCTATGTGTTGAAGAGTCCCCTCACATCACTTTTGATGAGACTAATCATGACAATACTTGTAGGGAAGATGATGGTGGGGAATTTTTGAACATGAAAAGAACAGAAGAACTTCCACACAAGGAGACACAAGCAAATGAAGACCAAGGAGAGTCAAGCAATGGTCCGGTCACTGATGCAGATGGAGGTAACACTCAACCTGATCTAAGAGTGTTAAAAGATCATCCTTTAGAAAATATCCTAGGTAATCTGCATGACCGAACTAAAACCAGGTCTCATTTTAGAATTATGGATGAAATTGAACAACTTGCTCTTGTGTCCCAAATAGAACCTAAAAACATTGTACATTCCTTAAAAGATGACAACTGGATAAATTTCATGCATGATGAGTTAAACCAGTTTGAAAGAAATAATGTCGACGCCCCGTACTCTATACCGTCGAGGTATTGTCCGCTTTGGCCTACTGGGAAGTCCTCCATTCTGGAGCCGATCACTGTCAGAAAGGATAAAACCGTGAGGCCGGTAGGTCAAAGCGGACAATAACTCGACGGTATAGAGTACAGGGCGTGACAGAATGGTATCAGAGCCATACCCCAGCCGAAGTGTGGGAGCTAAGTGCCATGCAGGACAAAGTGCTACGCTATGGGTGCCACCTCTTGAACCCGTAATGGGACAAAGTGCTACATAGTGGGAGCCACCTCTTGAGCCTGTAGGGGCCACCTCAAGAGTCCTACATGCCTGGGGGTTTGATTGCGTGCTATATGTGCCCAGCGACGAGGACGTCGCCTATATAAGAGGGGTAGATTGTAACAGGTTTAAATATAGCTCAGTTGTACTCTATATCACCGAGGCACCTTTTGAAGTATCAGCTCAGTTCTTGAAAAGAACTATGAAGTTAAACGTGCTTAATGGAGAGTAGTACTGGGATGGGTGACCTCCCAGGAAGTCCTCCATTCTAGAGCCGATCATTGTCACAAAGGGACAAAACTGTGACACCGATAGGCCAAAGCGGACAATACCTCGACGGTATAGAGTACGAGGCATGACAAATAATGTGTGGCATCTTGTTCTAGGCCCCAAGAAAAATCTGTCATAGGCACTAAATGGGTCTTTAGGAATAAACTAATTGAAGATGGTAAGATAATCAGAAATAAGGCCAGATTAGTGGCTCAGGGGTATGATCAAGAGTTCGGCATAGACTTCGAAGAGTCCTTTACCCCTGCAGCCATAATGGAGACCATTAGAACTTTGCTTACTTTTGCATATTCTCATAAAATCAAACTGCAGCAAATGGATGTTAAAAGTGCCTTTTTAAATGGTTTGATAAAAGAAGAAGTTTATGTAGAGCAACCCCCCGGCTTTGAATGTTCTCACTTCAAAGATCATGTTTATAAGTTGGACATGGCTCTATATGGCTTGAAGCAAGCACCCAGAGCTTGGTATGACAGACTCAGCTCACTCCTCACCAAACAAGGGTATACAAGAGGTAATGTAGACCAGACACAATTCACCAAAACACAAGGTAAGGATATCCTATTGGTTCAGATTTATGCAGATGATATAGTGTTTGGGTCCACAAAATCTCAAATGTGTGAGGATTTTGTTAAACTCATGACTAATGAGTTTGAGATGAGCCTTATGGGTGAGCTTCAATTCTTTCTTGGCTTGCAGATACATCAAAACAATGAAGGCTGCTTCATCAATCAAGCCAAATATGTGAAAGAGTTGTTGAAAAGGTTTGACCTGACCAACTTCAAGCCATTAGGAACTCCAATGGAGACTGCCACTTCACTAGATGCAGATGAACAAGGTATACTTGTGGATGCAAAAAAGTACATAGGTATGATTGGTTCATTACTCTACTTAACTGCATCTAGACTAGCCCTCTCAACTGTAGAGGCAGAATATGTTGCTGCAGGGAGTTGTGGTACCCAAGTGCTATGGATCAAACACCAACTCCAAGACTATCTAATAGATCTTGGCTGTGTTCCCATTCTGTGTGATAACACAAGTGCTATAAATCTTGTAAAAAATCCAGTCATGCACTTTAGGACTAAGCATATAAAATTAGGCATCATTTCATTAGGGATGAAGTCCTTAAAAATCATTTTGAGCTCCATTTTGTTGACTCGAAAAAATAGATTGCAGATATTTTTACAAAACTCTTGAGCAATGATAGGTTCTCAACTTTAAGGAGAGCTAGGTCTATGCCGACCTCAATCAACTCAAGTTTAAGATAATTACTCCTTTGTGATGCACAAGTTACTTGTCTTTGCTATGTTGGTTGCAAGCATATCTGATCTGTCCAGAAATGGTCTATTGTCTGAATAAACTATCTCATGAGTGGTGGTCACACTCAGGGGGAGCTTGTGTGCATGTTTAAATGTTTTCACTGCATATCACACTTTGACTACATGGTATCTCAAATGGTGAGTTGTGGAAGTCAGGCTACGCCTGTCAGCAAAATCTCACCATGCGTGAGGACTGACCTCCGCCAAGTACTATGAGTCAGAATTGCATGATAAGAACTGCATAGTTTATCTGTAGTATATGAGCATGTCTAAAGCTTTAGCATCAAATAAAGCACTTCTCACTGGAAGCTAGAAGGAAAATGTGTTCACTGCCTGAAATCCAAAAGTCAGAGGCACTGGACACAAGTTGTTCAGAATTGAAGCAATCAAAGAAGGATCAGATCCAATGGCCGAGAGAAGGCTGTTGAACAGGTTGAAACCCAATAGACAGTGTCAACACTTGCAGGTCGATACAATCACACCAATAGAAGACTGTGCAGGTTTGACAAGGTCTGTGCCGACACATGCAAGTCGACACCTTCATTAGAAGTGCCGACACATTCACTCAGCCACTCTTGGGAATGTGTTCTTTGGGAGAGTCATTCTGACCTAGTTACCCTACCTCATCACTGCCCTCTTGATTTCCTCATCACCTCTTTCACTTCTGAACCATCCCTTCCAATTGTTGATTCATCATCGGTCATTATTTCAGGGGGAGTTGAGAATGTTTTTAATACTTCTTCAACCTTGGTTAAGTTATTCTGGACTGCCTCTGATTATGAAAATGGTTTTTTGTTTATAACCCTCAATTTGGCTGATAAATGTGTTAAGTTGCACCAACTTTTCACTCATAATAGGGTTAAAACTTTCATCAAGTCATTGCAACTAACCATAGCCTAAGCGTCTATAAATTGATTGTAAAAAGGCTCCTTGGGTTAAGAAATTCTTGCTTGGTATTGTCCTTAAACATTTTCCCAAATATGAAGCTACAAAGAGAATATGCCTTCCCACACCATAGTGAAAAAATCTCAGAGCAATGGCATCATCTTCAAAGAAATTAGGCCATGCATCAATGAAATGTAGATAAATTTAGTCATGATGGAGACTACTATCTCTGATCAAAAGAAAATAGAAAGATGAGCAACACTGAGTAACCAGGGATTCTAGAGTCTAAACAATGTGTTTCTTGAGTCAAAAAGTCAATGCAACATCAGACTGCTTTAATTTAATAAAAAAAATTGGTTTGGGGCTGACTCTACTTGCTTCACAAAAAAGGGGGGGTATTTAGTTTATCTTCAATACTTGGCCTTCTTTTCTCAATCTTTCCAATTGAACTTAATGAGTAGGATTAATAGGCTTGGTTGACACCTCAGACTTCGCTTCAATCTTTTCATCTTCTTATTTGTTGCAAAACGCGATTTTTCTTCAACCTTTATTCCCCTAAAATTAAGCTTATATGCCTTAAACCGTTTAAGATAAGCGTAGGGGTATGTCAGCAATTTCTTATCAAAAAGGGTATTTTTAAGAATCTCCTCTTCACCTTTTTAACCAACCAGTGAATGTCTCGACATTTTTTTACTTTACCCTTTCCAAACCCTCTCTCTCTCGCAATACCCCTTCTCCAGTGTGCCTGCACGTCCTCCCCGCAGAGGTCGACACCTCTCTCTGTCTCCTTCTGCTTGTGCAGACATCCCTCCAGGTAGTTTTAGCAGTCCTCCGTCACCCTCCATTCCTTCTTTCCACCCTCTCCATGGTTCCTCCTGTCACCTGCGGGAAGAGGAAGGATGCGGCTCAAGCTCCAGCAGTGAAGAAAATGCCCAAGGAATTGTCCTCCAAGAATTTTGAGGACAGACCAGCTGCACAACCCGCCAAGAGGAAAGTCGCAGAGGCCCAAGGTTCTAACACGTGGCAAAACCCTCCGACAAAGAGGAAGTGCCTGTCCGCAGCTGAAAAAGGAAAGGCCAAGGCGCAGTCAGCACCTCCGCAGCCAAATACTACCCTCCGGTCAGGGCAGAGAAGACTGATCCTACCAGAATTTTTTTTCCTATGTATGTGGACTTCAGATATTGTAAGATGCTTGAGAATTTTCCTGAATTAATTCCCCTCATCGAGTTCCAAGGCTGGAGGAGGTTTATGTCCAACCACCGGGTGTACTACCCTTTTCTGGTCCAGTAGTTCTACAAGAATTTAGTTTATGACCAAGACCACAGAGCCCTTAGGACTGAAGTTAAGGGAGTTAAGATTAAGCTTTCAACCAAGCTTCTTCACAAAGCTTTACATATTCCCCGCCATGGGCTTATAGAATCTGAGTTTGAAGTTGATTTGTCTGAAGCTTACACCATCCTGACAGGCAAACCCAGGAACCCTCTGGATGACACCCAAACTCTTGTCAAACACTTTGACACCAACAGGTTTCCTCCCTTACAGCGTCTCCTGCACCACATGTGTACAACCATGATCACCCCACACGGGGGTGGCAGGAGTCGGTTGACAGAAACCCATCGGTTCATTTTCTTTTACATGTTCAACAATCATCAGATCTGTCTTCCAGAGATTATGCTACAGATCATGGACAGTTGCATACAGAACAAGAATAGTTTGCCCTATGCTGCACAGCTCACAACAATATTTCAGAGGGTTGGCATTCCACTGGACAATAAAAGTCAAAAGAAATCCCCAGGAGCAATGTGTAATGCATGAGATTCATTGAAAATTACATGCATTTCAAGAAGCAAGGGGATAAGATTGTTAGGAACCTGCCTGGTCACCAGCCTGATCCACCAGCAGCAGTGGCCCTGCCAGCTCAGCAAGTCAAAGTAGACCCTACACGTTCAGATCAGTAGCCTGCCGAGGACCATGGACAACACTATGAGGAGCAGTTTCATGTGGATGCTCACTTCGAGCAGGACCAACTACAGCAACAGTTTGAGGAACAGCCTGGGATGTTGACAGCATTTGGCATCCAACCTCCAATGTCTCCAGACAATGAGCCTAGAGTGTTTAGTGAATGGGATGCGTCTCTTGAATTCCATGCAGAGGCTTCCACCTCAAGAGGCCCAGCTTTTGGTGCAACTGGTGGCCTCATGGACATTCACCCTACTCTTATCCAATTCTTAACAGCACAGTTTGGCAACATGAACTCCTCTTTTCGACAGCTCAGTCTACAAGTGGACAGGTTGGAAGCAAGACAGATTCGCTATGAGCAAGTCCAGACCAAGAGATGGGAGAAATTTGTTGCAGACAAACACAAGTCTGATGGTAAACTGCTTGCATTTATGCACACCCTGATACATGTCTGTGAAAGAGCAGGGAGAATCATGAAAAGACTACGAGAAATTCATGCTGAAACCCAAGAAAAAAGAAGTGAAATGGTCATGCATGCTTATGACATCAGTGAAGATGAAAGCAATCTCAACATTAAGTATGCAAGGCTCATGGACACCTCAACTCACCTCTCAGAACAAATGGCAGCAGGGACCTTATCAATCAGAGAACAAGTGGCCGCTGAGACCACTAGAACAGTCAATGCCACATCCAATCAGGCAACAACAGTTAATGCCACTACCACACGGCTACTTGATGCCTATAACCGGATGAAAGGAAAGGTGTATGCTGACTGCAACAAACTCCTTGATGCCTCCTCCATGCTTGCAGAAAAAGTCCATTCTGATACAGCACTCATAGTTAACTACACCACCAAAGCTGAGGCCAAAATGAATGTTATGTACAACAAAGTTGATATGGTTGGTACTGAAATTCTGGAACTTATTCGTCTGCATAAAGCCCAACTCCAACTAACCTTGGCCGACACAGGTGATGAATGGTGCCCTCCTCCTCAGAGAGAAGTAACATCTTCTCATCTCCCACTGCAAGGATCCCAACAGAGGGCAGAGACAGAGTACATTTGTGAAATGATACACACCTGGCTCAGGATATAAATAAAAACATCAAGACTCTACATCGATTTGTGAAACAAAGGGATGAGCAACTGACTCAGAAGGTTGACTCTCTAGAAGTCACAATCACACAACTACAACAGTAATTCCATGTGGCACAGAATCTCCACTTCCCAGGCAGCCCAAGCTCTAGCACCATGCCCCCACCACAGCAGCCTCCTCCTTCACCCCCTCCTTACTGATGACAAAGGGGGAGAAGTTATGAAGACTTTTGACAGTGCTACAAGCATCATCTAGCATAAGCATTTAATTAGTTTTTTTTCTCATCTAGATTTTAGTTTTTGCATCTAGACAGTGTCATGTAAATGCTTGAATGAAAATCCTTGCTTGATATGTATAAAACTGTGGTTGATCAATGGATCAAATGATTTTGTGTTGACATGTATAAAAATGGCTTTTTGGTGAATGACATATACCTTTCTGTCTGATGACTCTTCAACCAAAATGCTGTAATGTTTTATGATGCTTGGAGATAATGATTCATGGTTGTCATCATCAAAAAGGGGGAGAATGTTGTGTCCCCTAGTTTTGATGATAACAAACCATAAATCATTATTAGATTTTTTTGAAATATCTAACGAGTTTGGCTTAACTTCTAGACTGAACAAGTACAGGAGAGACTCTCTAAGAGTGTCGACACCCTATGAGCAAAGTGTTGACACTATGGTTCCAAGAAGCAAAGTCATGAGGCAAGTGTCGACACCACTGAGCAACGTGTCGACACCCCAAGAACAAATCCAAGTTGAAGCCATTTCTGTCTGGGCTCTGGAACGACCAAAGTGTCGACACCCTGTTAGCAAAGTGTTGACACTACGGCTCCAAGATGCAAGCCCTACTTCCCTCTAGCGCTTACGTCCCGACACCTCCTAGTGAAGCCTCGACACATGGCACGATCCGCATGGCGAGTATGGGGCACGCGTTGACACTCATCCAGCAAAGTGTCGTCCTGTTTTGCGTAGAAGCCACGGTCTTCAAGATCATAATGGGATGTGTCGACACCCTGCGAGTAAAGTGTCGACACGTTCATGATAGTCAAAAATAGATCTGAAAGATAGAACCCGCTCTTCAAGATCGAAACTTGTTCTGGAGGATCCGTTCGCTCCGGAAAAAGCCGTCAAGAGGCTCACTCCGTCAGAGGATCATTGTCTGGCAGAGACATCCTCTGAAAAGATGGTACCTTTGCTTATATGGTTCCCTACCTACCCACATACCAGCAGGTTGGCAGACAAAAGTCAACTATGCAAAGGAAGCTAATCAAATAATGTGGATGTGACATCCTGGGTATGGCGTCTGCAGTTGACGACATGAGAGATGCCATGAGTCACTGATATAAAAGCTGCAGGAGCTCCAGTTTAAAGGAAGAAGGGCTGAAGGTAGAAAAAGAGTGAGAGGAAAAGAGGAATAAAAGAAGCAAGCTCGGGAAAGTGCTCTCCCCTTCCTGGTGTTGCTGGTGCTAGGGCAACCAAGAAGATACTCTTCCTCCACCGTAGGAGCCCTCAAAGCAAGGGAGACAACATCCGTCTACAGCTTCATCCAGTGGCAGTGAAGGCTGAGGAGCTCATCCACCGTTCCCCTTGTGGTCATAATGAAGACCCAAAAGAAAGGCAAAGACAAGCCATGCTTCGTCCTTTTCTCTCCAGACACGAGTTCTCTTCTTCTATAGAGCTTATTTGTCATATTCTATCTAGGTGTTCCTTTTACAGTTTTGTTTTCTTTCGAAACAAACTCTCACACCTTGCTCCATGCTTGCATGTAGGAAGACAGACGGTGTGCTCACCGGTCTGTGGGTGTTTAGGGCATGTACCCTCAAGCTGTGTGCCAGCGGTGTTGAGAGAGCTTGTCTCTCTGATTGGAAGCTGTGATTCAGCGGTTGTGCTTTGGCACTAGTGAAGCCTCACCGAGTTGTGCGAGGGGTGGACGTAGGTCTCTGGATAGAGACCGAACCATCTTAAGACTTGTATCTTGTGGTTTGTCTTCCCTTGGGTAATGACGCTAGATGCTTCGTAGGAATGTCTCTGATCATCATCCGTGCATCTAGCCTGTTAGCTATCAACTATCTTTTGCTTTACTAGTCTTAGTTTTGCATCTAGTTTTTATTTCTGCAAAGAAGGGCAAAAGGGGGCTGATCTATTCACCCCTCCCCTCTAGATCTACCTATCACAACATATCATAATCAACGTCCATTCTTATGCAAAAAGGTGTGAACTAAACTTACTGTTCAAACAAAAATATGATGAGCCAAGAACAAAAGTGTGAACAAGACCATAGGTCAGACATAATGCTAAATCCTAATGTAAGCTCAGATATGTTCATCTTGTTTATCTTCAATACTTATCAGTGGTAACTCTATGGGAGTCACTGATCTTAATTAAGTAAGATAAAAGGAGCTAAACTTGGATATGGTCTTGTAGACCAGGTTTATTTCTAATACATCTGAATGCAAAATGATTCCAACTTACTTTTATTACCATTAAACCATGCAGATAATAAAGATCAATCATGGGAGTTCTTATTACAGAAGAATATGAAAACTACACGCTTATTTAATGAATAATGTTTTTGATTGACTTTTATGATAATCTTTCTCTGACAACCATTCATTGGCCTTCAAGCTTCAAGCTTCCATCCCCATTACTTTTTGATGTTGTCAAAGGGGGAGAGTAACATTAGTTAATCATGTCATGTCGAATGATTCAAGCTCTGTCTGATCTCAAGCTATCTCATGCCAAGAAATTCATGAAAAGAAATGACTCATGATCATGTGTGCTCATGTGCTCTTATGTGTTCTCATGATTTTGTGACATATGAGTTTTTCATGTCTCTGAATCTAAGTAACATTAGTATATCATGTCATGTAAAATGATTCAAGCTCTGTCTGATCTCAAGCTATCTCATGCCAAGAAATTCAAGAAAAGAAATGACTCATGATCATGTGTGCTCATGTGTTCTTATGTGTTCTCATGATTCTGTGACATATGAGTTTTTCATGTCTCTGAATCTCTAAATGCCATTTCTTTTAAATTATTTTTGATCATCATGACTCATAGTGTTGCCATCATCAAAAAGGGGGAGAATGGTGTGCCTCTGTGCTTTAATAGTTTAAATGTGTTTTAATGATGCTTAAACTATGAGTCATACATATTGTTGATCATACTATTAAAATGGCATTTCAAATGTGTTGCTGATCCATGAATTTAACATGTCAGTGATCCTTAAGTTTCATACATTTCTTGCTCTTTGAGTTTCATACGTCTTGATTCTTGAGTTTCATATGTCTTCAAAAGTAAATGCAGGTCAACAATGGTCGATGCACCTCTCGCTAGCCTGAAGACCAAGGTCTAAGCATGTCACTGTTCTCAAGACTAAGGTCGATGCTACTTCAGCTAGCATGCAAGTAAGGTCGATGCTACCCCAGTCTCAGAAGAACTAAGGTCGACGCTACTTCTGTCAGCACACAGCTAAAGTTGATGCACATATGCTCTTTGCATTAGAAAGTCTGTGCACTTTTTGAATCAAGGTCGATGCATATCATGCCAGCACAAGTGAAGGTCGGTGCACATTTTCCTTCAACACTTCAAGGTATGTGCATGTTTACCATCTGGCAAGATAACGTCTGAGCACAGGTGATTTCCAAGGTCGGTGCACATTTTCCCAGCACAAGACCAAGGTCAGTCCTGGCTTTGCTTCAACATACCAAGGTCTATGCACATGAGAAATCAGGGTTGATGCACGTTTGCCCTCATGCTTTACAAGGTCGGTGCATGTCTGTCTTTGATGCAACCAAGGTCGGTGCACATACTGAAGAGATGCAACCCAGGTTGGTTCATATGCTGAAGACGTGCAACCAAGGTCAGTGCACATGCCCAACCAAGGTTGGTGCACACGCTGAAAACGTGCAATATAGGTCTGTGCATATGTTGAGAACATGTGAGTCCTAGGGTCTGTGCATGTTTACCCAAGAGCACATATCATGTCTGGGCACATTTTTAACAAAGTCTGAGCACATGAAGCTCCAAGGTAAGTGCATGTCTGCCTTTGCTGCATCAAGGTCTGAGCTATGCTTGCCTTCAACATGTGAAGCACAAATGATGGTCGGTGCATACTTCCCTTTAACACTACAAGGTCTGTGCAATGTCTGCCTTTATCTCTACAAGGTCTGAGCATACTCTTGTATAAGGTCGGTGCACTCTGAACAGGCATTTCATCAAGCAGGTATGGAGATCCAAATCTCAGTATCAGTTAAACTTAAAGTCTGACTCTTTTGGACTTCTGTCTCCAGCGAAAGAATGGTGCCTGATTCAAGATGAAGTGGCACGGTCTTCTAGAAAGTTCCATAGAAGAACCTTAAGTGACAGGTGGACCAATCAAAGCTAATTTGGTCTTGCCTCCTCTAATCTTTACAGAGGCCCTGTCATACTTAAAGGGTGTTTGCTCCCTTGAAAGTATAAGTTCTGAAGATCAAATTGGCAGAAGAGATTCCCACTTTCCAGGTGGACCAATGGCAAATCATCTAAATTGATCTCCATCCGAAAAGAGGTCAAACCTTGAAGAGATAGTCTTGTACTTGATGAGGATATGTTGGCCAGCTAATGGAAACTGTTGTGTACCGCATGAAGCAGTCTGGGCAGCCAATGAGAACCCACTGAACCTTATCACTTCTGAACGAATCAGAGGTCACCCTGGTCTGGCTTTCGGTCCTCTCCGATGAAGATGGATGGCCCAGATTACCTATTACCAAATCAGGGGCTACCAACCTTGTACGTTGCAGACAAGAAGAATAGAATATCTACCCCATAAGTATATCAGCTGGGAGACATACTCTGCAAAAAGGATATGGCACATAGAGTTCAAGGAAAAAGGTGGGCTTGTTCAAAGATGGAAGAAAAGCTTGAAGAGTGAAAGGCATCGAGCGCACAAGGGAATGGGGATAAGGGTTTAGCATATAAGGAAGGAGGATCAGCTGCGAGAAAAGATAAGATACTGAGAGAGCTATGAACACATAGCATAAGAAATGAGAAAAGAAGCTGGAGAGCTCGAGTGGAAGCCAGCAGCCGGAAGAAGAAGCCTTGCGACGTGAAGCCTATTGCGAAGGCCCAACTCCAGCCTTGAAGCATCTGAAGACAGACGTCTTCATCTTCTCTCTTCATCAAGAGAGAAGAAGAAGAAGAAGCTTCGACTTCTTTGAAGGAGAACATGCCCTTCTAGGAAGCAGTCCGCCTGGAAGAAGGGAGGATCGCCATCTAGATTCCAAACAGGGCCTTTTGTTCTATCCTCAAGAGTCTTACATCCTGTCTGGGTTTTTTATTTGGGTTATCTTTTCTTTTATTTGAACACTCCATTTGATACTTGGTTCGGTCCCTACAAGGACCTATAGGAAGATAGACAGAAGGCAGTTCTGGTCTGTGGGTTGGCTTTGTGAAGCCCGTAAGCTGTGCGTCAGCACTTGGCTTTGTGAAACCCGTAAGCTATGTGTCAGTAGTGGCTTGTGAAGCTTGTAAGCTGTGTGTCACAAGTGCGGTTGCACTTAGGAAGCCTCACTCGGTTGAGTGATGGGTGGACGTAGGACTCAGAGTTGAGTCTGAACCACCTTAAAAATCTTGTCTAGTGTGGCTTGCCTGTGCGTTTATTCTGCAGTAGATGCATGCTTAGGCCATCAACGTTACATTCATTGATTCCATCCTTGTGGATCTTCTTGTGTATTAGCATCCTGTACTTTCCGCTATGCTTATTTTTGAAAAGGGGGCTGATCTATTCACCCCCTCTCTAGATCCGCCATTCCCACACATCACCATTGGCCTGGTCACCTATTCCTTCTGGCGCCCAAGTCATGGTCGCTAATTACTGACAAAGACAGACTTCTCAAAAGAGGCTAGAAACAGCGCTCTATGAGGGCTAAAGCAACATGTTTCTTCAGAGTGACGTGACAAGTAAGGGTTCCATGGTTTTTAGGGCACAACCTGCTCGGCTACCTTGAGGGAATCCAAGGCTAGTGTAGACTTACGGAGGTCTCAATGAAGAAAGTACCAGTCCGAAGGAAGGAATATCCTGCGGAGGGTCCAATCATCACCAAGATTTGAGTGTGTAATTGATAGAAACAAAATAGGGACTCCATCTACGGATGTGAGATGAGAGCGGCAAGTAATCCCGCGATATGGTCCAGAAAACGTGATGAAATCTGAGAGGCCGTAATTGGCGACCATTCATATGGGCGCCCAATCATGATTGTGCATTCGTGTTAAGTGTCACTCAATCAATATCTTAACAGAATTTTTAGAAAATAATGGGAATTAACGACCCTGTAAACGGCCGCTCATTCTAGTAAATTCCAGAAATCAATAACAATTAATTATAAATAGGTGACCTTTTTCAAAGGCGCTCAATCTTTAAATAACGTCCAACATTTTGTCACCCATTCATATTTTTCATGAAATTTCTATTTTACTAATTTTTTACAAAACTGCGCTTCCTTTCGGGAGCATTTATTTATTAATGTGCGACCACTTGAGTGGTCGTCAATTCTATTTTCTATTTTTATTAAATCACTTCAAAAACAATTCCTCCTTGCAGAGGCGCTTATTCAGGAATTGGCGACTACTAGTTAGTCGTTCATTATTTGTTTGATGCTGCGCATCGGGCAGGTACACTTTTAGACACATAGCACTGTTCATATCCTTTGAGTTTACATAATTAGGGAAGTGAAGACATGGATAGACAGAGAAAAATATCAGGAATCTAGAAACATGCTCATGCAATAATTTTAACGTCAGGTTACATAGATATTTAATTTTTAAACATGGTTGATTATCAATGATGTTTATAGTAAATAGCGGCATGGGTGGGGTCGTGCATTAAATTGCGCCCCGAAGGCTGTCGCTAATTAAAAACTAACGACCTTCTACGAGGTCATTCATTAATAGACGGCCAAAGCTCAGTCACTATTTTCATGCAGACAGAAAACTTGAAAACTGAAGACACGAATCATGGATATGAGATCTAAACATGTTGTTATGATCGTATATGCAAGTGCTATTTGATTTACCGACTTCTTGGGCTTAGAACTTAGAAAACCTACCTCTTTTGGCTTGGTTTGGACGACGAACGAAACAAAGAAGATAATAAAGAAACTAAACAGCAGCAGTAACAGCGGCTTTGGCGGCAACTGCAGCAATACTAGGGCAACAACGAACGCCACAACAAGATGGAAGGAGAAGAGAATGAAGCTTCTACACATTTGCTACGATAGGAGGATGCAGTAGCAGTAGGAGAAGAAGAAGCCAAACTCCTTCGTAGCTTAAACGGCAGGAAGAAGACTTTGTTTGCCAGGAAGAAGAGTAATCAGAGGAAAACGATGAGCTCTCTTCCCTCCATTCATGGCAGCAAGATGCGGCAAGAACTTCCTTCTAACACAGAAGTAGCAGTAGCCTTTGCATGTTCGAGAGGGCTTAAATTTATAGGAAAGGAAAACCAATGGCGTTGTAGAATCCTAATGGGATTTAATTCCCACGTAAACAATCCTAATAGATCTAAAGTTTCCCATGCTTATTCATTTTTATCCATATCTACAGCCACCTTCCCAAAAGAAACTAAAAACCCTAAAGTCCATGCAGGCTCGAACGCGAGATAGTTTTTGGGGTTTTGTTTAATAAGACCCATGTACATGAGTTAAGACTACGTAGGAAGGTTAAAGGCCCATTTACCTTAGGCTAAATCCTTATATGAGAGGTCCATCTGTTTAAGTGAGAGGGTTGGGTTGAAGGCCCACATAAAGGTTAAGGCCTTTTGGCTTCATCATTTGGGCTTTTATAATTTGTTTGATTTGGCCAATTTGACTAACTAATTGGAGGTTTTATTTATTTAGGGAAATTTTATTCCTATATTTTATCTGGGCTGCTACAACTGTCGTGTTTCATCTAGGACGCCTTGCCTTATTTGTCCAAGTTATTTTAGTTAACAATTTTAAATCGGGTGATAATCTATTCACCTCCCTCTAGATTATCGATTCCACTGAACCAACATGTGGTATCAGAGCGAGGCTCTCCTGTTCAAGGACTTTCAATCCAGAGGGATTTAGTGGAATGGAGTCTAAGGGGCTAATGGCCGAAGGCCACTCTGTGAATAGACCACGCTACTTTTTGGGAGTGACTATGGTTATTGGAAAAATCGCATGCAGGTCTTTCTAAGGGCGCAAGACCATGAGGTATGGAGAGTGGTGAGCAGGGGTCCATAGTAGCTTCAGAAGATGAAGATAATTACACCAGAGAGCAAATCTGGAGGTCGAATAAAAACTGGCAGGCTATGAATATCATATAGTGCACTCTGCACCCAGTTGAGTTCTGAAGAATTTCATCATGCTCTACAGCAAAAGAGATGTGGGATCACCTCGAGGTAATCTATGAGGGGACCTCCGAGGTAAGAGAAATAAAGGCAAATATGTTAATTTCGAAATATGAAGCTTTTAGAATGAAACCCAATGAGACTATTGGTGAAATGTATAGTAGACTCACACAACTGACCAATGGCCTTAAAAGTTTAGGGAAATCCTACACTGAGTATGAGCTAGTCAAGAAAATCCTTAGATCCCTCGCTCCCATTTGGCACACTAAGGCCACCATAGTTGAGGAACCTAGAAATGTTGGGTATTATGTTCCCACATTGTTTTTGACCTTGGTTTTGATGATAACAAATATTGTATGTTTGTGGAAGCAAATCATTATATGTGGTTAAATTATGTCAAAACATTATGTGTTTGGAAGAGCATGTGTTTTGAAATGGCTTTTTGTTGCCTTGTGATGGAATGATTCTTATTTGATTGTGTGAGTGATTATTTCATGTGTGCTTTAATGAATCAATCACTCATGTCTTTGGAAAGGCTTCAAATGTTCAATGAAATTGCTCATTCATGTGTAAATGCTTAACATACTCTTGAAGCATCTTATTCCTAAAGTGTGCTTAGTTTTGTAGTTGAAAAGTCCCAAATGTGTGTAATGTCAAGGCAAAGAATGTCTACAAAGACATGCAAACAAATGGAAAGTCATGGTGCTTAATGAGGAGCAATTAAGGTGATGTACAAGAAGCCTTTAATTGTTCAATCTTATATTGATTTAATGCTTCTATGGTTTTGCAGCTTCAAGGATGGTCTATAAATCCTCTCAAACCTATGAGCATCATGGTAACATCTAACCATTTGTTTTGATTGGAAAAGGTTGGGTTTGAAGAGGTTTGTTAACCCAAACTGGCTGGGGTCGACCCTTAGGGTCGACCCTTGAAGGGTATGCTGCTGCCCGGGCCATAATCTGGCTTGCAGGTGCAGGGGTCGACCCCTGAGAGATGGGTTTTGTTTTTAGTTCTATTTGGCCCTCTGGTGCACGAGGGTCGACCCTAAGGGTCGACCCATTCCGGACGGGGGTGTCGAAACACATTAAAACCCATTGAAAACCTTTCTAAACTTTAACAAAATACCCCCTAATGTTTATTAGTCATGAAAGGGTGGTTTTAACACACTTTAGAAGGTGTATTTGGGTCTTTTGGTCACTCCTCTATATATATGAATGTGAACTCCGAGTTTTAGGTGTGAACCCTAATGTGCTTATTTTCTCATATCTTGTAGGTGAGAAGGGGGGAAAAGAAGAAGCAGATCTTGTGGAAGGGTTTTGATCTACATCCATGCATCTTTGAAGCTCAAGGTAGAAGAGAAAGTGAAGCGGCTTGAAGAGAGGATCAAGGAGATGCTCAAATCGACGCCATCCTACTTCCCTCTGACCTAGGCTTCAAGGAACTTCTTAAATCGGCTTGTGAATCTCAAGGGGGATACATTCTACAACCTTTGCTCATATATATACCATGTTCTTCATCGTTTACATTTTGGGTTGAGTTGTATTGTTCATATTTCTGCATTTTCTGAACTTGAGAATACATTGTGGTGGACCGTTTGCATACGGTCGTGTGGTTATTGCTCCGATTGTCACAGCCTGTATGTGTGTGGATTGATCCCGCAGTTGGATCGTTGTGGAGATGAAGTCTCCGTGTGTGTTGGAGTTTTTACTCCGTGCGCTTTGTTATAAGCGAGTGAAGCCTCGCCGGTTCGGTGAGGGGTGGATGTAGGGTGCCCGTCGTGGTCCCAAACCACCTTAAAATTTTATGTGCATTGTGATGTATGCTAGCTCACTTTTATCTATTGTCTTGATCGTGTGGGCTCAGCTAGATTAAGAGAATCTATTTCATTCTTATATAGTTTATTTTCCTCAATCTTGTTGCTTGCTTGCGCATTATCTTATTCCAACACATTCAAGTGTGCTAGGAGAGATTGAGTGAACTAGATTTAATTTGTTCAACTTACTTTTCATCAATCTTGTTAATTCCGCTTGTTAGTTTTAAAATTGGTCATCGTGATTGGGAGACAATTCAACCCCCCCTTCTTGTCTGCGTATATTGTTATCTGGGCCAACAATTGGTATCAGAGTTGTGTCACTAATTTGTTTTAAGACCTCACAGTCTCGGAGAAAAGATCATTTCTTGATGGCTAATGTGAATTTGCTTCCTAATTTTGATGGCTCTGATTATGTGTCATGGCGAGTTAAAATATCTATTTACTTAATGAATTCTAATCCTAAACTTTGGAAGCTAGTTGAGCATGGTCCTCATTTCTTGCCTAGAGATAAATCCAAATGGACCAGCAATCATAGGAAAGAGAACCATGACAATTTTGCTGTGTTGAATATTTTAAAGGCTGCAGTGAACACTAGTGTATTTCCTTTTGTTTTATCCCGTAGGTCAGCCAAAGAGATTTGGGATGGGCTAATCAAAGCCCAGGAATGAAAAGATGATATTGAATGTCTAAAGGCGAACAACAGTGCTCTTTCGAGCCAGGAAAATTCTGAGGTAAATTCTAATGGTGAAGGAAATCAGGAGGTAAGTTCTGAAACTGATGAGATTTCCTTTGAAGAATTATTGGATCTCTATGATGAGTTGTTGGAAAAATATAAGAAATTAAAATCTGAAAATAAGAAGCTCAAGAAGAAACTTGAAAATACTTTTCATGAAACTTCTTCATATGATAAATGTTCAGACCTCAAAAGTGTAAATGAATCTCTCTTGATTGTTGTTGAAATGGATAAAGATAAAATCTATTGTTTGAAAGAGGAGAATGAAAAGTTGAATGAACAAGTTAAAGCCTTGATTGATGAGCTCTCTGTCTATTAAAAGGGAAAATGTGTGATCACAGATGAGTCAGGAAAATTACATGAGCTAGAGCTAGAGATTGAGAGCTACAAAATAATAAATGGAATGTTAAATGATAGGTGTAGTTCTTTTGAGCAAGAACTTGAGAAAATCAGAAATGAGCATGAAATCTGATAAATACTTTTGGAACAAAAGAAAAGAAAAAAATTGAATACAAGAGAAAATCATCATGTGTGCATGATCATACTTCAAAATACTCACATGATAAAACACAAAAAGATCATGGCTCTTGTTCACATTCGATTAGTACCTTTTCAGATATGAGCAGAAATGTTTTAGGAAAAAGGAGAGTTACGTGTTTTTATTGTGGTAAAGTAGGTCACACAATGTACACGTGCAATCTAATGAAATTTGATGATGATCAAATTGAAATGAACTCTAAGAATTCGTCTATTGGTTCATGCTATCATTCTTACTCTTTCATTGACTCTCGGAATGCTAATAGGAGAAACAATTTTAGGAGACCTCCAGTCACATGCTTCTTCTGTGGCAAGTTTGGTCATTCTATGTATACATGAGACTTGATGAGGGAAGATGATGAATGATTTGCTAGTAAGGCTAAAAATCATTTTGCTCGTGCTAGAACTAACCCCTCGGGACCGAAGATGGCTTGGGTACCCAAATCTTCATAATGAAAATTTGTCTTGCAGGGGTGTCTTGAGGCCAAGGAAAATGTCCATAAATAAAGATCCTCAAGACCAGAAAGAAAAATGGTTTGGTTTTCTGAATTCATTGTGCTTAGGTTCACCTTGAAAAGTTGGAAAAGGTAAAATTAAGTTGTGGAGAAAAATGATTGTACTTGAATGGTTGCATTTCTAATTCATTGATTTTGGCAATTACTGAAGTGTTGACATTTGCAGGTTAAATGATTAGGTGCTATGATAGCTTTGCATATACTCCATTGCACATTCTATGAATAAATTCAATTTTTAAATACTTAACACTGCACATAAAGTTTTTCACACATTCACTCACATTTTGCAAATAACAATTCGGTTTTGCATACATAGAAAGCATACTAAGTTTGATGCACATATCATACATATCATTGCATACTTGTGAATCTAAATAATCTTCCATCATCTTTTATTCACTTGCATATATTTGTGCATACTTGCATGCTTGAATGCCATGATTCTTCGGTATTTAAAATGGTGTGTCGTGGAATGGTGGATTCCGTCCACTGGGAAACACTCACCATGCGTGAGTTGGGTCTTTGGACCTACACCTCCGCCACGTATCGGAAATCATATTGCATGAATTAACTTTCAAATCCTTGCTTGTTTGCATGTATATATATTTCTAGAAAACATTTTCTTGAAAATCTTCTAAGACCTCACCTCCTTGTTATATAAAAAGTAGTGATTTTGATCATTTGTGAAAAGTGACATATACAAAGGAGGAGGAATTATTTCCAACTGTCCATACATTTAGGGGGAGTCATTACTATGTTATGACAAATTCATTTTCTACATACATAGTAATTACCCACTCACTTTGCACAAAAGTGATGCCTATGACTTTGATTGATAAGGATTTTAGAACTTCTTTTCAACACTTCAAGGGAAATAAAATTTCTACATGGAAATGAAGAGTAATCGTGAGGAAAAAGCTACCTACCCCACGACAAATAAGTGGAATGTGAAACCGAGTAGTCGGGAATCTCCACTGAAATAAATGAGGAAACTCGCGTTGAAAAGTGAAGCTAAAATCAACAAGAATCAAAATTGTGATGAATCCTAGCAGCGGGAAACCCCAGTGAGACATATGAGGCGACTCGCGCCGAACGATAAGATCCAACAAAAGAAACAAAAAAAAGGGTTGTGCGAAGCCACCAAAAGTCGGGGATCTAAATGGAAGTGTAGAAAGGAAATAACCCTCAAGTGTTTTTTTTTGAAATTCTGCTAATATCCATATATTTTTGAAGTTCATTGCTCATTGCAACATATTTCACTCTCGGGTATTATTATGATGAATGTGAAACTTGAATTCGTTCTTATCATGGTTTATGCAGTGCCTCTAGTTTATGCATGCACTACCTTTTTTTGATTATGCATCATGTTTCACACTTTGACTTGAATCATATGCTCATTTGCTATCCTTCTATCCCTTTGAGTGGGAGATATAAATATTTACATGCTTGCTTGTCTTTCATGCTTGCTCGCTTGCTTGCATGAATAGTTTAGATACTTTCATACATGTTCATATCAGCTTTTAATAAACCTATTGTCAATCGGTTGTTGTTGATGACAAAGGGGGAGAAAAAGTGCTCAAAATGTTCATATCAATTTGGAAGTTTAGAAGTCTTTGTGCATACATCAAGTTTCATTGATATGGCTGGTTTTCATGCATATTGATCTAGCTTTTGTGTTCCCCATTTTTGATCATGCCAAAGGGGGAGAAAGATGTAAAGATTGCCACAATATTTTGTCATAATCAAAAAGCGGGAGATTGTTAGGAATTATGTTCCCACATTATTTTTGACCTTGGTTTTGATGATAACAAATATTGTGTGTTTGTGGAAGCAAATCATTGTGTGTGGTTAAATTATTTCAAAACATTGTGTGTTTGGAAGAGCATGTGTTTTGAAATGGCTTTTGGTTGCCTTGTGATGGAATGATTCTTATTTGATTGTGTGAGTGATTATTTCATGTGAGCTTTAATGAATCAATCACTCATGTCTTTGGAAAGGCTTCAACTGTTCAATGAAATTGCTCATTCATGTGTAAATGCTTATCATTCTCTTGAAGCATTTTATTCCTAAAGTGTGCTTAATTTTGTAGTTGAAAAGTCCCAAATGTGTGTAATGTCAAGGCAAAGAATGTCTACAAAGACATGCAAACAAATGGAAAATCATGGTGCTTAATGAGGAGCAATGAAGGTGATGTGCAAGAAGCCTTTAATTGTTCAATCTTATATTGATTTAATGCTTCTGTGGTTTTGCAACTTCAAGGATGGTCTATAAACCCACTCAAACCTATGAGCATCATGGTAACATCTAACCATTTGTTTTGATTGGAAAAGGTTAGGTTTGAAGATGTTTGTTAACCAAAACTGGCTGGGGTCGACCCTTGAAGGGTATACTGCTGCCCGGGTCATAATCTGGCTTGCAGGTGCAGGGGTCGATCCCTGAGAGCTGGGTTTTGTTTTTAATTCTGTTTTGCCCTCTGGTGCACGAGGGTCGACCCGAAGGGTCGACCCATTCCTGATGGGGGTTTCGAAACTCATTAAAACCCATTGAAAACCTTTCTAAACTTTACCTAAATACCCCCTAATGTTTATTAGTCATGAAAGGGTGTTTTTAACACACTTTAGAAGGGGTATTTGGGTCTTTTGGTCACTCCTCTATATATATGAATGTGAACTCCGAGTTTTGAGGTGTGAACCGTAATGTGCTTATTTTCTCTTATCTTGTAGGTGAAGAAAGGGGGGGAAAGGAGGAGCAGATCTTGTGGAAGGGTTTTGATCTACATCCATGCATCTTTGAAGCTCAAGGTAGAAGTGAAAGTGAAGCGGCTTGAAGAGAGGATCAAGGAGATGCTCAAATCGACGCTATCCGACTTCCCTCCGACCTAGTCCTCAAGGAACTTCTTAAATCGGCTTGTCAATCTTAAGGGGGATACATTCTACAACCTTTGCTCATATCTCTACCATGTTCTTCATCGTTTACATTTTGGGTTGAGTTGTATTGTTCATATTTCTGCATTTTCTGAACTTGAGAATACATTGTGGTAGACCGTTTGCATACGGTCGTGTGGTTATTACTGCGATTGTCGCAGCGTGTGTTTGTGTGGATTGATCCCGCAGTTGGATCGTTGTGGAGATGAAGTCTCTGTGTGTGTTGGAGTTTTTACTCCGTGCGCTTCGTTGAAAGCGAGTGAAGCCTCACTGGTTCGGTGAGGGGTGAATGTAGGGTGTCAGTCGTGGTCCCGAACCACCTTAAAATTCCATGTGCATTATGATGTGTGCTAGCTCACTTTTATCTATTATCTTGATCGTGTGCGCTCGGCTAGATTGAGAGAATCTATTTCATTCTTATATCGTTAATTTTCCTCAATCTTGTTGATTGCTTGCGTATTATCTTATTCCAACACATTCGAGTGTGCTAGGAGAGATTGAGTGAACTAGATTTAATTTATTCAACTTACTTTTCATCAATCTTGTTAATTTCACTTGTTAGTTTTAAAATAGATCATCGTGATTGGGGGACAATTCAACCCCCCCTTCTTGTCCGCGTATATTGTTATTTGGGCCAACAAGAAACTTAGCCACCACCACTGTGGATGAACTAATAGGGTCTTTATTGACCTATGAACTCAATTTGAAAAGAAAGGAGGAAGAAGTGAAGAAAAAGAAGCTGCTTGCCGTAAAGGCTATGCCAAGCAGCAAAGAATCCTCGGGTGAGACTGAGTCATCCAACACTGAGGAGGATTCTAGTGAATTTTCCTTGTTGACAAGGAAGTTTAGAAAATTCTTGAAGAAGGAAGGTAGGAGCTTAGGAAGAGAAGGTTGCAGGTGAGAAAATCTCCTTGATTTAAGTATGAAAATGTAAAGAAATCGGAAAAGCTTGTATGCTACCATTGTAGGAAGCCCGAGCATGTCAAGACTGAATGCCCAAAAGCCATGAAGAAAACTCAATCAAAATGGAAAGGGAAACAGTCGAACGAAATGGTAAGTACATGTAGTGATGAGGAGGAAGGTGAAGAAGAAGAAAGTACCTCCGAGGAAGAAAGGGAAGGAAAGCTTTGCTTGATGGCAAGGGGAGATGAGGAAGATGAGGTAATCTCTCCTTTTGAAAATTTTACTTGTAGTGATTGGGAGGATGCATACAGTGAATTGCTTGATAAGTATTGTAATGCCCCGGAAATTTTATAGAACATTTCTGAAGTATTTAAGAATTTTCTAGGAATCTTTAAAGACCAAAATACATTAATAAATGAATTTCTGAGTTAAATAAACTATTATTAAGGCCCAAGTGTGATAACCAATTAACCTAGCCTATTTAAATAAAACCCAAAGGACTTAAGGACCAAGCCCATGAAGTTTGGCCCATATTCTAGAAGGTTAATTAGTTTATTCACGGAATATGAGGATAAATACTCATTGTGTGGATAATTAAGTAAGTAAACCAAAAATAGAATTTGAATTAAATTCAAATTCAGCGCCCAATAGTAGAGCCGGTCTATCGTGATACCGTTAGGGGACAGTTGGCGGTCCAGTCCTAGACCGCTAATTCTTGTCAGTTCCGTGAGTTGAAGAAAGAGTAAAAAGATTAGATTTTTAACGTTTTATCTCCTAGAGACCAAGGTGGGAGGACTAGTAAGCATCTTAAGGACTCTCAGAAGTTGGGATAGTACCAACTAGGGACTCTAGAATCGATCTAGTCCATGAAACCCTAGCCAAACCCTATAAATCGACCCTAGATTTCATTTGCGCAACCCTTACGTTTGGCTCACGTGGAACTAAGGTAAGGAAGCATTATTTCGAGTAGGTTCTTTTGAGGTTTTTATTCCTAATACTAAGGACTAACATCCCTCAAAATTTCATGCTAGGAGATCAACCCATCAGGAAGATAGAGGCACCCAAAGTTGCTGATTTCACACCAACAACCCAGGAGACTGTACAACGGTGTGGTGAAGATCAGAAAATTAGGGACTCAAAACAAAGTATTTAGAAGTTGTGTCTTTATAACTTTTTGTTATCCTTTGTATCTTCTTCTTACCCTCCAAATTTCACGTCCTTAGGTCAAGAGAATCAGAAGTTAGAGGGGCCTGAAGTTACTGATTTATCATAGGAAGTGCAGAACTAGTGTTGACTTCCAATTCAAAATTCAAAGTCTAGAGGTGTTTCCAGAGGTAGGTCATCTCATGAACGGCTAAAACATCATTCTAGGATTAAAAGCCCTCTTGTTGCACTTGATTTCATGCATTGTATACGGAGAATTTCATGTTTTAATAATATCTGTGCATCTAGTGTAGCATACATGCATCTTTCTTAGCCCTAAATGAACTAAATTAGTTATCTTGTCATAATACATGAATCTTATGCATATTGTTAGCCTATTCTTCGTTCTATCATGATAGAAGGAGTTTATATATGTTGGTTTCCAGGCATGATATGTCTTGGACTATCATTTAGTTCAATTGTTTAATTTTTGTCAAGCCAAGCGGCCTAAAAATGGACCGCCATCATTGGTTAACGGCCCTACTATAAACCGCTTATCAAGGATTAGCGGCCAACATATAGACCGTTAGAGATTCTTGCGATTTCACTGTTATCGAACCACAAGCGGATGTACGATAGACCGCTAAACATTGTTAAACGGTTCTATATTAGACCGCTAACGTTCTAAATTCTGTCATTTTAAATATGCCTAGTTAATTATGTTCCAAGCCTATTTTAAGTATTCTTTCTTACTATGGGTTTTATTACTATCACAACAATGGATTTCATGTTCTTTATTGTACTTGGGATTATTTTTCAACATAAGTTAATTTATGCCAAAATCATATATTTTTGTAATTAAATACATATTTCTAAAGTTAGATGATTTATGGTTTACCTTGATCACAGTTTTAATGATCTCTTTTTTCATCTATAGAGTCATTTTCATAAGTACATGGCATATATCCCATTATATGATCATTAGTTACACCTATGCACATTAGGCACACAATCTTGGACTTGATAACCTCTCATTTGGATATTCTTTCCAACATACTAGGAAATCTTGTTTCAAGGCCCCCGTAATTCTCCGCGAGCCTGGGATTCCCACTAGGACGCCGAGTTGATTGTACCATTAAAACCCATTATCTAGAAAGCACTTATACCGATGTTTTATATTTCTGGAGCATAGCGGCCTTCTTGTTGACCGCTAGAGCCTGCTACCGGACCTTCACTAGACCGCTAACGGATCCTAGACGGTTCTTTCATTAACCGCTAAATATTCGAGATAATCTGTTTTAAAATACCGAACAGTTTTATCCTTAACGGTCCAGAACTAGACCGCTTTCTTCATGAAACGGCCCAGCAAATGACTGCTATTTTCCTGAGTACAGTTAACCTAAGGTTTGACCCAAGGGATACTATTCCTATGATCCTAGATAGTCCAATTGATTATCTAGAACCTGCCACACTATTTCAAAGATATTTAAGTAAATTTTGAAAGTTAAAGAATGTACCGTTATGCTGCCGATTTATTTCCATGGCATAACCTAGTTATTAATGCATTTTTCTTGAACTCTCATATTCATATTCTGAGCATTCTTTTATTTACATTGCATCTTGAAGGCCATTATTGAACTTGTTACTTACATGGCCAAACTTTATTGTTATATACGTGGAAGTAGCTTGATTTATACTTGAAGATGCAGTTCGAGCACTGATTGTGTTCAAGGGCTCTATGCTAGTCCCCTTGGCTGATTGTCGAAAACATACTAGATAAACCATGGGGTATGATATTACTGGCGTCGCATTATGTTGGGAGTACTTTCTTTATAAATAAGTGAAAATCCACGGGACTTGAATATAGATCCACATGAATTCACGAAGTACTTGTTACTAAGTGAGGGGTACATTCTTGCTTGTTACATGACTTGCTAGTACATTCTTGTTACATTCTTGCTGGATTATACTTGATCATTTCATATTCTCATATCTCAAGCTTGATTATATCTTGTTACTTTACCTTTAATCGCATGTTTGATCGTATTCGCATGATTTATCTTTTTCTTTAGAGCTAAAGATATTAATTACTTTAACATTGCTAATCATGTTGATGCAAAGACACCTACTGGACAAGTGTGCTCATTACCTATTTTCTTATCTTTTCAGGAAGTACCAGTGGGTCGGATTCGGATTCAGGTCATTCCAGTGATGGGTCCGAGAGCGATTAAAGGA
Source organism: Amorphophallus konjac (assembly GCA_022559845.1). NCBI lineage: Eukaryota > Viridiplantae > Streptophyta > Magnoliopsida > Alismatales > Araceae > Amorphophallus > Amorphophallus konjac. Next base: position 197,222,476 of record CM040122.1, on the reverse strand, counting down.
AACATGGAATCGAGAGAAGACCTAGAATTGTCGAAATATGTCTAGATTGAGTCTATGTAATTTCTCTTATTGAGTCTAGAAAGTTTAGAGAAGTCAATGTTTCATGTACTTTAGTTATGGTTGTTATTATTAATGAAAGTGAAGGTTTGAGTTAATTATTGTGCAATTGCTTTTGTGTGATTGTTCTCGCGCTCTGATTATTCTTGCTTACAAGAGGCTTACCATGCCGGCTAGTTCGCGTTCCCGATTGTTTCCGCTGCATAATCTCAGGGCATGACAGTTAAGTTGGTATCAGAGCCTAACTCGAAGGACTTAGGGAGAAAGACATGTCATGGATAAGTCAAAGGCTTAAGGACCCAAACCTATACATTAAGGGAGAAATTTTCCCACCTACATGAGAATTGGGTAGAGCTCGGGATGAGATAGTAAATTAGCTCTCGATGAATCACTTTTTAATTTTATGGGAATTAACTAATTGTTATTTCTCTCAGGTACCTTATTTTCACAATGGCCCATCGTGTGGATTGGAACGGTATGCAAGAAACCGTTGCTGGTCTCACCCAAGCACTACAAACTATGGCGCAAGCAGGCGCAGGGGCAAGAGCTAGAGATTTGCATCGTAACTTTCAAAGTCTAAACCCTCCGCGATTCTATGGTTCTTCTAATCCAGACAAAGCTGAGAACTGGATAGATGAGATGAATCGTATATTTGAGGTCATGCAATGTGCTGACCAAGAGAAAGTGTGTCTTGCCGCTTTTCAACTAAACAAAGATGCACGTACATGGTGGAAGTTGGTTTCGGCACCGCCAGCAGATGCACCCCATACATGGGAAGGTTTCCTTACGCTATTCCGTGCCAAATATTTTTCTAAACATGTCAAGGAGCGGAAGGCTATGGAATTCGCTTCTCTCCGCCAGGGCATGTTGTCGGTGGCAGAGTTTGGACTTCAATTTTCTAGGTTGGCGCCGTATGCTCCTCATCTGGGCAGTACTGATTTATTAAAGGCAAATCGGTTTATGGATGGTTTAAGACCCGGTTTTATTCAGCAACTCGGGACTCAAAATATTCGTACTTATGCGGAGATAGTCGAATGGGCATATCTATGTGAAAGGACCTTGGAGAAGGTCGAAAAGTTAAAAGACAAAGGGGAAGAATTGAGCTGAAGATCAGATCGGCGTGATAAGAAAGGTAAGTTCAGCTTCACGGAACCCTACAAATCCCGTGATAGCAAGAAGAGATCCGGGAATGGGAGCGGTGGTAGTTCCCATAAAAATAAGAAGGTCAAGGAAGAAGACAAGCAGGTCACCACGGCCTGTACTTTTTGTGAAAAGTTCGGTCATTCGGCTGAAGAATGCTAGGAGTGCCTCGGTGCTTGTCTATGATGTGGCAGCCTAGAACATCACATGCCGGACTGCCCTCTTATGAAAGAGCACTCTTTTGGAAGTGGACATAAGAGACAGGCTCATCTCAATGCTGTTCTAGATGATGAAGCGCTCAAGGATGATGGGCTTATGGAAGGTACCGTTCACATTTGTTCCCATCCTACTTTTGTACTATTCGATACTTGTGCTTCTCATTCCTTTATATCTACCGCCTTTGCAAAGACATTGCCCGTTTCATCAATTCCTTTACCTTCGACCTTGCTATTACCACACCTTTTGGCCCTAGAACCAAACTCACAAACTATTACCCCGATAGTGAAGTAAGGGTAGAAGGTCACAATCTTCCTGCAAACCTCGTATGCCTTGACATAGAAGGCTACGATGCTATTTTAGGGGTGGATTGACTTGTAGACCATGATGCCTACATAAATTGCCGAAATAGGATTATCTCCCTTCGGAAACCAGGTCTTCCAAGGTTTTCTTTCCTTGGTATCAAATATAGGAAGCACCCTGCCATTATTTCATCTCTTCACGCTTGCAAACTTATCTCGCAAGGATGTGAAGCCTTTCTTGCTTCCATAATTATCGCTGAATCTAAGGAGATTACCTTAAAAGATATACCTATCGTCAATGAGTTTCCTGATATATTTCCATCAGATTTACCCAGTTTACCACCCAAAAGGGAAGTAAACTACTCCATTGAACTCATTCCTGGAGCAGCACCTGTTTCAATAGCTCCCTACAGGATGTCCCCCACAGAACTTAAGGAATTGAAGAAACAGCTTCAGGAGTTATTAGACAAGGGATTCATTCGACCTAGCACATCCCCTTGGGGTGCGCCAGTCCTATTTGTCAAGAAGAAAGATGGATCTCTCAGGTTATTTACTATCAAGAACAAGTATCCGTTGCCGCGTATCGATGAACTCTTTGATCAGCTTTCAGGAGCAGAATATTTTTCCAAGATCGATCTCAGATCAGGGTATCACCAGCTCAGAATTAAGGATGAAGACATATACAAAACTACCTTCAGGAGTTGTTATAGCCACTATGAATTTATTGTAATGCCGTTCGGGTTAACCAATGCCCCAGCAGCATTTATGCAACTTATGAATAAAGTCTTCCAGCCTTATCTTGACTAGTTTGTCATCATTTTCATTGATGACATTCTTATATACTCAAAAACAAGGGAAGAACATGAAGAGCACTTAAGAATAGCCTTGCAGACACTAAGAGAATACAAACTCTATGCAAAGCTTAGTAAGTGCGAGTTCTGGCTAAAGGAAATCTCATTCTTCGGCCATAGTATTTCAAAGGAAGCCATCGTTGTCGATCCTTCTAAGGTGGAAGCTGTTCAGAATTGGAGCCGGCCAACGACTGTATCAAAAGTAAGAAGCTTTCTAGGGCTAGCTGGCTATTATAGGAGATTTATTAATGATTTCTCCAAGATCGCCGTTCCTTTGACTAGACTTACAAGAAAAGAAAATCCTTTTATATGGTCGAAGGACTGCGAGGAGAGTTTTCTAACTCTTAAAGATCACATCACTACAACCCCTATTCTGACATTGCCCGTTGAGGGTGGTGGATTTAAAGTCTATACGGATGCATCTGGCATTGGCCTAGGATGTGTTCTCATGCAAAATGGGAAGGTGATTTGTTATTCCTCAAGACAGTTGAAGCGTCATGAGGAGAACTATCCTGTGCATGATCTAGAATTAGTTGCGGTTATTTTCACTTTGAAAATTTGGCGACATTATCTTTATGGGGAGAAATTCACTATATTCTCAAGTCATAAAAGTCTGAAGTATCTCTTCACCCAGAAGGAATTAAATATGCGACAACACAGATGGTTGGTGTACCTCAAAGACTTCGACTTTACTATTCAATATCATCTAGGGAAGGCAAATGCCGTGGCCGACGCTCTTAGCAGGAAACCAATGGCAATTCTAGCAAGCCTCAGGAAAGGTATGACTTGTCTCATTGAGGATTTTTCTCACTTAAATCTTGATATTGACAGAGAAGGAGAAGGAGGTATGATTGCCAATATAAGGTCTCAACCTACATTGATCAAAGATATAGTCAAATTGTAAGAAAATGACCCCACATTGATGGAGATTAAGGATAATATCGATCAGAGACCAGAATTTTCGATCTCAAATGACGGAAGACTACTATTTAAAGGTAGGATTTGTGTGGCAAATCATAATGATACTAAGAAATTGATCATGGAAGAGGCACATAAGTCAAGGTATGATGTTCATCCTGGTGCTACCAAGATGTATCAAGACTTGAAAAGAAATTTTTGGTGGCCCAATATGAAAAGAGAAGTGGCAGAATTCGTGTCTCGTTGCCTCACTTGTCAGCAGGTCAAGACAGAACATTTAAAACACGCATGTAAATTACACCCCTTAAATATTCCCGAGTGAAAGTGAGAAAGTATAGGGATGGATTTTGTCATGGGTTTACCTAAGACAAGAGGAGGACACGATGGTATATGGGTGATCATAGACCGATTGACTAATGTAGACACGCTAAAACTGACGCTATGTCGAGTAAATCTCATGTCAGCATGTGACGCCCCAAAGTGAACTTCAATATTGCTGTAATATGAAGTTTTTTCTATTTTATGTGTTTTCTGTGATTTTCTTAGCATTTTTTTTAGAATTAACGACTTGACGTGGGGCATCTTTTAAATAACGGCTTAGCCTTGGGCGTCTCTTAATGAAAGGACGACCTTCGTCAGAGGCATCAGTTTCTGGAATTTTACGTATCCTAAACAAAATGGAAAAGCAAGAATTGACGTCCCCCACATGGTCGTTTATCAACTAACGCCCGTTTGTACAGGCGTCATTTCATGATTTTTATTAAGGAAAGGATTTTGTTGCTAAAATTAAATCCATGAATTGACGCCTTTGTCCAGGTCGTTATTTTAATTAACGCCGTAAGGAAGGTCGTCAATTTCAATTGACGCCCTTCCGCGAGTCGTCTTTTCCCTTTCCGTGTCCTGTTCGAACGACCCTTTCCTGGAGAGTTCCCTGCTCTGTTTTGATCACCTTGTTGGATTAGGGAAGTAGAGGCCTTGCCGTAGATGAGTGTTGCAAGTTTTAATCCTACTAAATCTATGGTTTGTACCCTATAAATAGAGCCTCTGTTCTGCTCGCGCGAGAGGAAGGGGGGAGATCTTTTTTTTTACACAGAGAGACACACACAGAGACACACGGATTGCTGTTGTTCATTGCTTCTTCGTCTTCCCTGTTGCAGCAGCCGAAGGCCCCTCTATTTGGTTCTTTCCCTTTACTGTTGTCAGGAACAGCAGGGAGTTATTACATTTAGCTTGTTGCTCATCCCATCATTGTTCACCATCCTCCTTTACCACATAGTGGTTTGATTCTTCATACGTCTAAGGTTTTAGTCTTTGCATCATATCTCCTCTCCCAAATTCTCTTAGGGGTTTTAAAAGGACTAAAAGGTGTGTTCTTCATGTTCATATTTCATTATCTTATTCTTATTGTGGATTGATACTACACTTGGCTAATCCTCTTCTATTTTGGTTGTTTGTGTTTTGTTTAAGGGTAATCAAGAAAGAGAAACCCCCTTCATCGACCGGCCGATAGAAGGAGGAGGAGGAAAATCACAATCCATCCCGCATCACTTTTCTTACCAGGTATTCGCGATCATTCTCCTTTCCTTTTGAGGTAATCCCTCTGGCGATCACACTCCATTAGCAATCTCTTGCTCCTTTTCTTTTACTTAATAAGTTCTTCTTATTTTTTTGATGTCGATGTGACACGGTTCACAAATTGGCGATCACGGTGGGACTTCCACTATTTTTATTTTGATTACCCTCTCCTATTGGCACCCACGTGTGCCCTTTCCCTTGGCACCCACGTGTGCCCCTCCCTTTGGTACCCTCGGTACCCCTCCATTGTGCCCCACGCGGCACCCTCCACTGTACACCACGTGCACACTCCCCATCGGGATTAGCCAGTTTGTGATCATCCAAAATTTGGTTACTGATTGCTGTTTTCTGTCATTTTCGTAATTGACGCCTCCCCCAAAGGCGTCTTTTCTCAATTTAACGCCTTCATCAAAGGCGTCTTTTTAGCATATCTCGTGTTTATTTCGTCTCTACCTGTGATTTCACGCCCTGTGCTGCGGGCGTCAGTCGTCCATTCAGCGCCTAACTCCAAGGCGTCTTTTATCTTGAGGATTGTGCCCCCATATCTTTTGACGCCCTCTGTCGGAGGCGTCCTTTTCACATTTAGCGCCTCACACCAAGGCGCTACTTTTGCACTGTCGGTGCAACTTATAGCAATTCGCGACAGCCCCTCTGTCGTGTTTTCTGCTCATAGCGACTTCTGCCAAGTCGCTAGTTTCCTGTGTGTTAACAGGAACCTGGTTGCTGCGGCTATTTCTGCTGGATTGATTCCTATATTCATTATTTGATTATACTTGTTTGATCTGATTATATTGTCTTGCATTTTGTGGCATTTGGTTGAGAGACCTCCTCTCTCTACACTAGGATCCCACACACCTCTCTTGGAATTGGAACGACCCTCCATTGAGCATTCCGTCTCTTTGGATTGGAAATTCCTTTTCTAAGACCTCCGTAAGTCCCCGCACCCGTGGATTCCCTCACAGACTCGGGCTGGTTGTACCTTGAAGTACCCAAAGTTTAGATAACCCATCGTTGGTGAGGAGAGAGAAAGAACCTAGTTAATCCGGAGATTACACTCAAAATCTACAACTAGGATTCACATTGCAAAGGGAGTGAATTGCTCTTCAATTTAATCCACCCTAACCTCAAACACAAATCTAAAAGCTTGCGTTCATTACAACTTGTTTGCATAAGCTTGATTGGATTGAGTGATTATTGTGGTTATATTTCCTTCAAGAAAAAAGCTTTCTTTCTTCTTAAACATGCAACTTCGTTCAGGTAAAATCATCAACATGGCAAGCTACGGGTACTCTTATGATGATACGGAAGAGAATGCTTTCAATCAATCTTATGAGGTCCCCCTCCAAGATTCCATCTACCATGAGGGAAATTATCCTCCCTCTCATGCATATTGTTCTCAAGTCCATGTGGTTGACACCCCAACTCAAGAGGTCGACACCTCTTCTCAAGCTCTACCCTCCAATCAAAACACCTCGGGGAACACCTCCCCATCATTCAATGTCAACGATTTAATTCAAGCTTTATCACAACTGGATGATTCCCAGCGGCAGGCAGTTCAGGCCGCTTTGAAAGGGAAAGATGTTCCCTCTTCATCTTCCAACCCTCCTCCGGCCGCGAGTGGCCATCATGTTGCTAATGACCCGGCGGTCTTACACAAAATTCCTTCACGTCCACCAACGCCTGTTGTGGCCATGCCGGCCCAACAGGCAAGTTATTCTGCGGCTAGGTCCCAATTCCCTCCACCTCCTCAAATTCTAAGGACGCCTATGCCGAATTCTTTCATTCCAAACTCGGCCCCAGTCGAGTCGGACACCAATGTTCTACTTCTTCAAAAGTTGGCTAGCATGGAAGAACAACTCAAGAAGGTTACTGCGGCGAAGAATGCCCCGGAGATTTCTCTCCCTACATTGCCAGTTTTTCATCTACCACCTTCTGAGATGCCGAATTTTCGGCGATATAACGGAACTGGCAATCCGTTTATTCACTTGAAGGACTTTATGTATGAAACTTCCTTTTGCAGGGCAACAAAGCCTCATTGGCTTATCTGTTCAGACGGTCTCTAGAGGGGCCAGCCCTCGAGTGGTTCTATTCCTTAGAACCGGCAGACGCTAGTGACTTTGATGTGGTTCAAAAGAAATTCTTGCAGAAATATAGGGACCGGGTCGGACCCTCCCTATCAGTTACTGATCTGGTCGCTGAGAAAATGAAGCTCGAGGAGGACTTCATTATATTTGCTGATAGATGGCGATTGATGGTCGAAAAGTTGAAAGATACACTGTCAGAGCCGGAACATGTTAAGATGATATTTCAAATGCAACCCCTCAGTTCCGACACATATTGGCCATGAACAGGCTGACTACCATGGAAGAGCTCTATGAGAGAGCTCGATATATTCAAACTCAGATGAAAGATTCGCCCATCATGGGCATGTTTGAACAGAGACCACGGTTGGTCAAGAAGAATGCAAATGTCAACAATAGCGGCGCCACAACTGAGGGCACCGTCACGAATGAGCAGGTTGGCGTGGTTGGCCACCCCACCCCTTTCCGCCAATCTAACCCACGACCTCCGCCACCTCCACAACAAAACCCCTTCTTCAACGCACCCCCACAACACAAATTTGCTCCTCAACATTCCTTTACTCCTCCACAAAACCAAATGCCTCACCCGGACCCCCCAGCTCCACAACAATACCACCAAGTACCACCACCCGCCAACTATGGCCCACCACAACAACAACAAAGGAGACCACAAGGCCCCAAAAGGGCCTAGTATCCACCATTGCCGGAAAGTCTCCCAGACATATTCAATGCCCTCATGGCCGCCGACCTGCTCATATTGACGAAAGAAAGAACAACATGGCCCGCTAACGTTGACACGTCCCGCTACTGTGTTTTCCACCGCTCACCTGGTCACAATATTGACCACTGCTTTCATTTCAAAGACTATATCTATGATTTAAATGACCAAGGCGGTATTAATTGGGACGAGATGAGGCAGTTCATCGCCACTCTAAAAGCAAGAAGGCCTCCTCGACAACACCAGGCTCAGCAGCCGCAACAACCAGCTCCACAAGCACAACAGCAAGCTCCAGCACCACAGCAAGATATGGGGATTGTCCACAATCCACTGCCGGAGCACCCACCAAACCAGCATGTAAACCCTGTCACAACCCTCCACGAGGTGGATAGAGGGCAGGAATGGCACGAAGAGAACGCCTCTGTCGGGGCATTTAATCACAATTCAAACCAACCTCTGCGCCTCTTACGCACACTTCCCACTTCTACTCCCCAGTTGGCCCGCTCCCTTCTACGCCCTATTAATCAAACCCCATCTACTCCAATTAATTCCCCATCCTTGCCAACCCGGCCTCTCCTTATCCGTCCTCCGCCATCGCGGCCTTTGACGCAGCAAACTCCACCACCCCTCACCAACCCTTCACCCTTGCCGTCTAGGCCACTCCTCATCCGCCCATCATTGACATCCGTTACATCCCCCGCCATTACTCCTCCACCGGCAAGGATCCCTTCACCGTCAGTCCACCCCCCATTTGTACCCAGACCTCTCCTTGTTCAACCAACTATTCCCTCCCACACTCAGGCATCCCTTGCTCCTCCTGCGCCTCCTACCGGGGCTCTTTTTTTGAACCCTCCTCCCACACCCCCTACGGGAGCTTCTTCTTTGAATACCTCTCCACCACCTGCCAACACTAACACCCCTTCTTCTTCCGCCAACCCTCCATCCACACTTAGCCCGACAGAGGCGCCACCGAACCAAACTATGGTACTCCGCAGTGGACGGATATTCCACCGCATTTTTCCTCAGAGGGAGCAAGAGCCCGCACAAGGGCCCAATGAGCAAGAACAGGAGCAGGAGTCTGTACCGGGCACTCAATATGATTTACTAAAACATCTGGACAGGACTCCAGCAAGAATTTTTATTTTAGAGCTGATTAAAAGGTCAACAACCCATCAATTGGCCTTAAAAGAATATCTGCAGAAGGTCATGGTTAATGAAGACATTCCTGCCGAGCACATAACCACAGTCCTGACGCCCGCTAGCGGTCAGCCGGCAATTATTTTTCATGAACATGAACTAGCACCTCAACCAGCTAGAAAATATGCTCTGTGTATCACAGTGGACATTAACAAGGTGGCAGTAAAACAATGTTTGGTGGACACTGGGGCATCCATCAATGTATTGCCGCCCAGCACTTTAAAGATGTGCGGCATTCCGGGAAGTCAGATTCGGCCGTCCACTATAACAGTCACAGCTTACGACAACACCAAGAAGCCTCCTTTGGGCATGATAACACTAAAGGTCAGTTTGGGCCCAGCTACAATCACATCAGATTTTCACATCTTGGACATGGATCCAACATTCAATGGCATCCTGGGCCGCCCCTATATTCAACAGCTAGATGCAGTGCCCTCTACAAATCATCAATGCCTCAAGTTTCCACACAAGGGCCGCATTATTAAGGTTACAAGTATGCCAATTCTGCCAGATGAAGACATACACTTAGCAACGTCAGTTCCTTCTATTTGGCCTTCCAATAAACCGTTGCTATCAGTGTTAGATATTACTGACCCACGGCCGATGCCATCCAAGACAGTTACAACAGTTGCCATGACACCCCTGACTTCCAAGGGGAAGAAGAAGAAAAGCATACTGAACACCCCTGGCTTGAATATTCTGATGAAAATGGGGTACCAGGCCGGTAAAGGCCTATGTGTTAATTTCCAAGGCAGAACTAAGCCCATTATGCCACAAAAATTAATGGTACGGGGCGGCCTAGGCTATAAAGGGCCGAGTAAGAATGAAGAAGAATCATGGGCAATTATGACATCCACTTTGAAGACAGATCGCCAACCGCTTACATGGACACTGCAAACACATTTTGTCAAAGGTGGCGACCAAAACAATGAGCAGACTACAATAGTCACTTCTATACTAGACTGCCAAGATGTGCATGCCAGGCAGTTCGCTCGTCATATTGCTCCAATGGCCACTTACAAAGCCTTGGAATCTTTGCGGCCAGACAAAAGAAGGAAAATGGATGATCCAGAGTGTGACTGGTATAGATGGTTTGATATGAATGATATTACTATTACCTTGAGCCGTCTATTTATGCCAACTGATCCGGAATGGCCGCCGCTGATTCATGAGCTAATTGAGAAGCCAGCAGTGATCACGGACAAGAGGTAGTTGCTAAGTGATTATACAGATACTGGAGAGCCCGATGTGCCGTTCTAAGAGGGCTTCACTACAGATAGGCTGTGGGTCGGCCTTTTCTTTACCAAATCCATTCACCCGACGGCTGTTGTCCGTCTGATTGATCGATTGTTTTTCCCAGACATTCCTAGACCACCCGCGGTCTTAATAAATTTTTCTCCAAATTCACTTCAAGTCTCTCCTCTAATTCCTCCCTTGCTCCTCGAGCAATCTTCCAGGCTCTCCATCACACCCCCGCGCGGGTCGACACTCATTCAATCTTTTGCCAACTTGTCAATTTCAACTCCACCTCATGTTTCCTCCTCGCATTGCTTCCTCCTTGAAAATGAAAAAGAAAATAAAAAGAAAAAAAAAAAAACACCAAAAATTCAACTTTTCAATCCTCCATCTCCATTGAGGAGACCTCCCATCCCCTTTCTGAGTGTGTCCCGACCCAGGGGCCGCTCCTCCAGGATTCGTTGATAGATCTTTTCTACCCCTCTGGCGATGGGTCTTCATCTGTATCCTCTTCTGTACCCGCCTTTTCTCCTCCGTCAAGTTCTAGTGATCAGGCTAGTTGTTCTTACTCTTCTGATGAGATTCATGGGGTAGCTTCACATAAGAAATCCAAGGGTAAGCAGATTCCCCGTAGATTTCTCAGAGAGTTAGCCATTAGATGTCAGGCTTGCTTAGCCATCCCTGAATTTGTGGAGGACCCGATTATCCTGCCGGAGTTGGAATATGAGAATACTTGTGCTTCTTATGAGGGTTTTGGTGTTTATGAGATTATGAATGATGAAGACCCTGTTGAAGAGGGGGATGAAGGGTATGAAGAATATGAGGACGAGGCTGATGCTTTTGCCAGTGGCATGAGGAGATTTGATGAACCATCAGCCTCAGTAGAAGAGCCTACCAAAGAGATAAATCTGGGTACTGAAGAAGACCCTAGGATTGTCCTCATTAGTAAAAACTTGCCGCCATCCGAAGAGGAGGCGCTTATTTTGGTACTTCAAGAATATAAGGACACGTTCGCATGGAGTTATGAAGACATGCCTGGATTAGACCCTGCGCTCGTTGAACATCGGCTTACACTTACGCCAGGGTCTGTCCCGGTCAAACAACGGTTGAGACGTTTCCACCCTAATATGGCTTTAAAGATGAAAGAAGAGGTCGACAAGCTTCATAAGGCTAGATTGTTAGAGTTGTCCTCTATCCCAATTGGGTGGCTAACATCGTCCCAGTCATGAAGAAGGACGGAATGGTCAGGATTTGTATAGACTTTCGGGACCTCAACCGTGCGTGTCCTAAAGATGACTTCCCCCTCCCTCATATTGATGTTTTGATTGATAATACGGCAGGATATGAGACTATCTCCTTCATGGATGGTTTTTCGGGTTATAATCAAATTCGCCTGGCTGAGGAAGACCAAGAGAAAACATCATTCACTACACCGTGGGGTACATATTGCTATGTGGTCATGCCTTTTGGACTTAAGAACGCTGGAGCCACCTATCAGAGGGCTATGATGGCAATTTTTCATGATATGATCCACGTTTATATTGAGGTGTATGTGGACGACCTGGTAGTAAAATCAAGAACAAGGATTGAGCATCCTGGGGTTCTAGCTAAAGTCTTGCAAAGGTCACGAGAGTATCAGTTGAAAATGAACCCCAAGAAGTGCGTATTTGGCGTTTCATCAGGGAAATTACTCGGATTTATTGTTAGCAAAAGGGGAATTGAAGTTGATTCTAATAAGGCGAAGGCCATCAGAGATATGCCTCCTCCCAAGAATTTGAAGGAAGTTTGAGGATTAATCGGGAGGTTGCAATTCATTCGCTGCTTTGTCTCCCAGCATTCACAAAGATGCAGGCCGTTTTACGAGCTTACTAAGCCGGGAGTCAAGTTTAATTGGGATGACGAATGTCAGGCAGCTTTTGACGGACTGAAGGATTATCTGGCCAATCCTCCTGTCCTGAGGCCGCCAATTCCAGGCAAACCGCTCATTCTCTATGTCTCTGTCCTGGATGACTCTGTAGGTGCTGTCCTTGCGCAGGTAGATGAAGAAGGGAAAGAGAGGGCAGCATACTACTTGTCTAAACTTCTCAACCCCTGTGAGCAGAGGTACTCAGCTATGGAGAAGACTTGTGCTGCTTTAGTCTGGGTAGTTCAGAAGTTAAAGCATTATTTCTTAGCTCACGAGGTTCATCTCATTGCTCGCATGAATCCGATTAAATTCCTCCTTGAAAAATCTGTCCTTACCGACCGATTAGCACGCTGGCAAAGTTTCCTTTCCCAATTTGACATCACTTACATTCAACAGAAAGCTGTCAAAGGCTATGCCATTGCCGAACATCTTGCTCACCACCCTCTACCCCGATTTGATCCAGTCAATTCAGAGTTTCCAGATGAGGAACTAATGTCCATTAATCAACCCCACGATCCTATGTGGACGTTACATTTTGATGGAGCTCTAAATTCCCAGGGAAAAGGGATCGGCATGGTTCTATTAACACCAGAAGGGGTCACCATCCCATTCGCCGCTCAGCTTACTTTCCCTGTCACAAACAATATAGCTGAGTATGAAGCTCTTTTGACCGGCCTGCAAACCGCTCACGAATATGGTGTTACCCAATTACGAATTGTTGGTGATAGTCAGCTCATTCTACGCCAGGTGCTTGTCAAATGCCGCACTATCAATCCTAAGCTCAAGCCATACCAGGAACTTGCTTCAGCTTATGCCAAACTCTTTACCAAGTTGATTTTTGTCCATGTCCCTCGAAGCCAAAACATCTTAGCTGACGCCCTTGCTTCATTGGCTTCTGCTTTAGTCTTCCCTCCTGAACGAGATTTCCATGTTCCCCTCATTCATCAGCGTGACACTCCAGCTATTAAGGATCGTGCGTTCCTCGACATTAGGGACAAGGTGCTTGAGAAGGTCAGGCAGAGTGAAGCTCTTAAAAACAAGGAGGTCATGTTGTTAGATTGGGAAGAGGAATTGGCTGATGAGGAGAAACCATGGTATTACGAGATTGCCAGATATTGCAATGATCAGTCCTATCCCGAGGAAGCCACTGCGGAAGAGAAGAAAGCAATTAGAAGAGTGGCTCAACGTTACGTTTTGGTTGGAGGTGTGCTCTATAGAAGAGGGCTCACCGGTGTTTTATTAAGATGCCTTGACGATGATGAATCTTGGAAGGTCATGGAAGAGGCACATTCAGGAGTGTGTGGTGGTCATGTGAACAGCCAGATGCTAGCTAAGAAGATCCTTAGGCTAGGCTACTATTGGCCCACTTTAGAAGAGGATTGTTCTATCTATGTCCGAAGGTGTGTTAAGTGCCAACTGCACGCCGATAAGATCCATTCTCCTGCTTCTTCACTCCATCCTATGTCTTCCCCATGGCCTTTCTCCATGTGGGCTTTCGATATCATTGGACCTCTTGGTGATTCCAACCTCCTTACAAAGCAGAAGTCATTCATTCTCACAGCAACGGAGTACTTCACCAAGTGGGCAGAAGCGGAAGCTTACGTGGAGATTAAAGTGTCAACTGTTTGCAAGTTTATAATGAAGAATATCATCGCAAGGTTTGGCATCCCAAGTACCATCGTCACTGACAATGGACCCCAATTCATCTCTCAGGAGCGTAAAGATCTCTGCAACAGGTATAACATTACATTGCATCATTCATCTCCTTATTATCCGCAGGGCAATGGCCAAGCAGAGGAAACTAATAAAACTTTGATTAAAATTGTTAAGAAAACGTGTGAGGCTAATAAATTCACGGATTGGCCAGAAAATATGGTGGAAGCTCTTTGGGCCTATCGCACTTCCATTCGTACTTCTACTGGGCAGACCCCTTTCACCCTCACTTATGGAATGGAGGCGGCAGTTCCTTATGAGATTCTCATTCCCTCTCTGCGAGTACAATTGTACAATGAATTCTCTATTGATGAACAGCGTGAATCTCTCCTTGCCCAGTTGGAACTCCTAGATGAGAAGCGTTTGGTCGCCGCTGAGCATGCGCGTATCTATCAAAACAGGCTTTCACGTTTTTACCAAAAGAAAGTAATTGAGAGAAAGTTCAAAATCAGTGAGATGGTAATTAAAAGAATCTTTGTAAAACCTGGTGGACCTCATTCAAAATTCCAACCAAACTGGGAAGGACCCTTTATCATAAAAGATGTTTATCCTGGCAATGCTTATAGATTGGTTAATGCTGAAGGTGAAGAGCTAACTCATCCTTGGAATGGTCTCTATCTAAAGAAATACTACCCCTAAAAACAAAAAAAAGAGAGAAAAAGACAAAAAGACAAAAGATAAAAGACGAAAAAAAAGGAGGAAAATAAGAAAAATTCGAAAGAAATAAAAATAAAAGAAAAAAGAAGAAAAAAGTAGAAAAATCTTTGAGGCTGGTATGGTACATGGGCCACGATGCCGAAATAATCAAAATCCTTAATTCATTCTTCAGTCTCGACGGTTTAACTCTTGGGTCAATTCACGCACACACTACACGCTTTATTCTTAAACTCGAGTAGCCCGGAATTCGAGGAAAGTCTGACCTAAACTAAGAGTGTAAAAGCCTTACCTATTCTCTTCCCTTCGGCTCGCGAGAGGGAATACAAGTTAGGGGTTACTAACCAAGCCTGCCCGCCGCCTCAGTAGGTGGAAGTCAGGGCCCAAAAGGGAACAAAATGCTTAAAGTCCAAGTACAATTAGGTCTTTATCTGTTTCGAAAAAAGAAAAGAAAAGGAAGTTATGATAAAAGAAAGCATGACAAGAGGGCAAAGTCCCCGCAGGGAAAACCCTGGTCGTAAGCATGCATGAATAAGGGCAAAAAGAGCAACAAAACTTCCCTAAGCCAAAGACCGAATCCCAACAGGCATTAGGGCAGGGGAGGAGCGTGCCCCATTCTTGAAAACCTTTCGTGAGCTTCCTTAATCATTCTTCTTTTCTCCCTTCATGGTGGATTGTAAACTCGAAGAATGGCGAAGACCGACTAAGAAGGATGGGCTGCAAGAGAATATGAGTAAACGCCTAAGTACAAGTCACGTTGACTCTTTTGTTAAGTCTCTTGAGAAAGTCTAATGAATTTTTGATTATGATGGTTAAGGTTTCAAAGCTCTGTACTATACTTACCTCCAAAACAAAAAATTTTCAAATCAAAATTCACGCCTCTTAGAATAGGCATTTTATTCAAAATTAACAACCCTATCGAAGGCACCACTTTCAAAATGAAAATACAAAAATAAATATATATATAAATTATGGAATTTCAAGCCTTTATTTCTCATATGCTTGGTTGCATTCTTGTATGGGGCATCTTTTGATTTCAGTTAGCATTTGCTTGCTTGCATGGTGCATTTTATATCTACTCTTTGCCTTCATTGATTAAAGGCTTGGCCCCTTGACCTGTTATCAAGGTGAAGGTAAAGACATCTCTTGCCTATTCAGCAAGGGGCCAAGTCGAATAGATGGATTAACCTGTTTGTTCAAGTGTGAACTACAAGCGCAGGGCAAAAGTAAAAGGCGAGAAGGAAAAGAAGATACAAGTACACAACTACACAAGTGCTCAGGTAACAAAAATTTCAATCTCATATATATATACATCATAAATATCTGAGTACAGGTGTGAGGGTGGAGGAGTACAAGTACAGTCTCTCAGCTCTCGCCTCCACCCTCCTCTCTCCTACTCTCTGCCTCACTCTCGTCCTCCCGACGAGGCGCTGGTGGAGGGGGCATGGACCCCCGGGAAGTAGCTGGAGCTCGAGCCGGCTCCTCTGCCTCGCTCCTCTGTCGGAGAGAGAAACCCGCCACAAAAGTAGAACTGGTGAAGGTGTACCCTGCAGCTCGCGCCCGCTCCCGGCCTCGCTGAAGCCGCTCCTCGGTCGCTCGTAGCCGCTCCTGTGTAACGGCTAGCTGGGCCCTCAAGGCTGTAAGCTCCCGATCGTAAGCTGAACGCTCCTCACGGTCCTGGGCACGCTCCGCCTGGTGCTGCTCACGGTCCCGGGCACGCTCCGCCTGGTGCTGCTCACGATCTCGGGCATGCTCCGCCTGGTGCTCCTCGCGCTCCCGAGCACGCTCTCTCCGCTACATCTCGAGGGTGACCCACAGCTCCGCCACGTCCTGAGGTAGCTCCTCTCGCTGCCTCAAGGCCCGCTCAAGCTCCACGACCCGCTGCTCGCGGATCACCAACTCTGCCCCGGCCAGGGCAGCCCGGGTATGTGCCGACTGAAACTCTGAGGTCTGTAAACATTCAAACAACTCATCAGTTCCACAATTCAATAATTCATGAAATAGGCCATATACAACTGAAAATAAATAAAACTCACCTGCGTGGCCATCGCCTGCTGCCCCTCCTCGATGCAGGTAAGAGCGGCACGGAGCTCCTCAGTCTGTGAACACAACTTTTCATGAGCATATCATATAAACAATTGAATGAAATTGAGTTTAAGGTTTAAGGCATACCCGTGTGGTGAGGTCGCGCTCTGCCGCCTCGGCCCGTGCCACTGCTCCGGCAAGCTGCTCTGCTAGTGCAGTCGCCTCTACACTAGGCCCTCTCGAACTAGAGGCCTCTCCTGTCTCTCTCCCTGCTGCTCCCTGCTGGGCACGCTGCATTTATTGAGATTGTCAATGGCTAATCATCAAATAATCCAAACATTCATGTGCATATAGATAAATTAAACACTCACCAGGGTCTCAAGGTCTGCCCGTGTGGCAGCCAACTGGGCCTCCAAGCTGTGGAGGTGGGTCTGCATGTCCATCGCTCCTATGTCTCGTGCATCCTGCATTCACCACATATTAGTCGCATAATAGATATACACAAGAATTTGCATTTAATTTAGAAATAAGTGCATTCATACATACCCCTAAGACCCTCATCTGGGGTCGGCCGGCGTAAACCTCCCAGTAGCGTCGGAGGTACTCGGAGCTGTCCGCTGCCTGGGAAGTGACTCGGGTCCCGCCGCGCTGCTAGTCTGTGTACTGGTCGGAGAACCGCACTCTCCAGTCGATCGCCTTCGTGTGACCGCGCGTCTTCTTGCCTATCCCACGTGGCTCTCCTACCTCGATCCACTCCTGGTGTAGGTCGAGTGTCCTCATCACTAGCCTAAGCCATAGCGGCTCAATCTCGCTCAAGCAATGAACCAAAAGCTTATGCCCAAAACGAGGTCGACCCGCTACGACCCACGGCTGGCCCTCATCGGTCATTCCCTCGTAGGGTCTCCACCGCACCTGCATCCATAAACATGCATATCATCATCATCTCATCATAATAATTAATAAATAACAAAATGCATCACATTAATCATACATACCAGTGAGGCAGGGAAGTCTCGAACTCCCTCCGTAACACTCGCAACTCGTAGGCGAGTGGGGCTCCAATCACCACTGGTAGCCAGCGCCGTGCCAGAGGGAAGGATCCCTCAGCTCCGGGCCGTGGGTCCACGCGCCCCATCGGCATGTACAAATGGCTCCAAATCTGCATTCATGCATCACATTAGCAAAGCATTCATATGCATATGCATTCTAACAAGAAAATAACAAACAAAAAAAATGCATACCTGAAGAAATGGTGAAAAGCCACTGACGGTCGTCTCACGACCAGTCCCCGTGGACAGGTCGGCTATCAAGTGCGCCAGCAGCGCTGCTCCCCAGGCGTATCGGCCGACTCCCTCCAAGTCCTCGAGTATCCCCAGGAAGCGGCAGTTGATGACATCGCCCTTCGTGCCAAGCAGCAGCCTCCCGAGCATCAAGAATAGAAATCTCCTCAAATCTCTGTCTACCCTCTCTCTGTCAGCTGGGTCCTGGCAATAGGCAGCCCTAGCCCCATCTATCAATCTCTGCGAAAACTGCTCTAAGGACTCCCTAGATCTCTGCCTAGAGTCCCCCAATCCCATAGCTATGGTAAGGTCGGTGCGGAAGATGGTCCTACACTCGCTAGGTGTCTCATAGACGGTCTCTAGCCCCAGCAGTCTCTGTGTAAGCTCGCTATAGTCGGGCAGGGTGATCCCGCTCACCGCCTCGCCGTCTACCCTCAACCCGGTAATCCTAGCCACATCCTCTAGGCTGGGGACCATGTGTCCCCACGGCATCAGAAATGCCCGGCTCGACCTATCCCATCTCTCTCTCAAAACCTGGATCAAGGGTAGGTCGGGTCTGACTGGCTCAATACTAAGGAAAGCCCCAAACCCCATGGCGTCTACTCTAGCCCTCTGGAACTCGGGGAGGCCGTAATACGCTCCTCGGACATGGACCCAAGAAATCCGCGTCCTCATCAGCCCCTGCATGCATATAAAAGAAATTTTTGCTTAAGTTTTCATGTGGAAGTTCATTTGATGAGATATTTGCTGTTTGGTTAATTAACGACTTACCTAGGGTCGTGGTTTTCATGATTGACGCCCCTAAGGGCGGTGTTATTTCCAAATGGGTTTCTGGTGATGTTGTACGTTCTTTGAATTAACGACCCAGCATGGGTCGTTGTTTATTTAAAAGGCGCCCCTGTGGGCGGCGTTGTTTTGAAACTAATTTTGAGAGTTTTTTTTGAATTGACACCCATCCCTGGGTCGTCAGTTGTTTAAGTAACGCCCCAGTGGGGGACGTTGTTCAAAATGAGCAATTTTTGGCCCGAAAAGAAATTCAGGAATTTTTTAATGGACGACCACTCCAATGGTCGTTGTTTATTGAATTGACGCCCTTGTGTGGGGCGCTGGTTTAGAAGGGTTATTTTATCCTAAAATGCGTTTCTGGAATTTTTTTAATTGACGACCACTACATTGGTCGTTGCCTAATGAATTGACGCCCCGATGGGGGGGCGTTGTTTTCCCAGGGTTTTTAAAATAAAAAAAATAGCATGCGAAATAAATAAGCAGGGGCGTACATATATTGAAAATAAAAAAAGGAAGCATTGAAAATAACAGCATGAAGCTAAAACATGATAATTTCTAAATAACGACATGCTGCATGGCGTGATTCATGAATTATCTTTTTTCAGTAAAAATTAAATAATTGAAATTGACGCCCGCGGGGGGGCGTTGTTTGATTGGCGACACCCCTGGGGGCGTCTTTTCTCTATGTCACCCGAGAGCTATGGCGATCATGGAAAATGCAAATAAAATTGAAGAAAAACTAAAAAAATTGGGTTTGAGGCCTACCTTTCGTCGCTCGGGCACCTCCAGCCCTCCCCGGAGTTGAGGACGGGGTTGCCGTGCCCGTCGGGGTTGGCCGGGGCGAGGAATGACCGCCGCCGAGGCCAGGTGGTTCTTCTCCTCCTTCTTCTTGTCCTTCTCCTTCTTCATCTCCTCCTTCATCTTCTTCTCCTTCATCTTCTTCGCCATCGTCTTCCTCTCCTCCGTCTTCCTCACCTTCATCTTCACCTTCATCTTCTTCGTCTTCTTCCTCCTCGCCGCGCTCCGCCAACGGAGCTTCCTCGGCCGCCGCGGGAGGAAGCTCCTCCACGGCGTGTTCCTCCACGGCTTCTCCGCCTTCCAAGTCCACCACGTCGGGGGCCGATACACGTTGGCGTTTGAGTCCACCGCCGGCCATGGCTGCCAGTAGAGAGTGAGAGAGATAGTAAGAGTGAGAGAGTTGGAGGGGGAGGGTTTTTGCGGTTAGGGTTGCAGAAGAGGGAAAGAGGGAAAGAGGACGAAGGAAGAAGAAGAAAGGAGGGAAAAAGAAATCAAACGGTCGAAATTAATTAACGACCTAAGGAAAGGCGTCTCTTTTGGAATTGACGGATATACTCTGGGCGTTATTTCAACATTTGACGACATTCATGGGGGCGTCATTTTATCTTTGCGTGGGAATCCGTAACCGTCGTCAGGCGCATTTAATGGAATTGATAGACGTGATTGAAGTCATCATTGCAGCTTTTTAATTGACAACTTTGTTAAAGGCGTTATTTACATAAGAGGTGGCTCATCTGAAGGTGTTATTTTTAGATTTTAACGGTTAATCTTTGGAATTTGAATCAAATTGACGCCTTGACCTGAGACGTGAATCAATTAGCGCCATTTGCTAAAGGCGTCAATCATGGGAATTGATATTTTGGATTTCAGAAAATGATTAATGATTGACGACGTTTGTGAAGGCGTTACTTTTGGAATTGACGCCATTCTCTAAGTCGTTATTCAGAACAGAAACACTGTTTGTTGGAGGAATTAATCAGAAGCATAATGATTGGCTCACTCAGAAGATTATCATTGTTTTATTGATGAAAAGATTACAATCCATCTAATGAGCCATTTTGGGCCTTAGACTTCTTAAAGCTATTACATATGCTTTCCACTGATCTTTGTCTTCTTCCAAGTCTTCCACAGGTTGATGTGCTTTGCTGATTCTCCATAAAACTTGAACTGTGGTGGTTTCTTCTCCATCTTCATTGCTGCAAATGTCCCTTGTCTTGATAGGAGGGAGATGAGATAAATCCTCGAATAATCGCCGTGGGAGCCCGAGTTGGGGAAGGCACCTATGAGAATTGTATAGTGCAAATTCTGTGGCACCTATTAGCCGAAGATCCGTCCCAGGAGAGAATCGTGCGCGGAGTTCTTGAGCCTTGAGTAGTCCCGGGGCGCATGTGAAGAAATTCTTAGGCATCACCTTGAGGTGCTCCATCCATTCCACTCTTTTCTTGATTTGAGGAATCCGGTTCATCACTCTATTGCTCAATCCCAATGAGCCGGTCATATAGGAAAGAGGGCTTTTAGAGAATATCCTTGATGGTTGTTGGGCCTCCTCGCATGAGTCAAATTTAAAATGGAGATCTACCCAACTAGAAAGAACGATCATGCATCCATAAATCGGTCTCCCCATTGCCGCCGAGGTGAGCCCACTATATAGGTAGGCTAATATCGCCGGTCCCTCTCTCTCCTTCCCAAAGGCTAGCTATAGCGCTCAATTGGGACTCTTCTAGAAAATCTTCCATGGAGGGGAACAAGATCGCTCCCGCCAAGCATACGACGAAGGCCTTTGCCACCCGCTCTACCTCATCATCCTCTTTAGCTTGGTCGGCCCTTTTGTAGACCCATGAGGCAAGCTTTAAGAGGTTAATCCCTTTGGTGGCTTTGATTTGGCTCACTAGGTTGGGACTAGGAATCAAGCTTGATAGTAATTCATGAGGGGTGATTTGCCTTGGCATGATGGCCATCTTCTCCTCATCCCCTTGTTTCATCTTCTTTAAGCCTAAGATCATTTCTAATTCTTCTAATAAAATTGTGGCTTCAAAGGTAGAAAAAAGGAAGGTGTGGGTAGAAGGGTGCCACATCTCCACAAGAGCTCCTATAGCTGCCCAATCTAGGTGAATTTGGTCATAGTGTTTGGCATGGGTGACTAAACCTAGGAGATGCCATCTAGATAGGAAGGCCCTCATGTCAGAATTGAACTTGGAAAGCAAGAGGGGAAGCCATTTGTTCTTTGTGAATCTCCTTGCTCCTGGAATATTTGGATAGTCCTGTGAAGAAAAGGCACGGAGTAGAAGAGAAAAGGATGAGAGTTGAAGGGAATAATGCATGAACAGGAAGCAACAGAAGAAGCACCGAAACAAGCAGCTCAAGTTTTAAATACCTGGTTCATGGCAATTCGGTTGCTGATATGACCGTTAAATTCGGAAAGCCTGGGAGTGGAAGTCTTCGGTTTCTTAATAGCTCTCTGCATACTTCAAGAGTGTGTTGCAGTACTGATCTTCACGAAGACAGCAGCAGCTTGCAGCACCTGCACCTGTGAATGAGCGAAAAGAAGAAAATAACAGAACAGAAAGGATCTCGTTGAATTGCTCAAGGAAAACTCCTCCTTTTATAGAGATCGAAGGCTCTGATAGACGTTCAAGGCCCTGCTATTTGAATTCGAAAAGAATTGTGTCTCAAGCTTTCTGTTTCAGAAACGGATTGGAATTTCAGTGAATTAACGACAGCGTTCAGGGCGTCATTTACTGAATTAACAACTTGCTTCAGGTCGCCTTTTATTTAACGCCTTTCTGAAGGGCGTCATTTGCTTTCTAATTCCTAATCGAACTTTTAATGCAATTAACGCCTTTATGCTGGTCGTCTTTTATTATTTGGACGCCGCTTCCTATGGTCGTCAATTTCTGGGCTTATATGTTGGATTGCTTTATGACATTTTTATGAACTTAAGTGCTATCTTTTATTATTAGAGGCCTTTATATTATGCACTTATGATCATCTTAAGTTGAGAATTCTTTCATGAGTTGATCATTTTTTATGGGGACTGATGAATCTTTAAGTGCAGAAGAGTGCAGATCTGGAAATGCATGGTTGACTCATTAGGGTAACATCACTCCATCTTTTGTGTTTCTCCTGTAAGCATTGTTATCTATATGGTATCTACGCTATTATAGTATATCAAGGACCTTGTGGTTCTGATGAACCTGGAATTTGAGTTCCCCTTCATCAAAAACAGTGATAATTCCAGGAAAGTCTTGATCACACGGATAGGCCGTTGAGTCATTCAAGGTTTTGGACGATGGTTCCACTTTCTGAGTTGATGCGTGGACAAACGGACTTCGGCTTAGGGTCAACTTAGAGATCTGGATTCTTGACCAAATCTAGATGGCTTAACAATATTATCCTTGATTATTTTCTATTTTTAGTTTATTTTTAATTTTTCATTTAGCCCAGCATGCATCATGTAGGACCTTTGAGCTTAATGATGAAAAATCCTCATATTGCGCCAATAATAAAGGTCACTAGCTCCTAATCAAGTTGGCATGAGATATTCCATTCCAAATCAAGTACTTTATTCTCCTTGAAGCCGCTCAAGCTGGTTCTTTGAAAGTGTTCCTTTGTTGGGTCTCTATCTCAATTCATTTTACCTTTTTCTTGCAAAATCCACCTTGGTTGTAGCACGTCCACATTGGCTGGTAATCGCTCTCCGATGGTGTCTCCCTTTCGTGCCCTCGTGCACGTTTTTTTCTTTAGCTTAATCCTTTCGGTCCAGCTAATCAATGCTTTCTTGTAATCATCCGGAGTTGTTTCATTCAGAGTCTTGGAAAGATTTCTAACACTTAGTGTCGGAGACGTGTCACATCACACCTTGGCATCTACTTATCAGTTCATTCCACTTCATTCGGCTTGCTGCACTATTCCGTCTCACTCCCTTGCAAAGCAGACGCCAAGGCGGGGCAGCTGTAGACACGCCAAAACTGACGCTATGTTGAGTAAATCTCATGTCACCATGTGACGCCCCAAACTGAACTTCAACATTGCTGTAATATGAAGTTTTTTTCTATTTTCATGTGTTTTCTGTGATTTTCTTAGCATTTTTTTTGGAATTAACGACTTGACGTGGGGCGTCTTTTAAATAACGGCTTAGCCTTGGGCGTGTCTTAATGAAAGGATGACCTTCGTCAGAGGCGTCAGTTTCTAGAATTTTACGTATCCTAAACAAAATGGAAAAGCAAGAATTGACGTCCCCCACATGGTCGTTTATCAACTAACGCCCGTTTGTACAGGCGTCATTTCATGATTTTTATTAACGAAAGGATTTTGTTGCTAAAATTAAATCTATGAATTGACGCCTTTGTCCAGGTCATTATTTTAATTAACGCCGTAAGGAAGGTCATCAATTTCAATTGACGCCCTTCCGGGAGTCGTCTTTTCCCTTTCTGTGTCCTGTTCGAACGACCCTTTCTTGGAGAGTTCCCTGCTCTGTTTTGATCACCTTGTTGGATTAGAGAAGTAGAGGCCTTGCCGTAGATGAGTGTTGCAAGTTTTAATCCTACTAAATCTATGGTTTGTACCCTATAAATAGAGCCTCTGTTCTGCTCGCGCGAGAGGAAGGGGGGAGAACTTTTTTTTTACACAGAGAGACACACACAGAGACACACGGATTGCTGCTGTTCGTTGCTTCTTCCTCTTCCCTGTTGCAGCAGCCGAAGGCCCCTCTATTTGGTTCTTTCCCTTTACTGTTGTCAGGAACAGCAGGGAGTTATTGCATTTAGCTTGTTGCTCATCCCATCAATATTCACCATCCTCCTTTACCACATAGTGGTTTGATTCTTCATACGTCTAAGGTTTTAGTCTTTGCATCATATATCCTCTCCCTAATTCTCTTAGGGGTTTTAAAAGGACTAAAAGGTGTGTTCTTCATGTTCATATTTCATTATCTTATTCTTATTGTGGATTGATACTACACTTGGCTAATCCTCTTCTATTTTGGTTGTTTGTGTTTTGTTTAAGGGTAATCAAGAAAGAGAAACCCCCTTCATCGGCCGGCCGATAGAAGGAGGAGGAAGAAAACCACAATCCATCCCGCATCACTTTTCTTACCAGGTATTCGCGATCATTCTCCTTTCCTTTTGAGGTAATCCCTCTTGCGATCACACTCCATTAGCAATCTCTTGCTCCTTTTCTTTTACTTAATAAGTTCTTCTTATTTTTTTGATGTCCATGTGACACAGTTCACAACTAAGTCTTCACATTTTCTACTAATCAAAAGTCGATGGTCTATGGATGTACTAGTAGCATTATACATGAGGGAAATTGTCAAATTGCATGGTGTCCCCGTCAGCATTATATCTGACCGAGATCCTTAGTTTACATCGCAAATTTGGAAGGGTCTACAACATTCCTTAGGGACCCGACTGAACTTTAGCACGGCATTCCATCCACAAACTGATGGTCAAACAGAAAGGATAAATCAAGTGGTGAAAGATATGCTCAGGGCTTGTGCTATTGATTTTGGAGGAAGCTGGCATGACCACTTGCCTCTAGTAGAATTCGTATACAACAATAGCTACCAAGCTAGTATTTAAATCGCACCATTTGAAGCTTTATATGGAAGATGCTGTCGTTCACCTATTTGTTGGAATGAAGTAGGAGAAAGGCAATTTCTCGGTCTTGACATTATTAGGGATACTACCGAGAAGGTAAAACTCATTCGAGAAAGACTTCAAATGGCACAAGACAGGCAGAAATCATATGCTGATAATCGAAGGCGCAACCTGGAATTCTAAATAGGTGATCACGTATTTCTTAAGGTTTCTCCAGGTCGAGGTATTCGAAGCTTTGGTATTAAGGACAAGTTTACTCATGATTCATTGATCCTTTTGAAATTCTAGAGAGAGTTGGTGAAGTGGCTTATCGAATTGCTTTACCTCCCCAATTATCTGAAGTCCATGATGTATTTCACGTCTCAATGCTCAAGAAATATGTTCTTGATCCTTTCCATGTTATCACTTATGATAATTTGGAGATTAAAAAGGACTTGACATATGAGAAAAATCCAATAAGGATCGTTGACCTTTAGGTTCGTCAACTACGGAATAAAACTATTCCAATGGTCAAATTCCAATGGATCAAGTTATGTCCGCATGAAGCAACATGGGAGACCGAAGAAGCTATGCGCAGAAGATTTTCAGAATTATTTAACTGTAAGTACACTCTCCACATAATCCATACATTGAATTTGAGGATCAAATTCTCTTAAGTGGGGGAGGGTGTAATGTCCCGAAAATTTTATAGAACATTTCTGAAGTATTTAAGAATTTTCTAGGAATTTTTAAAGACCAAAATGGATTAATAAATGAATTTTTGGGTTAAATAAACCATTATTGTAGAAACCTGATAAATTTAAATGAGTAAATATATAATTAAAATCTTCATAAAAATAATTACATTACATTTTTACTATATGAAATAAACTAGATTATTGAATTTACTTGAAGTAAATGGAAATTAAATATTTTAACCCTTAGAAAAATTATAGGAAGCCTAATTAAAGTCCATAGAATGGATTAGGATTACTTTTGGCCCATTGGGTAATCCATAATGGGTTGGATTAGTGGTTAAAGGATTTAATAAATGATAATTAGACATTAAATTCGTAGCACATGTTAAATACCCTTTTAAATGATTATAATAACCCAATTTCTAGAAGGGTGACACAAAAATCAACCCTTACCTAACAGCCCACCTTGGACCAGCCATTTTTACCATGGTTTCACACCAAATGGAGGCTAGATTAAGAAGAAAAGTTAGAATTTTCTACCAATTCGGAGTTGAAAAGTTTGGAATTATTAGGCAAGGAATCTTGACAAAATTGGCCAAGTTTTGGCTATAAATACAACCCCATTCAACCCTCAAATCATCCCTGGAGGTCAAGGCTATGCTGCTGCGGTGATTGGACGAGATTTAAGGAAGAATTTGGAGAAAGCAAGGGTTTTTTATTATTCCAGCCTATTTCTTACCTCTTCTTAGATCCGCTCTAAGGTAGGTGTCTCTCAGGCTAAACCTCAATTAAAATATACTATCTTGTTTATTTTTCAGTGCTCTTTTTTTTTTTATGTAAAGCCAAGTCATCAAGTAGGAAGAAGGGAGAGTGCACCCCCATTCCAAAGGAAGGGAATGTTCTCACTCCACCAAATCACCACTTGATGCTTTATTTTATTGATTTACCAAATGTATACATGTTCACAGGAGGCCATGCCTCTAAAGTACAAAGAAATGTGAAATGGAGAAAAAAAACTATACAATCCTCCTGCGAAAGTTAGGGATGCCATTGACATCCGCAATAGCATAGCCTTTAGCTATAGTTGGCAACTCTCTAATCGAGAAGAATTCTGAATTGCATCTTGCTTGCACAGCATGATTAGCAAGCGCATCTGCTAGCTGATTCCCTTCTCTATATGTGTGGATAATGGGGCAGTGAAAGGAGGAAAAAATTTGTTGCAAGGGCTGCCACCAGGGGAGTAGGGACCAAGGAGGCTCTCTGTTCTTTTGTAGCAAATCGATCAAAAGTAGGGAATCAGTAAAGATGACTAAAATGGGAATATTGTGATGCTGTGCTAGACGAAGACCATCTAGCAATGCCCGACCCTCTGCCACCATGTTGGATCCAGCACCATAGTAATATGAGAAGCCCAGTTTTAACTGCCCATGCTGATTTCTGAAATAGCCACCACCTCCAGAGGGACCGGGATTACCTTTGCTAGCCCCATCTACATTTAAAGAGAAATTAGAGGCCGGAGCTTTCCAAATAACAGTAACATATGATGGATGATAACTGCTAATTGATATGCCAAAGCCTTGCAGAATGATCCGATATTCATTACTAGGAACATATTTAAATCTGATCTGGCTAATAATGAATTTTGTGTCAACAAGGATCTGTTCTGAGATTTTTCCAAAACTGGTTCCATTGCCTTCATTTTTGACATGGCATCTGAATTTCCAGATCTCCCAAATTATCATGACTGACATCAGTAAAGATATAAAGCCTTTCAGTTTGTTCAGGATTGCCTCATTTATAGCTAGTCTCAATCTATTTCTGATATTGGAGGCTTCCAAGCAGGAGTTGATAAGTAATGGAGCAAATTTGCTCCATAAGAATTTGGCCACATTACTGTCGACAAATAAATGATTTTCAACCTCGATTTCATGAGAACTAAGGCAGCATACATAACTTGATGCAATAGAAATCCCGCAGCTTTGTATCCGCTTGTCCACAGGGACTACATTTTTCAATAATTTCCAGCAAAACAAAGAAGCCCGCGGAAGGAATCTTGGATTCCAGAATTTACTGAACATTATACCATGAGTTGATATTTGCCCTTTGATGAAACTGTAGGTAGATTTGATACTAAATTTACCTGAATTGGTGAGGGACCAAACAGGTGTATCCTCTCCATTTTGAGTTGTAAAACTCTGTAGTTCATCTCTCAACGATTGATTCTCCAAGAGTAGCCAGGCAGGATGGTGGAAGTTTGACATTGCTTCTTGATCAGAACAGTCTTCAATCGAAGAAGAGTGTATATTGAGAGTATCTATCAGGGACTTGTTCTTGTACTAATTATCTTTCAAAAATCTACTGGAGACACCATCAAAAACAATCATTCTGGAATTGGCCAAGAGAAGAGACCGAGCTTTCTCAAAATCAGCAGCTTTAATGCCAGCCGAGAATGGAATTTTACACTCTGATATATGAGAACCTTGGTAATATTAGTTTCTTATAAACTTTGCCCAGAGAGAATTACTATGTGTTGCTGACCATAATTGTTTGACATAAAAACACAATTGAGAGTCTAATTGGCTACGAATTCCTAACCCACCTTCAGAGAGGGGACACCACATTTTTTCCCAGGATATCCAGTTGTTGGGTCCCGAAGGGAGGCAATCAAGAGGGGAGGGGTGAATTGATTGGCCAAATAAAAAATATTACTAATTGAAATGCTAGTAGGAAGGAAAACCTCAAACTAGAAATAATTCTAGTTAAGCAAACACTCAGCCTTACCTGAACAAGATCTCTCTCGTGAGTACACGAAGTAAAAATATGAATTCTAAGACGGAGAAAGAAAACGCTCAGCTAACCGTGAAGCCAACTCGTTCAAACCACGAAGAACAAACCATAAAGGAGGCACATAATTTTTAGTTGGTTCAGGTACATAAATGTGTCCCCTACGTCCACCCCTCACACGTGAGGATTAATGCTCCACTAGGAGGTGAGCCACACACACGAGCAGCCAACACACACGGTAGCCTATCTCGGCCACCACACACACACACACGCTCTCGTATCACAGATCACGAGCACACACACACGAATGTGTTTCAAGATGATCAAGTATTACAGCAAATGTTCAAAATCAATCAGCAAAGACTTGAGAAGATTTGTAGTGTTTAGAGCTCCCCCTTTCTCTCCTTTGAAGGTATTTGAATGCTCCTACAGTTTGAGGACGGTTCTTGAAAGAAGATGAACGATTCTTGCAAAAATGAGGTTGTAACTTGATTTGCCACGCAGCTTCCAGTAGAGGATTGATTAAGACTTGAATCCACCTTCTTCCCTTCACATACAAGCTCGAACAGCATGGGAGAAGCCCTGGAGCCGCTGCTTGCGTCCTGCACCTGCAAAGTTTTGAGAGAGAGCTCAAAAATGAAAAGATTGATCTCCTTGCTTAGGTTTGAGACCATAGAGATGGCTATATGTGACCAGAACGGTCAAGGGACACGCTGGGGACAAGATCCACGAAACCTGGAGTAAAACAAGGCGGATCGATGGGAGTGGTTTGACAAAAGGTTCGTGGACGTAAAAAGTCCAAATTCACGGCTCCGCATAGGTGTCGACACTTTGGGCAAAACACTAACCAGAAGCTCGAAAAACAAACCTAGACAATGGGTGTCGACACCTGGTGTCGACACCTGATGTTCAGGTTAGCAGACAGAAGCTGCCAGAACCAATTTTGAGTAGGTGTCGACACCTGGTGTCGACACCTCCAAAACTGGTTGCTAGGAACACATTCTGGAACCAAGTGTCGACACCAGGTGTCGACTCTTGCTGTTCCAGAAGGCCCAGTAACCCAGAGAAAGAGAATAATATACCAACTTCTTTAGAGTTAAAAGCATGATGAAATGTGAATGTGGGAAGCTCTCCGAACCTGTAAAAATGCCAAGTAAACGTCAGATTGATACACATCATAGAGCTTAAAAAATAACCATTCATTTCAACTCTCTTTAATGAAAGTAGGACTTAAAAGATATTACCAAGGTAGGCCAATTCAAAACAGATTTCATTTCCCATTTGAATGAAAGATCCATAACAAACCACATATAAATGTTTCCTTCATCAGTTTGCCTGAATTCACCATCGGTCTTCAGTTTGCTTGCTCATTTGTTAAATTGACCATTCACAAAGCATTTTGAGTATAAACCAATCTTCACCACACGATCAAAAAGATATTCATAATAGTAGGAAGCCAGTACACTCTAAACCATGATCACACATTGGATTCATTAATCATCAAAACATATACATCCATACATCATAACCTCGGGGTCAAACAATCTCCCCCTTTTTGATGATGACAATGATGCTATGTGATATGATATAAACCCGGTGACTAGAGTGTGGTCTTTGTTGCAGTTTTAAACACTTCCATCTCATATAAATGGTTTCCATGCAAGAAAGCACACGCATAACCACAAATAGTAATATTCATTGAGTTGGAATGACATTCACAACCAAAAAGAGGATTTTCACAGCCACACTTAAAAAGCCTTCGTAAAATGTTTGAGTTTGATTACAAGAAACAACATGATCATGTATGATTATGCAATGATGACGACAAATATTACACGACTGCAAGACTCACTACGGACATGACGACAATGCAAGCAAGCAACACCAGCCAAACAGGCAACAAACATGCAAGCACACATAACATAGGTACTATACTGTAGATAGCTATAGCTAGATAACTCTAGATAACTCTCCCCCTTTGTCATCAACAAAAATAAGGGGAGCCGGGAGTACAAGTAGCAAGTGCCAACTGGAAGCGACAGGACTCATTCAGACCCGGAGGAAGGCGGTGGAGGAGGTCGGCGAATATAATCCACGATGACTTGGAACTATTCGGTTTGAGCATCCATGGCGGTTTTGAGATAGTCAAGGGATGTGTTGATGGACTGGAATTCTTGGAGATATGTGGTATGATTAAGCTTCAATTCGGCCACATCCTGAGTAAGAGTATCCACTGTCTCCCTTAGTTCACTCACATCGCCACTGAAGGTCTCCACCGTCAATTGTATCCCATGAACATCCGTGGAGGCGGCTGAGGTGCTGGAAGTCCCGCCCTGTGCAGGTTCAGCCTCGGCTTCTTCTTCGTCCGCATCAGAATCAACCGCAGAATCTTTGTCTTTCACTAATTTCAGATGCCGAACCAAACGCCCTTGAGTATTTTTCTCATAGCCCATATTCTTGCATATTGAATGAACTGTGTAGATATCTCCTTCACGGAAAGTTTGATAAGGTTCCTTGCTCAAATCAAAGGCAGCCGAAAGGAATACTGTAGTTAAGGCGATTGCATAAGGAAGGGTGCAGTTCCGATTATGGAGACAAGCAGTGATATGTTGAAAGAAAAGGGCAGGAAAGTTGATCGGTTGCCCTTGTATCAAATTAGCAATTATTAAAAATCTGCTGGTCTGTGACTTTCTCTCTTCCTCCTGCTTTGGGAAGCAGGATGGTGGTCACCATATGATGAAGAATGCGCTGCAATGGGGTAAAGTGATTGGCGTTTAAGCCACTGACTGTTCTATTTTGCATGTCTTCCCCGGTGAGTAGTTCAAATGCCACATCTTCATCTATCATTGCCTCCCCATGAAGTTCGCCAGAAGGAGGCATCCTAAAAGCATTAGCTAGCTGTTCTTCGGATATCCCAAGAATGTGCCCATTCACCACGGTCATGTATTTGTTGTTCTTGAAAAACATATTGCCATAGTATTGAAGAACAAGAGAATAATATATCTTCCGATGATCGGTCATAAACGAAACAAAGTTCGGTTGATTCCTTACCAAAGGGAGCAATTCAGGGAGACTTTGGTGTAGATCGTTGAAATCAACGGCGCGGGGTCGGAGAACCTTCCGATCCATCATTTTGAACTGCACGGGAGTGGGTTTCTCCAGAATACCAACATGCTCTTTGCGCTTAGCTCGAGTTTCCCTCTTGCGGCTGGACTCCTCAGCGGGTTCCTTGCCTAGCAGCTGGCGTTTGGGCGCCATGGGAGACCAATCTCGTAGGAAGACGTAAGAGGAGATGAGGAGATGATTGGGGGTGACAATGAGGCCCTTACCACGGATGGGAGGACTCTCCCACAGATCATTCACACTCCAGGGGACAAATGGCCGAAGAGGAGGCCGACGGATGCTCGTCCAAAGGGGAGGCGCGGGTGCCGCAGCGATTTCCGCTCTCTCTAGGGCTTGAAAGGGTGAAGGGAGAACAAGAAGTGGAGTTGGGGAACAAGAGTTTGCGACACTGGTATGGGAGGGGCACTAGGGCGTGTTTAGTAGTGGGTTCGAGTGGGTTTGGAAAGGGTTTAAGACCCTTGTGAACCGGTTCGCGAAAATTGCGACCGGTGTTCTGCCCGAGAACTTAAAACACCAGATAGGGCTGGGTGTCAACTTTGGGTGTTGACACCTCCCTAGTGTCCACTAGAAAAAATGAAGTATTTAAAGAAAAATGGAATTCCAATGATCAAAGCTTGAGCCCCAAATGACTGTAAGAATAAATAGATCAACGTAAAGAGGATAGTTTGTGTGATTGTCAATTTGGGGTAGTTCGAAGCCATTTAAAATCATATAAATCCTAACTCCATAACCGTTATCCCGAACATGATTCATCCCGAACTTCTAGTGGCAATGCATTATTATCCAAGGAGCATATGTATATAGTCATAGAATTTCAAGGGAGGCTACATTTGTTTGGGTTTTTCAACAAGATATATATATATATATATATATACATACACACCAAGCATTTGGATTGTCCATACAAGCATGTGAAATGTAGCTCACAATTGCAAACATGATGCATATGCATGATCCAAGGAAATTACAGAAGCCAGAATCTAGGGGTGAAATGCAGATGCAAATGCATGACAATGACTAAAACAAGTGAAAGACACTAACTAGCTATCTAGATGACAAATGCCTAACTCTCTTCTAAATGAAGTGAATTTGTCCTCATTGAGAGGTTTAGTGAAGATATCAACAATTTGATTGTTTGTATCAACAAAATTAATTTCAACATCCCCCTTGCTAACATGATCACACAGAAAGTGATGCCTAACCTCAATATGCTTTGTACGAGAATAATGCACTGGATTTTTTGATAAATTTATTACGGAAGTGTTGTCACAAAGAATGGCTGTGTTTCCTAGTGTGATGCCAAAATCAATCAATTGTTGCTGTATCCAGAGCACTTGGGCAACACAGCTACCTACGGCCACATATTCGGCCTCGGCAGTTGATAATGCCACTGAATTTTATTTCTTGGAGGCCCATGAAACCAAGCAACCTCTGAGGAACTGACAATACCCACTTGTGCTCTTCCTGTCTATTTTGCAACCCCCGTAATCAGCATCAGAATAGCCA
The DNA here is from genome assembly GCA_022559845.1 of Amorphophallus konjac. Taxonomy (NCBI): domain Eukaryota; kingdom Viridiplantae; phylum Streptophyta; class Magnoliopsida; order Alismatales; family Araceae; genus Amorphophallus; species Amorphophallus konjac. The sequence goes on along the minus strand of CM040122.1, from coordinate 197,189,336 downwards.
ACTAATTCAAGAGCTGAAGTACGCGGAAACCACAGACCCAAATCACACGTACCAGCAATATATCTCAAAATTCGCTTTACGACCGACATGTGTGACTCTTTAGGATTCGATTGAAACCTCGCACACAGACATACTGCATATTGAATATCAGGCCTGCTGGCAGTCAAATATAACAAGGATCCTATCATGCTCCTGAAAAGGGTTTGGTTGGCAGATTTACCTTGGTTATCTTGATCAAGTTTCAAAGATGTGGACATGGGAGTAGGTTGTGGTTTGGTTGTTGTCAAAATGAATTTATTGAGCAGATCCATAGCATATTTCTTTTGGGTTATGAATAGACCATCAACTGTCTGAGTCACCTGCGATCCCAAGAAAAATGTTAACTCTCCCATAAGACTCATTTCAAACTCACTTTGCATCAATTTAGCAAATTCTTTACTTAGAGTGTCCTTAGTGGAGCCAAAAATGATATCATCTACATACACTTGAACGATTAGAATTTCCTTACCATTCAATTGTGTAAAGAGAGTTTGATCAACATTACCTCGTTTGAATCCATTTTGAATAAGGAAATCACTTAACCGTTCATACCATGCTCGGGGTGCTTGTTTCAGACCATAGAGGGCTTTGTCCAGCTTGTACACATGGTCTGGATGCTCCGTATCTTCAAACCCCGGTGGTTGCTCCACATATACGTCCTCCTGGATATAGCCATTCAGAAATGCACTCTGAACATCCATTTGAAATAACTTTATGTTATTGCAGCATGCATATGCTAATAAAATCCTCGCTGCCTCGAGTCTTACTACAGGAGCAAAAGACTCATCAAAGTCAATCCCAAGCTCTTGGCTATAGTCTTTGGCTACAAGCCTGGCCTTGTTCCTAGGCACCACTCCTTGATCGTTTGTTTTGTTACGAAAGACCCACTTTGTTCCGATCACTGAGTGATTTCTAGGACATGTCACAAGGAACCACACTCTGTTCTTTTGGAATTGGTGTAGTTCTTCTTGCATAGTCATGATCCATGATTCATCTTGCAAGGCCTCTTCTATGGAGTGGGGTTCAAACTGGGAGAGTAAGGCTATGTAATCCATATTTTCAACTTCCCTGAAGGAGGCTCGTGTTCTTATTCCTTCTTCTACGTTGCCAATGACAACCTCTGGCGGATGATCTTTTGTAAAAGTCCATTGCCTAGGTAGCTGAAGTTCAGTTTGAGTTTGCTGATTTTCATCAGCATTTTGTTGTTCTTCACCACCTGGTTTATTGACTTTCTTTGACAACTCTTCGGTATCATCATCTTCTGATTCTTCTTCCTGCAAGACAAACTTTTCATTAGTGTCTTTGGATGATGATTCATCAACAATAACATGGGGACTTTCCTCAACTACAAGAGTTCTCAAGTTATACACTCGATAGGCTCTTGAGCTAAGGGAATATCCGAGAAATATCCCTTGTCACTCTTGGGGTCAAACTTTGCCAAATTCACCTTGCCGTTATTATGGATGTAACAAATAGAGCCAAAAGGTCTGAAGTAAGAAATATTCGGTTTCTTACCTCGATATAGCTCATAAGGTGTTTTCTTTAACAATGGCCTTACCATGGCTCGGTTTATTATGTAGCATGCAGTGTTCACGGCTTCAGCCCAGAAATACCTCGGCAGGTTATTTTCATTTAGCATAGTTCTGGCCATTTCAACTAGCGTTCTGTTCTTCCTCTCAACGACCCCATTTTGCTCGGGGGTCCTTGGTGCGGAGAAGTTGTGTATGTAGCCTTGAGCCCTGCAAAAATTGCTGAACTCATGGTTATCAAATTCCCTACCATGATCACTCCGCACGGTCTTGATGCACCATCCTTTTTCATTCTGAGCCATCTTGCAAAATGCCTCAAACTCCATCAAAGCATCACTTTTGTTAAAGATAAAATACACCCAGCTATATCTCGAAAAATCATTCACAATCACAAACCCATATAGCTTATCACCCAAGCTATGTGTTCGGCTTGGTCCAAAAAGATCTATATGGATCAATTCAAGGGGCCTAGAGGTGGTTACATCACTTTTACATTATAGGATGTTCTTGTCTGTTTGCCCTTGCTGCAAGCCCCATAGATTCCTTCATTGACCAGCTTCAACTTGGGTAAGCCAACAACCAGATTTTTCCTGAACAACTTCATCATCACATTAAAACTAGCATGCCCAAGACGACGATGCCACAACCATGCATCATCAGAATTTTTAGCAACCAAGCAAAGATTTTTATGTGAAATATCATCAAGATCAATCATATAAACATTATTGTGTCTAAACCCTATGAACTTAATTCCATGAGAGTTTCTATCTACCATAGTGCAGTGAGTAGAATCAAAAGACGCATTGCAACCTTTGTCACAGAGTTGACTTATGCTTAGAAGATTTTGATGTAGGCCTTTTACAAGCAAAACATTTTCAATGACTTGAGTTTGGTTCTTACCTATCTTACCTTCTCCAACAATTTTTCCTTTGTCTTTCCCCCCAAAAGCTACCACTCCACCATCTTTTTCTTGCAGGTCTGCAAACATTTCCTTGTTTCCCGTCATATGTCTTGAACATCCACTATCTAGGTACCATTTGTTCTTTTGAGCTCCAAGGCTGACCTGCAAATACAAAGAGAATACTTATGTGATTTTTGGTACCCAAGCAAGCTTGGGTCCAGGATGGTTAGACAAAAAAGGCCTATAGGACCTATTCACCATTCTTGCAAAATGTTCATCGTCAAATCTCATGGTTCTACACTCATACATATCATGCCAAATCTTCCACAATAAAAGCATGTAGTGACCCTGTTATTACCGTTTCTCCTCTTGTTCACATTCATAAATGCGTTATGCATATGCGTGTTGGACGTGGAGGAAAATAAGCTTCTTGAAACCCAAGGAGTCCTGTGTGCTTTTGATTGTGCTATTTTTCTTTTTTCAAAGGTAAGGAGAGAACTTTCTTCATGAGGATCCACACAAGTGTTCATTACTTGTTTCCCTTTTTTTAAGATAGCAAGAGCACTTTTCAACTCATTTATCTCAATCATCAAGGTTTCAATTTTCTTTTCAGCTATTTCTTTGGTTTGATTGCATGCAATTTTCTCCAACCTTTCTTGTTCTAATTCCCTCTTCAAGTCTTCATGCATTTTAACAAGAATGGATTGATCCTCACGCATGCATGAACTCTCTTCTTCAAATAATTCAATTTTGGACATAAGACTTTCATTTCATGTTTGAGATTCTCATTTTCAGAATTCAAGGCATTGCAACTCTCACAAGAATCTTCAGCATGCATATCTTGCTCCATTTTTTTTTTCAGAAGTTTATTTTCAGATTTTAATTTTTTGCACTTGCCATATAGAGATTCATATGGAATTTGCCATTATTCACAAGTAAGAGATTCGGATTCAGAATCTACCTCATTTGAGTTGTCCTCGTCTCCCATGAATCACAGATTCTGAACAAGCTCATCCAAGTCATCTTCACTTCCGGATCCTTCCTCATTCTCGTCGCTCCATGTGGCGACCATGGCTCTGGGCCTTTTGAATTTTCCTTTCTTGAATCTCTTCATTAAATCCGGGCACTCACCCCGCATGTGACCAGTTTCTTGCATTCGTAGCATATTACTTCATCCTTCTTGCTACTTTCATTCTTCTTAGGACCTTGCCTTCTTGGTCCTTTTCTGAACTGACCACCGAACTTCCTGGCATTCTTGACAAATTTTCTTGCTCTTCTGGTGATCATAGCAACAAGCTCCTCATCTTCAGTATTGGCTGTGGAGCCTTCCTAGCTTTCATCAAACTCTTGTGAGTTTCCCTTCAACGCCAATGTTGTGGCTACCTTCTTCTTTTTGTTGTCCTCCTCGCTCCTTTTGATGTTGATTTTGTATGTCATCAGGGAGCCAACTAATTCATCCAAAGTCAGGATGCCGAGATCTTTTGAATCTTCAATTACTGAGGCCTTTGTGTGCCACTGAGGTGATAGAGATCTCAACACCTTCCTTACAAGATCTCGGTTTGAATACTCCTTGCCAAGAGCCTTCAAACCATTTGTAATTTCCATCAGCCTTGCGAACATTTCAGAGATGGATTCTTCTGGCTTCATCATAAACAGCTCATAATCTCGGACCAATAGATTTGCTTTGGTCTCTTTGACTTCAGAAGTTCCTTCATAAATCAAGCGTAGTTTGTCCCACATTTCCTGTGCAGAGGAACACATAGAGATACGTCAATATTCATTTGGATGAATAGCACATTGAATTATATTCATGGCCTTAAAGTTAGCTGAATAATTATTGATATGTTCATCATCCCAATCATCTTCATTGTTAGGCAACCTATAAGGGCCTTTATTGATCACATTCCACACATCATACTCTTTAGCACGTAGGAAAACATATATTCTATTTTTCCAATATGTGTAGTTAGTTACATCAAAAAACGGAGGCCTGTGTACTGAATGCCCTTCGGGCATCATCCCTCTGTTTGCCATGATCTAGGATTAAGCTCTGCGACCATGTGGTCGACTCAAACAGAGACTAGACTCTGATACCAATTGTTGGGTCCCGAAGGGAGGCAATCAAGAGGAGAGGGGTGAATTGATTGGCCAAATAAAAAATATTACTAATTGAAATGCTAGTAGGAAGGAAAACTTCAATCTAGAAATAATTCTAGTTAAGCAAACACTCAGCCTTACCCGAACAAGATCTGTCTCGCGAGTACACGAAGTAAAAATATGAATTTTAAGATGGAGAAAGAAAATGCTCAGCTAACCGTGAAGCCCACTCGTTCAAACCACGAAGAACAAACCACAAAGGAGGCATAGAATTTTTAGGTGGTTCAGGTACACAAATGTGTCCCCTACATCCACCCCTCACACGTGAGGATTAATGCTCCACTATGAGGTGAGCCACACACACGCTGTAACGACAGCCAACACACACACGGTAGCCTATCTCGGCCACCACACACACACACACGCTCTCGTATCACAGATCACGAGCACACACACACAAATGTGTTTCAAGATGATCAAGTATTACTGCAAATGTTCAAAATCAACCAGCAAAGACTTGAGAAGATTGGTAGTGATTTAGAGCTCCCCCTTTCTCTGCTTTGAAGGTATTTGAATGCTCCTACAGTTTGAGGACGGTTCTTGAAAGAAGATGAATGATTCTTGCAAAAATGAGGTTGTAACTTGATTTGCCACGCAGCTTCCAGTAGACGATTGATTGAAGACTTGAATCCACCTTCTTCCCTTCACATACAAGCTCGGAACAGCATGGGAGAAGCCTTGGAGCCGCTGCTTGCGTCCTACACCTACAGAGTTTTGAGAGAGAGCTCAAAAATGCAAAGATTGATCTCCTTGCTTAGGTTTGAGGCCATAGAGATGGCTATATGCGACCAGAACGGTCAAGGGACACGCTGGGGACAAGATCCACAAAACCTAGAGTAAAACAAGGCATATCGATGGGAGTAGGTTGACAAAAGGTTCGTGGACGTAAAAAGTCCAAATTCACGGCTCCGCATAGGTGTCGACACCAGGTGTCGACACTTTGGGCAAAACACTAACCAGAAGCTTGAAAAACAAACCTTGACAATGGGTGTCGACACCAAGTGTCGATACCTGATGCTCAGGTTAGCAGACAGAAGTTGCCAGAACCAGTTTTGAGTAGGTGTCGACACCTGGTGTCGACACCTCCAAAACTGGTTGCTGGGAACACATTCTGGAACCAAGTGTCGACACCAGGTGTCGACTCTTGCTATTCCAGAAGGCCCAGTAACCCAGAGAAAGAGAATAATATACCAACTTCTTTAGAGTTAAAAGCATGATGAAATGTGAATGTGGGAAGCTCTTCGAACCTGTAAAAATGCCAAGTAAACGTCAGATTGATACACATCATAGAGCTTAAAAAATAACCATTCATTTCAACTCTCTTTAATGAAAGTAGGACTTAAAAGATATTACCAAGGTAGGCAAATTCAAAATAGATTTCATTTCCCATTTGAATGAAAGATCCACAACAAACCACATATAAATGTTTCCTTCATCAGTTTGCCTGAATTCACCATCGGTCTTCAGTTTGCTTGCTCATTTGTTAAATTGACCATTCACAAAGCATTTTGAGTATAAACCAATCTTCACAACACGATAAAAAAGATATTCAAAAGAGTAGGAAGCCAGTACACTCTAAACCATGATCTCACATTGCATTCATTAATCATCAAAACATATACATCCATACATCATAACCTCGGGGTCAAACACCAGTGTTTCCTATGAGCATCTTCATATCCCTACCAAAAGAAATTAGAACATATTTTCCCAATCTGTTTGAGTATGGTGTAGGGAATAGAAGCAGCACTGGCACAATACATGGGGATGGATACTAACACCGAGCGAATTAAAGTCAGTCTTCCAGCCTGAGATAACAGTTTGCATTGCCAGCCAACAAGCTTGGCATTTACCATGTCTAGCAGATATTTGAAATGAAGAAATGAGCAAGATATGATCATTTTATTGGAGGGGTATCCCCATTTTTCACAGAACCAGAACGCGTTGCACATCAGGGACGCGTTCATAAACGCGCTGCCCTGACATAGCGCATTCCTATAGAACATTTTTCCCGCCCTCGGAAGGTAAACAAATAATTTTGTAAATATATATATTGTTGGATCCCGCAAGGTGCAAACGGATCTAGAAGGGGGGGTTGAATAGATCCTATAAAAAGCTATGGCCTATTTAAAACTCTTAGCTAATAGAAACTTAAACCACTCTTATAAAGTGAATGAATCACTTAGGCACAATGCACAGCGGAATTAAGTAGAGTGGCTCAAATGAAAAGACTTGGATTACAAGCTATGAAACGTCCACACTTCTTTAAGCACATTTGTGATCTTGAAAGAAATAAGCATTGTAGTGCAGGGATCATAAAGCATAACACTAGAGCATGCAATAGCTTGCAACAACCGTGCGTGTGTGTGTGTGCTATGTTGATCACTCAAAGTGCATATGTGTGTGAACAATCTAACCAAGTATGGAAGCACACGAACCTACGAATGGGGTTAGAAGATATAGATCAATCACACACGATAAACAACCCACAACACAGGAATTTTTAAGGTGGTTCGGTTGCAACCCTGCAACCAACGTCCACCCCTCACCAAAACCCGGTGAGGCTTCCTTGCTGACTCACAGCTTGACCGGGGACACGCCCCAACCACAGAACAGAGAAAGCCATCTTTCTGTCTTCCTACACACAAAGCCGGCAGGGACGGTTACACCGCAAATCGGAGAACTCCCGATTTCCTTCCTACTAACCACCGGTAGGGACAATCCTCACCGCAAATCGGACAGCCTCCGATTGCCTTCCTACTAACCACCGGTAGGGACGATTATCAATTTCAAGTGTTTGAAAGAAATGAAAAAAGAACAACTTATGAAAAACACTCAACAAGATATAGAATATGCTTAAGAGAAAGGATCTTGTCTGAGTTTTGCTGGAGCTTGAATCTCTTGAGGATTTGATGAAGAACTTCTTCCCGGAGTACTGTTCACAGCTACAGTACTCGAACTCCTCTCCCTTGAACACACCCTTGCAGCCTCCTTTGATCTCCCTTATTAGCCTTGCTTGCTTCTACTCTTCCTTGGAGGTTGATGGATTAAGATATGAGCTTGAATCACCTTGAGTTGATGGAGAGATTGTTGGATGTAGCTTTGATCTTCCCTTGAGTTGACGAAGAGGTTTGAATGAAGATTTGATCACCTTTGTGAGCTTGCTTGCTTCTCTTCTTACTTGGAGATTAAAGGCTTCAGATGTAGGCTTGAATCCCTTGGATTGGATGTAGAACTTCTGCACGAAGTACTGTTCACGGCTACAATACCTCTTCTTCCAATCTCCTCTCTAGCCTCTCTTGATCTCTCTTTGCTCCAAATGATCAACTAGGGTTTCTAACCCTCATGTGTTGGTTTTATAGACTTTGAATGGTCTATAGACAAGTCCCAGACCAGATCCATAATTTGTGGGTGTTTAGGTGACTTTTGGATTAAACAAATCCATGTTGAATGGCCCTTTTCGAAGTTGGAAACAAAGTCAACATTGAAGGCTCGGGGATGGCGGTCGACCTGTAGCTCCTGGCGGTCGACTGCTACTGTGAAACCTGTAAACGGGCGGTCCCTGGGATTTTCGGTCGACCGCCACTGGCTGGCGGTCGACCGCCAGCTGACAGAACTGTAGTTAGTGGCCTGCTGGCTGGGGCGGTCAACCGCCCCTGTGCTGGCGGTCGACCGCCAGCTGGGCAGTCCCCGGTCCAGCCTGGGTCGGTCCGTTAGCCGCTTCAGCTCCGCCGTTCAACTCCATTAGCAGCCCATGCATGTTTGTGGCATCACCCTTGATAGTCTAGAAGGTATCAACTGAGTCTTTAACCTTGGATTCTCTTGGCTATACTTCTTTGTGCATTGACCTTAGATGAGTGACGAGCCGAATGTGAAATGCCGACTTTTACTTGTAAAAGAGATTTGCATCTTTACTTGGGCACGATCAATGAGCTTTGACCTTTGCCAACACCACTCTATTTCTTGGATTATCTTGTAGCATGCTATCCAGAAGTTGCACCGACCTTGAACCATCCATAAGGCAAGATATGCATTGATCATATAAGGAATACGCAATGACCTTATGTGTGATGCTATTCAACTTGATTTCTATGCTTGAAACATGCTAGGATTTTGTGCCTCCAATATTGTCATATGTCTTGATATCAGTGTATCTAGTTGCCTAGATTTGTGTGTCATCCTTGATCTTTTGCGCTGGAAGTATAATGACATGTTCAACATTCTCCCCCTTTTTCGCTGGAAGTAAAATGACCTGAAATGAATGAATATTAACCCTATCAATTGCAGGTATAGTTCATTAATGATTACAGAGGCAGACATCATCAAAACCATAAAATTAATCATGTTGCACACATGTTCAACATATATACCTATGAACGTGCTCGTTTACCCCAGTGCGTTCATAGATATTTTTTCTGAAAAATATCCAGAGGTCCAAAATAGAATCTAGATATATAAATCGACAGATATATAAATTTAAGAACACGCCCATAAGATATAGCACGTTCACAGACAGTTTAAACATCTTTTCTTTGAAAGAAAATGAAGGATTATTTTATTTAATAGAAACATTATTTTCAGCATGATAAATCTATTCCTTATCATAGTATTAGTAAATTTATGTATGATTAAATACTAAATATCAAAAATCATGATTTTAATTTGAAAGTTTATATTTCCTAAATAAACCTTGATATTTTATGACTTTGATATTTCTGAAAATTTTAACAGAATAAATAAAAACCGACACGACCACGTTTATAACAGAATGTCCGATTTTGTATAAAATCATCGTTATAACTAAACTAATGCATCTCCAGTGTATTAAAACTATCTGTAATCATTATTCAATGTACACCAGATTAAGTTAAGGAATTAAAATAATTCTACTAATTCTATTAACTTGAATTTTCTTCCTACTTACATTTCATTTTTGACCTCCACGACTTAATGTCGTTAAACGTGATGTCATAAATCTGTTTTCTACTTTCTCGCAACTGCTATAACATTTTGTCAGATCTGTACTTATTTACAATGAGCTTTGCTTTGAAATTCGTTGGCCATAAATATTAGGGGATGTCTAAATGTACTTGGGATCTTTTCATCTATGACCCAATGTCTGGCATTAATGGGGCCCAGTCTGGTCGTGGGGGGAGCGCCCGAAAGTACTTGTGCCCATGGGAGTTGATTAACCACGGTGTGACATTGCACTGAAGTACTTGACTTGCTAGATTTATTTACGGCATTCCACAGTTCCTTACATGTTTACTTGTTACTTGTACTTGAATTACTTGAAATTACATGAATTACTTGACTTGCATGAAATGGCCAAATTCTCAGAAATTCTCTACATGTTCAAAATTCATTACTTGAATTTTCTCTTGATATCTTGTTATCTCGATTTCTTGACAATTCCTTATTTACTTGAAAATTCCAATTACTTGAAATTCCTTCTCGTATTTCGTGTTCTAATTACTTCTCGACACAACATGGAAAAATTATCTAAAGTGTTAGTTACTTTAAGATTGCCTAGATTAGAGATATAAAATCCTACTGAGCGTTTTGCTCACCCTACGTTTTCGGTTAATGTTGCAGGAAGTTTCGACAATGAACAAGAGAATGGACAAGAGTGAATGAGAGAGCTAGTTTTCCTAGGTTTATGTTGATCATTATTGCTCTTACAAGGATTATGTATTTTGAAATTTTGAAGTTTGTATCATGTCTTTTAAGGCTTATGAGTGATATTGTAAAACCTTTATTTGGATGAATAAAAGTGTCATTTTCTACTTATCTTTCTTTCTTTAGAATTAAATCTGTACATGCTCTGATCGACATGAGTGCCTCGACTCATCGCATCCCGATTTTCTGCGTTGGGGCGTGACAATCTTTATGGTATCAGAGCCTAGGTTACATAAACCCTAGGTTTCATAAATTTTCTTCTTAAAACATAGGTTTCCCTTGATATAGGTTCTTGAACCAGGGGATCCTATCCAAAAATCTTAAAACTTCCTGGTAAGATTGGGTAGAACCATGGGCTAAGTTTTAAAATAATGATTCATCAAGAAAATAAATAAAACATTTAAACCTTGTAATTATGGTTGCAGACATTAATTCTCACCAATGGCTACCGAGAGAGCTCAATGGCGCGAAATGCAACGAACAGTGCAAGGTTTGACTCAAGCTCTCCAGCAGGTTGCTCAGGTAGGAGCAAACCGAGGAGCCAGAGACTTACATAGGACTTTTAGGAGCATGAACCCTCCCAAATTCGCAGGATCCGCAGATCCAGATGAGGCCGAACACTAGGTAAAGGAGATCGAGAGGATATTCTGAGTCATGCAATGCTCTGACGAGGAGAAGGTCCTACTCGCTACCTTTCAACTAGAGAGGGATGCCTGTGCTTGGTGGGAATCGGTCGAAGCAACTTTACCGCACGACCAATTATTATGGGATTAGTTAATGGATCACTTCAACCATAAATATTTCTCCGATCGGGTGCAAGAAAGGAAGGCCGCTGAATTTACCACCTTAAAGCAAAGGAGTTTATCGGTGACTGATTATGAAGCCTAATTCTCAAGGTTGTCTCGATATGCGCCACACATCATGGGTACCGAGAAAATAAAGGCAAGGAGATTCTTAAATGGCTTAAAGCCGCAGTATATCACTCAACTCGCCCCGATGGATATTCAAATATATTCTGATGCAGTAAGAAGAGCCCAACTCCTAGAAGATGCAACGGAGTTATCGGATCACATCCGAGGAAGAGAAGCCAAGAGAGAGCAAGTTACTGGGTCTGGCAGTTTCAAGCCCTCCTTCGGGAAGAAGAGACCCAATGAAGGGCACAATCTCAATAAAGACAAGCGTAACTTTCAAGGGGACAAGAAGCTGAGAACGTTCGACAAGCAAATTATTTCTATCTCTACACCATCAAAGGAACTATGCAAATATTGCGAGAAGCCCGGACACAAAGCCGAGGAGTGCTGGAGAAAACTCAGCGCATGTCTTCGATGTGAGAGTTGGGAGCATGTGATTCCGAATTGTCCTCTTCTCAATGAGCAAGCTCCACCGGAAAAGCTTCCCATTGTTGTCAAAAAGCAAGGAAGACTTCAAGCTCTTAAGGATGCAGAACCTATTGAAGAAGGAGGCGTCGTAGAAGGTACTCTTTCTGTGTACTCAAGGCCTACCTCTGTCTTATTTGACATCGGAGCTACACATTCATTCATATCTAGGAGCTTTGATGATATTTTATCTATAAAGCCTATTCTATTTGAATCTAAACTCATTATTACTACCCCTATTGGAACGAGAACAGAGATTAAACATTTCTACCCTGCTAGTGAAGTTCTAATTAGTGGTCACAACTTACCCGCTGATTTAGTATGCATGGAGATGGAAGGATATGATATTATATTGGGAGTCGACTGGCTATCTACACATGGTGCTAGTGTCAACTACAAGTTGGGTATGGTGACTTTTATGGGTTACCCCAACCTCTTATTTTCTGGTATCAGACATTCTAGACACATATCTTATATTTCGGCCCTTAAAGCCGAAAGATTATTAAGGAAGGGTTGTGCTAGTTTCTTAGTTTCTATTACTATGACCGAGCATACGGAACCCATTCTAAAGGATATTCTTATCGTTCGGGGTTATTCTGATGTATTTTCGGACGAGTTGCCTAGTATTCCTCTGGAGAGAGAAGTTGTCTTTTTTATTGATTTAATTTCGGGAGCTGCACAAGTTTCTAAAGCTCTGTATCGGATGTCTGCCGTTGAAATGAAGGAGTTAAAGGAACAACTATTGGAGTTACTGGAGAAAGGATTTATCTGACCAAGTACTTCACCTTGGGGAGCTCCGGTACTATTCGTCAAAAAGAAGGATGGTTCAATGAGATTATGTGTTGACTATCGGCAATTGAACCAACTCACAATCAAGAATAAATATCCATTGCCAAGGATTGATGAATTATTTGACTAGATTTCTGGAGCTCGATATTTTTCAAAGATTGATCTCAGATCTGGTTATCATCAGTTAAAGATCAAGGAAAGGGATATTCACAAGATAGCATTCCGGAGTAGGTATGGGCATTATGAGTTCACGGTTATGCCTTTTGGCCTAACCAATGCGCCTGCCGCATTCATGCAGTTAATGAGCAATGTATTCAGACCATACCTTGATCAATTTGTGGTTGTCTTTATTGACGACATTCTGATATACTCCAAGACTAAGGAAGAGCATGAACAACATCTCAAGAAGGCCATTCAATTATTAAGAGATCACAAGCTTTATGCAAAACTTAACAAGTGTGATTTCTGGTTGGAGGAAGTTTCCTTTCTAGGTCACATAATTTCCCGGGACAGTATTACTATCGATCCTTCAAAGGTCGAGACTGTCAAGAACTGGGAAAGACCTACTAATGTGACAGAGATTCGAAGCTTCTTGGGATTGGCAGGGTACTATGGAAGATTTATTAAAGATTTCTCCAAAATCGTGATATCCTTGACAAGATTGACGAGGAAGGAGAATCTTTTTATATGGTCCGAGGAATACGAGAAAAGCATTCAGACCTTGAAAGATTATCTGACTATTGCCCCTATTCTCACATTACCTACGAAAGGAGGAGGATTTAAAGTTTATGTTGATGCATCTGGAATTGGCTTGGGTTGTGTATTGATGCAACATGGCAAGGTTATAGCCTATTCCTCAAGACAATTGAAAAAGCACAAGGAAAATTATCCCATGCATGACTTAGAGCTGGAAGTTGTGGTCTTTTCTTTGAAGATCTGGCGACATTATCTCCATGGCGAGGCCTTTATTGTGTATTCTGATCACAAGAGTCTCAAGTACTTATTCTCTCAAAAGGAGCTCAATATGAGACAAAGATGGTGGTTGGAATATTTGAAGGATTTCGATTTCTCTATACAATACCACCCCAAAAAGGGCAATGCTGTGACTGATGCACTTAGCCGGAAGCCAATGGCCTTATTATCAAGCCTGATGATTAAAGAATGGCATCTTTTAGAACAAATGACAAACTTAGATCTCAATATGGAGAAAAAGGAAGGCAGAGTCTTGATTGTAAATATTAGACTCCAACCCGAGCTGCTCTCAGAAATTAAAGAGGGGCAAGATGATGATCCGTTGATCTTTGAAATTAAAGAGAAACAAGATCAATGACCGGATTTTCTTATGGCAGATGAAGGAAGGCTACTATTGAAAGGAAGAACCTGCATACCCGATTGTTCTGCTATCAAGAGTAAAATCTTGGAGGAAGCACATCGATCGAGGTATACTATTTACCCTGGTGCTACAAAAATGTACCAAGATCTCAAAAGAACCTTCTGGTGGCCTAACATGAAAAGAGAGGTGGCTGAGTTCATAAGTCGATGTTTGGTATGCAAACAAGTTAAGGCCGAACACCTTAAACCGGTTGGCAAGCTCAAACCTCTCGAAATACCGGAATGGAAATGGGATAGTATTGGACTGGATTTTATAGTTGGATTACCGAAGACCCGAAGTGGATTTGATGCTATATGCGTAATTGTGGACTGGTTAACTAAGTCTGCTCACTTCTTACCTATCAAGATCAAATGGACCGTGGATGTTCTAGCCACCCTATATATCAAGTAGATTGTAAGGCTGCACGATATTCCAAGTTTTATTATTTCGGATCTAGATCCGAGGTTCACCTCTCACTTCGGGAAGGGTTTGCAATCATCTATGGGTACTAGGCTATGATGTGGCACTACTTTCCACCCACAGACTGATGGACAAACCGAGAGGACGAATAAGATTATTAAAGATATGTTAAGAGCCTGTATGATAGACTTCGGTGGTAGTTGGCATGAACATTTACTAATGACTGAGTTTACTTATAACAATAGTTATCAGTCTAGCATACAAATGGCACCTTTCGATGTATTGTATGGTAGAAGTTGTAGACCACCTATATGCTGGAGCGAGGTTGGAGAAAAAGGATTGTTTGGTCCTGACATTGTCCAAGATACAACTCACAAAATCTAGTTAATTCAAGAAAGGCTAAAGGTTGCTCAATCACGGCAAAAGAGCTATGCCGATAATAGGAGAAGAGACCTCGAATTCCAAGTGGGGGAGCATGTCTTCATAAAAATCTCACCCACACGAGGAATAAAAAGGTTCGGTATCAAAGGAAAATTGAGTCTGAGATTTATTGGCCCTTTTGAGATTCTGGAGAGAATCGACGAAGTAGCATACAAGCTAGCTTTGCCTCCTCAATTGGCCAGTGTTCATGATGTATTCCATGTATCCATGCTGAGGAAGTATGTGTACGATCCTTTGCATGTGATTCAATTTGATGATTTGAGGCTACAAAAGGATTTATCATATAAAGAAAGACCGATCAAAACATTAGATCGAAAGTTACACCAGCTGAGGAATCGGGACATACCGATGATAAAAGTCCAATGGGAGCACACGTTGATTTGAGGAAGCTACCTGGGAATTGGAAGAATCAATCAAGAAGAAGTATCCGGATTTAATCTCATGTTAGAATTTTGACCTTTCTATCTAAATTTTTGAATTTTAATTGTATAATGTGAATTTGGATGATAAAATTCTTTTAAGTTGGGGAGGATGTAGAAACCCGATAAATTAAAATGAGTAAATATATAATTACAATCTTTATAAAATAATTACATTACATTTTTATTATATGAAATAAACTAGATTATTGGATTTACTTGAAGTAAATGGAAATTAAATGTTTTAACACTTAGAAAAATTATAGGAAGCCCAATTAAAGTCCATAGAATGGATTAGGATTACTTTTGGCCCATTGGATAATCCATAATGGGCTGGATTAGTGGTTAAAGAATTTAACAAAGGATAATTAGACCTTAAATTCGTGGCACATGTTAAATAGCCTTTTAAATGATTATAATAACCCAGTTTCTAGAAGGGTGACATAAAAATCAACCCTTACCTAGCAGCCCACCTTGGAGCAGCCGTTTTTACCTTGGTTTCACACCAAATGGAGGCTAGATTAAGAAGAAAAGTTGGAATTTTCTACCAATTCAGAGTTGAAAAGTTTGGAATTGTTAGGCAAGGAATCTTGACAAAATCGGCCAAGTTTTGACTATAAATACAATCTCATTCGACCCTCAAATCATCCCTAGAGACCACGGCTATGCTGCTGCCGTGATTGGAGGATATTTGAAGGAAGAATTTAGAGAAAGCAATGGTTTCTTATTATTTCGGCCTATTTCGTACCTCTTCTTAGATCCGCTCTAAGGTAGGTGTCTCTCAAGCTAAATCTCAATTAAATTATGCTATCTTGTTTATTTTTCAGTGCTCTTTCCATTGATACTTGTTTCTCTAAATTTCGTTAAGAAATGAGCAAGTTATGGTCATTTTATTGGAGGGGTAACCCCGTTTTTCACAGAACCAGAACGCGCTGCACCTCAGGGGCGCGTTCATAAACGCGTTGCCCCGACATAGCGCGTTCCTACAGAACATTTTTCCTGCCCTCGGAAGTCAAACAAATAATTTTGTATATATATATATATATATATATATATATACCTATGAACGCGCTCGTTTACCCCAGCGCGTTCATAGAAAATTTTTCTGAAAAATATCCAGAGGTCCAAAATAGAATCTAGATATATAAATTTAAGAACACCTCCATAAGATATAGCGCGTTCACATACAGATTAAACATCTTTTCTTTCAAATAAAATGAAGGATTATCTTATTTAATAGATAAATTGTTTTCAGCATGATAAATCTATTCCTTATCATATTATTAGTAAATTGATGTATGATTAAATACTAAATATCAAAAATCATGATTTAAATTCGAAAGTTTATATTTCCTAGCTAAACCTTGATATTTTATGACTATGATATTTCTAAAAATTTTAACAGAATAAATAAAAACTGACACGACCACGTTCATAACAGAATGTCTGATTTTGTATAAAATCATCATTATAACAAAACTAATGCATCTCCAGTGTATTAAAACTATATATAATCATTATTCAATGTACACCAGATTAAGTTAAGGAATTAAAATAATTCATCTAAATCTATTAACTTGAATTTTCTTCCTACTTACCTTTCATTTTTGACCTCCACGACTTAATGTCGTTCAACATGATGCCATAAATCTGTTTTCTACTTTTTTGCAACTGCTATAACTTTTTGTCAAATCTGTACTTATTTACAATGAGCTTTGCCTTGAAATTCGTTGGCCATGAATATTAGTGGATGTCTAAATGTACTTGGGATCTTTTGATCCATGACCCAATGCTTGGCATTAATAGGGCTCGGTCTGGTACTGGGGAGCGCGCCCAAAAGTACTTGTTCCCATGGGAGTTGATTGACGATGGTGTGACATTGCACCGAAGTGCTTGACTTGCTAGATTTATTTACGACATTCCATAATTCTTTACTTGTTTACTTGTTACTTGTACTTGAATTACTTGAAATTACATGAATTACTTGGCTTGCATGAAATGGCCAAATTCTCTGAAATTCTCTACATGTTCAAAATTCATTACTTGAATTTTCTCTTGATATCTTGTTATCTCGATTACTTGAAAATTCCTTATTTACTTGAAAATTCCATTTACTCGAAATTCCTTCTCGTATTTCATGTTCTAATTACTTCTCAACACAACATGAAAAAATTATCTAAAGTGTTAATTACTTTAAGATTGCCTGGATTAAAGATATAAAATCCTACTGAGCTTTTTGCTCACCTTACGTTTTCGATTAATGTTGCAGGAAGTTTCGTCAATGAACAAGGGAATGGACAAGAGTGAATGAGAGATCTAGTTTTCCTAGATTTATGTAGATCATTATTGCTCTTACAAGGATTATGTATTTGAAAATTTTGAAGTTTGTATCATGCCTTTTAAGGCTTATGAGTGATATTGTAAAACCTTTATTTGGATGAATAAAAGTGTCATTTTCTACTTATCTCTCTGTCTTTAGAATTAAATTTGTACATGCTCTGATCGACATGAGTGCCTCGACTCGTCGCGTGCCAATTTTCCGCGTCGGGGCGTTACAATTATTAAGGCCCAAGTGTGATAACCAATTAACCTAGCCTATTTAAATAAAACCCAAAGGACTTAATGACCAACCCATGAAGTTTGGCCCATATTCTAGAAGGTTAATTAGTTTATTCACGGAATATGAGGGTAAATACTCATTGTGTGGATAATTAAGTAAGTAAATTAAAAATAGAATTTGAATTAAATTAAAATTCAGCGCCCAATAGTAGATCCGGTCTATCGTGAGACCGCTAGGGGATAGTTGGCGGTCTAGTCCTAGACCACTAATTCCTCTCAGTTCCGTGAGTTGAAGAAAGAGTAAAAAGATTAGATTTTTAACGTTTTATCTCCTAGAGACCGAGGTAGGAGGACTAGTAAGCATCTTAAGGACTCTCAAAAGTCAGGATAGTACCAACTAGGGACTCTAGAATTGATCTAATCTACGAAACCCTAGCCAAAGCCTATAAATGGACCCTAGATTTCACTTGCGCGACCCTTACGTTTGGCTCGCATGGAACTAAGGTAAGGAAGTATTATTTCGTGTAGGTTCATTTGAGGTTTTTATTCCTAATACTAAGGACTAACATCCCTCAAAATTTCGTGCTATGAGATCAACCCATCAGGAAGATAGAGGCACCCAAAGTTGTTGATTTCACACCAACGACCCAGGAGACTATGCAATGGTGTGGTGAAGATCAAGAAATTAGGGACTCAAAACGAGGTATTTAGAAGTTGTGTCTTTATAACTTTTTGTTCTCCTTTGTATCTTCTTCTTAACCTCCAAATTTCACGTCCTGAGGTCAAAAGAATCGAAAGTTAGAGGGGCGTGAAGTTACTGATTTATCACAGGAAGTGTAGAACTAAGGTTGACTTCCAGTTCGAAAATTCAAACTCTAGAGGTGTTTCCAGAGGTAGGTCATCTGATGAACGGATAAAACATCATTTTAGGATTAAAAGTCCTCTTGTTGCACTTGATTTCATGCATTGTATACGGAGAATTTCATGTTTTAATAGTATCTATGCATCTAGTGTAGCATACATGCATCTTTCTTAGCCCTAAATGAACTAAATTAGTTCTCTTGTCATAATACATGAATCTTATGCATATTGTTAGCCTATTCTTCGTTCTATCATGATAGAAGGAGTTTATAAATGTTGGTTTCCAGGCATGATATGTCTCGGACTATCATTTAGTTCAATTGTTTAATTTTTGTCAAGCCAAATGGCCTAAAATGGACCGCCATCATTGGTTAGCAGCCCTACGATAAACCTCTTATCAAATATTAGTGGCCAACATATAGATCGTCAGAGATTCTTGCGATTTCACTGTTATAGAACCACAAGCAGACGTACGATAGACTGCTAAACATTGTTAAATGGTTCTATATTAGACCGCTAACGTTCGGAATTCTGTCATTTTAAATATGCCTAGTTAATTATGTTCCAAGCCTATTTTGAGTATTGTTTCTTACTATGGGTTTTATTACTGTCACAACAATGGATTTCATGTTCTTTATTGTACTTGGGATTATTTTTCAACATAAGTTAATTTATGCCAAAATCATATATTTTTGTAATTAAACACATGTTTCTAAAGTTAGATGATTCATGGTTTACCTTGATCACTGTTTTAATGATCTCTTTTCTCATCTATAGAGTCATTTTCATAAGTACATGGCATATATCCTGGTATATCACCATTAGTTACACCTATGCACATTAGGCACACAATCTTGGACTTGATAACCTCTCCTTTCGATATTCCTTCCAACAGACTAGGAAATCTTGTTTCAAGGCCTCCGTAATTCTCCGCGAGTCTTGGATTCCCACTAGGACACCGAGTTGGTTGTACCATTAAAACCCATTGTCTAGAAAGCACTTATACCGATGTTTTATATTTCTGGAGCTTAGCGGCCTTCTTGTTGACTGATAGAGCCTGCTAGTGAACCTTAACTAGACCGCTAACGGATCCTAAACAATTCTTTCATTAACCGTTAAATATTCTAGATAATCTGTTTTAAAATACCGAACAGTTTTGTCCTTAACGGTCCAGAACTAGACCGCTTTCTTCATGAAATGGCCCAACAAACGACTGTTATTTTCTTGAGTACAGTTAACCCGTGGTTTAACCCAAGGGTTAATATTCCTATGATCCGAGATAGTCCAATTTATTATCTAGAACCTGTCACACTATTTCAAAGATATTTATGTAAATTTTGAAAGTTAAAGAATGTATCGTTATGCTGCCGATGTACTTCCATGGCATAACCTAGTTATTAATGCATTTTTCTTGAACTCTCATATTCATATTTTGAGCATTCTTTTATTGACATTGTATTTTGAAGACCATTATTGAACTTGTTACTTAGATGGCCAAACTTTATTGTTATATACGTGGAAGTAGCTTGATTTATACTTGAAGATGCAATTCGAGCACTGATTGTGTTCAAGGGCTCTATGCTAGTCCCCTCGGCTGATTGTCGAAAACATACTATATAAACCATGGGGTATGATGCTGCTGGCGTCGCATTGCGTTGGAAGTACTTTCTTTATAAATAAGTGAAAATCCACGGGACTTCAATATAGATCCACATGAATTCACGAAGTACTTGGTACTAAGTGAAGGGTACATTCTTGCTTGTAACATGATTTGCTAGTACATTCTTGTTACATTGTTGTTGGATTATATTTGATCAATTCATATTCTCATATCTCAACCTTGATTATATCTTGTTACTTCGCCTTTACTCGCATGTTTGATCGTATTCGCATGATTTATCTTTTTCTTTAGAGCTAAAGATATTAATTACTTTAACATTGCCAATCATGTTAACACGAAGATACCTACTGGGCAAGTGTGCTCATTACCTATTTTTCAATCTTTTCAGGAAGTACCAGTGAGTCGGATTCGGATTCAGGTCGTTCCACTGATGGGTCTGAGAGCGATTAAAAGAAACATGGAATCGAGAGAAGACCTGGAATTGTCGAAATATGTCTAGATTGAATCTATGTAATTTTCTCTTATTGAGTCTAGCAAGTTTAGAGAAGTTAATGTTTCATGTACTTGAGTTATGGTTGTTATTATTAATGAAAGTGAAGGTTTGAGTTAATTATTGTGCAATTACTTTTGTGTGATTGTTCTCGCGCTCTAATTATTCTTGCTTGCAAGAGGCTTACCATGCCGGCTGTTCGCATTCCCGGTTGTTTCCGCTGCATAATCTCGGGGCGTGACAAGTATGATCTTGCTAAAAAGGAAAACAAATCACTGAAGTAAAAGGTTAATAATCTTGCTCTTGACACATCCCTAAATGAGAAAAATGCATGCTTAGAGATAGAAATTCCCAATTTAAAGAAAACACTTTCTGAATGTGATATTGATAAAGTTGAGTTTAAGGACTTAAAGAAGGAAAATGAACATTTCAGGGAAGTGATTGATGAATAAAAGTTAAGAATGCAATAATTTGATGATGACACAAAGATTGCCACTGAAAAATATGAAGCTATCAAGAGAGTGAACTTACAACTTCAAAAGGACTTCGAAAATTTACAAAAAGAAGTTAAGGATAAGCAAAACTCTCTTGAGAAGATGGTTCATGACAAATAAAATTTGGAAGCTATTATAGGTGTTAAAAGCAACTTTAGAAAGGAAGGTCTTGGGTTTAATCCAATAGGTAAGAAAAAGTTTGTAATAAAAACTATCACGTTCATTTCTAAACAAGGCTCTTCTAAGTACTCGCCCCTGATAAAAATGAATTCTGTTGATAAGAATCAGGAAAAAGCAAAAATGATCTACAAATCAAACAAAAAGGATGATAAGGACTAGGGCAAAGGAAAGATGGACATGCCTAGGGAACAGGGCCAACACACTTCTATACAAAAGCCCAAGCCTTCAGGTCAACCCAATGTCTATGCTAGGTCGACACGGCCTCAGACCCAAAGGAATGTCAACTCTGAGAAGTATTGGTCGGGTCGACGCAACTACAATAGTGCATCGACGCATCCCTCTGACAGGGGATCTTACAGAAGGGTAAATAGGACAGGGTATTGGTCAGGTCGACACAGTGCCTATAGTGCGTCTACGCAACATTGGTTCCAGAACCCGTTTGCCCCTGGAAAACAGTGGTTAGGTCGATGCGACCAATATGCTGAGTCGACACCGTCATCTTACCAGAATAGTTTCAGCCTAGCTCTCAATGGATAGGTCGACGCAGCCTATGTCTAGACCCTTCAATGTTCAAACCTCATATAGGTCTAACCAACCAAGGTACTCTAGCATGTCCACTCCATCCAAGGCTACTTGGACAAGTAAATGGAGTAAGACATCAAACTTTTCAAATAATAAAAAGACATCAAGAGGACCAAAGAGTCAAAAACAACATGCTTTTCTGGAAATGGAAAATCAAAATAAATCTATCAAATCTCAATCAATAAGGCAAATGTGGATACCGAAGCAAATCCTATCATGCTTAAATGATTTGATTGGTCTTATGGGGAAGTGGGAATAGGATTTTGTTTATTTTATTTATTTTGATTATTTTTATCTCTTGAGGTTTATTAATGCGAGGCGTGCCAATCACTGAGTGACAAGTTTATTGTACGCACCGTATGACTTAATCCGCCATACCGTAAAGGCTACGATGTTAATTATGCCCTTTCAAAAGAAGGACAACCCTTGATTAATCGCCAAAAAAAAGGGACGTTGCGATTGAGTAGTTTTGAAGAAGAGCATTATTTGGAAGACATTTATTGAAGAAAATGGAATTTATCATGCAATTAAGCAAATAATACAATGATGTTTATTTAAGTGGATTAATTCCCAATACGAGGAGAAGAACTTAGATCCTAAGATCACCTCACGCTTAGTGATAGCTTCTAGTCAAGCTTAATCCAACCTTTTGCAAATCACCATTTTTATATACTGGAGAATCAAGTCATGTAGGCATACAAGATATGCACACCTATGTGCATGTATATGCATATGCAAGGATGTGTAAGTAGATTAGCACACATAAGTTTATTTCTTTATTTGGAATTGTATGCATAGATTAATCTTCGATAGAACATGTATGCTATAGGCAATCGTGAATGCTTATGCACAAATGAAAATTCGGTGTTGGTTGATTGGCGGTATACTATCGTTGCATCGTTCAACCGTTTATTTATTTATTCGTTCATTATGTTCCAGGATGATTTTGGCAGCACCTCCCCTGTCCCGAAGCATGTCGGGGAAGGTATAAGGAACTCATCCACAAAGTGTCGGAGCAGTCCCATGATAGACGATCATGCCTAAGTGGCAATTCCGTACCTTATGATAGGTGGAGGAGCCCGAGGGCCAACCATTTGGGAAGTCTCGGTCACCCATGTTGTTGTTAATTCATGCTTGCCTTTCATTATGGAACCGTCTTTATCATTGCAATGCATGCATATGGGTTCATGAAGAGAACCAGCGTGACCACGCTCTGACAGGTTCACATGTTATCGGGATAATGTACGCCGGGAAATGGCACTATTTTATTCATTTATTCTCTTTATAGGGCACTTTGCTCTCATAGTTCAGTATGGATGACCGTAAAGCTATTACCACCATAAAGGGTGAAAACCAAGCGGAAATGCGAGGAACCATGATGTGGGATAGGAACCAAAGACTCCGATTTCTAAGAGAATTTCTACAGCATCTCCCCTACCCCGGAATGTATCAGGGGGAATATAGAGGAGGTTTGTCCACAGCGGGCTGAGACGAACTCCATAATAGGCGGGCATGGCACGATGACAGCCCGGACCCCATCATGGATGGAAAATCCCCGAGGACTCACCCTTCGAGAGACCCGCATCATCCAAGGGTCGTAGGTTACAATTGCCGACTATATTAACCCGAGGACCATTACGGCATATACATAAGGGCTCCTGAGAGCACCGGTATAACCATGGGCTGATGGGTTTTAAGAGATCAGGGCACTATACGCCTATAAGGTGGTTTATTATCCACTCAGGTTGTGGTCGGAAAACCCGAATATATGAAAACGAGGGGCAAAAAGCACTATTTATGCCCATTTTACTCACTGGGGGGTCATGCTCGAAGACTTAGCAAACCCCTGCCAGTGGTGGGCTAGGCTAAATAAAGGATTTAGATCAAGAAATAGGGAGAACAGGTGATATGGCGGCCTCTACATGAGAAGACTTTGGATCTGGCGGTCAGCGAGAGTGATCCGGCGGCCAAGAAGCAACCCAAGTGATCCGGCGGTTGGGGTTAGGTGGTCTAGCGACTGGCTTATGCCTATATATGTATATAAATAACTGATCAAATGAACTGGCGGCTAGGCAAATCTGGGTGATCTGGCGGCTATATATATATATATATATATATGTATATATATATATATATGTATATATATATATATATATATATATATGTATATGTATATGTATATATATAAAGCAATGTGACCAACCGTTCCGGTGGCCATTGGGGGGGGATGAGCTGGCATATAACACCCTCAAATATAGCTAAGTTGTACTCTATATCACCGAGACGCCTTTTGAAGTATCTGCTCAGTTCTTGAAAAGAACTCCGAAGTTAAGCGTGCTTAATGGGGAGTAGTACTGGGATGGGTGACCTCCCGGGAAATCCCCCATTCTGGAGCTGATCACTCTTAGAAAAGGACAAAACCATGAGGCTGGGAGGCCAAAGCGGACAATACCTCGACGGTATAGAGTACGGGGCGTGACAGAATGGTATCAGAGCCATACCCCAATCGGAAATGTGAGAACTACGTGCCATGCAGGGCAAAGTGCTATGCTATGGGAGCCACCTCTTGAACTCGCAATGGGACAAAGTGCTATATAGTGGGAGCCACCTCTTGAGCCAAAAGGGGCCACCTCTAGAGTCCTACCTGCCTAGGGGTTTGATTGCATGCTATATGTGCCCAACGATGAAGACGTCACCTATTTAAGAGGGGTAGATTATAACACCCTAAAATCTAGCTAAGTTGTACTCTACATCACCGAGACATCTTTTTAAAGTATCGACTCAGTTCTTAAAAAGAACTCTAAAGTTAAGAGTGCTTAATGGGGAGTAGTACTGGGATGGGTGACCTCTTGAGAAATCCCCCATTCTGGAGCCGATCACTCTTAGAAAGGGACAAAACCGTGAGATCGAGAGGCCAAAGCGGATAATACCTCGACGGTATAGAGTACGGGACGTGACATGGCGACAAATAATGGGAAACGATGATTCGGCGGCAAGATCACCCCGTATTAGTCCGTCCTCACTGCCAGATCACCTACTGAACTCTGCGTGATACAGAGATGATAGGGAGTGGGAAATAACAACAAATGCTCAACACAAATGCTATTTACCGCTTCATTTAAACTACTCAGAGACCACATATGAGGGATGTTGAGGGATATCGGGCACCATATGGGGAACTGAACAAAAGAATTGAGGTGTGAATGATTCGAATTGTGAAGAAGGGGAAACGGTCTGAAAACAAGGCTACAAGGCCACCCATGACCATTTTGGGTCCTCTATAGGGGATCAGAGCCTTTGATGGCTACATACCCCTGTTGTGGATATTCAACCAACCATTGACGATCAAATAGATGTTCACCGAAGGTGGATCAAATAGAGATCATACGCTGGGCGGGGGGGTAAACCCCTGACGTCCATCGGGGAAGGTCATTGACCATCGGAGAGAAACTCAAACAAAGTAATTATCCACACCCATTGGGGCAGCAGGGGAATCATTTGAGTTTAAGAGCATTAGTAGATGCAATGAACAGCTATCACATGAATTAGACACACAGGGGTGAATCATCGGTCATGCATAAAGAAGAAACAAGTGGGGGAAGAGAGTACAGAAGGTAGAAAACCCTGAATTATGCAGTTCATTCATCCTCCGGGGAAACAAACATTGGAATAAAAAAAGAAAAGTATATCTATTACAGAGAGAAAGGGAAGAAAAACTTGGGGTAAGGGGGATTGTAGCCCAGCATTGGCGCTATCTGATGGAAACCCACCTCACTCTCTGGGGCTGACGAACTGAGTATGTGGAAGACTCTAGCACTCTTCGATCCTCTTCGCTCTCTTTTTTTGGTCGGTGTCTATGTGTCTATTTGTCTGTCTCCAGCTGTTATTCTCTTCAAATCAGTGTTATTTAAATAGGCTGCAACTTCAGACGGCGACTGAAAGAGAGGGGCGGTGACATGGCGGCTGAAGGCGCGGAGGTGTGATCCAGCGCGCTGGCTCCATTGGCCGCCGGGTCCCTTGGCCGCTAGATCACTGGTGATGCGGAACGGGATGTGACTCGGCGCCGATTAATGTGAACCTGAGACTCTAGGTAAACTCGCGACTCGTCCCTAGCGAGGGAAGAGTGCGGATGTGCGCGGTTGAGAAACCGACAATGAGTCTGGGGTGGTCTACTCTCTTTCATGCTCGGATCGGGTCATGGAATGGGTCACGTGCACTCTCTCACAGCGGTGATAAAAATATATCGAGCTAGATTATCCTATCACTCTCTCATGCAGTAGCATTCAATAATATATACGAGACAAGCAGGAGCGAGAACGATACCTCCACACTCCAGGCGTGGGGAAGGTGATCCCGGTCAAGACTCGTACTCTCGTTACAGTAGAATTATCAAAAATTACAAAAATGTATTTTACTGCCCACTCTACGCTGGGAGGTAAAGGGCTACACGTGGGACCCAGGAGTACCAAGCTCGGGTTGACAGGCGGCGTTTTGAGGCAGCTTCGTCAATGCCGACGCGCTGCTACTCGGTGCTCACCGGACGGCGCGTGCTGGCAATCTGGCTGATCACGCTCCGGTAGGAGGGCCAATCGGGCTGGAAGTTGTACCGTTGTGAAGAGGACTCCTAGGGGAACGATCCCTGCGAGGCGATCATCCTGGATCACCTTGTGGAAGGTGAGGCGGCCTGATTTATGAGGCGTTGTTGTTTGCTGTCCCAAACCTGCTCTGTAATTTCAGAGCCGCGCGACTCGCCAAGAAAAATTGCTGCGGTCAGATCCGATGTTGGATCGACGCAAAATTAGTGCCGTTGCGAAGCTCTTTTGCAGGTATAAGAGAACCTGATGTTATAGGAATTTTCCTATCTATGTATTTTCTGTGGTGGAATTTTGAACAGATAAACTTACTAACTCAGAACAGACTGGGCAGACTGGGATATACCTGATAATGAGGTTTGACCGAGGGGTAAACAGTGGATTTGGGACTTAAAAATTTTATGAATGAGAGAAGGGGACGTGAGAGTCATGCACATATTTTTTGGTAATTTTTGGAGGTGGTTTGAAGGGTGGAAAGGATTTTATGGTAGGGGAGGTCAGATCTGGACTGTAGGGGGCAGAACAGAATCCAGTTTTAACAGAGGTTTTTAAGAGGGGTAAACAAACTCCTAAAATCGTGAAAAAAAATTTGGAGAGGGTGTTTGGTGGACAAAATTCCCAGTCCAAATTTTAGGTTGATTTGAAATTGGGAAAGGGTTGAATGACATGAAATGATGGGTTGCTAGAAGGTGGATTTGCATAGGGACAGATTGTGTAGATCTGGAAGATTTAAATGGAACGGGTAGTAAACGAAGGTGAATTGACTAGAGAATTTTTTTGGTAAGGGGAAATCACGGGAGGTACTCACCCTCAATTTTTCAGATAGGTCAGATCTGTGGATGTGGAGGAAGAAATCGGGCTCCAAGCTACTATCCAGCAGAGAGCAGAATGGAGACGGCGAGGCGATGGTGGTCCGACGGCGGCTCGATGGCGACGACGGCAGTGGTGCTGAGCTTCTCACCCAGTTGAGGAACCGATAAGAAGGCTTCTCACCTCATGAATGGCTGCAATCTCTGCTGCAATGGGGTTGGAGAGGAGAGAGGAAGGGGGCGCCCTTGGGCTTCTTGAAGTAAATGCAATTTTTCTTTCATCAATTCTTGAATAATTCTAAAATACAAGGGTTATATAACTCTAACTAAAAGACCTAACTAACCTCAGATCCAGGGTTAGGGAGGGGCAATTAGGGGATATGAGATTATTCCCCCATGTGGTCAAAAAAATACAATAATAAAAAAATAATAAAGGAGGGGGGCGCCCCCTTCATGGTCAAGAGGGGAAAATGGACTTTTCTACCTTGGTTCATATTCTCCCATGGACCAAAGAGCAGCCCATGTGGGCCCTAGAACCTAGGTGGCCCAATGGGAAAGAAGGTGGGGCCCCCGCAGGGCCTACATGGCCTTTTGCAAAGAAACCCACTAAGTCATGAGGACTAACACATTGGCTTATAATTGTTATACAATTGACCCAAAAATAAAAATGTAAATAAAGTTTTAATGGCCGTGCTTTCATGTCCCCATCAACTGGCTTGGCTGCCAGTTCAAGTGTCTTCTTTGCCCATTTGTGAATCTTCGGCCCATTTGGTCAATTTGGCTTAATTAGACTCCTCATGTCATTCTTTTGGCTCCATTAGCCTATCATTTGTTCCTCGATCTATTGAATGTCCACCTTCATTGCTTAAATGGTATATTCCCCTCCTGTGTCGAGCTGGTCAAGGCACGTATCGCTAGAGGGCCCTTTGAGTCTCGATATTCATCCTTGTGGCCACGCCCCATGGTTGGAAAACTCACTTGCGATAATCTCATCAGGCAGATGATTGCCTGGCTGTTCTTTGGGGAATTGTTCTTTGAGTTTGTTGGCTTGATCGCTCCTATGGTAGACGACGATTCTGTTGGGCATTGGCTTTGCCGCAAATGGCACGACCGGACAAATTTCTTCATAATGTAGTGAGATCCTTCCACTAACGAGTCTGAGATTTTTGATTACCACTCCGGGGGTTGTGTAGCAACTTGGGTGACTTCATCGACACTCGACTTGGCCGCTGTT
This sequence comes from Amorphophallus konjac, assembly GCA_022559845.1. NCBI lineage: Eukaryota > Viridiplantae > Streptophyta > Magnoliopsida > Alismatales > Araceae > Amorphophallus > Amorphophallus konjac. Next base: position 197,160,792 of record CM040122.1, on the reverse strand, counting down.
GTGCTTTCAGAGCACTCCCAAAGCAACTGTGTAATTAATTTTTTTAGCGTCAACAAATGAGCCCCACCCGCAAGTGTCGCGAGTGAGGGACGATTGAGCGGGACCTAGAGGTGTAGCCTTCCTCCTTTCACCGTGCTCTTGTGGCAGTTGTTGCTATAACATCATTCAGACGAACAGTTAGCGGGGATAGGACTTATTCATCATTCATCTCATTTTATTCATCATTCATTTTTTATTCATTTATTCATCTTCATTTATCATTTTCACCCATCATCATTTTTTTCATTTCATTTTTTTCATTCATTTGTTTATTTGTTTATTATATATTTTTTATCGATTATTTTATGAAATTTTACTCAAGCATGCAAACATTCATCATGAGCAGGCATAGAGTAGATATGTAGTATAGTTCCCTTGTATTGGGAATGGGATAAGGACAGCGCCCATGATTCATGGATAGAGTGCAGCTCACAAAGCACAACTAAGGGAGATGTGCATTTGTAAAGAGGACACCACAAAAAATATGTGCATAGCATAAATCACAATCTACACCTAAGATTATTTCTCCATGGTATGTAATGCATGCATGTGAGCAGCGAACCCTAAACATACGGACACACCGACGTTCTAAGTAACATTAGAAGATTACTCTCGTGTCTACACATACATTTGTGGTTTTCGACTTGTTAGGTTCAGTGCACCCCCTCGTTGTCTTCGACAATGGTTTTGATGATTCCAATATATCGTGTGTTTTGTGTTTACTCTAAAGTGAAAATCTTGTGTGTTTATGTTTAATGGCATCTTGATGATAAACAAGCTAACATTATGATATCTTGTTTTGCAGGTGGTTCAAACACAATGGTCCTTCATGCACACATCCTTGATGTTGATGTTTGCATTGCTGCCTTCATGGATACATTATGTTGGTGTTCTTAATGAACTGACAAATACGTGATATCTTGTTGTCCATGGTTTTACTTGCTCTGAACTGCATTTATAATTAATGCTTATTCATGTTTATGAACTAATTATGCCTCACATGAATGTTTGTTTGAGTTGCTTTGGAATGCCCTTGATTTGATCTCAATTTGCATTGGACTGCTAAGGCAGTTTTAATTGTCTCATTGGGATGGGTTGACCCCATGGGTCGACCCTTCGCTCTTTGAGCCTAGGTCTTTGGTTTGAAATGAACTCAATGTTATTTGATGTTCTCATGCATAACATTTAAGTGCTGATTGATGGAGTGTTCAGAATTTCCTAATGGACATTGTTTCTAATGTCATCTTTAAACAATCAGATCAAGTTCAACTCTTGATGCAGGATTAATGAGTAAGCTGCTTCCAATTAATTATGCTCATGGTAAGAGTTGTTGTTCAAATGATCTTCCACATGGTAAAACTAAGCTTAATGCTTTTATCAGGTTTCTGAGTTTATTTGGCAGCATTTGGACTATGTATTTCAATTGCATTGAATACATGTGGTGGATAAGTCTTGCCTTGGAATGTCTCCATGAATGGGGTGTTAAACGTTGGTACATTGCACAGATCTTATTGATAGAATGCATTGAGTGTTTTTGAGTTGACTTGCTTTGAATTTATTCCCTGATAAATTTTAGATTCTGAATGAATGATTGGGCATGCCTTGCTATATACTAAATCTTGATTCAGTTTGGCTTGGACCAATATGCTACATCTTGATTGAGTTTGGTTTGGACAGACCCTATACTATGTTGCACTAAGATTGCTGAATGAATTCAGTGGATGAGCAGGTCATTTGGTTCACTTGAGTGACTCACTTGATATGGATTGAATTGGATATTTCACTTGCTAACTTTGAGTTTGAAATATGTTTGAGGTTGAAAGAATGGAGTAGATAACCATGTCATTTGGTTAGCTTGAGATTGAGATTAAAGAGAATTTGTACATGTGCAGGTTCTAGATGGAATTAACCTTCAAATCATGGTAATGGTGGTAAGGACACACTTGTAGGTTGATTTTAAAGTGGATGTAAAGCAATAGTTCATATCTGGAAAATACAGGTACAGTTGGAGCTTTTCACCCAAACGATCAAGGGAATGGTAAGAACACATGGATATTTGAACTTCAATGTGAATGGATTGAATTTGTGTTGAAATTAGGCTTGTATATGGGTATCCATGTCATATGTGCTCAAGTGATTGATACTTGAACTTTGAATGATTGTAGTGTGGTATTTCAATGTGTTTTAATGAACTTTTCCACTGTCTGGAAAAATGTCGACCCATGGGGTCGACAGTTTATATTGGGTTATGTTGTTTTAACTAAAACAGAACCCCCGGTAAAAAAGGTCGACCCCATGGGTCGACACTTTTTACCCTGGGTCCTGATTTTGTCTCAGGACAGAACCTTGTGGAAAAAAGGTCGACCCCATGGGTTGACACTTTTTGACTAGGTTCTGGATTTTATGTTTTTGGCAGAACTCGTTGTTACGAGTGTCAACCCTAGTGGTCGACACTTTTTCTGGGACGTCCGGATCGTGGTTTTCAGATTGTCTATGAAATTCCCATTTAAGGGTCCGATTGTTTGGGGTTTTTACTCCAATGTCCTTAGGGTTTCCTCATATGTATTGAGGTTGCATTGAGAGGGTTTTTTGAAGGGCATAGTGGTCTTTTGTTGCTGGTTCTGGTAGGATATATAGCAGCTACAAATTTCCATCGAGAAGAACCCTAGTGTGCTAATCTTGCTGTATCTGTGCTTGCAGGGAAGAAGAACGAAAGAAGAGGAGAAAGGGAGCGATCCAATCTGGAACACCTTGAGAAGCATCCGTCTTCAAGCATTCAAGCTCGTGGTGGGCGAATCTCAGTGGAAGAGCTTCACCGACTTCGTCTCTTTCAAGATCTATCTCCCACCTCCATCAAAGCTCAAAGAATATGCGATTGGGGGTTCTCCATCCATTAAGAGGATACTTCTGCAACCTCTCCACATCTAGTTTTCTATTTGAGCATAGCTTGTTGGTTGGAACTCATTGTTTTATCCTTTGTAGCAAGTGAAAAAGAACAAGGAGGAGGTCAAGCGCACCTTGTTGGAGAAGGAAGTTAAGGAAGTCATCCTCAGCAAGGTTCCCACTGCAGACGACGCCTCCTACAGTTTCGGTCAGCTTCCTCTCCGTGGATAAAAGTCTCCAGCACACCCATCTATCCTATCCATGGACTCTATTGAAGATTTCAGGGAGATTCTTTAGTCTTTCATTCCTACTCATTTTATTTGATAATAGATCAATATCCCTTGTGGTCATTACATATCCTTTCTGTTTGTTAAACTCTGAATATCATTGTGTGTGTGGGCAGAGCTGCGACTCTGCGTGGTTTTAGTGTCCGGGGTGTGTTCCCAGACGTTGTGTGTGTGTGTGCTGTGGTGGCAGCATTTTGGGACTTTGTCTCCGTGTGGATATTGCTGCGGAAGCAGCGTGTGTGGTTGGGGTTCGTCCCCGTGTTGCGTTTCGTAGCGTGGAGTGAAGCCTCACCCGGTTGGGTGAGGGGTGGACGTAGGGAGCCCGTCGTGGTCCCAAACCACCTTAAAATCCCTGTGTCTTGTGTGATTGCCTATGTGATTGTCATTTCTTCTATCTCCGTTCACAGGTACATTATATAGGTTTTTAATTCACTGAACAATCACTCACTGCTACCTCTGTAATCTGTGTTGAGCAAAATTTCATTGTTAGTTGTATTAAATATCCGTGTGAGATAGGAAAGTTTGAGAGAACATTGTAATCTCACTTGAGTTTTAGTTAATCAACGCTGTTAATTTTACTTCCGTTGTAATTAGTTAAGAAAGCTTTTAAAATCCGCCATCTCGACAAGGGGACAATTCAAACCCCCTTCTTGTCCGCCATCTCTCTGGGCCAACAATTGGTATCATAGCCTCGTCTCTTATTTTTTTACGGACCTCACGGTCTAGGAGTAAAGATCATTTTCATGATGGCTAGCTTGAATTCTATTCTTGTTTATAATGGTTTTGATTATGCTTCTTGGATAGGAAAGTTTTGTGTTTGGATTTGTGGTTTTGATCCGAAACTCATGAAATTAATCTCTCATGGTCCACATGTCTTACCCAAAAATGAATTAAGGTGGACTGATGAACATAGCAAGATGAATTCAGATAATCTGTTTGTCTTGAATGCTCTTAAGGCTACCTTGGACACTAATCAATTTTCATTTGTTTTGTCTTGTAGGATAGCCAAAGAAATTTGGGATGGGCTGAGCGAAGCCAAAAAAGAAAGCTCCAATGATAGTGACTGTCTAGTGGCAAACAAAGAAAATGAATGCCAAAGTGAGGAAACCTCCAAGGTAAATTCTAACTCTGATTCTGAAGATGATGATGAGTTGAGCTATGATGAATTGTTAAATGCCTACGATGAACTATTTGATAGATATATGGTATTAAAATCTGAAAACAAAAGGTTGAAAAAGAAACATGACAACTCTTCATGTGGGAAATGTATTGAGCTTGAAAAACTAGTTGAATCTCACATGCTTGTTGAAGAAGAACTCAAAGAAATGATTGAAAATCTTAGATCTGAAAATAAATCTTTGTTGGATAAAATTTCAGAATTCCAACAAATAGAAAACTAAAAGAATTGAATGTGATGGAACCGGTGCGATGGATTCATAGGGAGGTGAATGAATCTCCCCTTTAAAACTTCACCCAATTAACACTTAAAGCAATCAGAGTTACGGAATAGAAATCAATTGAGCTCTTCCAAATACGAGATTCAAAGAAGCACTTGATCAATCAGTTGGACTGCTAAAATGTAGACACCTAACCAAGTCTAGTCCGTAGACAGAGTCAAATAAGAGCAGCGTGTGCCTTAAAGCATTCAGACAGAATACTCAAATGAAACGCTCCTAGCCATTCATCTATCGGCAATCAGATAAGAAATCAAACCATGGAGACATTAGATTTTAAGGTGGTTCGGTCCACTGACCTACGTCCACCCCACACTTCAACTAGAGTGTGGATTCCACTGATACACAGCTTAACAGCTGGGCCTCACAGCTTGCCAACATCAGCTGAGCATCACACCTTGCTTCCGCTGGGCAATACAACTTAGCCATCCGCTGACTCACAGCTTGACTGCTGGGCGTTACAGCTTTGCTGACCAGAGGAGTCCCCCTCTGCAACCACTGGGGCTTATAGCTTAACCCGTCCAGAGGAGTCCACCTCTGCAATCGCTAGGGCTTACAGCTTAACCCGTCCAGAGGAATCCTCCTCTACTACAGCTGAGCAACACAGCTTGCTCTGCTGACAAACAGCTTGAAATAAGGAGTGTAAAAGAAAAACAAGAAATGAGAAATCATAGCGACAGAAAGCTATATACGATGATAGCACTAATGTGGCTCTCAGGGAGCTGACTGGCCTGGATTTGATCCAAGCTCCCAGTGGAACTAATCTTTCAGGAAATTCTTCTATCTTCTTCTCATCGAGCTCTTTCTTCACTCTCTTTCTTTCTTCCTCTTCTTCTGCTTCTTTTCCCTCTTTGCTATTCTCTCTTTTCTTCTCTCGATCTCTGCTCTCAAAAGCTCTCTCTCTCCTTCTTCCGCTTCCTCTCTGGATCGTGCTAGCTCTGGATCTTTCTACTTCGATCACTTTCTCTGGAAGGAGAGGCTTCCTTTTTATATGAGCAACAGATGTAGGGCGTGTGCTTTTCATGATTCCCGCCCAAATGCCTTGGCCCACGTGGCAGCATCCTAGCTCAATGCTTTCCACGTGTCACGATCCTGGCACCTCCTCCACTCTTGGATCACGTGCCATTCTTATTCTTCTCAAAAAAATACTTGTCATACAGTCAGAAAGAAATATCAGATCGAGACAGTTATACATATAGTAAAGAGTTAAACAGGACTACACGGAGTCAATAGGTGAATAAGCCAGATGTGCACAGACTTAATTGCAACACGAGACTAACGGATGCACTAGCTATGTGTATGCAATGTGCAAGCATTGCACAAACCTGCTCAGGTCATGAGCAGCCTTGCAAGGACTCCGTGTGTGCGAGTATTAGAGGGATGAACAGACTCTAATTACTTGGTGCAAGTGTTGCACCGACTCAGTGAATGCTATGAGAAATATTGCACAGACGTACCTGATGTGCTAAAGGCATTGCACCGACTTAATATTGCTAAGAGCGCGGACTCAAATACGCGAATAGATCAATGCACGGACGAAGATATGCACTAACTTTAGTATGGACGTTGCACCGAGGCAAAAGACAAATGAGACGTAATACAACGTGCTCAGTCAAAACATTACACTGACCATGCTATACATGTTGGGAGAATGTTGTGCCCCTTAGGCACAAGCTTATGCTATTTTGTTTTGATGATAGCAACACAGTGAGAGTATCACAGTGAGCCAGTCTTTGTGTTTAGCATACATTACATTTGTTCACTGTATAGGTGCATTCATCAGTTGCACGCGTGCACATCACATAAGTCTATACACTCCATTGCCTTGCTGCATTGCACGCCATATAGTCTATACATTCTTTGCTGCAACATTTGCACATCATGCACTAGCAAGTCTGCACATTGTCACAAGTCTACACATTACAGTCTGTTCGTATGCATCGTCTCATGTTGCATCTCAGCAAGTCTATACATTGCTGCATATTCATCAAGTCTGCACATTGTTTGGCCATTGCATACGAAGTCTGTACAGCGGTTGTCTTCATGCCTAGAAAGTCTGTACATCGTCAGCCTCCTCATGCATCGTCTAGGTGGTAAGTATGTACATTGGCCAAGTCTGTACATTCTTCGGATGGCATCAACCAAAGTCTGTACATTACTCTGCTTCAGGCACGGTAAGTCTATACAGCCTTTGCATTGCACATAAAGTCTATACATTGATTGTGCATTCATTTGTCTGGCTGCAGAACACTAAGTCTATACATTGCACTGTAGCATGCACGAACTCTAAGTCTATACATCCATTACGTCTTGTGTATGCATCATTCAAAGTCTGTACAGCCTGTGTTCGCAACACAAAGTCTGTAAATCGTTCTGCTTGCTCAAACGCCAAGTCTATACATTGGCTTTGCTTGCACGAGCTGAAGTCTATACATTATCCACTTGCAACATTAGCACAAGTCTGTACAGCCTGTGTGCTTCATTCACAAAGTCTGTACATTGCTTCATGCATTGCACGAAGTCTGCACATTGCTGCACTCTAAGTCTGCACATTGTTTATACATTGAACGAAGACTCTACACATTCGTTTGGCATGCCTGAGCATTTATCGTCAATGTACATACTTCACCATATGCATACTGTAGCATGTGCTATCAAGTCTATACACTCATAAGCTTAGTTAATGCATTATGTGCTTCACGCATACACTAAGTCTGTACAATGTTCACACACTTAGTTTGTGCATTGTACTTTAACACTAGGCATTGCTATGTCAATACATTGCTGTCGCATTGCAAAGTCTATACATTGCAAAGTCTACACACTGCATTGCACACTACAATGTCTGTACATTCAACCTTAAACTGATAATTCTCTTCGACTGACTGACAGGAACTCTTCGTAAAGCTTAATGAAGGCACGTGATCCAAGGATGGACGAGGTGTCCAGATTGTGACACGTGTACAACAGCAAGCCTGGATGCTGCCATGTGACCAAAATGATTGGGCGGGAAATGTGGAAGCCACACGCCCTCCTATTGCTACTGGTATAAAAGGAACATTTCTTCTATCTAGATGAGAAGTGAAGATTGAAGCAGAAGAGCAGTGAGTGAACATCAGCCTGCACGATCCACAGAGAAGAAAAGTAGAGAGCCACCAAGAGCAGAGAAGAAAAAGAGAGAGAAGAGAAGTTTGAGAGAGAAGAGTTGAGAGAGATTTGTTCCTCAGATCTTTGGTTCAAAACCAGATCTGAGCTTGCTCACTTGTTTGAGCTTTATTCCCTGCATGGATACATTTTGTTTTTCATTTTGTTTCTATTTTATTTTCAAAACTCTTATGTTCAAGCTGTGTGCCAGCACTTGCAGTGGAGGATTCCACTGGATGGGTCAAGATGTAGTCCCAAGCGGTTGCAGAGGTGTATCCTCTGGACAGGTTAAGCTGTAATTCCTCAGCGGGCGAGACTTGGTCTCAGACAGCAAGCTGTGAAGCTCAGCGGTCTGTAGGCAAGCTGTGATGCCCATCGGTTCAAGCTGTGAGTCAGCAGTAATCCACACTCGGGTTGAGTGTGGGGTGGACGTAGGTCTGGAGGACCGAACCACTTAAAAATATCTTATCTACTGTGTGATTGTTTTTTGGTTTGCATCGCTTCCTTATTTCTGTTCTTTGCGCAGTAGATGTTTGCTTAGGATGGTTCTTCAGCTGCTCTGGTTGGTCTTTGGTTTGTGCGCTCCATCTGTTTAGCAGAAGTTCTTACATTCCGCTTTTGATTCTGCTGCAGTCGTTTATATCGGGAGACTGATCTATTTACCCCCCTCTAGATCACCTTTAGCGTCCCAACAATTGGTATCAGAGCCTAACTCTTTGTGCATGACTAACATCCTAAAGAGGAACGGCCATGGATGCTAGAGGGTTAATAGCAGAGGGACAGTCCACTACAAAGCCACCATTCTTCGACGGATCCAACTACCCATATTGGAAGAACCGGATGCAGGTCTTCCTCAGAGCCAAAGATTACGAGATCTGGAAGATTATAAGCAAAGGTCCCTATGAGCTACATGAGAATGAGGAAGTGTGGACTAAAGAAGAAATTCAGAAATCTACTCTGAACTGGAGCGCCATCAACGCCATTCAGTGTGCACTCCATCCCACTGAATTTGATAGAGTGTCATCCTGCAAGACGGCAAAGGAGATGTGGGATACCCTTGAAGTCATTTATGAGGGAACGTCTCAAGTGAGAGAGACTCGGGCAAATATGCTAGTGTCAAAATATGAAGCATTTCGGATGAAGCCCGGTGAGACAGTGACTGAAATGTATGCTCGTCTGACCATTATAACAAATGGTCTAAGAACTCTGGGAAAAAGCTATACCGATCATGAAGTTGTAAGGAAGATCCTTCGATCGCGGACTCCAATGTGGCATACCAAAGCGACTGTGATTGAGGAGTCAAGAGATATACAAAAGATGAAACCTAATGAGCTGATAGGCTCTTTGATGGCGTACGAGATGAATCTTCTACAAGCTGAAGAGCTTGAATACAAGAAGCCTATTGCTCTGAAGGCCAAGCATAGTTGCTCAAAACAGTCCAGCAGCACTGGATCATCCAGTGATCGGAGTCCATCTGGATCGGACCTTGAAAAGGATGAAATAGCTATGATCACAAAAGAGTTCAGAAGATTTCTTAGAAGAGTAGGGAAGAATTTCTACAGAAGACACCACAGCAGGAAGCAAAACAAGTATAAATTTAACTCTGCTGAAAAATCGGATGCTAATGCTTGTTATCATTGCAGGAAGACTGGCTATATGAAGGCTAATTGTCCAAAGTTACAGAAAATGAAAGGAAGACCATGGAAGAAAGCGCCAAAAGGAAAGGCCATGGTCAGTACATGGAGTGATGAGGAAGAAGGCACACTGAGCACTTCCTCAGATAGTGAGAAACAAAAAAAGGACATCTGCTTGATGGCCAGGAATGGAGAAGAAGAAGAAGAGTCTGATCAGGTATCATCCCCTTTCGAACATTATACTATTTCTGATTGGGAAGATGCTTATGGAGAACTGTTAGATAAAGTGAATGATATTAGGAAGGAAAACAAACACTTCAAGAAGAAAATGTATTCTCTGGTTAATGATAAAACACCTTCTAATAAAGTTTCATGTTTACAATCAGAGAATGACAGATTGAAAAGTGCATGTTCTGAGTTTGATGAATTAAAGCATGTTCTGATTGATTGTAGGATAGAAAAAGAATTGCTGAAAAATGTCATTGATGAGTTGAAAATGACAATTCAAAAATTTGAAAATGAAATAAAGATTTCAACTGAAAAATATGAAGCTATCTTGTCAGTGAATGCTGAATTGAAGAAAACTATTAAAAATCTGGAAAATGAAAATTCTGACAAAAAGAAAATCATTGAAAGCATGGCCCAAGGAATAGAAAATCTTAATGCCTTGTTAGGGTCAAAAGTCAACTTCAGAAAGGAGGGTCTCGGTTTTAATCCCTCAGCTAAAAAGAGCTTTGAATTGAAAACCATTTCATTAGTGGGAGAAAAGAATAACGGACGACTCATAAAAATGGTCAGTGAAAAATCTGCTTTCAAAAATGAAAAATCAAAATTGTCCAGTGCTAAGGACAAGGGAAAGTAGAAAGTTGTAGAGCCTAGAGCTGCATGCTCTTCTTCCAATGGTAAGTCCAAGGTTAGGGATCAGCTAGCTAGCACATCAAAATCCCAGTCCAAGGTTGTGAAGTCTCCACCACCATCAACTGCTCAGAAAAAGACCCAATATAAGTCAGTGCAGAAACCTAGAGGGTCAAAGGTGGCAGGGAGACCAAGTGTAGCTAGGAACCAGTTTGCACATCCCTATTTCCCTAGAGCCCAAGTCTATCATCACATTCACTCACAACCACTTAATAGGTTTGGGCGGAATCCCGTGTACATGAGGTCTGGGTATCAGAATTTCCCCACTCAGCCCTATAGATCTCAGCCAGCTAGGAGATGTGATAGTCACTTTAGGACATGGAGTCCTAGTCAACAGGTGTTCTATGGTCAGCCTAGGACCAACTTGGGCCACAACTTCTAGTACACTCATTGGCCAAGGCACTGGCAGAAAAATAACAATGTTTCTAATAAAATGAATGCCAAGACTACACAAAAACCATCACAGCACCAGAAAAAGAAAGCTAAACCTGTTGGTGCTGAGAAAAAGGAAAATAACAAAAAGAATTCTCAAGCTGTAGAATCCACCAAACCATCCACTTTCACAAAAATGTGGATCCCTAAACAGCTTTTGTCAGGTTTTCACTCTCACATGTCTGTTTCTTGTAGACACGCCATTCCTGACGTCTCCTGAGAAAGTCTCATATTACTATACGATGCCCCGTGATGACTTACGCATTTCGAATCTCTTAAGTGCTTCCTTTTCTTAGGTCTTCTTCTACCTTTTTCGGCATCCAGAATCGTCTCGTCACGGCATTCGGACGGCATCAACACCAGTCGGACGCATCAGAGGTTCCGAAACCAAGAAGGGTGTCTGTCGGGCGGCCGCCAACGCCTGAACTGAGGACCCGGGTGGGTCTTTATGGGGGCGTCCAGGCCCCTGGACGCCCCCATTCTTTTAATTTATTTTTCACAGCCCAAAACCAAATAAAAAATAATATATTAATGGAGGCGTCCAGGCCCCTGGACGCCTCCATAAAAACAAGTATAAAAAATATAAAATGCCAGCTTTGGCATAAAAAAAAACAAAAAATAAAAATAATATATTTATGGAGGCGTCCAGGCCCCTGAACGCCTTCATCAACTCCCTCACGGGCGTCGCCCACCGAACGACGGTTTGTCGTGTGTGAAAAAATCCAAATTATGGAGACGTCCAGCCAGCTAGATGCGCCCATTTCTGAATCACAAGGCGCCGCTCACAAAACCACGCGTTGTGCCAAACCGCGTGCAGCCGTCGGTGGGGTTCGGTGGACCTGTTGGAGGCATCCGGGGCCCTGGACGCCTCCACAAAAATATTCCGAAAAAATAAATAAAAATAGAATAAAATATTGATTCGGCCCTGATGGAGGTGTCCAGGGTCCTGGACGCCTCCACCCTCCGGAGCCCTATAAATAGAGGCCCACCCCCTCAGTTCTGGAGGAGCTTCTAAGAGATCCGATAGGCTGCCGGAGCCCAGAGGCTACGGAGTCATTTCTAACCCGTGGGGTCTTTTGTAGGTGGAGGTTCTGCCGGCTTCTCGGGTGTCCAGGCTCGCGAGAGGAAGGCTACCTTCATCCACCACGCTTCCACGTCGTCCCTACGCTGCTGGAGCTCCTCCGGATCTCACCCTCGGCTCATCCAATAAGCCTTTTCTTCCCTTTTTTCTCCATAGTTCTTTACATTCATCATACTGCATCCTCTATCTCCCTACATAAGGGCGCCGTCTCTTGCATACTTCTTGCATTCATCATCGCATTTTCCTCCTACTCGAGTCCGAGAGGGGTTTAAAACCACACCAACCAGGTGTGTGTCAGGTCACGATCTCGTTACTTTTATTGCAAGGAATTGTTACTACACTGCCATTTTCTAATTCCATTCGTTTATTGTCTACTGTTTTGCAAGGGTAACCAAGGAAAGCCCTCTACGTCGGCCGGCCGAAGGGGGAGGAAGAAGCAACCCGCCATCTCCCGCTCTTGAGGTAGGCGCGATCACTTTCTTTATTTTGGAGTCTTTTGGCCCCTAGCGATCACATCTTGTTCTCGAGGCCGCGGCGTGTCACTTCCCCAATGGCCGTTTAAATTTCTGTTCTTATATTCTATTTATATTCTGTTATATTCTGCTCATATTCTCGAGGCCGCGGCGAGTCACTTCCCCAATAGCCGTTTAAATTCCCATTCTTATATGTTATATTCTTATCTATTCATATTCTCGAGGCCGCGGCGAGTCACTTCCCCAATGGCCGTTTAAATTTTCGTTCTTATATTCTCTTTATATTCTGTTATATTCTGCTCATATTTTCGAGGCCGCGACGAGTCACTTCCCTAATGGCCGTTTAAATTCCCGTTCTTATATGTTATATTCTTATCTATTCATATTCTCGAGGCCGTGGCGAGTCACTTCCCCAATGGCCATTTTAATTCTTGCTATTTAATTTCTGCACCATTCCCGTCCCCCCGAGGCCGCGGCGAGTCACTTCCCGCTATGACCGTTTAACCCCCATATCTTGCTATCTTACATTTGTCCCGCTCGCCCCACCGGAGCAATCTCCCGTGGTGGCCCCTTCTCTTTTCTCTTATTTCTATGTTGCAGCAAACAAAAGAGAAGCCCGCACGCTCCGCTCCCCGAACCGCGTGACGTCGCTCACAGATTGGCGATCATGGTGGGACCTCTACTGCTTCCTTTTGGCTACCCTTGCAAGTTCGGCACCGTCCGTGCCTCTCCACCTTGGCGCCCTCGCGCGCCCCCATTGTGCTCACGGCAGCACTGTCAGTTGTGATTGGTTGGGTGTTTATCATATGTTTGTTATTTCTGTTATTTTCTTACTCTATATCTCTGTCAGCATTCCATTGCATACATCCATCCCTCTTTTATATCTTTTTTCATTTTTTTCTAAGGATCACCCTTTCTCGGTGAAGGAAGGACTCTCCGTTTGAGAATTCCTCTCAACGGACTAGAATCTCCTCCACTGGGACCTCCGTAAGTCCCAGACATCGAAGAATCTCCTCTTCGTTCACTGGGCTGGTTGTACCATTGAAGTTCCCCGGAGTTAGTCATTCCATTCATAGTGAGACGAGAGACCCTAGCTGACACGGCGGTGAAACAAAAATAAACTAGGGTCCCTATTTTGTGTGAACTTCGGATCTCGCTAAAAATATAAAAAAATCAAAATCAAAACATAAAAAAAGGCGTAAAGGCATCCACTTGTTTGATAATCTCTGCTACATGCTTGCTAGTGTATGTTTTTGTGTTCTGGGAAAACTGTGAGCATGGCTCACGAGTCTTTTGAGGAGAACCACCCTAGTCGTGGTTTGTCAGCCGACCCGCGAGTCTATGTTATGGACTCGGGTCCTTCTCATGAGCCCTCGCATGAGGTGCAGGTTATTGCCGGGGACACGTCCCCACCACAGGATATCTCTTCCTTACTGGGCGTCCTCGCCAACACGGAGCTTACCTCTGAACAGCTCCGGGCCTTCCAGGCCATTCTGAAAGGGAAATCTATTTCCCCCACGCCCCAAGAATCAACTCCGGCCATTGCACCTCTCCAAGAGTCTGTGCAGGCCATTCCATCTCCTTCATTGGCGCAAGCCATTCAGTCTCCCTCGCTTCAAGGACAAGCGAGCCAACAACCACTCTCATTCCAGTTCCCGTCACAATCTCAAACTCCCGTTGTTCCCCACATACCGCTTCAGCCGGGGCCAACTATCGGCGGTCCGACAGCTCCCTCCCATTCGGGGTTCCCCCCTCAAGTCTCTGGGAGACAGTTTCTCCCCCAGTGGCAAGTACCACCTTCACCTCCAGAGGAGCTCACCCAATCGCTCCTCAATAGGTTCAATCGCATGGACGAGCAGTTTCAAAATCTGAGAAGAATGGTGGACGTGAAAGCCACCCCGGAGGTTGCTTTGTCAATCCTTCCCGTCATTCATCTTCCTCCCTCCGAAATGCCCACGTACCGCAGATACAATGGTACCGGCAACCCCTTCATTCACCTCAAGGATTTCATGTATGAATCCTCCTATTGGCAAAACGATCAGAGGTCCCTGGCATACCTCTTTCGGAGATCATTGGATGGTCCCGCGCTTGAGTGGTTCTATTCCTTGGAGCCCCGCGAGGCTGAGAATTTTGAAATAGTCCAGAGAAGGTTCTTGCAGAAATATAGGGATAGGGTCGGTCCCTCACTCTCCATTACCGACCTAGTGGCCGAAAAGATGAAGCCCGATGAGGATTTTATCCGCTATGCTGATAGATGGAGGTCTCTGGCGGAAAGAATAAGGGATACCCTCTCCGAGCCCGAACAAGAGAAGATGATTGTGTCTAATGCAACCCCACAGTTCAGACACGTCCTGGCCATGAATAAAGTTACTACAATGGAGGAACTCTATGAAAGGGCCCGGTACATCCAAACCCAGTTAAAAGACTCCCCCATTATGAACATGTTTGAGTCACCGAAGCCCAAAGTGGTCAGAAAGTCAGGCGTTGGTGTCCCGGGCGGAGCCACAGAAGGGGTCGTGACAAATGAGCAAGTGGGTGCGGTCAACAATGCCAATTATGCAGTCAACCCAAGGCCTCCACAAATTCCCCGACTTCCCCTCCAACCAGGTCCTTTCCCTCTTCGTCCTCCACCCCAAAATAATCCACCCCAGGATAATATGCCTCCATTACGTCAACCCCAGCAACAACAACCACAACCTCAGCAACAACAACCACCACTTCAGTACAACCAAGTTCCACCCCCGGGGAACTATGGTCCCCAACAGCAACAAAGGAGGCCGGTCGATCCCAAGAGAGCCTACTATCCACCATTACCAGAAACCTTAGCAGACATTTATAATGCCCTCATGGCATCAAACCAACTCGCCCTACCCAGAGAAAGGCCCGTGTGGCCCCCGAATGTTGATACCTCCAAATACCGCGTCTACCACAGGCAGCCAGGACACACAGTAGATTACTGCTTTTATTTCAAAGATTACATCCACGATATGAATGATGAACATCAAATAGATTGGGATGAAATGAGACGATACGTCATGGCTCTCAAGGCTAGGAGACCTCCTCATAGCCCACAGCAGCAGTTACAACAATAGCAGTTACAATAGCAACCACAATAACAACAACAGCCTCAGCATGCCCCACAAGAACAGCCCAACATGGGCATAATCCAGAATCCATTACCGGAGCACCAACAGCCCAATCATCAGGTTAACCCCATCTCCTCCTTCCCGAAAGTCGGGAGAGAGCAGGTGTGGCACCAGGAAAGTACCTCCAGTCTTTCTACCGCCAATCCTATCATCACGCAACACCCTTGCCTTGCCCGGGTAGCACCTCTCTCTCATCAACCCGCGTCAGTATCACCTTCACCATTTCCACTACCATTACGCCCTCTCATCCGTACCCCGATCCCCTATCAACCGACACTCTCCACTATGCCTTCACACCCTCTCATCTTCTCCCACTCCCCCACTTTACCATCCACCTCTACCACATTTACCCCTACGCCTTCTAAACCCCTTATCATCCGTCAACCATACATAACCTCGTCTTTCTCCACCGTATCACCACTAATGCCTTCAAAACCACTCATTAACCATCACCTACCTCAAAATCATTGCCCGCTTCAAGCCCTACCCACTTCTACTTCGTCTCCACCTCCACCTTCCAGACCCCTTATCCTTCATAATCCGCGCGATATCCCCTCTACCTCCACCATGCCTCCACCTAACAAACCCCTCATCAGAATCCCTGCTCCCGTCATCACCCCTGCTTCATCAACCATTTCTCCACCATTACCCCTCAAATCCCTATTAAAACCCACTGCTACCCCCACAGAGGTACAAAAGCCGCAGGTAATGGTGCTCCGGAGTGGAAGTGATGAGGACATCACCAGCAATTTCATATGATCGAGGATCCCGATACTCGCCGCCTAAGCTACATCTTGTTCACCACGTTATTTCGAGTCCTATGATGTAATTTTCATTTTCTACTCATGTAATTTGCCTTTTATTTGAGTCTTGTACCTAGGTTATTAAGTCATTTCCCTAAGTTTGAGTCCCATTAGGCTATGGTGCTTGCTATTGGGCCTATTTCTTTGGGCTAGGCCCATGGGCGCACCCCCCCTTCCTTGGTTATCTGTTAGTATGTTAAAAGTCACGGTCTTATATGTAAAAGTGGGTTTCCTATAAATAGGACCCCAATCCCTCAGTTGTAAGCTAATTAATATTTGAGTAAAAACTTGCCACAAGAATTGTGCCCCCCTCTCTAGCTCTCTCTCTCTCTCACTAGCTCTCTCTCTCCCTCTCTCTCTCTCTCTAAAAGGGGCGAACCCCTCTCTCTCTTCTCTCTCCTCTCTCTCCAGATTGCGCACCATTCTCTCTCTCCTCACCTTGCCACCTCAGCTGCCACATCACCCTCCCACCCCTTCACCTTCCCAAAGCCCTTAACTCCACTTCAATTCCCCCCACTTCCCAAGCAACCCTTCCTATTCCCTATACACCCTTTCACCTTCCCAAGGAAGACTCCCCTCTCCCAAGGAATCTTTCCCCTCCCCTAGACAACCCCTCCATCTCCCTAGACCACCATTAACACCACTCATTAACCCATCTCACCCAAATCAAGAAGAAGCCCCTCCCCATTCCTCCAAGCCATTTGCGCCCCACCACCTCACCACCTCCACCCCTTGGCCATTTGCGCAATCACCCCCCCCTCCCCTGCTAGCTCCGCCCCTCCTTCCTCCCTCACCTCCCCTTGCCACCTCCCAACCATTCCCCACCACCAAAGCAACCATTTCCCCTCTCCTTCCACCAAAGAAACCTCCCCCTTCAACCCTTTCTCTCCAAAACTGTGTGCAGCTGAAGCCCTGCAGAACAGCCGCCTGTTGCAGTGCTGTCCACGACCTCATCCCGGAACTCCTGGGGGCATGGCCTACATTGTCGGAAATATCGCCAAGTCAACTTCGCAGGCGAGGTGGAATCATCCCATTCCGACGTCGCTACAGTTCGTGGTGCCCGTTCTCCCTCGGCTGCGCAGATCTCCCCCTGCAGAGTACCAGAACCCGACTTGAAGCTGTACCACGACAAACGGCGGAAGATTCAGACTACGAGCCCTTCTGCAAAGTTCTTCTTCCCCCAGTCCTCTACCAGGATCAAGAAGCGGAACTGCGTTCGGTGTCTGGAGGCCAGAGTTCTCGTCTTTCTCCCTCGGCTGGTCGGGCCTGCCTCCCACAGTCTGTAGCAACCTACCTCCACTCTTCTGAGTCTCCTCATCCTCACCGACGTCAGACAACTGCCCCGTCAGTTTTTCTGCGAAGAGGACTCGACCGCGATTCCATAAACTCTAACGGCTTGTGATTCAGAGCTCGGGAGCGGTCGAGGTAACTTCTGCAAGACACTGTTCGTATCAGGTAGCTGCTGCTGAGTTACTGCCACCAAGTACCTGAACCTGAAAGAAAGCTGTGCCACGGAGGACCCTAGTAGAACCAGGCCGAGGTTTCTTCATGAAAGTTCTTCCACATACTGCCCTCTTCCAGGATCAGGAAACGGAACTGCGTTCGGGCTCTGTGAGACAGAGTTATAGAGATTCTCCTCCGACTGCTCCAAGCTGCTTCCCCAAGTCTGCTACGACCTATCAGCACCTTCTTGGGTCCCCCGGTCTCCTCCGACCTCATCTGAGTTCCCCGTCACTTCTACTGTGAAGGAGACTTGACCACGATTCCAGCAACTCTGACGGCTCATGATTCAGGGCTCGGGAGCGGCCGGAGTAGCTTTTGCAAATTGCTGTCCGTATCTGGTAGCTGCTGCGGCCAGAATCTGCCACCCTGTTCGACGCTCGACCCAGATCGGCAGCTGTAGCAGAAGAAATCGGGAAAATTCTGAGCCATCCATGTGCCAGATACGAAGAACCCCACCTGGTCTCCCCTCCAGAAAAATTCAGGAACGTGATCTACAGCCCCGGGACCGTCTGGCTGTCAGCCATCACAGCCTCCAAGTGGAAACAACTTCGGCTTTCTTCCCCCGTTCTCCGACGGTTTTCCCATCCCCGCCTGGCCGGCTTACCGCCCCTCCCTGTGTGGAGGTAGTGTTTGATTGTATTTGATCATCCCTTCCCGAGGTCACCCTCCTGCGCGAGGTGTAGTGAATGTAATTAACTAAACAGGATTCAAGCATCATCGGCGCGGCGTGCGGGTAGCCCACGCTTCCCCGCTCGCCCTCGTCTCCGGCCGGGATCGGCGTCCTCACGCCGATCAGGTGAGCTCCTGGCCACTCTTCTTTGCTGGTTTATTACCATTGCTTAGCTTAGTATCATTTTTAGTTGCCCGTCGGTGGTGAGGCGAGCGCCCGATCCAAAACCATCAATTCGAGTGTCCGCCGCGGAGCGAGTTGTGAGAGAGCCGCTACATCCCACGCCCGTGGCGTGCTGGCCGCCCACGGAATTGGGGCATCCCTGGCCCATTGGGGTCCAACCTTAGCTGGCCATACCCTTGGAACATTGAGGTTCAACCCCGGACCCTCACCGCCATCGCCGGTCCTCCTACGGACCCGAGTGTGCCAACGCGAGTGAGTCCGCTTGTGTCACGTTGCCTAAATCGTTGTGTTGCTTGCAAACTTAAGTCCGAGGGGTTCACTTTTGATTGCTGCATCGTCGTGTCACATCAAATGGTATCAGAGCAAGTTCTAGACTTGTCTCTACTAAGTCTGTCCTAGGGCACATTGCATTGAGGTCATCCGATCATCCAAACCATGTACCTCACCAGGCACTCCGATGACTACTTCATTATCGGGCCGGAGTTGCCCCGCTTCGATGGGTCCCGAAACCCTCACACATATAGGAAATGGGAGACCTCCATGGATAGATACTTCCACCACTACTACATGACCGAGGAAAGAAAAGTGCGCCTCGCCAAGACGACCCTTGGTCCCTTCGGCGAGACAGAATGGAGAAAGCTTGAGATTCGAAGGGGGATTGAGAGACAAGAGCCCATTCACTCATGGGAAGAGATGAAGGTAGAACTTAGGAAGATCCTCATTCCAAAACCTTCCCACTCTTCCAACTCAAGCACCCATAGCCCAATGAGCACTCCCACTCCACCTTTCCCTCCCAGTCAACCCAAGACCTCCCTTAGGGTCCAATCTCCACCACCCCAAATGATTCCAATCCCGATCACCACCACCATTAAAACCAAATTGGCCACCACCCAACCCAACATTCCCCATCAAACCCACACCCCACAAGCTTCCACAAATCCTCATCCCACCCATTTCCAAAAGGAACTTACGGAGGTGACCGAAGACTATGAGGCTCCCCTAGATTGGAAGAAGAATATGAGGCCCAAATAGGTCAAGAGAACTCATTCCTACCCAAAGAAGACCCATTGAGCCAAATGGGGTGCACCCTCCCCCATGAGTTACAAGATGCCCAACCTAGGCCTCCACTCTACCCCTCCCCATCCTATCCCAAGTCCCCCATTACCCACCACCCCAAAAGAGCCATATGCCAGTCATCATCACCCCACAAACAATGGACTTACTCACCTCCTTGGTAGAGGAAACCATGATCCCCATACCCGACCCCATAGTGGTGAGTACTCTGACCCAACCCCCGCCATGGAGATCACCCATGTCCAGGAAGAAGAAGAAACTTCACATGGTGGACTTCACCTTACACCACCCTCCCTAGTAGGGGCCGAGCTCATCTTAGGAGAACCCCTTTCACGTTGGCTAAAGGAGAACCCATTTAGAGATCTCATGGCCCATGTTTGCCCTCCTATGGAACAAAACCTCCCTATAGTACCCTTACCCACCTACCACACCACAATCCAATCATCCTATCAGGTGGAGACATTAGGGGACTTTCTTAAGGGTATAGCTTGGCAAATGGAGCTAACTGACCTGTTGACCACTGTAGCCGACCAACCTAGGAGCCTTGACCTCCTACACCTATGTGTCGGATCCATCTCCTCCACTTACACTATGGGTTGCTACACTAGTGACCTTCTGTTATTCCTCCCTACACCCGAGGAGCCCGATGCTCTCCACAAATTAGAGTTGCTTATTTCGGGTAGGATGCCAAGCCCTCCATTCATGGCCAACCAACCCGCCAAGGACTTCGGTTCAAATACTACATTTGAGGAGGAGGACTCACCATCATTTGAAAACCTTGAGGAGATAGAATACCCCTTCCTTGGAAACACATTCCATGACTCCTTCGATCCCTTCCTATACCCACCCACCTTACTCACCACCAACCTGTCCCTATCCCATCCAACCTTATCGGACCAAGCCCACCCCATGATGCATACCTTCTCTGACCCCTTCGACCCTTATAAGTGGGAGCTCAAAGACCACCCCATACCCACACACATGGTCGTCACCCATAGGATAGGAATGCACCCATCTTGGCATATCACATCATTCGACAAGGGTCACAAGTCCAGCCCTCCCATACACGTCACACACAGTCTAGGCCCAATGCATGACTGGCCCACATTTGGATGTGCTGGTCCACCCACATTCGTCATAACCATTACGCATGAATGGAGCATACATGGATGTCCGGGTCCTCCGGTAACTAACGCCACCATGCACGATATGTCCACCTATGGTTGCCCCGGCCCCCCAGAGTCCATGAAAGTCTTCATCACATCTATGCATGATAGGTCTATGTACGGTTGCCCCGGTCCACCTTTGCATACTATCCTCTTCCACACCCACTCACTGCATCATAGTGCATGGCATACACATTCATGCAAGCATCTAACAACGAGCGGTGAGGTTCACAAAGAGCGGGCAAAAGCTTGCGAGCGCCACTTGGAATTCCAAGTAGGCAATCTGGTGATGATGGCATTGGAGTGGCTCTACCCTAGGGTCACCTCCAATTCGAGGGCACGTGGACTTGGACCTTCCCAAGTTCCAAGTGATTTTGGCAACCCGGCCATCGGGTTGGACTTACTAATGGGTTTTGGGATTCACCCCATTATCCACATGGCGGATCCGGCACCCTATATGGGCACCGCGGTGGATCCTAGTGAGTGCCTCGAGCCTTTATCTTCCTTTGAGAGGGACACCCTCGGAGAGCCACCAAAAAACGGCCTGAGAGTCCGACGTGTGCACACGAAGGCAATACTAGGCAAGCAGGGTCCCATCACCAGCAAGAGGGTGCGCCTGAGCCACCTCGAGAGGATGAGGGACCGTCCCCTGGTTGCGGACGCAGGGTTGAGTTTGGAAGTTGAGGCTCACTCTGAGTTTCTGGAGAGGACCACTTCCCCGGTGGGCCCATACTCGACAGAGTCGAGTTTTCCGCACCCCGAGGGTATGATGAGGACATCACCAGCAATTTCATATGATCGAGGATCCCGATACTCGCCGCCTAAGCTACATCTTGTTCACCACGTTATTTCGAGTCCTATGATGTAATTTTCATTTTCTACTCATGTAATTTACCTTTTATTTGAGTCTTGTACCTAGGTTATTAAGTCATTTCCCTAAGTTCGAGTCTCATTAGGCTATGGTGCTTGCTATTGGGCCTATTTCTTTGGGCTAGGCCCATGGGCGCACCCCCCCTTCCTTGGTTATCTGTTAGTATGTTAAAAGTCAGGGTCTTATATGTAAAAGTGGGTTTCCTATAAATAGGACCCCAATCCCTCAGTTGTAAGCTAATGAATATTTGAGTAAAAACTTGCCACAAGAATTGTGCCCCCCCTCTCTAGCTCTCTCTCTCTCTCTCACTAGCTCTCTCTCTCTCTCTCTCTCTCTAAAAGGGGCGAACCCCTCTCTCTCTCCTCTCTCCTCTCTCTCCAGATTGCGCACCATTCTCTCTCTCCTCACCTTGCCACCTCAGCTGCCACATCACCCTCCCACCCCTTCACCTTCCCAAAGCCCTTAACTCCACTTCAATTCCCCCCACTTCCCAAGCAACCCTTCCTATTCCCTATACACCCTTTCACCTTCCCAAGGAAGACTCCCCTCTCCCAAGGAATCTTTCCCCTCCCCTAGACAACCCCTCCATCTCCCTAGACCACCATTAACACCACTCATTAACCCATCTCACCCAAATCAAGAAGAAGCCCCTCCCCATTCCTCCAAGCCATTTGCGCCCCCACCACCTCACCACCTCCACCCCTTGGCCATTTGCGCAATCACCCCCCCCCCCTCCCCTGCTAGCTCCGCCCCTCCTTCCTCCCTCACCTCCCCTTGCCACCTCCCAACCATTCCCCACCACCAAAGCAACCATTTCCCCTCTCCTTCCACCAAAGAAACCTCCCCCTTCAACCCTTTCACACCAAAACTGTGTGCAGCTGAAGCCCTGCAGAACAGCCGCCTGTTGCAGTGCTGTCCACGACCTCATCCCGGAACTCCAGGGGGCATGGCCTACATCGTCGGAAAGATATCCAAGTAAACTTCACAGGCGAGGTGGAATCATCCCATTCCGACGTTGCTACAGTTCGTGGTGCCCGTTCTCCCCCGGCTGCGCAGATCTCCCCCTACAGAGTACCAGAACCTGACTTGAAGCTGTACCACGACAAACGGCGGAAGATTCAGCCTACGAGGCCTTCTGAAAAGTTCTTCTTCCCCCAGTCCTCTACCAGGATCAAGAAGCGGAACTGCGTTCGGTGTCCGGAGGCCGGAGTTCTCGTCTTTCTCCCTAGGCTGGTTAGGCCTGCCTCCCACAGTCTACAGCAACCTACCTCCACTCTTCTGAGTCTCCCCATCCTCACCGACGTCAGACGACTGCCCGTCAGTTTTGCTGCGAAGAGGACTCGACCACGATTCCATAAACTCCGACGGCTTGTGATTCAGAGCTCGGGAGCAGTTGGGGTAACTTCTGCAAGACACTGTTCGTATCAGTTAGCTGCTGCCGAGTTACTGCCACCAAGTACCTGAACCTGAAAGAAAGCTGTGCCACGGAGGACCCTAGCAGAACCAAGCCGAGGTTTCTTCATCAAAGTTCTTCCACGTCCTGCCCTCTTCCAGGATCAGGAAATGGAACTGCGTTCGGGTTCCGTGAGGCAGAGTTATAGAGATTCTCCTCCGACTGCTCCAAGCTGCTTCCCCAAGTCTGCTACGACCTGTCAGCACCTTCTTGGGTCCCCCGGTCTCCTCCGACTTCATCTGACTTCCCCGTCAATTCTGCTGCGAAGGAGACTCGACCAAGATTCCAGCAACTCTGACGTCTCATGACTCAGGGCTCGGGAGCGGCCGGGGTAGCTTTTGCAAGTTGCTATTTGTATCTGGTAGCTGCTGCGGCCAGAATCTGCCACCCTGTTCGACGCTCGACCCAAACCGGCAGCTGCAGCAGAAGAAATCGGGAAAATTCTGAGCCATCCGCGTGCCAGATACAAAGAACCCCATGCTGGTCTCTCCTCCAGAAAAATTCAGGAACGTGATCTACAGCCCCGGGACCGTCTGGCTATCAGCCATCACAGCCTCCAAGTGGAAACAACTTCGGCTTCCTTCCTCCGTTCTCCGACGGTTTTCCCGTCCCCGCCTGGCCGGCTTACCGCCCCTCCCTGTGTGGAGGTAGTGTTTGATTGTATTTGATCATCCCTTCCCCGAGGTCACCCTCCTGCGCGAGGTGTAGTGAATGTAATTAACTAAACAGGATTCAAGCATCATCGGCGCGGCGTGCGGGTAGCCCACGCTTCCCCACTCGCCCTCGTCTCCGGCCGGGATCGGCGTCCTCACGCCGATCAGGTGAGCTCCTGGCCACTCTTCTTTGCTGGTTTATTACCATTGCTTAGCTTAGTATCGTTTTTAGTTGCCCGTCGGTGGTTAGGCGAGCGCCCGATCCAAAACCATCAATTCGAGTGTCCGCCGCGGAGCGAGTTGTGAGAGAGCCGCTACATCCCACGCCCGTGGTGTGCTGGCCGCCCACGGAATTGGGGCATCCCTGGCCCATTGGGGTCCAACCTTAGCTGGCCATACCCTTGGAACATTGAGGTTCAACCCCGGACCCTCATCGCCATCGCCGGTCCTCCTACGGACCCGAGTGTGCCAACGCGAGTGAGTCCGCTTGTGTCACGTTGCCTAAATCGTTGTGTTGCTTGCAAACCTAAGTCCGAGGGGTTCACTTTTGATTGCTGCATCGTCGTGTCACATCAGGAAGGATTTTTCACAGGGTTTTCCCCCACAACAGTCAGAATCCTGAGCGATCTCAGCCAGAGAAGGATGATGGAGAACAACCAGAAAGAGCTATCCCTGAAACACAGTATGATCTATTGAAACATTTGGACAAGACGCCTGCTCGGATCTCCATCCTGGAACTTCTTCAAAGATCCACATCCCACCAGGCAGCCTTAATGGAGTACCTTCAAAGGGTCATGGTGAATGACGACCTCCCTGTAGAAAAGATCTCTATCGTCCTGACCCCGACAGACACACAACCGGCTATTGTGTTCCACAACCACGAGCTTGCCCCCAAGGAAGCTCTAAAATATGCATTGTGTGTTTCGATAAAAATCAATGGAGTGTCCATACACCTGTGTTTGGTGGACACGGGTGCATCCATAAATGTGATCTCCATGAGCACCCTTCAGTTATGTGTAGTCGGTGAGGAACAGATTAGACCTTCCTCAATCACAGTCACAGCTTATGACAACAGTAAAAGGCCGCCACAGGGAATGATTATCCTGAAGGCAGAATTAGGCCCTGCGTCAGTCCCTACAGAATTCCATGTCCTCGACATGGATCCCACATTCAAGGCTATACTGGGTCGCCCCTATATCGAAGTCATGGATGTTGTACCCTCCACCAACCACCAATGCCTAAAGTTCCCATACAATGGGAGGATTATTAAAGTGGTCAGCACGCATGTCCTTCATACAGTGGATGCTGTTAACCTCTCTTTGCCATCTGTTTGGCCGTCTCATCGGCCCATATTGTCACTACTGGACGTACGTGATTCATCTCACGTTCCACTAGCACCAAAGGAGCCGGTCAGGACAACCGCAACATCATATCTCCCTTTTCACTCCAAAGGGTGGGAGATTATGAGGAACATCGGCTACCAACAGGGTAAAGGTCTGGGCGCACAGTTACAGGGTAGGCTCAAACCGCCAAAGGAAATTAGGCCGAACCGTAGGTTTGGCCTAGGCTTCAAAGGACCGTTCAAGGCGGATTGGAAGCCCCTCACATGGACTCTATCAAACCACTTCAACAGAGGGCCCGTTGTTCAGATGGGAGATCACCCACGAGAAGCATATGGGGGATCACATGCTGTATATTTGGCTGAAAAATGTCCGAGGATCACCAAAAGAGGCAAGATCAAAGATCCGGAATGCGAGTGGAACAAATGGTTTGACATACGGGACATTTCCGTTGCACTGGAAAGGATGTTCTCATCTCCGCAGCTTGAAGGACCGCCATTGATCTCCGGAACACCAGAGAATATTACCACTCTTGCCAAGGTTCCAAACTATCCTCGTCCTCGCCAGAAGGACCCTGTCATCGACGGATCTTCATCCGTCCTCAACATTACCGTCGACGGCTCATTAGCCGCCATCTTATCCATCCACTCGTCTTAGCCTTTACTGATATTTTCTTCCCGGGCTAGACAGTTATCTGATGATCTTCCCAGGTCCCCTTCTTTGCTTAAATACCTACGCGGGCTTTTCAACCCGCGCTAGGTCTTCAACCATGATCTGCTCTATGAGCCTCACAATCCTCTAGTCATAACCACTTTCCTCTCTCCTCCAATCTCTTTTCACTGCTTTGTCATTAAAAATGAAAACGAAAAAAAAATGTCAATTTTCAAACTCCCCAACAACACATCTTCATTGAGAAAACCTCCTACATCTCCCATGGGTGCATACCGCCCTGCGGACCACCCATCCAAGGCCCGATGAGCGACCTTTTCTACCCCTCCTCTGAGGGGTCTTCTCCTGTACATTCTACACCATCCTCTTCATCTTCTTCTTCTTCTGTAAATATTGTCAGTCAATCTAGGAATGATAGGCCAAGGGTAGTACCTAGGAAGAAATCCAAGGGTAGGCAGATCCCTCGTCGATTCCTTCTGGATTTGGCCGCCAGGTGTCAGGCCCTTCTTGCCATCCCCCAGTTGTTAGAAAATCCCATCCAGCTACCGAAAATAGAATATGAGGGCGACTGTGCATTTGATGAAGGGTATGGAGTCTACGAGATCACGGATGAAGAATGCCCCACTAAAGATGAGGGTGAAGAATATGAGGATGCGGCGGGCGCATACGCAAGTGGAATGAGGAGATTCGACGAGCCGTCAACCGCCGTAGAAGAATCCACCAAAGAAGTCAACTTGGGAACTGAGGAAGACCCTAGGATCATCCTCATAAGTGACAATCTACCACCCTCTGAAGAAAAGGCATTAATTGAAGTTCTCAAGGAATATAAGGACACATTTGCATGGAGCTACGAGGATATGCCGGGTCTAGATTCAACCTTGGTCGAACACCGTTTAACCCTAAAACCAGGGTCCGTCTCGGTAAAACAAAGGTTAAGGCGTTTCCACCCTCAGATCTCTTTAAAAATGAAAGAAGAGGTCAATAAGCTCCACAAAGGCAGGTTCATTAGAGTCGTCCTTTATCCTCAATGGGTGGCGAACATTGTCCCGGTCATGAAGAAAGATGGGAAAGTCAGGATTTGCATCGACTTCCGGGACCTTAATCGCGCTTGTCCAAAGGATGATTTTCCCTTGCCTCACATTGATGTGTTGATCAATAACACAGCAGGATATGAGACCCTCTCATTCATGGATGGATTCTCAGGATATAATCAAATTCGTTTGGCAGAAGAGGATTAGGAGAAGACGTCATTCACTACCCCTTGGGGAACATACTGTTACGTGGTCATGCCGTTTGGGTTAAAGAATGCTGGAGCTACTTACCAAAGAGCTATGATGGCCATATTTCATGACATGATGCACATATATCTGGAAGTATATGTGGATGACTTATTGGTGAAATCAAGGACCAGGATGGAACATCCAGAAGTTTTGGCTAAGGTCTTGCAGAGGTCAAGGGAGTTCCAATTGAAAATGAACCCGAAGAAGTGTGTGTTTGGTGTGTCGTCGGGTAAATTGCTGGGGTTCATTGTGAGCAAAAGAGGGATCGAGATAGATCCCGACAAAGCCAAGGCTATCAGGGATATGCCGCCTCCCAAGAATTTGAGAGAAGTCTGAGGTTTAATCGGGAGGTTACAGTTTATTCGTCGGTTTGTGTCCCAACATTCACAATGGTGTAGACCTCTCTACGAGTTGACCAAGCCAGGAGTAGAATTCCACTGGAATTCTAAATGTCAGAAAGCTTTTGAAGGGTTGAAAGAATATCTGGCTAGTCCACCCGTTCTCATTCCACCCAAAGCAGAAAAACCTCTGATCCTTTACGTCTCAGTCTTGGATGACTCCGTGGGAGCCGTCCTCGCACAAGCTGATGAAGAAGGCAAGGAACGGGCAACCTATTACTTGTCCAAACTTCTCAATCCCTGTGAGCAGAAGTACACCGTCATGGAGAAAACCTGTGCTGCCCTCGTTTGGGTAGTGCAGAAATTGAAGCACTACTTCTTGGCTCATGAGGTCCACTTGATTGCCCGAATGAATCCTATCAAATTCCTTCTGGAGAAAGTCGTCCTTACGGATAGGCTAGCACGCTGGTAAAGTTTTCTCTCTCAGTTCGACATCACCTACATCCAGCAAAAGGTGATTAAAGGCTATACCATAGCCGAGCATCTCGCTCACCATCCCCTTCCCAAGCTCGATCCCGTCCAATCAGAGTTTCCAGATGAGGAACTAATGTCCGTCAACCAATCAGATGAGCCAATGTGGATGCTATATTTTGATGGAGCTCTGAATTCTCAAGGGAGAGGAATCTGCGTCACCCTCCTGTCGCCTGAAGGCCTCACTTTCCCATTGGCATACCAGCTCAAATTTCCAGTTACCAATAATATAGCCGAATATGAAGCTCTTCTAGCTGGCCTAGAACTCGCTCATTCTTTTCGTATCACTGAGTTGCGAGTCGTAGGTGATAGTCAACTCATCCTTCACCAGGTGCTCACTAAATATTGCACTCGCGATCCCAGACTCAAGCCATACCAAGAACTCACTACTGCCTTTGCCAAACTGTTCACCAAACTGATCTTTGTTCATGTCCCTCGTCATCAGAATATTCTCGCCGATGCCCTCGCCTCGTTGGCATCATCCATAAGGTTCCCTCTAGGAAGATGGTTTGAGTCCGTTTCTATCTACAAACTTCACACCCCTGCAATCGATGATGCTTCCTACGTAAACATCAAAGACAGGATAGCAAGGAAGATCCTGCAGGAAGATATCCTTGAGAAGAGGGAGATCATATTGGCAGAGGTTGAAGAAGAACTGGCTGATGAAGAGAAACCATGGTTCTATGAAATCGTCAAATACTGCCAAGATCAGTCTTATCCTGAAGGGGCCACCACAGAGGACAAGAAAGCCATAAGAAGGGTGGCTCAGAAATATACTTTGGTTGGAGGTCTACTCTATAGGAGGAGCCTTACTGGTATTCTGTTAAGATGCCTTGGTGACGATGAGGTTTGGAAATGTGTAGAGGAGACGCACTCGGGTGTGTGCGGTGGCCACGTGAATAGTCAGATGCTGGCCAAGAAGATCATTCGGCAAGGCTTTTACTGGCCCACTATGGAAGAGGATTGTGCCATCTATGTCCGTAGGTGTGTCAAGTGTCAACTTCACGCCGATAAAATCCATTCACCATCTTCCTCACTTCATCCAATATCCTCCCCATGGCCTTTCTCCATGTGGGCATTCGACATCATTGGTCCCCTAGGTGATCCCAATTCCCTCACCAAGCAGAAATCTTTCATCCTTACTGCGACGGAATACTTCACCAAATGGGCCGAAGCCGAAGCTTACGCGGAAATCAAGGCGTCAACAGTCTGCAAGTTCATCATGAAGAACATCCTCGCCAGATTCGGCGTCCCAAGTACAATCGTCATCGACAATGGGCCACAGTTCATTTCTCAGGACCTATACGACCTCTGCAAAAGGTACGCAATTGCATTGCATCATTCATCACCTTATTACCCACAAGGTAATGGCCAAGCGGAGGCCACCAATAAAACATTGCTCAAAATCATCAAAAAAACCTGCGAGTCTAGTAAGTTTTCAGACTGGCCAGAAAAACTTATCGAAGCCCTATGGGCCTATCGCACTTCAATCCGTACCCCCACCGGGCAGACTCCATTTGCCCTTACTTACAGTATGGAAGCGGTAGTCCCGTACGAGACTCTGATCCCTTCTCTCAGGGTACAATTGGACGAGGAATTTCCCCTCGACGATCGTCGTAATTCACTCCTCGCCCAGTTGGAACTCTTGGATGAGAAGCGGCTGGCCGCTGCCGAACACGCGTGTGTGTATCAAAATAGACTCGCTCACTTTTACCAAAAGAAAGTCGTTGAGAGAAAATTCAAAGTCGGTGAGATGGTCGTAAAAAGAATTTTTGTCAAACCTGGATGGCCGCGTTCTATGCTCCAACCCAATTGGGAAGGACCATTTGTAATTCAAGCCGTGTACCCTGGCAACGCCTACAAGCTAGTCAACGCCGAAGGGACCGAGTTATCCCACCCTTGGAATGGGCTTTATCTTACGAAATACTACCCTTAGCACAAAACAAACAAAAAAAAATGATGAAAAGATAAAAAACATCAAAAACAAAGAAATATTGAAAACCACTAAAAATATGGAAAATTTAAAATGCCGATGCCTGACAGTCATCATGTAGTTAAGTCCCTGCATCTAACCTTCATGTTAGGATATGGCCCATTAAGGCTTGGTAGGCACTGGGTCTTGGTTTGCCAGAACCGTGGAGATCCCTGTCCGGCCACGTCGGCCTATGCTCGCTCGAAGGAAGCTAACATGTGCTCACTTATGTATTTTATTCAAAAAAGTCGGTAGCATCACCTACGGTGGGGCCCCACCCAGAAGAGCTCCGGAAGCTGTAATCTTTATTCTTTTCTCTTCGACCAAACGAGACAGTCGGCGCCCTTAAAACGCTGAGCATGAGAAACCGAAACTCAAACTCCAAAGGCAAGAGTAGGATCCATTTCCTCGAGCATCGATCAGAGCACGAGAAGAGGGCAGTGTCCCCGCAGGCATACGAAAAGGGAGCCCACAAACGTCAAACGACTATATCTCCCTCACAATAAGAAATACAAAGTCAAAATCAAGAGAAAAGCCTGGTCGTGACCGTGCCTGTTGCGATAAATGGAACCCCTCAAAGCAAAAGTCTGAATCCACAAAAGGGGCCGTGGTGTCACGCCCCGAGCGCGGAAGGTACCCGGAGATGCACGACAAGTTTATATCAATCATGTTAATCAGAGCATTAGTGTATTCGACACCAAAATCAGAGATGCGTAAAAGTAAAGATAACCCAATCCTTTATTCCTTCGTAAGAATATGTCTATTACAAACCTTGGAAGTACTAACGAAAATAAAGAAAAAAAATACAAGGTTGACTCAAGAAAATATGAAAAAGACTAGATAACACGGAAAAAGCTCTATCTCTTTCACTCTTGATTTTCCCCATCCGTTTGAGTTCCCTCATCGTCGGACTTACCTGAAAAGTAGGAAAAACACTAAGTGAGCAAACGCTCAGTAGGAAATTATATCTCAAGATCTAGCAAGGGGTTTAAGTGATTACATCTTTCATGAATGCACTATAGCTATGCATGCTCACATAAAACGACAAGATATAGAGAGTGTATAACAATACGATAGCAATAAGAACTAGTCATGAACTTTCAAGAACTTATATCAAAAAGATATCAAGATATTCAAGCAAGTGTATTCATCATGTCATGTTGGAATTTGGCTAATTTGTTTCAAGTCAAGCAAGTATACAATTACCCTTCCTCGGGCCACGCAAGTCATGTAATATCAAATCAAGTATAAGTATAAGATTTGTGGAATGTTCAATCAAGCTAGTCATGCACTTCGGTATAATGTCAATACCGTGATCAATCAACTCCCATGGGCACAAGTACTTTCGGGTGCTCCTCCCAGGACCAGATCGGGCCCTATATACGCAGGCATTAATCATGTATTTTAACATCGACTTTTGTGTATAGCCAATATGGAATTTCAAGATTAAAACTTGTAGAGACGTAGGATAACTTGGATAGAATAGAGTCTAAAAATATGACACTTGACATAGAATGACGATAATAACGGTATAATCACGATTATCGATAAAAGTAGGTGGAATTGGTTCCCTAACTTGGGTACCATGACAAACAAGTATGGGCACTCTTTATATAGAATTGAGGTCCACATGAACAGCACATCAATGGCAAGACGTCCTCATTCTTAATATAGAATTGAGGTCCACAAGAACATCATGTTGAATATAGAATTGGGGTTTACAAGAACAGCATAACAATGTTGATATAGAGTTGGGGTTTACAAGAACATCATGACAATGTTGATATAGAATTGGGGTTTACAAGAACATCATGACAATGTTGATATAGAATTGGGGTTTACAATAACAACATCAAATGGCATGATAACCTCATCCCATTAAGAGAATTCTCATGATACACACTTTGCATAACATGAGAGCCGGTATACCATGTTTCTTTAGAGTGACATGGCAAAATAGTGTAATGGGTTTTTTATGCTACAACCTGCTCAGTCGGCCTTGAGAGAATCCAAGGCTGCGAGGAGACTTACGGAGGTATCTATGACTAACTCGCTAATCCAAAGGAACGGAATGTCCAATGGAGAGCTTGTATGTCAATGAGAGTTGAGGGTAGTGCGATAAAACATCATGAAACCTGGGACTATATTCACGGACTGGAATATAGTGCCGATATATATATAGATATATATATATTTATATATATACGAAACCCTCGGTTAACAGTAACATTGTAAAATAGTGTCACAGGAAAATAGCGACTTAATCTAAGTCATTACTTATCAAATTAACGCCTTTTACAGGGGCGTTTATTTACAATTTGACGACTTATACAATAGTCGTTCCTTCAATATTTCCATTATGCAGAAACTCAATATTATGGAATTTTAACAACAACGCGCCCTGGACAGGGGCGTTACTTTTCAATTAGCGCCCTAGTCTGGGGCGTCAGTTCAATAAGAGACGACCTCGTTCAGGTCGTTAATCCAGCAATTTTCCCAATTTCAGTTAATAAAATTTCAGGAACAATTTATATAGTCAGGACCAGAAAATTAGCAGGATTCAATCAGGATGTACATGCATTAGATTAGGTTCATGGTTTCATAGATATCGAATTTTAAACATGGGTAATTATCAATTTATATGAAATTGATGACTACTAGGCAGGGCGTCAAAACAAGAATTAGCGCCCTTGTCAGGGTCGCTTCTTTCAAAAATTTACAGAAAACATTTAAAACCATGATGAAACTATATGCATGGACAACATATGATTTTATTAAGGATCTTAAATTCATTTGGGCTACGTTTCTTGAGAAAACCTACCTTTTGAAGGTTCTGGTGAAGATATATGAAGAAACTGAAGAGGTTACGATACTCTGTTCAACACGGAAGAAGAGGATGTTGACGAAGAGCCTTCGTTCTTCAGTCAAAAAGGGGAGTACTTGTTCTTACTGCAGGCAGCCTGCAGAGGAAGAGGAAGAACATTACTCTTCGTAATACTTAATCAGTAGAGAAAGAAAGAAAATAGGAAGAACCAACTTGTGTTCTTCAGCTATGACGGTGATCATCCGTATACTGCAGGAGAAAGAAGAAAAGAATATCAATAGTCTTTTTTTTTTTATCAAAAACCTTTCCTAGGGGCATTGGGATGCACTGCTAGGAGGTGGATTTATTCATATAAAAGAATCAAGGGAATTACATTGTGCGGATGCTAGGCATTCCTAGCTTATCCAAACGGGCAAAACCTCTAACAGCACTAGGAAGTTGCTACTGTGAGGAAAAATAAAGATTACATTTGTTGGTGCAAGCTAGATTGGCCAAAGAATCTACCACCTTATTGGCTTCATGAAAGATGTGAGTGATAGTGTCAGTTGCCATGAGAAGGGTTCGGATTTCCCTCACATACTTCAAAATTTCCCAAGGACAGGGAATCTTTTGGTTGATAACTTGGACCAGGATTTGGGAGTCACATTCAATGGTGCTCGGGTGTGTAGTAAGGGTTCTCAGATATTTTAGACCATCCTGGAGTGCTCGAGCCTCTGCCATCATGCTGCTAGCTTGGTCATAAAAATGGGAGAAAGCCAAGATGATTGATCCATGTGAGTCCCTGATGACACCACCACCACCTGAAATCTGAGCTAGCTTGGAGGCACCATCGGTGTTCAGTTTTATATGAGGCCAGGGTGGGAATTGCCATTTGATGAGCTTCAAGTTTGGACTGTTGTTCCTGATGGCCTGAATTCCACATTCTGCTAGAACAGTTCTCCTTTCATGTTTGTCTTCCCGAAGCTTAGACAGTGCTAAAGATTGTCTCACCTGGGAGAGAATTTTTGGGATCATTTGCTGGATCTTAGGAGGCTTCCCATCATGGAGGACAGAGTTCCTAGCAGTCCAGATCTCCCACAGGCTAAAACCAGTTAGAGCAATAATGAAGAGACCAAATAGAGATGTACCAGCAGCACTTTGAATATTTTTGGAGATTAGTTCTCTGATTGTCCGACCACCAATCTCCAGGCCTTTGTTTTGAAAGAAGGACCATATGTTCACAGCCCAGTCACTGTTAAGGAAGAGATGATTTGTATCCTCTGCTTTATGGTTCTGGCAGCAATTGCATTTGGAGCA
Source organism: Amorphophallus konjac (assembly GCA_022559845.1). Classification (NCBI taxonomy): domain Eukaryota; kingdom Viridiplantae; phylum Streptophyta; class Magnoliopsida; order Alismatales; family Araceae; genus Amorphophallus; species Amorphophallus konjac. The sequence continues at coordinate 197,126,678 of CM040122.1, read as the reverse complement.
TATAAGTATACCACTAGCTTTAACATTCTGATCAGTGGGCAGGCAGTTGAAGAATACTTTCCATATATGCAGTGAGATTTTGGTTGGAATCCAAGGGGACCAAATGCGTTTCCAGTTGGTATGCACCTCCATAATCTGAGAGTGTTGAGGTTGCATCAGTTTTTTATAAATGGAGGAGACAGAATAGCTCCCATTCCCTGAAAGTGACCAGATGAAGTGATCAGAGTGATGAGTTAAAAGGGATGGAGATAAAGTTCTCCTAATCTCAGCTGGAAGGTGAAGTTCCAATGCAGTAGTGTCCTCCGGCCTTGGAGTCATAATGATGTCTTGAACAGTAGCATTAGTGTTGATGGTGCCATCAGTGCATATATAAGAAGCAAGAGTTCTGTTTCCCAACCATGTATCTAGCCAGAAATTGGTTTGAGCCCCATCACCCAGTATGACCCTCTGGTGCTCCAAGATGAGTGTTTTTGCTTTATTCCAGCTGTTCCTGTTGATTCCCTTCATGTTTTTGAAATTGACCTCCGAGAGATGTGTATTCTGAATGTATTTAGCCCTAAAAAAGACTGCCCAAAGGGATTGAGAATGGAGTCCATTCCATAGCATTTTGACCCTAAGAGCAAGATCCATTTGTTTTAGGGACATAATCCCAAGACCTCCCTGCTCCATAGGTTTGCAAATAGCATTCCAAGATTTCCAGTGTTTTCGGTTGCCATAATTAGAGGAGCCCTAGAAAAAATTGGCAAAATATCTGTCCATCATTTGATGTATGCCTGCATGCAGAGGAGTGGAAGCCAGTATATAAATTGGAATGGATGATAGGACATGTTTGATCAATATTAACCGAGCACTCTGTGAGAGTAATCTAGCTTGCCATCCTTCTATACGCTTCTGAATGGTGGTAATGATGCCAGCAAAGAAAACCTTCTTGGATCTGCCCAAAACCAGTGGGTATCCCAAGTACTTTTGAGGAAATGATTGTCTTGAGAACCCTGTTATATTTTCTAGTCTTCGGATGAGGCTGGGACTGCAGTTTGAGTGCAATAGAACACCACTCTTGCTAGAATTTATCAGTTGCCCTGATGCTTCCTCATAAGTTTGTAAGGTGTGCATGAGTTGACGGAGGGAAGTGAAACTGGCATTGGCAAAAATTAGTGTATCATCAGCAAATAAAAGGTGGGAGATGGATGGGCACCTCCGGGGGCCAGAATACTAACCCACTTTACCTTTGTCAAATTTGTCCTTTAGCAACCTGCTAAGTGATTCTTGGGCCAGTATAAAGAGAATTGGGGTAATAGGATCACCTTGTCTGAGGCCTCTGGTGGATTTGAAAAAACCAGCCAGATCTCCATTGACTGCTATTGAGAACCAGCAGTTAGTAATCAAGCTTTCAATCATGTTAATGAGCTGGGAGTCAAAACCAAATTTTGTCAGGACTGCAGCAAGAAAATCCCATTCAATTCTATCATATGCCTTAGCCATGTCCAATTTGAGAATGACATTGCTACCTCTGGTTTTCCTACCTAATTCTTGCACCATTTCCTGGGCCAAAGCAATATTTTCAATGATGTGCCTGCCTTTGACAAAAGCTGTTTGCTCCTTTGAAATGAGTGATGGCAAGAGTCTGCTCATTCTGTTGCTGATGATTTTAGAAATGATTTTATGAGAGAGGTTGCATAAACGGATTGGCCTGAATTCAAAAATGTCAGTAGCATTGTTGGTCTTAGGAATAAGGGCTATGACAGTAGCTGTTATGCATCTTGGGAGAGGCTTTCTGTCAGTGAAAAATTCCTGAATGGCCTTTATGAGAGTGTCTGCAATTATGTGCCATGCATGTTGAAAAAAACTACCAGTATAGCCATCCGGGCCAGGGGCACTGTCAGGGGATATAGAAAAGACAGCTTCCTTTATTTCCACATCAGTTGGGACTGCATTTAATAGAGTGTTATCATCCTGGGTCACAATACAAGGAATGCAGTTCAGACTATCCATATCAACATGATGTGGTTGGGAGGTGAAAGCAGTTTGAAAATGGGAGATAGCAATTTCCTTCATCTGCTGATGGTCTGAAGTTAGATTACCCATGGCATTTCTGAGACAGTTGATAGAATTTTTCCTTCTATTAGCTGAAGCAGTGGCATGAAAAAATTTAGTGTTCCTGTCTCCTACAGCCAACCACCTGATCCTAGACTTTTGTTTCCAAAAAATTTCCTGCTGTAAGATTCTTTCTGTGAGAATGTATTTGGCACTGTCTAGGGCTGAGAGTGTGTTAGGGCCTGGTTGCTGATCATAGTTGTGCTCGGCCTTTAACACCATATCTTCTGCTTCCATTAAATTTTTGTGCACATTTCCAAAAATGTTCTTGTTCCCATCCCGAAGGGTATACCTCAGGGATTTAAGTTTGAGAACCAGAGTAGTAATGGCAGAGGAAGCTAATGGACTGGTTCTCCAAGACTGCTCCACTGCAGAGAGGAATAAATCATGCTTAGTCCACATTTGCTGAAAGTAAAATCTGCTTTTAGTAGTGTATTGTCTAGCCAATTTAACCAGAAGGGGGGCATGGTCAGAGGCTTCTCTAGAGAGGTGTTCCACAGTAATAGGAAAAGAATGCATCCAAGAGTTATTGGTGAGGACTCTATCAAGTCTAGCCCAGATGCCATTGGAGCCAGCTTGCTGATTGTGCCATGTATATTTGGAGCCCATAAAACCTGCATCTATGAGGCCACAATCATTCATGCAATCCTTAAAGTCATTCATGGACCTGAGTGAAGGTATATTGCCCCCCAATTTTTCATCAACAGTCATGATACTGTTGAAATCTCCAGCCACAACCCAAGGGCCATTGATTTGAGAATTGGCATGAATTAGGGATGCCCATAACTGAAGCCTTTCCACTGGAGTACATTTAGCATAAATAAAGGATGCATGGAATTCAGGCAGATTGTTAGAAGTCTGTTTGATTGTGACTTGTTGGTCATGCTGACATGTAATAACAAAATCCAACTGTCCTTTCCACATAATCCAGATGTGAGCTTGCTCATCTTTATTTGCTATACATTTCTCCATACCTAGCTTTTTGCAGATTCTATCCATATTGCTATTATGAATTTTAGGTTCAAGAATGGCAATGCAGTCAACTCTGTGCTCTTTAATTAAGAGTTTGGCACGACCCACAGAGAGGTCATTACCGATACCCCTTATGTTCCAGATGAGGAAAGACATTATAGAAGGGTTTTGGATTGGATCTTGCCTTCAGATCCAATCCTCTTCATACCTCTGGTTAAGACCCCCGGTCTATCAGCATGTAAGGCTGTGATGTTGTCAATCTCAGCTTGTAAGTACATGGTTGAAGACAGAAGAAGAAGCACTTACTGGTTCTTCAGAGGCTCGATCGTCCAAAATAGATTCTAGGGTTCGATTAAGGGGTTACTTATAGGGTTTTGGGAATCCTAATAGGGTTAGAGTTGTATTGGAAGTAATACTTCAATGATAGAGTACTTACTATATTCTACTAACTCGTACTAATCCATAAACCTTCCCTGGATAATGTTCTGGTTCGAACAGAACACGAACAGAATTAGCGTCTTAAGTGAGGGCGTCGAATTTAAATTGACGCCTTGGCGAGCATCGTTACTTATGTAAAACGCGCCCAGGTAGAGGTCGTTTCATTTCCTTTCCTTAATTTTATTTTTCCCGTCGTTTGAAATTTGACGCCCTATTGTCTAGGCGTCCCTCTTAAATTAATGCCTTATACAAAGGCGTTTCCTTTTGAATCAGCGCCTTGATAAAAGGCGTTATTTTCCTCTTGATCAATGATTTACTCATTTAGGCTCTTTGTCATCTATTTACCTATCTTTTATTTTTAATTTGATTTATTTAAAAATCTTATTTTTATCAGGGTTGCTACATCCTCCCCCACTTAAAAGAATTTGGTCCCCAAATTCAATAGTATATATAAGTGGAGAGTGTAGAATATATACCTTAAAATAATTCTGGAAATCGCTTCCTCATGGATCCCTCGGTCTCCCATGTAGCTTCAAGTTCGGAGTTGTTATTCCATTGTACCTTAAGCATGGGAATAGCCTTATTCCTTAGGGTACGTACTTCACGATCTAGTATCTTCATAGGCTTCTGCTCATATGTGAGATCCTTCTGGATCACTAAATCTCCATGATCAATAATATGTGATGGATCGTGTACATACTTCTTCAACATAGATATGTGGAATACATTATGTACATCAGACAGTTGAGGAGGGAATACGATGCGATAAGCAACCTCGCCAACTCGTTCCAGTATCTCGAAGGGTCCGATGAATCTTGGTGTAAGCTTGCCTTTAACACCAAATCTCCGTATGCCACGTCCAGGCGATATCTTGAGAAATACATGATCTCTAATTTGGAATTCAAGATCTCTTCTTATTGTATCGGCATAAGCCTTTTGCCTAGCCTGAGCAACTTGCAGTCTTTCTCTAATCATTTGTATTCTTTCAGTGGTAACCCTTACCATGTCTGGACCTAGCAGTTGTTTCTCTCCAACTTCGTCCCAGCATAAGGGTGATCGACAACTCCTTCCGTATAAAGCTTCGAAAGGTGCGATTTGTATACTTGCCTGGTAGCTATTATTGTATGCAAATTCCACCAACGGCAAGTGATCATGCCAGCTTCCATCGAAATCAATGATGCAAGCCTTGAGCATATCTTCAACCACCTGATTTATTCTCTCGGTCTGACCATCCGTTTGAGGATGAAAAGCTGTACTAAAGTTAAGCCTTGTTCCCAACGAATGTTGTAATCCCTTCCAAAAATGAGAAGTAAAACGGGGATCTCTGTCAGACACGATTGAAACAGGAATACCATGTAATCTGACTATTTCCTTGATGTATAATGCAGCCAAAACATCAACTGTTCATCGGCTCTTTATATGGCAAGAAATGCGCCGATTTAGTCAATCGGTCAATAATAACCCATATTCCATCACGTCCTCCTTTTGATTTAGATAAACCCATAATGAAATCCATATTAATATCCTCCCACTTCCACTTGGGAATATCAAGAGGATGTAGCTTATCGACAGGCTTTTGGTGTTCCGCCTTGACTTGTTGGCATGTGAGACAGCGCGACACGTAGTCCGCTATTTCCCTTTTCATGTTGGGCCACCAAAAATTCCTCTTCACACCTTGGTACATTTTGGTAGATCCAGGATGAATCGTGTACCTTGATCTATGAGCTTCATCTAATATCTTCTTCTTTAACTCGGGACAATCCGGTATGCAAGTTCTATTCCTGAATATTAATCTTCCTTCACAAGTTATTTGGAAATCAGATTATCCTTCTAGTTTGCCCTTGATTTCCACTAATATTGGGTGATTATCCTGAAGTGCTTTTATTTCAGTTAATAGGTCTGGCTGAATGCTTATATGAGACAATGTGACACATTGAAAGTCTGTGTCCACACTTATATTGAGTTCAGAGAATTGCTCCAGCATCTTCCATTCTTGAATCATATAATTGGCTAACAGTGCTCTCGGCTTTCGACTAAGGGCATCTGCTACATGATTACCCTTTCCGGGATGATATTGTATATTGAAGTCGAAGTCCTTGAGATATTCTAGCCAACGTCTTTGCCTCATATTTAGTTCCTTTTGAGAGAAAAGATACTTGAGACTCTTGTGATCGGAGTATACAGTAAACTGCACTCCATATAGGTAATGTCTCCAGATTTTTAGTGCAAATACTACCGCGGCTAATTCTAAGTCATGGACGGGATAGTTCTCTTCATGCTTCTTTAATTGACGAGAAGAGTAAGCTATAACCTTTCCTTGTTGCATTAGAACACATCCGAGGCCAATACCAGAAGTATCAGTGTATACCTCGAATTTCTCTCCTTCCATTGGTAAAGCTAAGACAGGAGCTGTAGTAAGATGATCCTTGAGAGTTTGGAAGCTTCTTTCACATTCCTCACTCCATTCGTAACGGATCTCCTTGCGAGTTAACCTCGTAAGTGGTACGGCAATCTTAGAGAAACCTTTGATGAATAGCCTGTAATAGCCGGCAAGACCTAAGAAACTTCGGATCTCGCTAGTATTGGTTGGTCTTTCCCAATTTCTTACAGCTTCAACTTTTGATGGATCTACTGATAAGCCATCCTTTGATATAACATGCCCGAGAAAAGTCACTTCCTCAAGCCAGAATTCACACTTGCTGAGTTTTACATACAATTGGTTTGCCCTTAATATTTGTAATGCAACCCTTAAATGCTCCTCATGCTCTTCCTTGGTCTCGGAATAAATCAATATATCATCGATAAAGACCACCACAAATTGATCCAAATAAGGCCTGAATATACTATTCATTAACTGCATAAAGGCAGCAGGGGCATTCGTTAGTCTGAAAGGCATAACAACAAATTCATAATGGCCGTACCTGCTTCTAAATGCAGTCTTATGAATGTCCTCATCCTTGATTCTTAACTGATGATATCCCGACCTAAGATCAATTTTGGAAAAGTACTTGTATCCTGAAATTTGATCAAACAACTCATCGATTCTCGACAGTGGATACTTGTTCTTGATAGTGAGATGATTCAACTGTCGATAGTCGATGCATAACCTCATGGATCCATCTTTCTTCTTTACAAATAGCACAGGCGCTCCCCACGGGGAAGTACTCGGTCTAATGAATCCTTTCTTAAGAAGTTCCATTAATTGCTCCTTTAACTCCTTGAGTTCAGCAGGGGACATTCTATAAGGTGCCTTAGAAACGGGACCCGCACCAGGAACTAAATCGATGGTGAAGGCCACTTCCCTTTGCGGGGGTAATCCAGGCAAATCCTCCGGAAACACATCTGGAAATTCTTGCACAACTGTGATATCTTCTATCTTAGTTTCCTGACCCTCCTTAATCGTGACAAATGCAAGGAAAGATACACATCCTTTCCTTATTAGCTTGCTAGCTCGGAGAGCCGAAATAAGAGGGGATTTGTTCCGACTCTTGGGGCTAGTATAGATCAGTTTGGGAAATTCCTCGAAAGTAACCTTGCTATTGCGGCAATCGACCGTTGCCTGATATTTGGATAACCAATCCGCTCCCAGTATGACATCATACTCCTTTAGATCTAAACATATGAGATCGATAGGAGGATTTCTTCCTTTTACCAGGACTTCACAGTTTTGATAGTGGTGAGTAATATCGGTTTCGTTTCCGAGAGGAGTAGATAAAATTATTTTCATCCATTCCGGTTCCATAAGTAGGGGGTTAGCAAACTTCTTGGAAATAAAAGAATGTGATGCACCCGTATCAAATAAGACATGTGCATACTTGGAACAAACTTTCAGTGTACCTTCTACTAGTCCGCCTTCTTCTTCTTGTTCGGTCTCCTTAATTGTGTGAAGATGAGCATTCTTGGTTACTGGGCGCTTTCTGTCACCGGTTTGATCATTAAGTAATGGGCAATCGGGAATCCGATGCTCAAGGCTCCCACAACGGAGACATGCTCCTAGTTTCCTCCAGCACTCTTCGGCTTTATGACCAGCCTTGTCACAATGCTTGCCTATTATATTCGAAGGTGTAGTAGTGATAGAGAAGGGCTTGGTCTTCTTAAATTTTTGGTCTTGAGAAGAAGTACCTCCAGTGCTAGGCCTCTTCTTGAAGTTGGGTTTAAAAGAATCTGAACTTGTAACTTGTTCCTTCTTATCCTTCCCACGGATTCTATCTTATAGCTCCGTGGCATCTTCTAACAATTGAGCTCGGCGTACTATCTCTGAGTAGACCTGAATATCCATTGGCGCCAGCTGGGTAATATATTGGGGCCTGAGCCCATTAAGGAACCTCCTAGCTTTCATCTTCTCGGTGATAACTAAGTGCTTAGCATACCGAGATAATCTAGAGAATTGTGCCTCATACTCCGCCACCGATAATGACCGTTGCTTGAGTGCGGCAAATTCGGTAGCTTTTTTTTCTTGGACTCGGTCTGAAAAATATTTATTGTTGAAATGTTCAACAAATTCTTCCCAAGTAATTTGGTCTTGATTTATAGTAGCTTTGACTGACTCCCACCAGCATCGGGCATCCCTTTCTAGTTGGAAAGTAGCTAATAAGACTTTATCTTGATCCGTGCACTGCATAACATGGAATATACGCTCCGTCTCCCTGATCCAGTGCTCTGCATCATCCGGATCAGTAGAACCCATGAATTTGGGAGGGTTCATGTTATTGAAGACTTGGTGGAGACTTTCGGCTCGTTGTGCACCTCCCTGTACTACTTGTTTCAGTACCTGAGTCATGCCTTGAAGTGTACGCTGCATGTTGCGCCACTGAGCACGTTCGGCAGCCATCGTCCTACAATTACAATAACTAGATCAATACGTGATCTCATTTAGAAGCTAGCATTTCTATGTTAACTCAACCCTTGGTTCTACCCAATCTCACTGGTTAATGGTTTAACCTATCCTTGGACTTGGGTTTTCCTAGGAATTGAATAACCTAGGCTCTGATACCACAAAAACTGTCACGCCCCGAGCGCGGAAGGTACCCGGAGATGCGCGACAAATTTATATCAATCATGTCAATCAGAGTATTAGTGTATTCGACACCAAAATCAGAGATGCGCAAAAGTAAAGATAACCCAATCCTTTATTCCTTCGTAAGAATATGTCTATTACAAACCTTGGAAGTACTAACGAAAATAAAAGAAAAAAATACAAGGTTGACTCAAGAAAATATGAAAAAGACTATATAACACGGAAGAAGCTCTATCTCTTTCACTCTTGATTTTCCCCATCCGTTCGAGTTCCCTCATCGTCGGACTTACCTGAAAAGTAGGGAAAACACTAAGTGAGCGAACGCTCAGTAGGAAATTATATCTCAAGATCTAGCAAGGGGTTTAAGTGATTACATCTTTCATGAATGCACTATAGCTATGCATGCTCGCATAAAACGACAAGATAGAGAGAGTGTATAACAATACGATAGCAATAAGAACTAGTCATGAACTTTCAAGAACTTATATCAAAAAGATATCAAGATATTCAAGTAAGTGTATTCATCATGTCATGTTGGAATTTGGCTAATTTGTTTCAAGTCAAGCAAGTATACAATTACCCTTCCTCGGGCCACGCAAGTCATGTAATATATATCAAGTCAAGTACAAGTACAAGATTTGTGGAATGTTCAATCAAGCTAGTCATGCACTTCGGTATAATGCCAATACCGTAATCAATCAACTCCCATGGGCACAAGTACTTTCGGGTGCTCCTCCCAGGACCAGATCGGGCCCTATATGCGTAGGCATTAATCATGTATTTTAACATCGACTTTTGTGTATAGCCAATATGGAATTTCAACAATAAAGCTTGTAGATACGTAGGATAACTTGGATAGAATAGAGTCCAAAAATATGACACTTGACATAGAATGATGATAATAACGGTATAATCACGATTATCGATAAAAGTAGGTGGAATTGGTTCCCTAACTTGGGTACCATGACAAATAAGTATGGGCACTCTTTATATAGAATTGAGGTCCACATGAACAGCACATTAATGGCAAGACGTCCTCATTCTTAATATAGAATTGAGGTCCACAAGAACATCATGTTGAATATAGAATTGTGGTTTACAAGAATAGCATAACAATGTTGATATAAAGTTGGGGTTTACAAGAACATCATGACAATGTTGATATAGAATTGGGGTTTACAAGAACATCATGATAATGTTGATATAGAATTGGGATTTACAAGAACAGCATCAAATGGCATGATAACCACATCCCATTAAGAGAATTCTCATGATACACACTTTGCATAACATGAGGGCCGGTATACCATGTTTCTTTAGAGTGACATGGTAAAATAGTGTAATGAGTTTTTTATGGTACAACCAGCTCAGTCGGCCTTGAGGGAATCTAATGCTGCGAGGAGACTTACGGAGGTCTCTATGACTAACTCGCTAGTCCAAAGGAACGGAATGTCCAATGGAGAGCTTGTTTGTCAATGAGAGTTGAGGGTAGTGCGATAAAACATCATGAAACCTGGGACTATATTCACGGACTGGAATATAGTGCCGATATATATATATATATATATATATATATATATATATTTATTTATTTATATATATACGAAACCCTCGGTTAACAGTAACATTGTAAAATAGTGTCACAGGAAAATAGCGACTTAATCTAAGTCATTACTTATCAAATTAACGCCTTTTACAGGGGCGTTTATTTACAATTTGACGACTTATACAATAGTCGTTCCTTCAATATTTCCATTATGCAGAAACTCAATATTCTGGAATTTTAACAACAACGCGCCCTGGATAGGGGCGTTACTTTTCAATTAGCGCCCTGGTATGGGGCGTCAGTTCAATAAGAGACGACCTCGTTCAGGTCGTTAATCCAACAATTTTCCCAATTTCAGTTAATAAAATTTCAGGAACAATTTATATAGTCAGGACTAGAAAATTAGCAGGATTCAATCAGGATGTACATGCATTAGATTAGGTTCATGGTTTCATAGATATCGAATTTTGAACATGGGTAATTATCAATTTATATGAAATTGGCGACTACTAGGCAGGGCGTCAAAACAAGAATTAGCGCCCTTGTCAGGGTCGCTTCTTTCAAAATTTTACAGAAAATATTTAAAACCATGATGAAACTATATGCATGGACAACATATGATTTTATTAAAGATCTTAAATTCATTTGGGCTACGTTTCTTGAGAAAACCTACCTTTTGAAGGTTCTAGTGAAGATATATGAAGAAAATGAAGAGGTTACGATACTCTGTTCAACACGTAAGAAGAGGATGTTGACGAAGAGCCTTCATTCTTCAGTCAAAAAGGGGAGTACTTGTTCTTACTGCAGGCAGCCTGTAGAGGAAGAGGAAGAACATTACTCTTCGTAATACTTAATCAGTAGAGAAAGAAAGAAAATAGGAAGAACCAACCTGTGTTCTTCAGCTATGAAGGTGATCATCCGTATACTGCAGAAGAAAGAAGAAAAGAAGATCAATAGTCTTTACGATACATGGTTGAAGACAGAAGAAGAAGCACTTACTGGTTCTTCAGAGGCTCGATCGTCCAAAATTGATTCTAGGGTTCGATTAAGGGGTTACTTATAGGGTTTTGGGAATCCTAATAGGGTTAGAGTTGTATTGGAAGTAATACTTCCATGATAGAGTCCTTACTATATTCTACTAACTCGTACTAATCCATAAACCTTCCCTGGATAATGTTCTGGTTCGAACAGAACACGAACAGAATTAGCGTCTTAAGTGAGGGCGTCGAATTTAAATTGACGTCTTGGCGAGCATCGTTACTTATGTAAAACGCGCCCAGGTAGAGGGCGTTTCATTTCCCTTCCTTAATTTTATTTTTCCCGTCGTTTGAAATTTGACGCCCTATTGTCTAGGCGTCCCTTTTAAATTAACGCCTTATACAAAGGCGTTTCCTTTTGAATCAGCGCCTTGATAAAAGGCGTTATTTTCCTCTTGATCAATGATTTACTCATTTAGGCTCTTTGTCATCTATTTACCTATCTTTTATTTTTAATCTGATTTTTTTAAAAATCTTATTTTTATCAGGGTTGCTACACGTGGAATGTAAATGCTCGAGATTTGGCCCGAAGTTGTCCGAAAGGAAAGAGTTAATGGGCCCTTATTCGCTCGCCGGGTTAATGGCTTTGCCGGTCCTCTCAGGAGGTTTATCCCCTACACTCTTCCTTCTCCCTCTAAAGAGGAAGGTTCGATGGAGTTTCTGAAGGGTGAAAACTGCCCAGGGTCTGCGACCTTATTTTAATATACACGTTTGGTTGCCTACTTTGAAAAGCAAAAGCTATCACTGCGAAGGAGTCTCCGTGTTTCTGGCTGGTCAAGACCCCTGTTTACCACCTTGATGTCTTCTTGTTTAACCTCGGGCTTAGGCCAATGCAAGCGCATCACCTATGGGTGCGACGACGTCTGATTCCGGGTCAGCGTCGCACGGTTGGTCGTTAGGGTTCCAGGGTGTTCCATCATATACCATCTAGAGTTGTGAGGAAATAGACCCAGGTCGGGCAAATAATTTACCTCAAACATCTTTTGGGTGAATCCCTGTGGTCGAAAGCGACTGGGAGCCTAAGCATGGCATGACGGTATTGTCATCAGGGTAAGTCTTAGCCGGCGGGATCATCATTCGAGGGGTCTAGAGGCCCAAATCAACCTAGATGTGCACTTAGGATACCTGGGAGGTTAGTAAGAAACCCCTGTTCTCACGTAGGTTAGATTCCATGTGGGTGCTTGCCGAGCATTAGCAACAAAAAAATTGAAATGATAAAAACAAAAAAAATTGGAAAAGAGAAGATGTACATATTTGCAAAAAAAAAAAAATCTTTTTTATGATTAAACAAACAAAAAAATGCCAAATATAAAAAAGAAAACAAATCAATTTCACATGATTGCATTTACGTGCATCATCTCACTTTTAATACCGCTTGCATTCGTGTGCTTGCCTGTCGCATTTATCATCATCATATCTTTATCTTGCCTTTATTAATAAAGGCTTGGCCCCTTGACCAGTTTCAAGGACAGTCACAGGACCATTTGCTTATTGAGCAAGGGGCCAAGTCAGAACAGAAATTCTAATTTGTTTGTTTCAGTGATATGTGCAGGGATTCAGGCAACAGAAGCAAAGGTGAAAACCGAACAAACCGAACCTCCAAAAAAAACTAAAAAAATTACATCAAGTTCCGCCCTCTCTCTCTGCATTACTCGTCCCACTACTCTCCGGGCAAAACACTCTCAAAGGTGCCACCCAACTACGAAAAGCGGTACTCCTACCGCTCTGTACTCCCCTTCCTATTCCCACATCCCGGCGTTGATCCACGGAAGCAACAGAGAAGCTACCAACACGAAAGCCACGCTCTCGTGCTCTTCGGTAGCGCTCCTCACCATCTCTCAGCCACTGTTCAGCAAGACCAAGGCTGATTCGGAGTTCGAATAGTTGGGCCTCCATGGCCCTTCGTTCCTCCCTTTCAGTCAATATGTTGGCTCTTTCTCTCTCTGCGTCTTTTTCTTTCTCTGCACGTTCTCTCTCGCGGTCTTCCCTCTCCAACTGGAGAGTGATCCTCAGTTCCACGGCATCCCTAGAAGAGTCGTCATCAGGATGACGCCGCAGTTCCCTCTCCAGTTTGTTGCGTACGGACTGAATAGATCTAGAGGGGGGGTGAATAGATCTAGCCCCTTTTTCAATTTATAAACCAAAGATTGACTAGACCTTAAGCAAACTATGGGTTGCAAAGATAAAGCTGATAACTACAGCAACAGCAAGCAATAAGAAGAGCACACACCACAAGCAAAACCACAAGACAAGATTTTTAGGTGGTTCAGTCTCTTCCCGAGACTTACGTCCACCCCTCGCTCAACTTGAGCAAGGCTTCACTAAATGAGGACACCTGATCTCAACCAACACACCGCTGATACACAGCTTCTTCCCGCTGACACACAGCTTGTACCTGCTGCCTCACAGCTTGACACTTGATGTAATGAAAAGAACAAAAGATGCAACAGGACTGAACAAGAGCTTTTGAATCAAAGAAAAAGAGTTCAGCCTGGGACTGCATGTAACAGGAATAGACTCCCTGTGGAACTTCCAGACGATTGCCTTCAGCTGCGACGCTGCTGGAGTCTTGCTTGCCTTGAGTCAGTCTTCCTTCTGCAGCAATGACGATGCCTTCGGTCTTGTGCAGTCTTTGTGGTTTCTGAAGAGCCACTCCTTCTTTTCTCTTTCAGAGTATCTTCGTGGGTGTATTCTTTCTTTCTCTTCTACTCTGTGTTCCACACCCCGCTCTCTGTCATCTTTACCTTTTGTACCAGTTCTTTTCAAAGCATAGGCTTTTCCCGCGCAGATTCGTAATTGAGCGCACATCCATTGGATTATCGGCTAGAAAACAGGGAGAAGGTTGAACAGAATATTCGAATGGGTTTGACCGGTTCTAAATGGCATTCTCTCCTTAAATCCAGTGTGCAATCTTATCATCTCAACAGCCCAACGACCTGCAGCAACAACCTGCAGGCTTCTAGGAACAGAAACTGAATTCAGTTCAGTTTCGGTTCTGGACGCTATATCGCTTGTGGTCGACAACGACCCTGTCTCTGGTCGACAAGAAGCAACGTCCATATTACTGGTAGTTCAGGCTGATGCTCTGTCTGTTCCGTGGTCGACAACGAGCAGGGCTTTGGTCGACAACCAAAGCACGTACAGAAGGAGAATGACTTGAGATGTGTTTGGTTGGATTCGTTGGTCGACAATGACCACTTCACTGGTCGACAAGCAACCTTTGACACTTCTTCTGATTTGTTGACTTCACGTGTACTTCAGTATACCTGAAATTACTTGAACTATCAGAAGTGACTTGAACTATCAGATTTGCATTGAATTAGTTAAACACATCTTTTGTCATCATCAAATTGTCATGAGTTCATTACTTAACATTGAAGGAGCAATTAACCATACCCTTTGTCATCATCAAAACCAAGGGATGCACAACATTCTTCCCCTTTTTGATGATGACAACCATGAGTCATTGTGACAGTCAACAGATTATAAAATTCATTTGATATTTCATTCAAGACTATCATAACACAGATTTTAGCCAGACAATTCATTTGATGTGCCGTTTGATGTGTCTTACAAAAGCATCATAACACTAGTTACATGAAAGACTCAAAAAGGAGAAAGACACATAGTGACACATAGTCTTGACCTCTAGACACACCTAGACACACAATGACACATAAGACCCTATCTCCCCCTTTGTCAACAACAAAAAGAGGAGCATGTAGATTATCACTCTGAGGAGGACGAAGAACTCTCGGGCTTCACTTGCTCTGCCATCCGATCGAGCTTGTCAACGATGTGAGCATAAGACAGCCTTAGCTTCTGGATCTCTGATATAGTATCGTGGTTATACTGTTTACTCTGCTGGGTGGTGAACTCAATGCGGGTGCCCATTTCTGCTGACACTTCAGCTAAAGTACCAACCAGTCTGTTAAACTGAGAGCTAGTATGTTCTGAGTGTTCCTGTTATTTTATGAACCTGGTCTCCATCTGCTGTTCTAGTCTCTGAACTCGCAGCTCCAAGCGCCCGGTGGCAGCATTCATACTCTCTTGAAAGGATTGGAATTGAGTGGTGAGAGAGGACAGCTGAGATGCTATCTGGAAAAGCACTCCTTGAGACTCAGTGGTGGAGGTGAAAGGAGGTGGTGGAGCAGAAGTAGACGGAGCGGAGGTAAATGGAACAGAAGTAGCTGGAACATGAGTGGCTGCAGTGCCTGGTTGCCATGGCACTATGACGAGTGAAGGTGAAGGATGGGTAGCAGTGGTTGTAGGAGTGGGAGTGTGAGTGGGAATCACCACAGTTGGAGGGGTTACAGCAGGGCTAACATGAATTGGTGTCTGTGGTGGAGAAGAGGGTGGCAACGGTGCTTTGGATTTACCCTTGGATGGTAGGGTGCGCTGGACTTGATCTCCGACCTTCTTATAGCCCAAGAAGGTGGTCACGTAATGAAAAGAGTATACGTGCCATTTGGGAATGACAACACGCTGAGCGTGAGGAATGGGTATATTTGCTGTTTCCAGAATGGCAGTTATGTGGGCAGCATATGGAAGAGAGTTTAGGGGATAATGCAAAATGGTTTGGAACGTGTTCGGCATGAGCTTGGGAAGGCGAATGAGTTGGCGAGTGATGAGGCCATGGAGAAGAAATAAGTGAAGGCGACTTACATGTTCCCTGGTGCCTCCTCTCGGTTGGATTATGGTAGTAAGAAGATGATGGAGTAATCGATGAAGAGGAGGGAAGGTGTTGGCATTGATGGATTTGGGAAGGACCTCAGGGGCTGGTTGGCCAGTGACCACGGCATATGCTGATCTGAAGTCAAAGTCCTCAGGATTGAAGACAGCACCATGTCTGGAAAGTTTCAGCGCCTGGTCGAGTAACTTGACGTCGAGGCTGACGACGACCCTTTGAACTACTGTATAGACCTGGCCATCCACTACTTGCAGGTTGTGGTAGAATTCTTGCACAAGCTGTGGGGAATACTGAGTATGTGCGGAGACAAACTCTGTCCAGCCTTGGGCGTCCAAAATTTCCAGCAACTCTGGGAACATCTCCATCAGCCGCTGATCGGAAATATCTACTCTTCTCGGCGGCATGATGTTCCGAGGCTTGAGAACTCCAGAGACTGGATGGACGTTGGGTACTTCTGAAGCTGCCAACTTTCCGCCCGATCCAGCCGTATTCTCCATTGTCGACATCCGAGGGGTCGATGGCGGACCCTGCGTGGCCTTCTGCTTGGAACGCTTGGACGGCATTGATGCTTCGGCAGGGGCCTCATCCCTTGTTCTCTTGGAGGACCTCATGGTGGAAGGATGCGAAAGAGGGATGCACAAGGGAGCGGAAGGGAACTGGAAACGGAAGAGTACCGTGAAAGGTGAAAACGGCGAAGTAGCAAGGTGGTGAATACCTAGGGACCACGTCTGTTCAATTTATAGGGGCAGGATATCAGTGGATAAGACCTGGGTCATAAATCCTAGGGTTGTGGAACCAGCGCAATGATGAAAACGAAGGGACAGGATTAAATCAGCCGAATTAAATTTGGGGAATTTATTGAAGTGTACGCCCTTTCCTTAATGAAGCATTTATTTAACCTATCCACCCTTAGCAGAGACCACCTTGTAAACAAGTAGAGTGGGCCTAGTGGTTCACTTGAATTCGAAAGTATTGCACCAATAAGCTTACGCCTCATATCTAATTTCCTCCACATGACTTCTTAAACTTATAATAGATTTCATGAGATGATTTTAATAGCTGTGTTTGCTGAACAGTGTTTTCAACTTTTCTTTGCATGCCATACCTTTGGTCAACCATTTTCCTCTGCCTTTTAGATAATTTTGAGTTTTTCCTTTTGGAATCATTTTGAAAGCTGTGGTCAGGTTTATCACATGCTTTTCTATACGAGGAGACACGCTTTTTACACGCCAGAAACCTCGGCTACTTAGCATGCCTAACCATTCCACTTTTAACTGGGACACACCTTTTATCCGTGAGGATATACGTTTATCAGACGCCAATATCCCCAGTTACTCAGTATGCCCAATCTCAATAATTTTTGATAGTAGCAGAGATAGATTGATTCTTCATGACACACATGCCTCTCACTTATTTTTCATCCATTTTTTCTTAAAATGGGAGGCAGTAGTTTCTCAGAGTCCAATCCATTGCTCTACCATGAAGACAGAGTTATGGCGTATTCCACGTGCATTCATGCTATATTTTTGATTTATATTAACTGTTCAGCACGGGCACAGGTAGAGAAACCGACTTACTACTAACAATCATAAGTCTTCAAAATCATGTGACAGAATCATAGTTATGGTTTGAATTTATTGAAGTAGTACAGTCCAAATCCTCATTACTACACTCAACCTCTACTCTTATTGATTACATTGGTGATTTTATTGGAAGATATGGTTAGGTTATTCAATGTTTTATCAAGGAATGAGTTTACACTTTTTCTCCCCCTCAATTTGAGAATCCATGCTGAAATAAAAAATAATGTTGGCCAGGATGAGATAGAAAGACACAGGGAATGGAACGTATGGATGATGATGAGTGAGTGAAGATGAATCTGAGCCCAAACAGTTTAAACAATCCAGAAGATTCCCTACCAGAACTAGTGTCAACCAGGAACCTATCTAAAGTGGACATTTGCTTCCGTACAGATCCATTGTCGACCATGGGACTGTCTCTGGTCGACATCTGCGTAGTCACAGAACCAAACAGTTTCCTGTCTTGATGCCTTGGTCGACCAATGCCCTGTCGTTGGTCGACCACCAGAGCTAACCAGTAGCAGTGCCAGGAATTTGCAGAATGTTGCTTGAGTAATAGCCGACACCAGAGCTTCCAAACACAACCAGTACCAGAGATCTAACTGACATATCTAATTATAGAAATGACAGAAAGCTATACAGAGAACACATGAATATGTGCATTTCAAGAATTTTCAGGAGATATTCTACATATCCCCAACTCCCTTCTTAGAGTTGAAAATCTGTCATTGTTAAGGGGTTTAGTGAAAATATCTGCCAATTGTTTTTCAGTTTCTACAAATTGAAGCATGAAATTTCCTTTGGATACCTCATCTCTCAGAAAATGATGACGGATCTCAATGTGTTTTGTCCTGGAGTGTTGAATGGGGTTTTTAGACAAGTTAATAGCACTAGTGTTGTCCCATAAAATGGGTGCACAGCCAAGATCTACATTGTAGTCTTGGAGTTGATGTTTTATCCACATAACTTATGTACCACAACTCCCTACTGCGACATACTCAGCCTCAGCAGTGGAGAGTGCCACAGAGTGCTGCTTCTTAGAAGCCCATGAAATTAAACATCCACCTAAGAATTGACAATAACCACTAGTACTCTTCCTATCAATTTTGCAACCAGCATAATCAGCATCCGAATATGAAATCAGATCTAGTTTGCAATATGTCGGATACCACAAACCCAATTCTTGGGTGCCGGCAAGGTATCGAAAGATACGCTTGACAGCTCCTAAATGTGATTCCCTAGGACTAGACTGATATCTAGCACACATGCATACACTAAACTGAATATCTGGCCTTGATGCAGTTAAGTATAGCAGGGATCCGATCATACCTCTGTATTTCTTGGCATCTACCATGTTACCTTTTACATCTGCTTCCAAAGTTGCATTTGTCCCCATGGGTGACTCGATTGGCTTGCAGCTTTCCATGCCAAATTTCTTCAACATCTCTTTTATGTACTTGGATTGGTTTATAAAGTATCCTTCTCTGCATTGTGAGATCTGCAATCCAAGAAAGAATTGTAAATCACCCATTAGGCTCATTTCAAACTCGTTGGTCATTAAATTTGCAAATTCAGTACACAAAGAGGTTTCAGTAGATCCAAACACAATATCATCCACATAGATTTGTACAATCAGTATATCCTTACCTTGGGTCTTGGAAAATAATGTTTGATCAATTTTACCTCTTGTGTATCCCTTTTTAGTGAGGAAGGAGCTCAACCTTTCGTACCAAGCCCGAGGAGCCTGCTTTAATCCATACAAAGCTTTATGCAATTTGAAAATATGATTAGTAAGTTCATCATTTTCAAAACCAGGGGGTTGTTCCACATAGACCTCTTCTTTTATAATACCATTTAGAAATGCACTTTTTACATCCATTTGTTGTAGTTTAATTCCATGAGATGCTGCAAAGGCTAACAATATCCTGATGGCTTCTAATCTAGCAACTGGAGCATATGATTCTTCAAAGTCAACCCCAAGTTCCTGGTTGTACCCTTTAGCCACCAGCCGAGCCTTGTTTCTCATTACAACCCCTTCTTCATTCAACTTGTTTTTATATACCCATTTGGTTCCAATTACAGGGTGAGATGTAGGTCTAGGGACAAGTCTCCACACCTGATTTCTTTCAAACTGATTTAGTTCTTCATGCATAGCATTTATCCATGATTCATCTTGTAAAGCTTCCTCTACAGACTTGGGCTCTATTTGGGACACAAGGGCAAGTTGATCTAGTTCGTTAATGTCCTTGAGCTGAGATCTAGTCTTCCTAGGATCATGAATTCCACCAATAATGTTATCCAAGGGATGATCTCTAAGAAGTCTTAAGTTTTCAAGATTGTTACCTGAGTTGACCTCTCCTTCGGTTTGATCATTAGAATTACCTTGAATTCTTTCTTGATTCAGTTCTTCTTCATTCTCCATCGGTTTTTCTTTGCCATCCAGAAATTCCCCATCTTCTTCTTCCTTGCTGACCTTTGAACATTTCATATGGAGTTTTTGCACTAGACGGTCTTACCATTGCCCGGTTCACAATGTAGCATGCTGTGTTGACCGCTTCTGCCCAAAATTTCTTTGGAAGATTAGCTTCAACCAACATGGTTCTAGCCATCTCGACAAGAGTGCGGTTCCTTCTCTCCACAACCCCATTTTGCTCCGGTGTCCTTGGTGAGGAGAATCTGTGGGTTATGCCCTTGTTTCTGCAGAATACATCAAAATCAGAATTTTCAAACTCCCCCCCATGGTCAGATATGATTGAACACACTTTGGACTTACCATCCTGCTTCATTCTTTTGTAAAATTCCTGAAACTCATAAAAAGCATCACTTTTATGTGATAAGAACATTACCCATGTAAATCTGGAAAAGTCATCAACTAGGACATAACCATATTTCTTACCACTAAGACTAGCAGTTCTTGTTGGGCCAAAAAGGTCCATGTGCACAAGTTCTAGGGGTCTTGATGACTGACTTTCAGTTCTACCTTTGAATGATTTTCTTGTTTGCTTTCCTTGGGTACATGCTTCACATACTTTGACATTTTGAGCAAACGAAATTTCAGGCATACCAAGAACCATTTTATTTTTCACAAGTTTGTGCAACACCCTATAGCTAACATGCCCTAGTCTTCGGTGCCACAACCAGGTCAAGTCCTCCTTCTTGGCGGTTAGGCACAAGTTGGAGTGGGCTGGATCATCCAAGTCTATCATGTAGACATTATTTACCCTCTTGCCCATAAACTTGACTGCTTCTGAATTTGGCTCAATAATTCTGCAGATCTTGGAGTCGAACACCACTTTATGGCCTTTGTCGCATAATTGACTGATGCTCAGTAAGTTATATTCCAGTCCATCCACTAATAATACATTTTCAATGCAGCTTGAGGGTTTCTTACCTATCTCACCTATCCCAATGATTTTGCCTTTGTTATTTTCTCCAAACGTCACATATCCTCCATCTTTTGCGCTCAGTTGGGAGAACTTGGTCTTGTCTCCCGTCATGTGTCTTGAGCAACCACTATCTAAATACCACTTGTTGTGCATGGCTGCCAGACATTCCTGCATCACAAATTACACAGAAACTTTTGGACCCAAATGGTACCCGGGTCCAAGGTAGCTTGTGAAATCATGAAACTGCTGTAACAACACCTTGGGAACCCAAATTTTGTTAGAACAGTTTGTTTTTTCATTTCTGAACTTGTTCAGGTTGTGTCTATTCTGAGTCCACTCTCTTAAGTTCCAATTTCCATTCTGTTTCAGCTGAGAAAATTTGTGGATTCTGTTTGCGTGTCTGGTCATGGTCGACATCTGGTAAGTCTGTGGTCGACCATAGTTTCTCCAGATACCAGTATCTGTTCTGGTTGAGCCTCTGGTCGACAGAGGAGGGGTCTGTTGTCGACCAGCTTGTTTCCAGACACCTTGTTTTACAGGTTTGTGTTTATTAACATGATTTAATGCTTTGTTTGTCTGGTTACTTCTGTGAATTTGAACTTCTCGTCTGATATGACTGTTGTTTTTAAACTGATGTGGATTATCCATTTTCCCTTTAGAATTCCTCTCTTCCAAGGTGACATTAATCTGTTTAGTGGAGCTTTCAGCTATATCCTTTTGTTTGTTTTGATATAAGTTTATCAAGGGGCCTTTTCCTTTAGAGTCAGCTATTTTATTTAAAGTTTTTATTTGGAATTCCTTTTTAGCCGTTGGGTTGTACCCTAACCCCTCTTTCTGAAAATTTCCTTTTATTCCCAACACAGCGTTCAAGTTTTCTTGACCCTTAGTCATTTTTTCCAATGTTTCCTGTTTGTTTTTCAGTTCACTTTGGATTCTTTCTATTTCTTTCAGAAGTTGACTGTTTTCTTCCTTGAGTGAGTTGTTTCTTTCTTGGGTTAGCTTAGTTTCCTGTTCATATTCTTGAGTCTTTAATTTTAACTCGTCAATTGTGTTTTTCAGTACTTCATTTTCTTCTAATAGCCCTTTGACGTTTTCTTCATCTATCTCGCGTTGATTCAGTTTATTTTGCAAGGTGGTGATCTCCAATTCTAGTTCAGTTCTGTTGGCAATTGAGTTGCTGTCATTATTGAACTGATTAACCTTCTTCTTCAAACTTTTATTTTCCCTTCTTATTCTTTCATATGTATCAAGTAAATCTGAATAGGCTTCTTCCCAATCTGAGCTAGAAAAGTCTTGAAAAGGGGAGGTTACCTCAAGATCGTTGCTGTCTCCTTTGGCCATTAGACATGTGTTTCCTTCTTCTTCCTCGGAAGTTGTTTCCTCTTCGTTGCTTTCCTCCTCCTCGCTCCATGTGCTTATCATTGCCTTTGGTTTCTTGCCTTTCCACTTGAAGCTTGATTTCTTAGGAGTCTCTGGACATTCAGCCTTCATGTGTCCTGGTTTCCTGCAGTTGTAGCAGACAAGCTTGTTAGATGAAGCTTTATTTTTGTCAGTCTTAAACTGGGATGATTTCCTTACCATGCCCTTCGGATTTTTAAATCCTTTACCTTCCTTCCGCAGAAACCTTCTGAACTTTCTTGTTAGCATGGCAAGCTCACCAGTTTCCTCACCTGTGCTAGATGAGTCATCAGTGTCAGATAATTCAGAGGTGCCTATTTTAGTTTTCAGAGCTAGCTGTTTCTTTTTCTTGCCCTCGTCTTCCTTTCTTTTTAGATTGACCTCATAGGCCATTAGGGAACCTACTAGTTCATCCACAATCATAGTAGCGAGGTTCTTTGAGTCCTCAATGACTGTGGCCTTGGTATGCCACATAGGAGTGAGGGACCTTAAAATTTTTCTCACTAGCTCTTGCTCCTTGTAGGTTTTCCCTAGACTCTTTAAGCTATTTGTTAGTTGTACTAGTCTAGCATACATATCAGAAATGTTTTCATCAGTTTTCATTCTAAACATTTCATATTCTGAGACTAACATATTTGCTTTTGACTCCCTTACCTCTGACGTACCTTCATAGATGACTTCGAGTCGATCCCACATCTCCTTGGCTGTTGCACATTGTGAGACTCTTGAGAACTCCGTGGGATGAAGTGCGCATTGCATTACGTTCATAGCTCCCCAGTTGATGGTTGATTTTCTGACCTGTTCTCTGGTCCAGGTATCCTCGTCTTCGGGCAGATCATAGGGTCCGCGGCTCACTACTCTCCACATCTCATGATCTTGTGCTCTCAAGAACACCTGCATACGATTTTTCCAGTATGAGTAATCATTTCCATCAAAGTATGGTGGTCTAGTCACTGAGTGTCCCTCAGCCATTAGACTTCTAGAGTTCAGTCCGCTAGGTCTCTCCTGGTTGTTAGACCACATTTTCGGAGAGTCTAGCTCTGATACCACGTGTTGCGTACGGACTGAATAGATCTAGAGGGGGGGTGAATAGATCTAGCCCCTTTTTCAATTTATAAACCAAAGATTGACTAGACCTTAAGCAAACTATGGGTTGCAAAGATAAAGCTGATAACTACAGCGACAGCAAGCAATAAGAAGAGCACACACCACAAGCAAAACCACAAGACAGGATTTTTAGGTGGTTCAGTCTCTTCCCGAGACTTACGTCCACCCCTCGCTCAACTTGAGCAAGGCTTCACTAAATGAGAACACCTGATCTCAACCAACACACCGCTGATACACAGCTTCTTCCCGCTGACACACAGCTTGTACCCGCTGCCTCACAGCTTGACACTTGATGTAATGAAAAGAACAAAAGATGCAACAGGACTGAACAAGAGCTTTTGAATCAAAGAAAAAGAGTTCAGCCTGGGACTGCAGGTAACAGGAATAGACTCCCTGTGGAACTTCCAGACGATTGCCTTCAGCTGCGACGCTGCTAGAGTCTTGCTTGCCTTGAGTCAGTCTTCCTTCTGTAGCAATGACGATGCCTTCAGTCTTGTGCAGTCTTTGTGGTTTCTGAAGAGCCACTCCTTCTTTTCTCTTTCAGAGTATCTTCGTGGGTGTATTCTTTCTTTCTCTTCTACTCTGTGTTCCACACCCCGCTCTCTGTCATCTTTACCTTTTGTACCAGTTCTTTTCAAAGCATAGGCTTTTCCCGCGCAGATTCGTAATTGAGCGCACATCCATTGGATTATCGGCTAGAAAACAGGGAGAAGGTTGAACAGAATATTCGAATGGGTTTGACCGGTTCTAAATGGCATTCTCTCCTCAAATCCAGTGCGCAATCTTATCATCTCAACAGCCCAACGACCTGCAGCAACAACCTGCAGGTTTCTAGGAACAGAAACTGAATTCAGTTGAGTTTCAGTTCTGGACGCTGTATCGCTTGTGGTCGACAACGACCCTGTCTCTGGTCGACAAGAAGCAATGTCCAGATGACTGGTAGTTCAGGCTGATGCTCTGTCTGTTCCGTGGTCGACAACGAGCAGGGCTTTAGTCGACAACCAAAGCACGTACAGAAGGAGAATGACTTGAGCTGTGTTTGGTTGGATTCGTTGGTCGACAATGACCACTTCACTGGTCGACAAGCAACCTTTGACACTTCTTCTGATTTGTTGACTTCACTTGTACTTCAGTATACCTGAAATTACTTGAACTATCAGAAGTGACTTGAACTATCAGATTTGCATTGAATTAGTTAAACACATCTTTTGTCGTCATCAAATTGTCATGAGTTCATTACTTAACATTGAAGGAGCAATTAACCATACCCTTTGTCATCAACAAAACCAAGGGATGCACAACACAGTTCTGCTATCCTAGCCTCCTTCTGCGCAGCTTGGGCAAGCGCTTCTTCCGTCTCCTTTTCCTACCGAGTGTACCATCTCAGATACGCGATAAGGCGTAAACAAAGAGAACTCAACACTGAAACTTTTACCTGTATACAGAGCATCCCTTCTGCCTCCGCAGCACGCTGCGTGGCGTGAGTAAGTTGCTCATGAAGCAAGTCAAGTTCTGAGGTGGGAATCCACAAGCTGGAAGAGGCACCACCTACTCCCATCGCCGGGGAAGCCACGCCAATCTGAGCATGCTACGACCACGTGAATTAGCAGCCAACATCTGGAATCTGCGGTTCTAATTAGGAACGCACTGTACACCTACCAAGGCGCTCGTAGCTCCACGGGCATCGCCCAACCGTTGCTCCATCTCTGCCAAGCAAGTTCGTAAAGTCGCTATCATCGTATCACGGATATCTTGCAGCCATACGAGTCAGCATTTCCACCAGAAAACCAAAAAAAGGAGAAAGAAGAAAAGAGAAAAGGGGAGACCTACCTCTGCAAGTCCCCGGGGTTGGAACCGCTCTGCGTACCTTGTCTTGTATAGACGCAGGTAATCCTCGCTATCCCGTGCCTGCGATTCTATAATCATGCCACCCCGTTGCCAGTCTTCATACTGTTCAGGGAACCGCACGCGCCAGTCAATGCAGGTCGCCGGTCCTCGCGTCTTTCTCCCGACACGAGGTGGCGCAGCCGTATCCACCCATTCCTAAGCCAGTCCCAAAGTCCTCATAACCAATCGTAACCGAAGCGGCTCGATTTCATTCAGGCAGTGCATCCACAGTTCCCGTCCAAATCGGGCACGACTTGCTAGAACCCACGGCTGGTCGGCATCGACCATGTCTGAGTAGGGTCTCCAGTTTACCATCGCTGCAGGGAACTCCTGTAGCTCCCACCTTAGCACCATCAGTTGGTAGGTTAGGGGTGCCGCACTCATGATGGGTTCCCACCGCCTGGCTAGCGGCACCATCGCGGGTCGCCAATGTCGAGCTCTCCCCATGGGGAGGTAATAATAGCTCCACAGCTGCTCGACGCAGGTCATCAGTACCTTGCAAACAAAACAAAAAAAATACAAAACAAGCAAAACCAAAAATACCTGGATGAATGGTGTGAAACCACTCACAGTCATCTCACGGTCCGCTTCTTGGAACAGACCTACAAACAAGTGCGCCAGCATGGCAGCTCCCCAGGCATAGTATCCTACTCTTTCAAGGTCTGACAGCAGCTCCAGGAAGCGACATTGGATACCATCCCCTTTCGAGCTCAGTACCAATCTCCCCAAAAGGAAGAGGAGAAATCTCCTCAAATCTATGTTGCATCTTTCCCAGTTGTCGAAATCTGTGCAGTACACAGCACGGCATCCTATTTCCATCCTTTCCATGAACTCTTCTGAGGATTCATCATCCCTCCGACGAGTGTCGGTGAGCCCTAATGCATCCATGAGGGACGCCCTAGCTACCGACCTATTTTTCCGACCATCTAGGTCCAAACCCAGTAGCTTCCGAGCACCTTCTCGGTAGTCCGCGTAAGTAACTCCGGTCACTGCCTCGCCATCCACCTTGAGGCTCGTAATTCGGACCACATCCTCCAAGCTGGGCACCATGTGCCCCCAGGGCATCAGGAATGTCCGACTCACTAGGTCCCATCTCTCACACAAGGCTTGGATCAGGACCAGGTCGAGCTGGATCGGCTCGATCCGAAGAAAGGCACCAAATCCCAACACGTCTAGCCTGGCCTTCTGAAAATCCGGGAGACCCCTGTATGCGGCCACTGCTAACTCCCATGAAATGTGTGATTTCATCACACTCTGTGCGTGCATAAGAAATGGAGAAGGGTGTTGTCAAGAGGAAGGAAGAAAGAATGAGAAAAGGGCAGGAAAGCTCAGCTTACGAGTTGTGATTGGGCCCTTTCGTTAAAGTGCCCTTCGAGATCCGAAAGCCTCCTGGAACTACTACCACTGGACCTGCTTCTCTTCGAGGAGTGGGAAGATTCGCCCTCCATCCGAGTCTCGGAATTTTGAACTCCTCCTCTCCCGTGTGAACTTGGGCTCCTCGAGTTAGCTCTCGATATACCTGGGAGGATAAAAGGGACAAGAATTTATAGAAATGGAAGGAGTACATGCCAAGATTGCCTCCATCACCTTTAATGATAGCCCTCGCAATGAGACACCTACCATGCGGTCCCGTGTGTCACTTCACCGCTCGCACAGGGTGATTGATTGGATGAAGAATATGACGACTAGCCCCCCTATGTTGTCTAAGGATACCCTATCATGTTCTGGAGGACGTCCGCAAAACTTGACACTGTTGTGCAGGTGGAATGGCGGTCTAGAGGGGGGGTGAATAGATCCAGCCCCAAATTCAAAAACTATTGCAGACTTATGTAAACAATTTAAACTATGCGGCTTAAGCAGAAATTAAAGCGTATACTCTATGCATAACAAAGACGAACCTAGGCATGCATCTAGCGGAGATCACAAACAATCACACAAAAGAGACAGGGATTTTTAGGTGGTTCGGCCAGACATCCAGTCTGCTTACATCCACCCCTCACCAAACCCGGTGAGGCTTCCTTCCGCTGACTCACAGCTTGAAGACTCCGCTGACTCACAGCTTGACACGCTGACTCACAGCTTGGTTAACAGAACAAAAGAGAAAATGAAATATTGAATAGACAACATAAATACAGATCGAGTGTAGAATGCTCCTGATGATTGGGTATCTCGATCTGCAGATGGAGTTCACCGTGCTTCTTCTCTGATTTCAAATCTCGGCTGATCTTGTGTCACTACCGGTGCTTCTCCTGCTACTGTTCTTCTCCTGCTGCCCTTTTGATGTTGCTCTTCTGCTTGCAGAGGTTGTGCTGCACTCTGATCTCCTGGGGCTTTTTCTAGTTTTCTTCTTTTCTTTCTACTTCTTGATCTAGGTCACACAGCCCCTTTTTCTCTCTTCTTTCCAGGAGTTGCAGCCCCCTTCTCTCTAGATGCAGTGCTTCTCTTCTTTCAGCAGCCTCTCTAGATGTAGCCCCCTTTTTTCTTTCTGCCCAGAAGATGCAGACTTTTTCTCTCGAAGTGCAGAGCAGCTCTTTTTCCAGCAGCCTCCTCTTTTTAGTTCGTGGCTCCTCTCCTTTCTCTGCCTTCCCGCCATCGCTTTTCTTGTTTTTGAATAACTCCACGATATCTGCTGGTTCAGTTGGAGAATCGGTGGGAAAAGCTCCTATTTTTCAGCGAGGAAGTTGAAGACCAAGTCAAATCCATGAAAAGAACCACAATCTGGCAAAGACCCATGTTTCCTGGCTTATCTGGACCCTCTAGGTGCGTGCCATAATGGATCCAAGCCTTGGGTATCGGATCTCACATGAAACGGGTCCATTTTAGGGCTTACAATTCGCATCTCCGCCCGTGGTCGGCTTCCAGGGCCTCCGTGGTCGGCTTCTGAACAGAACCAGAATTCCCTGGTTTCTGTCTGCCTTCAAGTGTCGGCTTCGGAGCCCTCAGGTGTCGACTTCTGAACAGAACCAGAATTCCCTGGTTTCTGTCTGCCTTCAAGTGTCGGCTTCGGAGCCCTCAGGTGTCGACTTCTGAACCAGTCCAGAACCTGTTTTGGAGATCTTGAAGGGCTGAGCTTCTGAATTGAGTTTGGTTCATCCTTGACCTTTGGCTGGCCTATTTTAATCATCAATATACCTGCATTGATCATTTAGATATTAAACATTTGGCATATGCTTATGGTAAAGACAATGAGATACAACTTGTCATCATCAAAACAAGGGATGCACAACATTCTCCCCCTTTTTGATGATGGCAACTGTAGATCATTGTGAACTATGCATGAAAAGTATTCATGATAGATAAGTCATTATTATGAATGAGTCAATATGATGAATGGACAGACAAGACAGACTTGACACTCTCTCCCTCTTCATATCTCTCTCTACATCTCCCTCTTACAACAATCTCTCCCCCTATATGCAATACATTGACATTCTCACAATGACACTCTCTCCCCCTTTGACATCATCAAAACAAGATTTGGGAGTTTAGAGGATGAGAGATAAAACTAATATCAGGGATTAAGGAAAGATGTGGACTAAGTTGTTAGGGATGAGAGGAAGTAATGGCATGAGCAAAGCTGTTCAACGTGGTTCACATGAGAGATTTCACCTGAGGGTTGAAATTGAGAAACACTCATGAATTTTCTTAAAGGCTAAGGTAACTGGCCTTATTGTTGCCAATGGTTCAAGACATATAAGCCTCAAATCTGAAGTTAAAAAACCAAGAGCAATTTCATTCTAGCACATATAACAGAGCAACCTCTTCAAACCAGTTCCCGTCCAAGCTCTTTTGATCGTCAAGATGATTTCATTAGTCACCTCTCGGAAGGGTTTTCACTAGTATTGTGGTTAAACTTGTATAAGTTTTGATATTTGCCTTGGGTCAACCATTTTTACAATTTGCTCCTCTCCTTTTTTTTTGTAATGAGCAATCAAGTTCAGCATGGCTTTTCAGTGCGAGGAAACATGTTTATCAGACACCAGAGTCCCCGATTACTTCGCACAACTGACCATTTTGCTTCCTTTTGGACAGAGTTAGCATTTCATATCATGACGCTGTCCTCAGCACTTCATTGGTGCAGGGACTTGGTTTCTCAATGAAATATGCCATTGCTCTGCATTTCCCTTTTTTTTCATTCAGAATATCTTGTAGAAATTTAATGGCGTATTCCCATTTGGCTTTTTCAAGATACACGTTTAAAAACAATACTAAGTTAAAACCATTCAACTAGAGTTGCCTCACTACTATCAAAAATTCAATCTTAAGAGAAGGTGAGGACATAGTTCCCTTAGGCTGATTCAAAACAATTATATGAACACAGGCCTAAATTTTCATAGGCATTTAATTTCAAATTTCAGAGGTTTATAGACCCCAAACCATTGACTTATTTCCATGGGTCAATTTCAATAGCTCTCTAAGAAATTAGAAGAGTATTTGCCCATTACTCCCCCTGAAATCATGAACCTGTGTTGAATTCAAATGGGTTGGAATTATTGCAATAAGGATGTAAGAATGATGATATAAATTGACGACAGTGAATTGAGGAATTTTGCAAGGGTTCTTGATAAGATGGGGGCAAATGCATGAACAACGTTTAGAGTAGTGGGGACAGAAAGACATAAATGTATTGAGCTCCCCCTCAGTCAAATCGGGTGACTCAATATGCATGCATGACATGTAATGCACTTATTGACCTTTCCAAAGCTCTTGCTTACATGAATTTTGGACCTTTGGTACTTGGCGAAGGTAAGTCCTCTACGCATAGTGTGACTTTTAGACAAGCTTAACCTGCCCTTCCACCAATCACCATTTGATATACCATAAGTGTCCATGGTATGAATGCATGACTACTACACAATCAGACTTAGATATGAAAATGGATGTTTGAGTCATGCAAAGGACCTATACCACATGTGCAACTCCCCCTCACTATGATATGCAATTAGTGATTGAGTTCAAAAACTATTGCAGCACCACCATAATATCTATCAATGGACCAATGCAGTAGATTTCAGAATTTCATCCAACCATGCAGTGTTTGGCAGCAGCATTACAAGTTTCCAATCAATCAAACATAGCAGAGTATAAGTTTCAATTTGAAGGATTACCTGATTCCGTGTAGGCCAGGCCAGTTAAGAAGGTAAACAAAAACTTACTTTTCAATCAAACAACAATTTGCATTTGTTCCTCCTTTGACATGCCTTGGACAACCATTATCATGATGCCATTTGATATGTATGGCTGCAAGGCTTAGATGCAAGCAAGTTAAACTGCCAATGTGGGAACCCAAGTAGCTTTGGGTCCCTTTTGAGTATTTGACTTTTTAAGACATGACGGTATGTCTTTTGGTATCCATAGTGCCTTACTTGCTTTGGATGTCCATTTGGTCTGCATGAAGAACTTTTCACCACATCAGTAAAGACATTAGAGAGGTTCGCAATTTTTTGCTTCCTTACAAGATTCATATTTCCATCCTTCCAATAAGTAGAGGGTGATTGAGACTTACCATTAACTCTGGATTTACCTGCCCATTGACATTTATGATGATAGTATGATCCATGATGCCCATGTGTTGACCCATGGAAGGGCAAGCATCGACTTTGAGGGGCTTTATATGTTCTGCTGTAGCCAAAAGTCGACTTTGGAGGGAGTCTAAGTCGACTTCTAACTTCCCAGAAATTCAACCAGTTTCTGTTTCTGGCTGTGGTCGACACTTGAGGGGGTCGTGGTCGACTTCGGTTCTGCCAGAATCCTGCATTTTGTCTAGCAGTGCATGTGGTCGACTCTGGGGGGTTTCTGAGCCGACTTTCCTGATTCCAGAATTTTTTATTTCTTGCTTTGAACGACTTGATTGAGTTTGTTTCCTTATTAGATGATTGGCCTTGTTTCAAGAAGAACTTTTGAAAGTTTTGGTCTTTTATTCTTGAGTTTTCCAACTCATTTTTGTTAGAGCCTTTTTCTCTTGCATTTGTGTCACTTGACTCTTCAATTTCATACATATTTATGAGAGGTTTCTTTCCTTTTGGATCTGTACCGGCCACAAAGGTAATGGTTTTCATTTGGAATTCCTTTTTGGCATTAGGATTATATCCCAAACCTTCCTTTTGATAATTGACTTTTGTTCGAGCATGGCATTCAAATTTTCTTCTCCTCTTACCATTTTCTCTAGACTCTCTTGTTTATCTTCCAATGCTTTTTGAATTCTTTTGATTTCTTCCAAAAGCTTGTTATTTTCTTGCTTAATCGTGTTAGCCTTTTCATGAGTCAATTTTGTCTCTTGCTCACAGCTTTGCACTTTTAATTTTAGTTCATCAATCAACTTTATTAAGCCATCATTCTCTTCTTTTAGTCCCTTTGATTCACCTTCTTGCATCTTCATTTTCAGATCATCAATTTCATCTCTCAGATTTTCATTCTCATCTTCCAATTGTCTTAATTCAGATTTGTAGATCTCTAAGTCATTAACTTGTCTCTTCAGATTTGAAACTTCAATTTGCAAGCATGCATTTTTATCACTTGAAGTTGTATCATGAATCATGGCATTCATTTTCTTTTTCAAGGCTTTGTTTTCCTTTCTAAAAATATCACATGTATCAACCAATTCGCCATATGCTTCTTGCCAATCATCTATAGTGAAATGCTCAAATGACGAAGAGTTTTCATTTACCTCATACTGACCTATTGCCATAAGACCTAAGTCTTCATTGGTTTCATTAGATGAACTCTTCCCTTCACTTTCCCCTTCATCACTCCATGTGCCTATCATGGCTTTCTTCTTGTCTTTCCTCTTGGAGTGTGTTTTCTTCTCATTGTGTGGACATTCAATCTCGATGTGTCCGGGCTTGCTGCAATTGTAACAAATAAGATTGTTAGATTTTTTATCAAGTGATTCAGATTTGAACTTGGATGGCATTCTTACCTTACCCTTTGGATTCTTGAAGTTCTTACCTTCCATCTTCAAGAACTTTTGAATTTTTTGGTTAACTTGACAAACTCACCCAAATCCTCCTCGGTGCTGGATGTCTCACTATCATCTGAGGACGCCTCGCTAGGCTCTTTAGCCTTTAGTGCTAACGGCTTCCTCTTTGATGTTTCTTCCTCATTTCTCTTCAGGTTAAGCTCATAAGTCATCAATGAGCCTATCAACTCATCAACAGTCATAGTAGATAAGTTTTTAGAATCCTCAATCACTGTTGCTTTGGTATGCCAAGTAGAAGTTAAAGATCTAAGGACTTTCCTCACAAGTTCATTATTAGTGTAGTTTTTCCCTAGACCTTTTAAGCTATTAGTTAACTGAGTTAGTCTAGCATACATTTCAGAAATGGATTCATGTGGTTCCATTTTAAACATTTCATAATCGGAGATAAGCATATTGGCTTTAATTTCTCTTACCTCAGAAGTGCCTTCATATATTACCTCTAACCGGTCCCACATTTCCTTGGCAGTGGCACATGAGGAAACCCTTGAAAATTCTGTTGGGTGAAGCGAGCATTGCATAATATTCATTGCTCCCCAGTTCTGATTTGACTTCTTTATCTGCTCTCGTGTCCAGGTGTCTTCATCTTCAGGAAGTTGATGTGGCCCTCGGCTTACAACTCTCCATGTTTCATGGTCCTGCGCTCTGAGAAAGACCTGCATTCGGTTTTTCCAATACGGGTAGTTAGTACCATCAAAATATGGTGGCCTAGTCACCGAATGACCCTCTGCCAATAATCCTTTGGCGTCCATTCCACTAATCTATCCGGGTCGTTGGACCTCTTGAATGGATAACCCGCTCTGATACCACGTGTTGTGCAGGTGGAATGGCGGTCTAGAGGGGGGGTGAATAGATCCGCCCCCAAATTCAAAAACTATTGCAGACTTATGTAAACAATTTAAACTATGCGGCTTAAGCGGAAATTAAAGCGTATACTCTATGCATAACAAAGACGAACCTAGGCATGCATCTAGCGGAGATCACAAACAATCACACAAAAGAGACAGGGATTTTTAGGTGGTTCGGCCAGACATCCAGTCTGCTTACATCCACCCCTCACCAAACCCGGTGAGGCTTCCTTCCGCTGACTCACAGCTTGAAGACTCCGCTGACTCACAGCTTGACACGCTGACTCACAGCTTGGTTAACAGAACAAAAGAGAAAATGAAATATTGAATAGACAACATAAATACAGATCGAGTGTAGAATGCTCCTGATGATTGGGTATCTCGATCTGCAGATGGAGTTCACCGTGCTTCTTCTCTGATTTCAAATCTCGGCTGATCTTGTGTCACTACCGGTGCTTCTCCTGCTACTGTTCTTCTCCTGCTGCCCTTTTGATGTTGCTCTTCTGCTTGCAGAGGTTGTGCTGCACTCTGATCTCCTGGGGCTTTTTCTAGTTTTCTTCTTTTCTTTCTACTTCTTGATCTAGGTCACACAGCCCCTTTTTCTCTCTTCTTTCCAGGAGTTGCAGCCCCCTTCTCTCTAGATGCAGTGCTTCTCTTCTTTCAGCAGCCTCTCTAGATGTAGCCCCCTTTTTTTCTTTCTGCCCAGAAGATGCAGACTTTTTCTCTCGAAGTGCAGAGCAGCTCTTTTTCCAGCAGCCTCCTCTTTTTAGTTCGTGGCTCCTCTCCTTTTTCTGCCTTCCCGCCATCGCTTTTCTTGTTTTTGAATAACTCCACGATATCTGCTGGTTCAGTTGGAGAATCGGTGGGAAAAGCTCCTATTTTTCAGCGAGGAAGTTGAAGACCAAGTCAAATCCATGAAAAGAACCACAATCTGGCAAAGACCCATGTTTCCTGGCTTATCTGGACCCTCTAGGTGCGTGCCATAATGGATCCAAGCCTTGGGTATCGGATCTCACATGAAACGGGTCCATTTTAGGGCTTACAATTCGCATCTCCGCCCGTGGTCGGCTTCCAGGGCCTCCGTGGTCGGCTTCTGAACAGAACCAGAATTCCCTGGTTTCTGTCTGCCTTCAAGTGTCGGCTTCGGAGCCCTCAGGTGTCGACTTCTGAACAGAACCAGAATTCCCTGGTTTCTGTCTGCCTTCAAGTGTCGGCTTCGGAGCCCTCAGGTGTCGACTTCTGAACCAGTCCAGAACCTGTTTTGGAGATCTTGAAGGGCTGAGCTTCTGAATTGAGTTTGGTTCATCCTTGACCTTTGGCTGGCCTATTTTAATCATCAATATACCTGCATTGATCATTTAGATATTAAACATTTGGCATATGCTTATGGTAAAGACAATGAGATACAACTTGTCATCGTCAAAACAAGGGATGCACAACAGACACAATATCCAGGAGAAGGGACTAGGGCCGTCATTATTGACTTTGACGGCAGATTCCCGTGGAAAATCGTCACAACAAGACGTGATTCTCCGCTCGGGGTGGAGTCTCGACAGACCCATCACATGGGAATAGTGCAAAGGGGAAGAAGTGTAGGGAAGAAGGAACGCACAAGAGAACAAACAAGCAGCAGAAAATCAAAACACTCCATTCATAATTCTACATAAGCTGTCATAAACATCACAATCATAGAGAGGAGGCGAGTCCACTAGCTCGCCAACTCTTGCCATTATCTTCATGCTCGTCCCTCTAGGCATCCCTCTCCTCTCCCTTGAGGTGAGGGTCCCTCAGAAGCCTCTTGGATCCCCGTGCAGCAGCACCCGCTTCGCCTCGTGGCGACGACTCCATAGCAATGACTCGCTGCTCCTCCCCTGGCGTGGCGAAGAAGCCACTAGCGGCAAAGCGACCAGACTGGCGCAGTCGCTCCCCGAACTCTCGCGCTCTCTCATAACACGTCTCCATCCCTCCTAGCCTCTGCACGACGGCCTGAAGGCCCAGCTGGAGCTCCCTCACCTGGGCCTCCAAGGCCCTCCTCTCGGTCTGATCCCGCTGTCGCTTGGACCTTCTCTCGGCTTTCTCTCTCTCTGCCTCTCTCCTCATCATCTGAAGAAGAACCCTTAACTCCAGGATGTCTGGAGAAGGTCTCTCCTCACCGCGATGTCGCAGCTCTGCTACAGTCGCCACCCAGGCATCACGCTCCTCTTCCGCCCGGGCAGCCCGAGCCACCGCACCAGCATGTTACTCCCGAAGGGAGGCAATCTCGAGAAAAGGGGCCGAGGAACTGGAAGATGCACCGCCAGCCACTCCCACCATCGCTGTCTGCTGGGCATGCTGGAACAAACAAACAACAGCCGTCAGCTAAGCTCCACATTTAAAAATAGAAAATGCAGCACTTAGCTTACCAGGAGCGACAGTTCCTGTTGAGTGGCGGCCAGCTGCCGCCTGACCTCGGCTAATTGGGCATGCGACCCGTCGACGTGGCGCGTATCCCCGGCTTGGGGAAGCCCCACATAACTCTCTCTCTGCTGCCGTAGGAAGTCGACACTATCCTGCACCAGTACGCTCCCTTGCTGCCCAGGGAGACATATGCGCCAATCTTCAAGCTTCGCCTTGCCGCGACTCTCCTTCCTGACGCGGCTCGGCTCGTCTACACTCGCCCACTCATCGGCCAGGCCCAGGGTCCTCGCCATGTCCTGCACCAAGAAAGAAGGGCCTCGCATCATAACAAAGAACGCGTCCCCTGTCTAGGACGCGTCCATCATTTGAGTACAACACTGGCCGAACCCTTTCCCCCCTCGCGCGGCTCGCTTCAAAACTCAAAGTGGATCAAAGGAGGAAGAGATCGGAGGACCTACCAGACCGTGTTCACCTCCCTCCGCGACATCGGGCCCCTCGGGTCCCTCGGGGGCCCGAAGCGGCCCTTCCTCCTCCATGGATGCCGTTCCGTGCTCTGGCGCGTCCCTCCTCAGGCGAGGGGTCTCGCGTCCCTCTCCACCTTCGTCGTGGTCCAGACCGCCGAACTCCATCGATCGAGGGGAAGAAGACAAAGACGGGCGAGCGAGTTTCGGCGGAAGGCGGGCTTGTTTGCGGGTAAGGCACGGGAGAAGAAAGGCCACCCGTCGCTTTAAATTTGAATTCGAGGATTAAGACGCGTCCTCGCGCCTGGACGCACCCAAAAAGGGGAGAAAGGAAACAGAATCCCCCCGTGCAAAGCGTAGTTCCCCGCTGTTCAGGGCAAGGTCTCGTGGAGCATGCCTCGAAGGACAACTCAGTGCAAAGAAGAAAGTGTGGGAGAGAGAAAAGTACACACAACACAAGAAAGCCATTTTCATTTCATATAATAGTCGAAAGTACATCATGCAGTAAGGAGGGTGTAGTGTACAAGCAACTCTCTAACTCTCACCACCACCCTCCTGGTCATCTCTCTCCTCCCTCCTCTGACGGGGATCCCTAGGGGGCCTCTGCGACCACTGCGAGCCCTGAGAAGCCGTGCTCGCCTCTCCAGGTGGCACCATGCCGGCCTCCAAGGTGCGGCGACGCTCCTCGGCCGAAGAAACTAGAAAGCTGCCCACAGAAAAGGAACCGGACTGATGAAGTCGCGCCCCGCGCTCCTTCACCCTCTGATACCGCTCCTCACTCTCCCGAAGTCTCCCCTCCGCCGTGCCAAGACTCAGTCGGAGCTCCGACACCAGGGCCACCAGAGCTCTCCTCTCGTCCCAATCTCGATGTCGCTCTGCCATCCTGTACTCCCTCTCTTTCTCTATGGCCTCCCTATCCCTCTCCCTCTCCTCTCTCTCCCTCATCGCCTCTCTCCTCGACAGCTCGAGAGTGATCCGCATATCCACTACATCGCGAGGAAGCTCCTCAGCCTCCCGTCGCCGCTCCTCCTCTAGCTCCGCAATCCGGGCGTCACGCTCTGCCACCCAGGCATCGCGCTCCTGCTCAGCACGAACAGCACGGGCCAGGGCCTCCCGAATCTCGGCCACCTGTCAAAGCACGCATGCACCGTAAGAGAACAGTGATAGAAGGAGAGCAGCCAGAAGGAGAGTCGAGGTCAGGCAGACACTCACTCGAGCCTCACGGTCACGCTCGGCCTCCTCAGCCTGAGCCACCGCATACGCCAGCTGCTCCTGGAGGGCAGAAACCTCCAGAGGAGGGCCCCGCGAACTGGAACCCGCTCCACCAGCCATCCCGGCTGCCGCTGTCTGGTGGGCCCGCTGAAACACAGAGCAAACGACAGTTAGAGGCCAAGCATCAAAAATCCAGGTCACAACAAAATGCATTGCATAGACTCACCAGGATCTCCAACTCCTGTCGGATGGCCACTAACTGCCTCCTGGCGTCCACCAACTGGGCCCGCAGGTCGGCGATCATGTTGTCATGAGCATCCTGCATTACACATAAGTTAGTGCCACAAGCATATACATATAGAAGGGTGAAACATTTTCATTTCACTTACCCCTGCCATACCACCAAGGAAGAGGCGGTCCCCGTACGTAGCCCGGTACCGTCTCAGGTAATCAGTACTGTCCTGTACATGGGACACCACTAGGACCCCGCCCTGCTGCCAGTCATGGTACTGTGCTGGGAAGCGCGTACGCCAGTCCACAATCTTCCCCTTCCCCTTGGTCTTTCGCCCGATGCGGGCCGGCTCATCTACATCAACCCACTCCTGGGCTAGCCCCAACGTCCTCATAACCAGCCTCAGCCGAAGCGGCTCGATCTCGTTCAGGCAATGGACCCACACGTCCAGCCTGAAACGAGGATGACCCGCTGCAACCCAAGGCTGGCCAGCGTCGCCCATGCCCATGTAGGGTCTTCACACCACCTGCATCACCATACATACATCATGATAGTTACCATTCAGTCACATGCATAAAAAACTCAAAAAATCATACGCATCATACCATGGCCTCGGGATACTCGCTCAGTTCCCGACAAAGTGACGCCAGCTGGTAGCTGTGTGGTGCCGCTACCACGACCGGCCTCCACTGTCGCGCTAGAGGAACGGCCCTCCTGTTCCCATGCCTAGCCCTCCCCATCAAGAAATAGTAATAGCTCCACACCTGAATCCATCATACATCATTAGTACAATAATTGCATATTTAACTGTGGGAATGCATAAATAAAATGTTTACCTGGAGAAAAGGTGCGAAGCCACTGACTGTAGTCTCCTTCTCCGAAGTCTGGGAGAGATCGGCAATCAGATGGGCAAGCAGAGCCGCTCCCCACGCGTAGTGTCCCACTCTGTCCAGATCCGCCAAGATCCCGAGGAAACGGTAGTGGATGCCATCCCCCTTCGTCCCCAGCAGAAGGCGGCCCAAGAAGAAGAAAAGAAACCTTCGGAGGTCTAGATCCACCAGCTCCCGCTCGCTCGGGTCCTAGGTGAAAGCTGCACGAGCGTCTCCCTCGAGTCGTGCCAGAAACTCCGCTCCAGTCTCGCTAACCCGCTGGCGCGGGTCGACGAATCCGAGCGCCTCCATGATCTCCACTCGGCCAACTACCCTGCTGTCCCTATCAGTCACGCTCGTCTCTAACCACAGCAGGTCCAGGGCACTCTCTCGGTAGTCGGGGTAGGTGACCCCACTCACCGCCTCTCCGTCAACTGGTAGCCCGGTGATCCGAGCCACATCCTCTAGTGTCGGCACCATGTGCCCCCAGGGCATCAGAAACGCCCGACTCGGCGCATGCCACTGCTCCCTCAATGCCTGGATAAGAGGAAGGTCGAGCCGAAAGGGCTCGATCCTAAGGAAAGCTTCGAAGCCCATGGCGTCCACACGCGCCCTCTGAAAGTCTGGCAGCCCACGGTATGCTGCCACCACTAGGGACTAGCTGATCCGGCCCTTCATCACGCCCTGCACACCACAAAACCAACAAAGAACACATCAGCATCATGAATAGTAATAAACAATAACACTGTATATACTACTTATTTATTTTATTTTATTTTTATTTTTAAAAAAACATTTATATTTTTTTGGAGGCGTCCAACACCTTGGACGCCTCCTTTACATTTTCTTTATTTTATTTTTAGAAAAAACCCAAAAAATGAAAAAAAAATAAATAAAAATATATATATTATCATGGAGGCGTCCCAGGCCCTGGACGCCTCCTTATTTTTAATTCTATTTTTGTTATTTACGTAAGTAAATAAATAAAAAAGAAAAAAAGAAAATGTGGAGGCGTCCAGGCCCCTGGACGCCTCCATCCCTCACTCACCGGCCCTCACCACACGGCCTCTCGTTCACCTATCCAGCCTATTAAACCAACAGATTGAAGTTCCGAGGGGCTTACCGGGCCGTGATCGTCATCTCCCACGTCGCCAGCACCCGCAGCAGCCTCCACGGCCAACTCCTCCACGGCAATCTCCTCCGCCGCAGCAGCCTCCTCGGCATCATCCCTCAACCTCCTCGGACGATGAGCCCATCGTTTCTGCTTCTCTCCACCCTGGCTCGGGCCTCCTTGCTCCATTGGGACTAAGAATGGGTCGTCTGGTTTAACTGGGTCATCTGAATGAACAGTAAATGAGCAAGGGGGGGGAGACCCCCCATATATATAGAATCCACCTTCTTTGGGGCGTCCAGGCGCCTAGACGCCCCCACGTTTTTAATTTTTTTCAAAATTCAAAAAACTTAGGGGCGTCCAGTCACCTGGACGCCCCTAAAATAAAACTAAAAAAAAATTAAAATAAAAAAATTAGGGGCGTCCAGGACCACGGACGCTCCCAAAAAAAAAATAATTTTAAAAAATAAATGTAGGGGCGTCCAGGCCCCTGGACGCCCCCATAATAAAAATTTTAAAAAAAAATAATAAAAGAGAAATAAGACAAGAGTATGTATATAATCCAAACAAAAGCACAAAATAAAAACACAAAGAAAAAGAAAAATCACCAAAAAAAATATAATTAAGGGAACTGGTCCAAAACATCAAAATGCCAGATTTTATTCCATCAGAAAAGCAGAATGAGGTACATCAGGGGCTTAGGCGCCTTAGGCCTTAACTTCCCCAGTTCAGTTACGTAAGCCCGCCACAGCTCGCATTCTTCCCCCACATGCGCTAAGGCCTTTCCCGCAACACTTGTCTTCCAGGGTGCTTTGACGGCCTTCGCTTCCTTCGCGTCTGCTTCAGTGCCCAACTCCCTCTTCTTCAAAGGAACAATGCCAGTCAGTAGCGGGAACGAATGGCGTGGGATGCCAATCTGGAGGCAGCACCGATGCGCATTATAAAGGACGAACTCGGTCACGCCGATCAGTTGAAGATCAACTTTGGGAGAAGGCCTCATGAGGAGATCAAGCGAAAGCAAACATGCCGGTTCACAAGTGAAGAAGCCTTGTGTCATGGTGCGGAAGTGAGACCGCCAGTCTTCACGTTTCTTCAGCCATGGAATGCGGTTTGCCACGGTGCAACTGAAGCCTAACACGTCGGCTATATGATAAAGGGGGCTTTGTTGGAAGAGCTTCGAAGCGGTTGGCATTCCCTCACGGTGATCAAACTTGAAGTGCAAATCCAGCCAGCAATTTAGGACAAGTGCGGAACCAAAAGGAGGCTTACCCATGCTCGAGGCAGTAAGGCCACTATATAGGTAGGCAAGGACAGTGGGTCCCACCCTCTTTCCACGCCAGATCCCGCAGATAGCACTCAGTTGGTCTTCCTCCACCATGTTGTCGGTATAAGGAAACAAGAGAGCACCCTCCAGAAAAATGGTGAACCCTTTCATGATTCCCTCCAAATAGTCATCGCATGGTAACCCTCTCAAGGCCTCCATGACCCATTCCGCGAGCTTTTGCAAATCAATTCCCTTTTGAGTATGAACCTTTCGGGCTGCGTCGGACGGCATGAAGCTTCCAAGGACGCTTTCGGAAGTCCCCAGTGTCATCATCCGCATAGCCTTCATGTGACGACCAGAGGATCCGAGTACCGGAAAGGAACCGGCGCGTCTCGAATCTCGGCCCGCCAACCCACGAGCCCGAAGACTCGGAAGGGTAGAAAGGAGTGGTGTGGGGGTACAAGAGAAGCTGCAACGACCACAGAGATATCACAATAATCCAAAATAAAATGCACATAATAATATAAATAAATAAACTGCTACAAGGTCCACAGTGTCTCATGTCCAAAAGAAAGTACAGTCAACAGAAAAGAAAGTACAACTACACGGGGCATCCCCCGGAGTACAACTACACGGGGCATCCCCCGGCTCTGGCAGACTGGCGACTAACCCTGGCTAGAAGAACCGCGCTGAAACCCGGCCGCGCCTCTCGAAGACCCCGCCTCACCTGAAAAGTAGGGGTGAGCCTCATTTCATTGGCCCAGTAGGGATCCCGCGAATCCCCACCACGCACGAGAAGCGAGAAGGTGGAAGGTAACCCTACCTAACAGGAGTACAGTAGAACCAACAAGCTGAAATAAATAAACAGAAAAGTCGTCTACTCTAACAGTACCGTACTACAGAACCTCGGTCCCAGAAAACACGAGTCCACGCCTGCCAGTGAACAGGAGCACCACCCACTAGAGGAACGACCGGATGCGTCCCCTGACGTCTTATACCGTGTCACAAGTGTCTAGCTACTACGCCCCGGGCGTGAGACTCAGACACACTCAGTAACCAGAAGTAACCGCAAAACAAGGACTAGCTGAGGTCACGCTCGTCGGCGCGGGTCCGAACCCTCAGCCTCGTGTGCACACTCAGACCGTACGCCCTAGGCCTGTCCTCTAGCTGGTATTTCCCCCTAAACCCGGACTCGGAAGTACGCGGGGGCCCTGCGGTAACCAGCCTACTCACAGCCTCTCTCGGGTACGCCGCTCAGCCACTCCCAGGCGAGCCAGCACACGCGTGCCATGGGAAAGCTACGACTAGTGGTAGGGTCACTGGAAGTAAGGACTAATCCACGGAAACCACCGACCAACACTAACAAGGTGCAGAGGTCATCCTCTATACCACACCGACTCTCGGTAGCACCAGCCAACGTATCACCTCCCGGGATCCCCGCGGCACCCTCGTACAGTCCCCACACGATGCCAAGCATCAGTCGGACCGTAAGACAACACAAAGGGGTCAGGACCCACTCACCCGGGCTTGATCGGCACGAAACGGCAGACGCGGTCACCGGAGGACCGCCTCCGGTGGTAGCGGTCTGCCCTGGACCGCAACCACCAGGTAGCGGTCCTCTTGGGACCGCGACCACCCCGGCACCAGAAAAATGAAGGAGGTCGCCTGATGACCGCCTTCACACAGTAGCGGTCCCTAGGGGACCGCGACCAGGAACCAACGGTCAAAAAAATGCCTCGAGGCCCGTGCTGGTCCCCACGGAGATAGCGGTCTGTCGCAAGGCCGCGACCAGCCACCGACACTCTAAGGCCTAACGGTCAAAAATCCGATGAAGGCGGTCCTCACCTGACCGCTACCATTGATAGCGGTTACTGGTGAACCGCGATCACCCCGGAAAACCGAGAACGACGGGAAATGGCCGAAAACTCCATTCCACGCCCCAATCACCCCCCGATGATGGGGAAACAAAGGGGGAACCCTCCCCAACCCTCCTAGCATGCATCTACCGCCTCGGATCGGCCAAAACGCGAAGAAACAGCGGATCGGCTCACAAACCCCAAAAACATGGTTTCACCCAAACCCGCTCAAAAACGCCCCTCTCGACCTCCCCTCGGCCTACAAAGCACGGGGAACGATGGGATGAGCATGGGGGTTCGTCTCCCTACCTCAATGGAGCGAAAGCTCCACTGAATCACCGCCGAAAGCAAGGATGAAGCTTTTACTCCCATGAACGCCTCGCCTCTCGCCGCGAAAAGCACGCCACCGGGACCGCCTCGCCGCCGCCGCCGCTGCCACGCCGTTGCCGGAGTGAGAGGGGCCGCGTCTCGATCGGTCTCCCGGGGGAAGAAGATCGGCCACGGGGGAGAGGGGGAGCTCTCACGGTTGAAGGAAGGAGGAAGAAGAAGAAGAAAAGAAAAAGGTAAAAAAGAAAAGGAAAAGAATTGATATATATAGAAAATTCGGAAAATCGGAAAAATTCCAAAAAATAGAAAAATACACCTCCTCGACCGTCTCGATGCGCTGATCGCAACGACACCACTCGCGGGTTGGTGAACGACCCAGTTCACCCGCTACAGGGTTCCGAAGGATTCGCCGAAACCCGTACGCGGAAATCGGAAAACACGCATGGAAAAGTCGCGGACACACTCCGGGCCTACGAAACGACTCCAGATCGCGCCGATCCGAACACGAAAGATGTCCGAAATGAAATTTCAGATACAACAGGGTCAGACACTCCGATAAACCAGATCCGGGACCCACAAAGAAGGATCCGAAAGATCCGGGACATTACAGCCCTCCCCCCTTAAAGGAATTTCATCCTCGAAATTCAAGAACATAGCACAAGGACGGGGGACAGACTCACACAAAAAAATACGGATATAACTCTCGCATCTCATCCTCGCGTTCCCAAGATGCCTCGCCGCCAGAATGATGCTACCAGACCACCTTAACCAGAGGGATAACCTTGTTTCGCAGGCGCTGCTCCCGCCGATCCTCAATTCGAACAGGAAACTCCGGAAGGGACAGATTTGGGGTCACGTCAGGCCAAACGGCATCCTCCAGAACATGAGAATCATCGGGCATATACTTCCGAAGCATCGACACGTGGAACACATCATGCACCGCGGAAAGCTCCGGAGGTAGCTGCAACCGATAAGCAACTTCCCCAACGCGCTCAACGATGGGAAAGGGACCAATGTAGCGGGGACTCAACTTCCCACGCCTACCGAAGCGCATCACGCCCTTCATGGGAGACACTCTCAAGAAAACTTGATCTCCGACAACAAAGCTGAGAGGTCGCCTCCTACGATCGGCATAACTCTTCTGTCGGCTCTGAGCTGCCAACATCTTCTGCCGAACGAGATGCACCACCTCAACACACTGCTGCACCAAATCTGGTCCGATCAAGGCACGCTCACCTACCTCGAACCAATCAAGCGGAGTCCGACAAGGTCACCCATACAATGCCTCATAGGGAGCCATACCGATGCTCGAATGATAGCTGTTGTTATAAGTAAACTCCACTAATGGCAAATGGTGGGTCCAACTCCCCTGCCATTCCAAGCAACTCGTTCGCAACATGTCCTCCAAAGTCTGGATGGTCCGCTCAGACTGACCGTCCGACTGAGGATGATAGGCCGAGCTGAATGCCAACTCAGTGCCTAGAGCCCTCTGAAAACTCCTCTAGAATCCAGAAGTGAAACGGAGATCACGATCCGATACAATGGAGATACGGACTCCATGCAACGGGACTATCCGCTCCACGTACAGACGAGCCAAATGCTGCACGCTCCAACTGACCTTGACCGGCAGCAATTGCGCCGTCTTCGTCAGTCTATCCACTAGCAACCAGATACTATCTTCCCCACTGGACGTCCTCGGCAATCCAACCACGAAATCAGTGGTCACAGGGTCCCACTTCCACGTAGGAATGTCCAAGGGCTGAAGTGTGCCTCCTGGTCGCTGGTGCTCAGCCTTCACCTGCTGACAGGTCAAACACCTGGCCACAAACTCTGCAACATCTCTCTTCATACCAGGCCACCAAAACTGCCTCTTCAGGTTCTGGTACATCTTAGCGGATCCGGGGTGCACGGCATACCGACTACTGTGAGCCTCACGAAATACAGTACGCCGCACCTGCCCCTCAGACGGCACATACAATCTACCTCTTAACCTCATAGCTCCATCCTCACCAAGCTCCACCTCGGCCATCGACAGAATACGGGATAGCTCGGGGTCCGCTCGCTGAGCCTCAGTCACCTGTCGACGCACCACGGGCGTGACAGTCAGACTCGCAAGGACAGCCGAACCCTGGTCCTGCGGGACCTTGAGTCTAAAAGTCATGGCCGGAACCTGCTCCCAAA
The DNA here is from genome assembly GCA_022559845.1 of Amorphophallus konjac. Classification (NCBI taxonomy): domain Eukaryota; kingdom Viridiplantae; phylum Streptophyta; class Magnoliopsida; order Alismatales; family Araceae; genus Amorphophallus; species Amorphophallus konjac. Next base: position 197,081,792 of record CM040122.1, on the reverse strand, counting down.
GCTTCCACTTCCTCAACAACAACCGACTGACCGATACCGTCCTACTCAGGGCATCAGCCACGACGTTCATCTTGCCAAGCTGATAAGACAGAGTAACATCATAATCCTTCATGTACTCCATCCACCTCCTCTGCCTGAGGTTAAGATCCTTCTGCGTGAACACATACCTCAAACTCTGATGGTCAGTGAAAAGCTCAAACCTCTCGCCGTACAAATAATGCCTCCAGATCTTCAGAGCGAAGATCACCGCTGCCAACTCAAGATCATGAGTAGGGTAGTTCGCCTCATGTGGCTTCAACTGCCACGATGCATACGCCACAACTCTCCCATGCTGCATCAACACAGCACCGAGGCCTACCCTGGAAGCATCCGTACACACCACGAAACCACCCGAGCTAGATGGCAACACCAAAACCGGAGCAGTGGTAAGCAATCTCTTCAGCTCCACGAAGCTCCGCTCACACTCCTCCGTCCAGACGAACGACATGTCCTTCCGCGTAAGCCTAGTCATCGGGGCCGCAATACGAGAGAAATCCTGAATAAACCTCCGATAATAACCTGCGAGCCCCAAGAAACTCTGAATCTCCATGACAGAACTCGGCCTCAGCCACTGCACCACCGCCTTGACCTTGGCCGGGTCCACGGAAACACCATCACCAGAAATCACGTGCCCCAAAAAGTGCACCTCACGAAGCCAGAACTCGCACTTACTAAGCTTCGCATACAACTGGTGACCACGCAGGGTCTGCAACACCACCCTCAAGTGATGCACATGCTCCTCAGCAGACCGTGAATACACAAGGATATCGTCCACGAACACGACCACAAACTGGTCCAAGTACGGATGAAACACCCTATGCATCAAGTCCATAAACGCTGCGGGGGCATTGGTGAGCCCAAACGGCATCACCAAGAACTCATAATGCCCATACCTCGACCGAAACGCTGTCTTCTCCACGTCTGACTCTCGGATCCGCAGCTGATAGTAGCCCGATCTCAAATCGATCCTCGAAAACACTCGGGCCGACTAAAGCTGATCGAACAAGTCATCAATCCGAGGCAACGGATACTTTTTCTTAACAGTCGCCTGGTTCAACTGACGGTAGTCGATGTACAGCCTCAAACTACCGTCCTTCTTCTTCACAAACAACACCGGCGCACCCCACGGGGAATAACTAGGACGAATATACCCCTTGGCCAGCAACTCCTGCAACTGCGCCTTCAGCTCTCGCAACTCGGTAGGCGCCATCCGATAAGGGGCCTTCGACATAGGCGCCGTGCCCGGCACCACCTCAATCATGAAATCAATCTCTCGCTACGGTGGCAACCCTGGTAGCTCCTCGGGAAAAACGTCAGGAAACTCGCACACGACAGTAATGTCCTCTACCTCAGGACCCTGTTGCTCGACCAAAACCACGGATGCGAGAAAGCCCTGACAACCTGCATCAAGCAAACGACGCGCACGGATAGCCGAAATAAACAAACGAGAAGAGGAAGACCGAATACCTTGGAAATAGAAGGTGGGTCCATGAAGCTGTCGGAAGTAGATAAGCCTCGAGCCAATCCATGCCCAAAATCACATCAAAGTCCTGAAGCGGTAACGCGTAGAGTCTAGCCGGCAAGTTCCACCCTTCCACCCATACAGGTACCTTCTCGTAGCAGTACGGGGTGATAATGAAGTCACCGGTAGGCAACTCTACCGCCAAGTCACAGGACACCTCGGTCACCGGGTCCTCTACACTCTGAGCAAAATCCTCCGAGATGAACGAATGAGAAGCACCTGAATCGAACAAAACATGAGCCACACAACCCAAAATCGAAAGAGTACCTTCCACCAGATGCGACGCCTCAGCCTCTGCTCTGGTCATGTGAGTCACTCTGCCTCGAGATCTCTGCCTCCCCACAGTAGCTGACCGCGACAACTGAGGAAACTGTCCCTGCTGCTGGTACTGCTGCGGCTGTGCTGACGACTGTTGGGGCTGAAACTACTGCTGCTACTGAAACTTGTGCGGCTGGCACGGTCTCTGCGGACAGTCACGTGCCATGTGCCCCGGCTGGTCGCACCTGAAGCAAATCACGGGCGCCGAACACGGTCTGCCTAGATGAGAACCACCGCACTTGGGACAACCGCCCCGAGCACCTGACACCGAACCCTGACGCTGCAAAGCCACAGACTACTGATCACTGGCCGACGACTCCTGCTGTGACTGCCCCTTCTTACCCCGGCGTCTCCCGCCAAGGCCCGCCTCCTTGGGTAACTTCTTGAGCCTCGAGCCAAAGGAGGAAGAGTCTGGCACAGGAGCCACAGACTGCGTCGCCACTGAACCACCTGCCGAGAGCTGGGCGGTACTCTGCTGCTGCGCTACTGACGGCTGGCCAAAACCTGCCTGCACCTGACTAGCACTGCCCTGCCCTCGAACCTTCTGCAAATCTCTCTCCAGTGTCGATGCTGCCTTGCACGCCGCATCCAAAGTGGTCAATCCCGACGCAAGAAGATGATGCCTCAACTCCAGCCTCAAACCACCCACAAACTGATCGATCTTCACCTCCTCATCTGCCATGATATGAGGAGCATAACGGCCCAACTCGATAAACCTGGCACGGTACTGCATCACCGATATGTCACCCTGAGTCAGCTCCATGAACTCATGCAACCTCTACGACCTGACAAAGGACGGACAGAAGGCACGCTCAAAAGCCGTGACGAACTCCTGCCACGCAATCTGTCGAAGAGGACGAGACTCGAACACTGAACCCCACTCTGACGTCCACCAAGTACGGGCCGGTCCCTGAAGACGATGAGTAGCCAACGTTACCTGCTCCTCCTCGGGGCACTCCATCGCACTGAAAATCCGCCGGATATCATCCAGCCACTCTCTGGCCACCTCATGATCTGGCTGCCCACCGAAAGAAGGGGGCTGGAACAGCAAAAACTCCTTCAGCACACGACCATGACCACCACGAGTCCGGTCCTCACCACCATCGCCACCCTGCTGCTGATGATCTCCCTGCTGCCGCTGAAACACATACTCAAACATGCCTCGGAAGAAGTCGTCCATCCCTGGAGCTCTCGCATCTCCAGATACACCCACGAAAACTGAAGCCCTACTCTGCTCCTCCGGACCACCACTAGACTCTCCCTGCAGGGCACGAGTCCTCCTCCGTGGTGCCATAACACACCTGGCATCAAAGAAAAGCAACCGGAAATCAATAAAACACACGACCCTAAGCCAGTCGTCGACTGTACAGGACATTCATGGACCTTCTGGACCACTGCAATTCGTTCCAAGTTCCGATGCACCTCCACAACCTCACTCTGATACCAGCTGTGACGACCCGAGGATCCGAGTACCGGAAAGGAACCGGCGCGTCTCGAATCTCGGCCCGCCAACCCACGAGCCCGAAGACTCGGAAGGGTAGAAAGGAGTGGTGTGGGGTTACAAGAGAAGCTGCAACGACCACAGAGATATCACAATAATCCAAAATAAAATGCACATAATAATATAAATAAATAAACTGCTACAAGGTCCACAGTGTCTCATGTCCAAAAGAAAGTACAGTCAACAGAAAAGAAAGTACAACTACACGGGGCATCCCCTGGAGTACAACTACACGGGGCATCCCCCGGCTCTGGCAGACTGGCGACTAACCCTGGCAAGAAGAACCGCGCTGAAACTCGGCCGCGCCTCTCGAAGACCCCGCCTCACTTGAGAAGCAGGGGTGAGCCTCATTTCATTGGCCCAGTAGGGATCCCGCGAATCCCCACCTCGCACGAGAAGCGAGAAGGCGGAAGGTAACCCTACCTAACAGAAGTACGGTAGAACCAACAAGCTGAAATAAATAAACAGAAAAGTCGTCTACTCTAACAGTACCGTACTATAGAACCTCGGTCCCAGAAAACACGAGTTCACGCCTGCCAGTGAACAGGAGCACCACCCACTAGAAGAACGACCGGATGCGTCCCCTGACGTCTTATACCGCGTCACAAGTGTCTAGCTACTATGCCCCGGGCGTGAGACTCAGACACACTCAGTAACCAGAAGTAACCGCAAAATAAGGACTAGCTGAGGTCATGCTCGTCGGCGTGGGTCCGAACCCTCAGCCTCGTGTGCACACTCAGACCGTAATCCCTAGGCCTGTCCTCTAGCTGGTATTTCCCCCTAAACACGGACTCGGAAGTACGCAGGGGCCCTACGGTAACCAACCTACTCACAGCCTCTCTCGGGTACGCTGCTTAGCCACTCCCAAGCGAGCCAGCACACGCGTGCCGTGGGAAAGCTACGACTAGTGGTAGGGTCATTGGAAGTAAGGACTAATCCACGGAAACCACCGACCAACACTAACAAGGTGCAGAGGTCATCCTCTGTACCACACCGACTCTCGGTAGCACCAGCCGACGTATCACCTCCCGGGATCCCCGCGGCACCCTCGTACAGTCCCCACACGATGCCAAGCATCAGTCGGACCGTAAGACAACACAAAGGGGTCAGGACCCACTCACCCGGGCTTGATCGGCACGAAACAGCAGACGCGGTCACCGGAGGACCGCCTCCGGTGGTAGCGGTCTGCCCTAGACCGCAACCACCAGGTAGCGGTCCTCTTGGGACCGCGACCACCCCGGCACCAGAAAAATGAAGGCGGTCGCCTGATGACCGCCTTCACACAGTAGCGGTCCCTACGGGACCGCGACCAGGAACCAACGGTCAAAAAAATGCCTCGAGGCCCGTGCCGGTCCCCACGGTGATAGCGGTCATCCCCAGACCGCGACTAATAGTCACGGTCTGTCGCAAGACCGCGAACAGCCACCGACACTCTAAGGCCTAACGGTCAAAAATCCGATGAAGGCAGTCCTCACCTGACCGCTACCATTGATAGCGGTTACTGGTGAACCGCGATCACCCCGGAAAACCGAGAACGACGGGAAATGGCCGAAACTCCATTCCACGCCCCAATCACCCCCCGATGATGGGGAAACAAAGGGGGAACCCTCCCCAACCCTCCTAGCATGCATCTACGTCCTCGGATCGGCCAAAACGCGAAGAAACGGCGGATCGGCTCACAAACCCCAAAAACATGGTTTCACCCAAACCCGCTCAAAAACGCCCCTCTCGACCTCCCCTCGGCCTACAAAGCACGGGGAACGATGGGATGAGCATGGGGGTTCGTCTCCCTACCTCAATGGAGCGAAAGCTCCGCCGAATCACCGCCGAAAGCAAGGATGAAGCTTTTACTCCCAAGAATGCCCCGCCTCTCGCCGCGAAAAGCACGCCACCGGGACCGCCTCGCCGCCGCCGCCGCTGCCACGCCGTTGCCGGAGTGAGAGGGGCCGCGTCTCGGTCTCCCGGGAGAAGAAGATCGGCCACGGGGGAGAGGGGGAGCTCTCACGGTTGAAGGAAGGAGGAAGAAGAAGAAGAAAAGAAAAAGGTAAAAAAGAAAAGGAAAAGAATTGATATATATAGAAAATCCAGAAAATCGGAAAAATCCTGAAAAATAGAAAAATACACCTCCTCGACCGTCTCGACGCGCTGATCGCAACGGCACCACTCGCGGGTTGGTGAACGACCCAGTTCACCCGCTACAGTGTTCCGAAGGATTCGCCGAAACCCGTACGCGGAAATCGGAAAACACGCATGGAAAAGCTGCGGACACACTCCGGGCCTCCGAAACGACTCCGGATCTCGCCGATCCGAACATGAAAGATGTCCGAAACGAAATTTCAGACACAACAGGGTCAGACACTCCGATAAACCAGATCTGGTACCCACAAAGAAGGATCCGAAAGATCCGGGACATTACACTTCACCTTCCCGTCACTCTTGAATTTCTTCAATCCGAGCAGAAGTTCCACCTCCTCGAGGAGGATGGTCACCTCAAAGGTCGGGAAGATAAAAGTGTGGGTCTGGGGATGCCAGATCTCCACTAGTGCGCCCATAGCCGCCCAGTCCATACGAATCTTCTCGTAGTGTTTGGCGTGAATAAGGAGCCCCTGCAGATGCCACTTCGAGAGTATGGCCCTCATGCCGATGGAGATGTTGGAAGTTAGCTTTGAAAGCCATGGCAGTTTGGAAAACTTCCTCGGGCCTGGGAAGAGTGGATATGGCTGGAAGAGAAAAGAAAGAAGAAGAAATGAAGGAAGTAAGAAGAAGGTTCACGTGGAGAAATTTGAAATGAATCAGCTTACCATATGCGACATGATCGTCCCACTCAGATGACCTTCGAGGTCGGAGAGTCGCCTGATCTCGCTGCTAGGCCTGCTCCTCTTTATAACGCGGGAAGACTCTCCTTCCATCCTGAGATCTCTAGATTCCCCTCTCCTTCCTCTCCCGAGTTTCCAAAACCCACCTTGATGCTTTTGAATGAACTAGCCTAAGGGGAGTTCTTATAGGAAGGGTAGGGCGCTACAGGACGGAACATGTCACATCAGCGGTCAATGTCAGGATTTTGGCTAGATCTCGTTTCCATTGTGGTGCGATTCTTTTACGATTTTGTTACTTTCTGATGTTATTAATCCATGCTGGCCTGTGCAGATTTTACTAACGGACGTCTTTGTCCTATCTCCTATCCCACCTTTCAATGGTTGGTCCTACCATGACATGCATCGTAGTATATGATACCTACGCTACTAGAACATATCAAGGACCTTGCGGCCCGAACGAATCTGGGATTTGAGTTCCCCTTCAAAAAAAATAGTGATGATCCTGGAAGAATTTGGGTTGTACGGATAGGCTGTTAACTTGTGGTAGCATGGGGACGACGGTTCCATTCAGTGAGTTGGTGCGCTGATAAACGGGCCCCAGCCCAGTGTCAGCTCACCGGATCGGTATCCTGACCCGTTCTTAACAAGTTGACAATATTATCCTTGGCTATTTTCTATTTTAGTTTGTTTTAAATTTTTCTTTAAGCCCAGCATGCATTCATATAGGACTTTGATTTATTGCGGAAGATCATTCAAGTGGTTCGATTGCGAAAGCCGCTGTGCTTCAATTCTTACAAATATGAGATATTCCACTCCGAATGAAATACTGAATTTCCTTGAAACGGCCCTACGCTGCTCTTCCACAGGAGACCCTTGTTTGGACAGACCCTTAGATATTCCTTTACTTTTTACCTTGTTTGACCCACCTTGGCCGCAGCACTTCCACATCGGCTAGTAACCGCTCACCAAAGGTGAAACCTGCGGGTTTATAACCCAGGTACTTCCACACCGAGAAGTTGGTCTCCTTTATTTTTCATGCCTGAGCGCACATCTCACCCTCCCTTATTTGATCTCCGTCCAAGCAATCGTCAAGATTTGAAAGACCTTCTTCAAGGTCGCCTCATTGAAACTCCAGGAAAAATTCCAGACAGTAACGTCAAAAGCGTGTCTCATCACACCTTAGCATCAACTTATCAGTCCGCTCCCACTTCATTTCACTCCACTTCGATACCATTCCACTACGTGTCACTCCCTTGCAAAGCAGACGCCAAGGCGGGGCAGCTGTAGACACGCCATTCCTGACGTCTCCTGAGAAAGTCTCATATTACTATACGACGCCCCGCGACGGCTTACGCATTTCGAATCTCTTAAGTGCTTACTTTTCTTGGGTCTTCTTCTACCTTTTTCGGCATCCAGAATCGTCTCGTCACGGTATTCGGACGGCATCAACATCAGTCAGACGCATCAGAGGTTCCGAAACCAGGAAGGGTGTTTGCCGGGCAGCCGCCAACGCCTGAACTGAGGACCCGGGTGGGTCTTTATGGGGGCGTCCAGGCCCCTGGACGCCCCCATTCTTTTAATTTATTTTTCACAGCCCAAAACTAAATAAAAAATAATATATTAATGGAGGCGTCCAGGCCCCTGGACGCCTCCTTAAAAATAAGTATAAAAAATATAAAATGCCAGCTTTGGCATAAAAACAAAACAAAAAATAAAAATAATATATTTATGGAGGCGTCCAGGCCCCTGGACGCCTCCATCAACTCCCTCACGGGCACCGCCCACCGAACGACGGTTTGTCGTGTGTGAAAAAATCTAAATTATGGAGACGTCCAGCCAGCTAGACGCGCCCATTTCTGAATCACGAGGCACCGCTCACAAAATCACGCGTTGTGCCAAACCGTGTGCGGCCGTCGGTGGGGTTCGATGGACCTGTTGGAGGCGTCCGGGGCCCTGGACGCCTCCACAAAAATATTCCGAAAAAATAAATAAAAATAGAATAAAATATTGGTTCGGCCCTGATGGAGGTGTCCAGGGTCCTGGACGCCTCCACCCTCCGGAGCCCTATAAATAGAGGCCCACCCCCTCAGTTCTGGAGGAGCTTCTAAGAGATCCGATAGGCTGCCGGAGCCCAGAGGCTACGGGGTCATTTCTAACCTGCGGGGTCTTTTGTAGGTGGAGGTTCTGCAGGCTTGTCAGGTGTCCAGGCTCGCGAGAGGAAGGCTACCTTCATCCACCGCGCTTCCACGTCGTCCCTACGCTGCCGGAGCTCCTCCGGATCTCACCCTCGGCTCATCTAATAAGCCTTTTCTTCCCCTTTTTCTCCATACTTCTTTACATTCATCATACTGCATCCTCTATCTCCCTACATAAGGGCTCCGTCTCTTGCATACTTCTTGCATTCATCATCGCATTTTCCTCCTACTCGAGTCCGAGAGGGGTTTAAAACCACACCAACCAGGTGTGTGTCAGGTCACGATCTCGTTACTTTTATTGTAAGGAATTGTTACTACACTGTCATTTTCTAATTCCGTTCGTTTATTGTCTACTGTTTTGCAAGGGTAACCAAGGAAAGCCCTCTCCGTCGGCCGGCCGAAGGGGGAGGAAGAAGCAACCCGCCATCTCCCGCTCTTGAGGTAGGCGCGATCACTTTCTTTATTTCGGAGTCTTTTGACCCCTAGCGATCACATCTTGTTCTCGAGGCCGCGGCGTGTCACTTCCCCAATGGCCGTTTAAATTTCCGTTCTTATATTCTCTTTATATTCTGTTATATTCTGCTCATATTCTCGAGGCCGCGGCGAGTCACTTCCCCAATGGCCGTTTAAATTCCCATTCTTATATGTTATATTCTTATCTATTCATATTCTCGAGGCCGCGGCGAGTCACTTCCCCAATGGCCGTTTAAATTTTCGTTCTTATATTCTCTTTATATTCTGTTATATTCTGCTCATATTCTCGAGGCCACGGCGAGTCACTTCCCTAATGGCCGTTTAAATTCCCGTTCTTATATGTTATATTCTTATCTATTCATATTCTCGAGGCCGCGGCGAGTCACTTCCCCAATGGCCATTTTAATTCTTGCTATTTAATTTCTGCACCATTCCCGTCCCCCCGAGGCCGCGGCGAGTCACTTCCCGCTATGGCCGTTTAACCCCCATATCTTGCTATCTTACATTTGTCCCGCTCGCCCCGCCGGAGCAATCTCCCGTGGTGGCCCCTTCCCTTTTCTCTTATTTCTGTGTTGCAGCAAACAAAAGAGGAGCCCGCGCGCTCCGCGTCTTCTTCGCTCCCCGAACAGCGTGACGTCGCTCACATTTCTGTCTTGGGGCCCAAACTATTTTGGGTTCCAAAATCTACTCCCTAAGTGTGTTTGCAGGTATGTCTAGTAGCCGGGAACAAAATGATGAAACATGAATAGCTACTCCAGGCATATGACAAGAGGCAGGGCCAAAAATTCTAAAAGCTGAAAGAGATTGGAGGCCTTGTCAACATGCTAATGCAACACCAAGGGTAAAAATAAATCAGTCAGGTAAAGCAGGTAAGTGATTTACCTTCATGAAATAAATTTTCTGTAAAAGGATAAAATGTTCATGACTTGCGTGCATAAACTTGAATTGATTGCATACCTGCTGTATGTATCAGTGTTGCATAGTCTGCACAAAATTGATGCTCTTCTCTTGCCATTTATTGCACTGAGTTTGAATGGTTCATTTAGTGCATATAGTCGATGCATGTGTCTAATGTCTGCATATATCATTTGAATGACTATCAAGGAAGTCGTTCAATGCATATAGAACTGCACTATACTACATATCATCAAATTTGAAAAATCTGAAAAGAAATGATTCATTGGATAGCATATTGTTGCATCATGGTGTCAGGGGGAGCTGAGAGTTCAGTTCAATACTTTGAATCCTTTTCACTTCTCATTGTCCCCACTCAATTCATTCATATTCTTTGACATCAGATGCTCTTGGATCTTAATGCCTATTGCTATCATTTCCCTATCACTTTCACTGAACAACAGTATTGCTTCTGATTTAGTACATTGAGCTGTGGTTATTGCAATTGTTCATTTATAAGAATCGCACTTGCAAACTGAAAGGAACTAAAGGCTTAACTTTTATAAATTGAAGAGTTTAGTGTCTGCACTTCAGAACTTGAGATAAAAGAAAACATTTATAGCTCTTAATCTCTGTCTCATGGTTAGAATAGAAAAGGTTTTTTTTTATGCCTTAATGTGTTAAACTGGAAATGTCTAGAAAAGGTGAATAAGAGTGTGTACTATTTTTAAACAATCACTCTAAAAGAAATCAGGGCAGCAGTAAATAAGAACATTAATGTAAAGAGCTGAACACAGTGACAGAGCAATGGCTGAATTGCACTGAGAAACTGTGATCTCCTCTAAAGAAGCAGGAGAATTCATAAGTCATGAAGTGCTTCAGACTATCTCTGTTCATAGGGTCAAATCTATAGGGGGAGTCTTCACCAAGTAACTGGGGGTACTGGCCTCTGATCAAGGTGTGCCTTTAATGTCAAAGGTGAAAATTGTTCCTTATAGGTCTTGATCTGAAATAGATCTAGTAGTTTATGCTTAGTAACTGGGGGTACCAGCCTCTGATCAAGGTGTACACCTAATGTCAATAGCATAAATGCCACTGGTCTATTCACTTAGCTTAGTTTCTGAAAAATTAGAAAGTGAAAAACAAACTGTTGTAACCCTTTGTAATCAAAAGTCATTGAGTGAAAATTATTTTTTTAATACATATTCAAGTTGCCTTTCTTGAACTTCCATGTTTAATCACAATGGGTATTGTTTCTAACTTTTCTATTAAAATCATGTGCCTTAGATTCATTGCTATAAATGGAGTCTATAACTCTTTTTCAGTGGTCAGCTACTTTACTCTATCTTTATCACTGTTAAACCTAAATTTTTTCAAAACTATATATTACTGATTCTTATGCTTTAATAGTTGTTTATAATCATGCTCACCTTCTGAACCAATGCTTCAGCTGTTGTGCAGTGACCCCTTTTTTTATTCATGTTCCTTCCCTCCTACCTTCTCTACCTCTTGATTATCTGTTTCATCCATCCATATTCCTTCTCAAAGGGGGAGAAATAATTCAGGGGGAGTTATTCATTCAGGGGGAGTTTGAGCTGTTCTAAGAGAAATCTGCAATGTATTCTGCATGTTGCACTCATGTGTTTCCTTCTTTTTGATTATGTCAAAGGGGGAGAAAATTTTGTGGGTGACTCACTGTCACTTTGTTGCCATCATCAAAAAGGGGAGAATGTTGGGAGAATGTTGTGCCCCTTAGGCACAAGCTTATGCTATTTTGTTTTGATGATAGCAACATATTGAGAGTATCACAGTGAGCCAGTCTTTGTGTTTAGCATACATTGCATTTGTTCACTGTATAGGTGCATTCATCAGTTGCACGCTTGCACATCACAAAAGTCTATACACTCCATTGCCTTGCTGCATTGCTGCCTTGCTGCATTGCACAACATATAGTCTATACATTCTTTGCTGCAACATTTGCACATCATGCACTAGCAAGTCTGCACATTGTCACAAGTCTACACATTGCAGTCTGTTCGTATGCATCGTCTCATGTTGCGTCTCAGCAAGTCTATACATTGCTGCATATTCATCAAGTCTGCACATTGTTTGGCCATTGCACACGAAGTCTGTACAGCGGGTGTCTTCATGCCTAGAAATTCTGTACATCGTCAGCCTGCTCATGCATCGTCTAGGTGGTAAGTCTGTACATTGGCCAAGTCTATACATTCTTCGGATGGCATCAACCAAAGTATGTACATTGCTCTGCTTCAGGCACGGTAAGTCTATACAGCCTTTGCATTGCACATAAAGTCTATACATTGACTGTGCATTCATTTGTCTGGCTGCAGAACACTAAGTCTATACATTGCACTGTAACATGCACGAACTATAAGTCTGTACATCCGTTGCATCTTGTGCATGCATCATTCAAAGTCTGTACAGCTTATGTTCGCAACACAAAGTCTGTACATCGTTCTGCTTGCTCAAACGCCAAGTCTATACATTGGCTTTGCTTGCACGAGCTGAAGTCTATACATTGTCCACTGGCAGCATTAGCACAAGTCTATACAGCCTGTGTGCTTCATTCACAAAGTCTGTACATTGCTTCATGCATTGCACGAAGTCTGCACATTGCTGCATTCTAAGTCTGCACATTGTTTATACATTGAACGAAGAGTCTACACATTCGTTTGGCATGCCTGAGCATTTATCGTCAATGTACATACTTCACCATATGCATACTGCAGCATGTGCTATCAAGTCTATACACTCATAAGCTTAGTTAATGCATTCTGTGCTTCACGCATACACTAAGTCTATACAACGTTCACACACTTAGTTTGTGCATTGTACTTTAACACTAGGCATTGCAATGTCTATACATTGATGTCGCATTGCAAAGTCTATACATTGCAAAGTCTACACACTGCATTGCACACTACAATGTCTGTACATTCAACCTTAAATTGATAATTCTCTTCGACTGACTGACAGGTACTCTTCGTAAAGCTTAATGAAGGCACGTGATCCAAGGATGGACGAGGTGCCCAGATTGTGACACGTGTACAGCAACAAGCCTGGATGCTACCACGTGACCAAAATGATTGGGCGAGAAATGTGGAAGCCACACGCCCTCCTATTGCTGCTGGTATAAAAGGAACATTTCTTCTATCTGGATGAGAAGTGAAGATCGAAGCAGAAGAGCAGTGAGTGAACATCAGCCTGCACGATCCACAGAGAAGAAAAGCAGAGAGCCACCAAGAGCAGAGAAGAAAAAGAGAGAGAAGAGAAGTTTGAGAGAGAAGAGTTGAGAGAGATTTGTTCCTCAGATCTTTGGTTCAAAACCAGATCTGAGCTTGCTCACTTGTTTGAGCTTTATTCCCTACAGGGATACATTTTGTTTTTCGTTTTGTTTCTGTTTTGTTTTTGAAACTCTTGTGTTCAAGCTGTGTGCCAGCACTTGCAGTGGAGCATTCCATTGGACGGGTCAAGCTGTAGTCCCCAGCGGTTGCAGAGGTGTATCCTCTAAGCAGGTTAAGCTGTAATTCCTCAGCGGGTGAGACTTGGTCTCAGACAGCAAGCTGTGAAGCTCAGCGGTCTGTAGGCAAGCTGTGATGCCCAGCGGTTCAAGATGTGAGTCAGCAGTAATCCACACTCGGGTTGAGTGTGGGGTGGGCGTAGGTCTGGAGGACCGAACCACCTAAAAATATCTTGTCTATTGTGTGATTGTTTTGTGGTTTGCATCACTTCCTTATTTCTGTTCTTTGCGCAGTAGATGTTTGCTTCGGACGGTTCTTCAGCTGCTCTAGTTGGTCTTTGGTTTGTGCACTCCATCTGTTTAGCAGAAGTTCTTACATTCCGCATTTGATTCTGCTGCAGTCATTTTTATCGGGTGATTGATCTATTCACCCCCTCTAGATCACCTTTAGCGTCCCAACAATACACTGACTTGATCATGCAAGAGAACATGCACCGAGTATTTATTCTCATATAAAACTTGCACCGACTATGAAATGCACTGTTAGATGCTTTCACGACCTATCCATGTGCAATGACCAAGTTTACACAGACTTAAATGTGCATGCAGGAGTTTTAGCGCATGAGATGCAACCTATGCACAGACTCTGTTAGGACTTAGTTGCGTGCTACAACTAAGGTTTGCATCGATGCAATGCAGACTAGACGAATGTTGCACCGAGTCAAACTTATGCATGTACTGACTCTGTATATACAATGAGCGATATGCACTGACCCAAGTATGCTATGTTCACGACCAACATTACACCGAGTGCACATATGCACCGAAGTAAAACATGCCATGACTATGCTATATAAGTATGCAAAGTTTGCACCGAGACAAAAAATGCACTGACCTTCTTCAGTGTGATGCATGCACAAGCATACCCATGAAATGCTCATCAAACTCATGATGCATACAAAACATATTCACCAGCACTGACTTAAGCAATGCACAGCAAGCAAGAGCAGATGCATAAACATTCAATCTTTCATTCAATCTTTCATGCAAACACATGGTGACTTATAGTGTTTGCTATCATCAAAATCACAAAGGCACAACAATCTCCCTCTTTTTGATGATGGCAACACTATGAGTCAACATTGACACTCATGGCAAATTATTCTCCCCCTTTGACATCAGCAAAAAGAAAATAGTTTGAGAAAGAAATACAAGCATGCAAGAAATGATTGAAGTAAAAACTCCCCCTTTGACTAAGTCATGAAGGCATAGAAAAGCTATTCTCCCCCTTAATGACACAACATGATTGCAACAAGAGGATCATGAATGATCAGCAACCACAGGATCAGTGAGATTAGAAGTCTGATACCTGGTACATTGATATAGCAGTTCGGATCATGACAGATTGAAAAAATTAACAGAAGCACAACTTGATTTGTGGACTGTAAAAGAGTGTAGAAGATAAGCACAATGAGTTTCAAGTGAGCAGAATCTGAGCAGATGTGATCTCCAAGCCAAAGTATACGAGAAGAAAAGATTTTCAGTGGGGTACCCAATTCATATATTCATGTTTGAAGTTTCAGAATCTTCTATAATAAAAGCTTATGAAATGGCTTTGATTGACAAGCATGGTTTAAGAATGATGTACATAAGGTTTGTCAATAAAATACAATACTCATATCTGAAGTAACTTTTTAATAAAAATGAACCAATTTCTCATATAACATTCTAGTTCAAACTCCTTTCATCTTACGCAATTAATTCCATTGACTTCTTTAGGAAAAATAGTCAAGAGTATTGAGGTTAAACAAAGTAACACTCAGTGAATTTTGAATTGCAAGGGTTACAGCAAGTCTTTTTCACTTTTACTTTTAACATTGAGCTTAGTGACCAGACATGTGTCATGTATACCTTTGACATTAAGGGTACACGTGGGTTAGACGCCAGTTCCCCCAATTACTAAGCATAAACTACCATATCTGTCTCTGATCAAAAATTACACAGATGATTTACACCTTTGACATTAAGGGTACACATTTTTTAGACGCCAGTACCCCTAGTTACTAAGTGAAACCAACCCTATAGATTTGACCATATGAACAGAGGCAACATGAAGCACTTCATGACATAAAATCCTCTCCATTTCTTTGAGTTCAGTTTCTCAGTGCAATTCAGTCATTGCTCTGCCGCAATATTCATTTCTTTTACAATAATTTTGATGTTGCTGCCCTTTTAATTTTCAAAGTGACTTGTTTAAAAACAATACAGGTTACATGCATTTCAACCAAAGTAAATCAAGGTTTTAATTTTCAGATGTCGGAAGATCTTACATGAACTTACATGAGACAGTCAGTTAAGGTTTATTAAAAAAAACTGATTCAGATATTTTCAGGTCCTTCAAATTCAAACTTAGGAATACATAAGACTTAAACCAATTCAAATCAACAAACATTCTTAAACCTGTATAATAGAAGATTCTTTATTAAGGATGATTTCAGATTTGTGAAAGGGTACACAAACTGATATTACTTCACTTTTCTTTACGTTTAACATGGACAAAGCATTCAG